>CM032894.1:7423637-8623637 GCA_019176425.1 Megalops atlanticus | reverse complement strand
AAGAGAGCAACAAATTGAAATACTGGCACCTATTGATAGCATATAAAAAGGTGCACTTTAACACACACAGAAAATTGAACATTATCACATATTTCTCTTTCATGTTTGTGTTTGCCTTTCTAATGCATTTTTTTTCTCCTGAGAGAAAGGACAGCAGTGAGACACCCTGAGCTCCTTCCAGCGAAAGGTTTTGACTAAGAAGATGAAAGTGTGTGAATGCCACCGCACAACACTGTCTCGTATTACTGAGGAGGTCAAATCACTCAAAATGACTGAACTCTGGTGGACGTGCAACAGCAAGCTGCTACATCACAATGGCAAATGGGATCTAAGCTATTCCTGATTGGTTGCTCATTTGGAATGTTTATGTTGATGAAAATGAAAAGCGGGTAAAAGCAGATGACATGAAAGGGAACCCTTTTTTTTAACCTGGCGCCTCTTTAAGCTCTCCCTTTAGAGGTCTGAACCTTAAAAGCAGCGATGGAATGGTTTAGGCAAGACCAGAACAAACCCCTGTAGAAAACAACAGCAATCAAGAAAAAAAAGGCTGAGATGAAAAACCATGTCCTGAATGCACTTCCATGGAAATAGCAAACTGGTTTGCTCATTAACAAAGATCAATGTCAAGGCCAATTATCTCTTTGCAGTCACACACTGCCTAAATATAGGTGTAGGAATTCCTCACCACTGATAGGCCAAGTTAATATTCTAGCAAAGATCTAAACCGTAACCTAAAATATGATAATATGCTTTATCCTGAACTTTGAGTATTACACTTGGTTGTTGCTTTTCCACGGTTCTCTTTGTACAACATGATTTCTGCAGACGCTGAAATTAATAAAAAACATTTTGTAACAGATGAAATATTGTCATAAACAATACTGTACCTATTTTCCATGAGGGGCTGCCTCAAAAGGTGATCCTACTATCTCAAAATGACCTGCTGTATTCAAACAGTCTTTAATACACCATTCAAATGCCTACTGTGTGTCTACCCATATGACATGAGGAAGAAACACTGTCTGCAACTTTTGTGGTCTAAATAGTGTGAAAAAAGAAATGTTCATGGTTTTTTCAGCTGGATAAATTTAGCAAAATCCATCATCAATTCCAGATCGCCACAACTTGAAATAAGTAAATAAAACATTGTTTTCCTGTAAAAGGCACTTTACAACGATACATACGGCAATAAACTGTTCTTCGGTACTTATGTTTGAGAACTTTCTAGTAATGCATTTAGCGTGTCCAGGTAAAACAAAAAGTGCCAGTCTGAGTGTGCGCTGAATGTTCCAGCTGTTCTCTCTTTCCTGAACTGTCACTGAAATGTCCTGACTGTGTTTGTGTTGTGTGTGTGTGTGTGTGTGTGTGTGTGTGTGCGCGCGCGCAGAGGTGGACCTGCACAAGGAACAATGGCCCGAGTGAAACTTGATCTCCCTCATCCGCACCCTTCCCCTCACACTCAAACTCCCGCCTACTGTAACTGAAGGACCACTCCGTTCTGCTGTAATGCAAGTTCCAACTGTCTTTATTTTCCTGGGCTTCCATAAAAGTGTCAGGCAACAAATATCCGGATTAGAAGGAGTGAAACTGCAGCCATAATGGCGGGCCGACTGAAGGCCCCAGACATCTGCCGGAGACCTGACTTCCCCCCAGAAGGAGAACACATTAGCTCCAAACAGGCAATCGAAGGGACAGAAACCAGATACAGTTTATAAAAATTCTTCCAAAAAAGAATGTGCTAGATTTACGCCAGGGTTTAAAATCAGCGCTCTAAATTGGCTGTGTTTTCCTTTTTTGGGAGCTCAGCTAATCCCAGCAGGTGCCTCCAGTGCAAACAGTCTTCACAGATTGAAGCCCGGGCCAAATGAAGACTTTGACCTTCACACCAATCATAATTCTGACACTTGTATCCAAGTGGCAACATCTGTGTTGTTGGAGTCTCGTTTCTGCCGCTCCCCTTGGAGAACGTTTCTGACTGGAGTTAAGTTATTATGATGAGACTCGTGAGAACTACCCGATATCAAGAGAAGCTTTAATATCTTAGGCGGCATGATATGCGTAACAATCATGCAGTAAAAAGTGTCACCGTGGCAGGATTATTATGAGTTATTATGAATATGGAAAGAACTTCATATTAATTTAGTGTTCAGATAACCCCTCCCAAATCTCTCCTCAAAGGATATGCCTGAGGAGGGGTTGAGGAAATAGCCATTTTGCATGCCAAAGAAACATGAATAAGAGTATACAAGCATAACATTTTGATACTGATACGGGCTACCAAGTAGGAAAGAACATAAATGCGTGGAACTAAACTCTTGTCCATTGTAAATTATATAAAGGCTTTGCAATGTTATTGCCTGGCAGTGCTATGACTACACATTTGTAATCTCTCTTGACAGTGCGGTGACATCACTACATCAATGCATGAGGTCAAATATATGTACAATATATGATACAAATATATGTACAATACATAACAGTGCCATATATGAATATAACATGATTCCAAACCAATAAAGCTAAATTAATTGTGCAAGAAGTTTCTACTTAAATTTTGTTTCCTTACTGTTTCTAGTGATGAGGGTGAATGAGTTGAACATCTCTGGATCTCAGGTATTTCACCACAATATACACAATACAGGGTTAAGTTTGGATATGTCATATACAGTTGCCAAAAGGGTGAATAATAAGAATATGAATAATTTGTCAATATGAATAAGTAGAGCAGCAATCAACCCTTGATTTATTGATGATCGGAGATAAAAAAAAAAAAAAAACTTGGCAATTAACATACACATTTTGATAGTGATAAATGAAAGTGTTGCATTTATTTCAATCATTTGTGGGTTTGGCTGGGTTTAGCATGTGTTTGTATTTACTCTCAGTGCATTGCACTGCACTTTACAACATTTATACAGGTGGAGCAACTTCCCTAAGGGCACAATGAGTGTTCCTCTAAAGGTATACACCCGCAGCCTTCATTTCCCAAATCACTTCTCTGTCTTACCTCTGCCCACATTTCACACACAGCCAAATGGAAACACGGCCCAAGCTAAATCACAGTCATTTGGCAAAGGTTTAAGAAATAAGGGCTCCAGCCTGCGATTCAGATGCGTATCAACATCCCAACCAGGAAGTGAATAAACCCAAGCCACCAGCATGGTCATCCACCCTTGACAAATCCAAAGCTTTTATTTGACGAGAGAGACTCGGCGCGTCGCTCCAGTGCTGCTTACACACTTCCTTTCAGCTGCAGGCCTCAGACGAGGCAACCTAATACAGGGCCAGGCAGAGGCGGTTAGGGAGAGGTACAGTAAATGGTACCATCATGCTTTTCTGTTTACTGTTCCTCAGTCATCACCGGCCCTCATGTATCGAGTGATCCCTGCGGCTCCTCAGCTGTTAATAGGGTCGAGTTACATTACCTTTGACAGTCACAGTCAATTGTCTGAGGTCAAAGACAGCCCGATCTTAGCCGGCACATACTTCAGACTCAAAAGAAGCCTTTTGATCTTTATTTAAGAGCACAGTGCTGGAGCTCTGCAAATATGCAGACAAAAGAGCAAAGAGGTAACTCCATTTGTGTGCACTAAAAAGTTCCTAGAAATGACATGCATCTTCAGTGTATGTTATGTACAATGTTAACATTTCCAGTATATGTATATCTGTGTGTGTATACATATTTTATGTATGCGAAGGATTCATAGATGACAGGAAAAAGTGAGAACAGAATGTATTCAGGAGCTAAATAGTTATTGTTTAAAGACAAACATAGTATTGTATCTGCTAAAGAAACTTGCTGTGATTAGACAGTAACAGAAAGCTTTTTCTCCTGTCCATATTCATGACAGCGTGTCAGATTGGACGGCTTGACACCAATCAGACTACTCCTTTGATCAATCCAGTAATTTTGTGTTCATGGGTATACCCCTGCACCTGCTGATCACTCCTCTGTGGGTGTCATCGCTGTGCCACTAGGCAAAGCCACACTTGACCCGATGCCTCCAGATACAGGCTGACAGGACCATCTGCTACCACCCCCTGCCCCCCCACAACCCCCATCCCTGGGGCGCTATCCCACATTGTCCCCAGCTGAAGAGTATGGTGGTCAGAGGCCGAAACGCATAACTTGGGCCAGTCTTCAAGTGTCAGCGCTGCCTTGTCATCCTTACTTTGTTTTATCCGTCTTCTTGTCACTTTCAAACTGTGCGTAGTGTGTTTGAATTGAGTCCAAGGCTACAGTTGAACATTATCTGAGGGTTAAGTGTTTCTTGTTAATCACTGCAAATGGGTCATTTGTGAGAGAAATAATGATGCGTTTTGGTTATGAAATAGATCCAAAGGCAAACCCAGTAATTCCAGGTGATTTTCACAACCCTGAGAAGCTTTAATAAATGGAAGTTAAGAAGCTGAGAGTGATGTGTGAATGTTCCATTGGAATTATGAGAGATTTAGCATGTCAGTGACTTCAAAAGCAGGTAGATTATTTTATAATGACAATGTAGCCAAAAGTGGTGCATACATCAAATGTATTTTGCCACACATTCTCAAAAGAATGACTGCCTTCATTTTATTCAGAAATATTCCCACAGATTGAATTTCATTGATTCAGAGTGTGACACAGTCATTTCCAGTTAAGTGGTTAAATGTTTCAACAGGTGAAGCTCAACCCAAGGGATAAACCAATTGCTCACAAAATGAATTAGAAGAGACTGTCTCCTTTTTTTCTATGTGTACGTTTACCTTGGCGTGGAATTCCAAGAAAAGAGGAGGTGCCAACACACAAACAGAACAGAAATCCCCCAGCATGGAGGCACCCCATCCATCAGACGCTATTTTGTGTTTTCTTAAGAGATTATAATGATGAAGGGCAACTGTATGCCACCAGAAATGTGAAACGAGTCCAGAAGATGTTGTTGTGGTTTGGACATAGCATTGCAGCACCATCATAAGAACACTGTGACCAAGTTAGTCAGTAGCAGGCTTTCCAGTAGAGTGTTCCATGACTCACTTCGACCGAACCCAACCCCCTGGAGCTCTGACTACCATTGTGCAAATATCCTCCCCATAAATAATATGCTCTCAATAAAGTAATTAATAAAATATGATGAAGATAATGTTTAAAGTCAACATTCAGAAAGAATGGCCTGTATTTGCATGGAGCCTACAAACAATACAGAGCTCTTTAGGAATGTAAAAATATAATATTCACACACTATCAGCACAAAGCAGAGGACATAGGAAACCGCCAGTTCAGTTTCAATTCTTATCCTCATTTGCAGTTGAAACTGGTATCAACACTTCAACTTTGAGCCATTTTCAGTCTTTCATGAGTATTTAGGAGGCAAACTTTGCGTTTGTGCCAGCTCCAACCGACCGAAAACATTAACGAGGTCCCAGCTGAGGCAGCAGAGTTCAGACAAATCCAATCACACATCTGCCTAATTTATAGAGATGTGGAAGCGGCGAGGCACCGCGCTGTATGAGGTCTGTGTTCTTGGTGTTTAAAAATAGAACTCTGGCTACAGGACCCTGCTCCTGGAGGCGTCGTGTCTGAGGCAGGCCAGTAGGGGGCCACGGCGAGAGATTAATCGTGCAGCAGGTATCTCCAGCCGTCCTTAACGCAATTTCCTCGCTAAGGAGTCGATCTGCTGTTGCGGGTAAGTGGCTGTGATGGATGAGCGCTCGGCCGCGCCTGGCTCCCTCGCCCCGCCGGACGCCTCACGCTCCGCGTGGTGCCGATGCCCCCCCCCCCCGGTGATGTCACGGCGGCAGAAGGCGTGTTTTTGTTTCCTCTAAGTGGGATCCGTGTCCCCGGAATCAATAATGCATGGTACTGGTTGTAGGGCCTGGGGTTTGCAGTCAAAGCGGTGTGATAGGTTGAGTGCAGCAATCGAGGTGGCTCTTATTTGACGTCCCTTGGGTTTGGCTGGGGTGGTAGTGGTTAGACAATAGGCCCTTGATTTTGCTAAGGTCAGTGCTGAGCTGAACATTGATGTTATGCAAACATGTCTTCCAATGGTAAGAATGCTAGAAGAATGCATGCAATCTCACATGAGGTGTCGGGTGGGATATTACTCAGTTTGGTGGGAGGCTATTCAATCCTTGGTAACTTTGGCCAACAAATTTAAGCAGCTGTTCTTGTTTCCCCACATTTTTGTTAAGCTCTGTGACTGAGAGATTCATGATATTATAAGTAAAGTGATATTTACTTAAATTCATCAGTCAATGCAAAAGACAAAAACGGGGACTGAATGAGTGAGATATCAAATGGAAGACAACTATGGTACATATTCTGTCATGTAATATCATATCTTAAAATCTGTGATCATGACAGACCTGACCTGAACACACTGGACACATTCTCTTCCAACTTATTACATGAAATATATGCTGTGGAAGTGCATTTCTTTGGTCTCTCTCACGTCAACACATTCAAATTGCAAAAGCAAACTCCATAAATCGTTTCAATTCACTATAGGCCTATTCACAATACACACATACACGTTAACCAATGTAGGCTAACGAAACAACAGCATTGCGTGATGCTACACAGACACGTGCACGCACAAGTGCACACAGTGCTACGTAACTACACATTATTCAATTATCCCCAAAATATGTTCTCAATCACCCTTAACTGGAGTAACCATAATAATAATAATAATAATAATAATAATAATAATAATAAAAACAACAACAGTGCACCGGAACTTTAGATTTTGAAAAAGCACTGAAGCATTGCTAACATGCTAACGAGTAGCTACTGAAACGATCACGTGTACGCTAGCAAACGTCCTCCAACGGTTTTTGTCGTTCGCGGTAAAATCAATCATTGTAATTTATTTCGCCATGCTACCCCTGTAAACCAACTCCCAACTTCATAAAACTATATTTGTTCCGGTATATCTCTTCGGACAAGTGGATCCCTTTTTGATGTGGTCATTTTAAGGATGGTAGGGGAGTACGGACTGTGAAACGTATTCCTGAAATAATTTTGGTGAATGAGAATGAGCATGTCTCCATTGTGCAATCCATGATACAGCATAAATGATGCTGTAGTCTCTGCTAAACAAACCAAGGAGAAGGTGAAGCTCTCCTCCAGCTGGCTGACAGCTTCATGGAGAAGCGCCATGTCCGTGTCAACGAGCTGAAGAAGCGAGTCGGCACGGTAAACAAGTGCTACCGAGACTCCTCCCTGAGGATGGAGAAGCAGCCTACTGCTCTAGCTCGGAGACGGCACTGGGCATCAGCTCTAAGGTGAGGGTCGCTGCATCACATTTTCCCTCAGAACTTAAATTTTGCTAGCAGGACTTAATCTCTTCAACAGTTAAGTCTCTCCAGTTGAGTTTTATTCTCTCTAACAGAGCTTTTGTCTCTCCAGTACAGCTTTCGTCTCTCGAGCAGAGTTTTGGTCTCTACTGTACAGCTTTACTAACTACAGAGCTTTAGCCTTTCCGTCAGGGCTGTTGTTTCTCCAGCAGAGCATTAAACGTGGTTATTTTTCTGTGGTGTCAATATCAGTCAGCCTTGAACTTGATTACTCAGAGAACACTGGACTGACATGACCCTAAGGCTCCAGTCATCTGCATAAATATGTGTAAAACCTCAGCTCTCAGCTCTCTGGGAGTGTTACTACATATCAGAGTTTAGGGGTCATGCTTGTTAGTTTTGATCCGTGCTGCAGTTGGCTCATGCTAATTCCTGAATTGCATTTCAGAGTTTCTCTAACATTACAGAATCTTTATTGGAAGGGCTTGGCCCCAGACCCTTGGGGAATGGAAACAGGAAGTGATGTAATCTCCTGAGGAAGAGTGATTGATATAGGAGGGCCAGGTAATTTGATGTAGTTATTTGTGTCTCTGTGACACTTTGCAGCCTCACCACTGGTAACCTGTGGCAGAGGTGAACAGAAAGGCTGGACCTTGAAGATGATCCAGGACTGTCCCAGACCATTTAGAGCAGGAACCTGCTAAAACAACAGGGCCACACCCACAAAAATGAGGTGGTAGCAAGGAATGCAAGCAAGTAACAGCCACAAGCTGCTGTCCTCCTGTAAGACTGTAAGATGTGCTTTAAAGATATAAAACCAAGATTCCTAGACATTTGGTAGACAACTCCATCATATAGGGGCTCTTTCTATTAAAGCTGTATCACCAGATTTAGTTTTTTTTCTATTTTTTGAACAACAATACTTCCCAAAAGGCCTTTGTGCAGTGAACACAACAAAATAGTTGTTTTACTCATTAATTTTTTTAAACAATTGTAACATTGTTAACTTCATTTAAATGAAATTAAAATCGGTTCCACTAGAGGTCACAGTGTTGGCAGAAGCTTTTACGAGGGCTTCTTCGTGTGGCTTTCTTTGGCTGGCTGGGGTCTTGACTCCCTCGTCAGGCTCGTGTTGTTGCACACGATTTCAGTTTGAGGGAAGGAAGAGTAACATTTACACATGTCTTTTAGCAGGCGCTTGTATCCTGAATCCTGCTCTACATTAGTCCTGTCTGAATGTTCTTACCTTGGTTTGGTCAGAGCCCTGGGTACTCTGCTGCTCCTGAACTGATGTTTTTTTGGGTCTCATGTACCTCATGAATCTGTCCTGAATCATTTTCCTGCAAGACACAGAACATAAGGTCTTCCACTCAGTATCATCACACCTTTATTCCTGTAGTTTTCAGCCTCCATAACATACCATCATTTGAGAAAACCCAGTAAATAAGTTTCTATGAGAATATTTGAACTTTTCAAGAAATTGCAGCATGATGATGTAGTTTATGGTTGGTTGTGTTGCTTTTCTTGTATTATTGACAGTATCTAGTGATCTTTATATAGATGTAGTATTTAAAATAACATCAACATCCTAAACTAAATTCCTGTGTCTGATGCCTAATTTACATTTCCCTGAGTGGACAAAGCCCATCTTTCCCTTGACAATATCTTATTTGATTCTTACTGCTTAAGAGCGAGCTCATCCTCCTTGTGTGCTCTCTCTTTCTTCAGCTGGGTTCCCATTTCTGCAACAGCAGAGGAGCTGGTAGATGGCTCAGAGGGTGTCACATCTGGAAGAAAAAATATTGAGATCACAATTATTTAACACAATTACTCATTGACTTTAAAAAAAAAAAAAACTTTTGCACATAACTTATTTTTATGCTATGTAGCACGAATGTTACATTACATGGTTCATTATGTTTTCATTAGCGTTATTAATCTTCTCATAGTTTTCAGTTAGCATTTGCTATTTTTTAACATTAAATCGCTGTTTCCTCAAAGCTAAAATTAGGCTAGCTAGAATTTTTCCAATCAAGTGTTCTAACCGCACTGGTTTTAAACGGCAAATCACACCGGTGTGACCATACACGTGAAAGGGTTAAATACAAATCAACTGAAAATAAAATAAAAAATACAAACAATACAAATAATAACAAACAATACAAAACAAATAAAAAATAAATGTAAAAAAAGAGATAAATAAAATAAATTACATTCAACCAACAATAGATTGCAGTCAGGGGCACTGAGTGCATTTGGTCACTGTGTAGCTGTGGGTAGAGGGGTAAAAGCCACATTGGGCAAGGGCTTACCTTTCTCAGGATGGGGGACTTGAGCTTTTGGCTTTCCATGGGATTTTTTGGAATGCCTCTTGTTTTCGGACAATTTGGCATTGACCTCAGCCAGTCTGGATTATAATAAAAACACACCGGTGAGATGTCAGTGTTTGCCCTACTACAAATATCAGCCTATATATCTCAGCAAAGAGGGTGTAATCCAAGCTTGTACCCCAGTCCACTGAATACACTCACCACCTCAACTGACAGTGTTGAACTTTTAATTGACACAGTTTTACCATTTAATAATCAGTACTTTGCCATTACCCATCCCATTTAAGCTGAATTCACTGGCTACTGAACTCACTGTTTACGAAGGTTGGCCATATCTTTCCTTTCATCTTCCAGAGCCTGTTGTGATTGACAGGCAAACACCTGGAGACAAAGAAAAGAGGAATAAATATTCTGTATTTTCCAAAAACATAAAAAACACTTGCTTTGAATTGTGATTCTATTTTTTGTACCAGATTCTCCTGGGCCCTTCCCTGGTGGAACCTGAGCTAGGGAGAGATAGAAAGCATAAAATCCAATATGAAAATCACTTAAAGAGGTAGACCCGAGCCACATAAGACAGACAAACACAAAGTTTCTGTGTGTGTAATCACATCATTATAGAACCTTATTAAATGCTTAATTCATGCCCAAGTTACAGGAATAAACTGGCATAAAATTCATATTATGTGGACTGATGTGAATCTTTTGATATGGGTCATGATTGCGCTGTATTTCTTAGTAGTGCTAGGTGAACGAGCTCACTTGGGCCACGAGAGAATCCTCCTTTTCCTTTTGCATGTTCAGGAGCTCCAGTATCTTCCGCTCATAATCAACCTTGATCTTTGCCATCTCAAGTTGCCATTCCTCTTTCCGTGCCAGACTCCTGCAAGACAGAAAATACAGGGCCTTTCACAGCACAAGTGATTATTTTCCTCATAAACACAGTTACTGTTATCTTTATGTACAGACGTAATCACAGCTAAAATTAACATGACATCAAGATCCTAAATCCACAGGTCCATTATCTCATTTACAGTGCTAAGAGTGCACAAAGCTTGTCTTTCCCTGTCTAGTATCTTGCTTCATACTCACTGCTTCAGAGCATCGTCTTTCTCCTTGCAGAGGTTGGTAATGACCCCCAGTTGCTCTTGCGTTGTGTGCAGATGTTCCTTAAAACTCTTCCTCTCATACTCAGTGGATTTTTGGAAGCCATTTAACTCCTCTGTCACATCTACATTCCCTTTATTCAGTCCTTTGATCGTAGTCTTTTGGAAATATGAAACGAAATGTTAATATAAATTGTTCCATGGATATGTTTGCAACTTTGTTTTCTACGCAGGTCACAATTCTGAACGTATCTCAGACGGCAAAATGTAACTGTATCTCAGTGGTAGGCACTGTTGACATTGACAATATTGATAAAAAGACCTAATGTCAGTTTCAGCTTCTCACCTTCAGCTCCTCATTTTCATTTTGAGTGGACAGCAGCAGCAGCAGTGTGTTAGTTTGCTGTTTTGTTGATTCCATTTCCTCAATCTGAAACGGACAAGCACAGGCAACATAGTGACGAAATGCGTTCCCAAGACCAACATTTAAATAAATAAAATAAATTCCCACGAAGAAGACTACTATATTAATATCAGCTGGACTTCTTCACCTTGGCCTTGTAAGAGCTTTCAGTTCTTTCGTTTTGCTCCTGAAGCTTCTTGACTTTTGTCCGGTAGTCCTCCAGTTCTGCTGCCATTGCAGTCTCTCTGTCGTATCTGTGCAATCTCTCCTGAGCCAGCTCCCTACAGCACAGAGCACAGGGCTTCTGCCTTCCACTGTACAACTCATTCTTACTTTTCACCCCATTTTCTGCATACTTTCTACATTTACAGAAAATATTACATGTCACTCTTCCATCAAAGGATTTCAAAAAGTTCAGGAACACGTAACTTGGATGTTATTCACTGTTTTTTTTTTTTTTTTTGACGTAGATATACAACACAATGTATCCAAGTTTCATCAAGGGATTTCACCAGTTTATGAAACTGCAACACAAGAACGCAGTCTGTGGTGTGTTCCTTGGCTTTAATTGACTTTTAATTATCTATGGTTCTCTAGAAACACTTTTGGTGCGTCTAGATCTTTATAAATTCAAAAATAAATGTATATACACATAGATTTCCTTTGATCACATTTTTTGTGATACTTACATCTGTAGCGCATCTTGCCTTTCCTTGTTCAGTTTAACCAGGTTCTCCAGTTTGATTTTTGTGGCTCTGTATTCATTGTCCAGGTCTTTACTCTGGTCTTCTATGGTCTTCTTCACTGCAGAGATTTCCTCTGCCAGAGTACCATTTCTTTTGCCAAGGTCATTGAATTGTTCCTTTTTTTTGAAATATGAAATGGTGAAAATGTGGATCGTACAGGGGGCAGTTCCATTTTTTAAGTGACAGATTCCATGTAAAAGTCAACTGAGATGTGTCACATTTATCAATATGATTAACAATGTTTATTAACAGTGACCATTTCAGCTCCTCACCTTCAGCTCCTCATATTTAAGTTCTTTAGAGGACACCAGTTTTTCACTAGCCACAAGGTTCATTTCGAACCTCTTAATCTAAAACAGACAAGCACAGGAAACATGATTTGAAGGTGTTCCCAAGACATACACATACAGGAAAAGTGTTTCTGAAATGTACCTGTTCTTTCA
Organism: Megalops atlanticus; assembly: GCA_019176425.1. Taxonomy (NCBI): domain Eukaryota; kingdom Metazoa; phylum Chordata; class Actinopteri; order Elopiformes; family Megalopidae; genus Megalops; species Megalops atlanticus. The sequence goes on along the minus strand of CM032894.1, from coordinate 8,611,337 downwards.
GGGCTCCAACTTTTAAAACAGTAGACTTCTTCTCACATGAAAGCTGTCTGACGTTTTTCTTTTCAGCGGCTAAAAATAATAATAATAATAATAATAATAATAATAATAATAAAAATAAAACCAAACCTTGTCAACAGGAATTTCACAAAAAGCTGGCAGCTAACACAGAATAAAAGTAGCAAAACTTACAGAGGTCTTTTCTGCTTTTATCCTGAAAAAGACATAAATAGAGCAGAGAAAAAATGTTAACACATTATCAGTACAAACTATTTAAATACATGCAAAGGAATGTTGTGCAGAGAAGCTAAGCTAGACCCTCTCTGTAAAAACATGAGGGAAAAACCACAAGACAGTAATACATAAAGTCTTACAGTGAGCACCATCTGCCACATCAATGCGGTGACAGTGAAGACCACTGCCACCGCATGTAACACAGCCGTCCCGCTGACATTTTGCAGTGGCTGCCATTCCCCCAGCGCACTGGTGACGAGCTGAACAAAAATCAGATTCGCATCAAAAACAATTCGGGTGAAAACACCGGCTCCCTGGGGCTGAATTGGGCCAATCGAACCCACCTTAATGAACAAACATTACCCCCTGAACACCCAAACTCTGCAGTCTGTATTTGTGATTTCACCAAATCAAATCAAAGTTGAACAGTCAAACATTTAATACTAAATGGTATTTACTTGATACAGTATGCAATGGAAAATCAACTAATCGTAACAACCCCCCACCAAAAATTAAACAATTAAATAATTAATTAAATTTAAAAAATACTGTAATAACTTACAGTTCCAGAAGCACTGGGCAGGGAATGATCCCATACGTACTGCAGCACTGTATGGAAAAATGACAGCTTGATAAGTAACGCTACTGCTGAAATCACACCTCACATTAGAGATGATTCTCAGTTCTGCAATACAGGTAGCTATTTAAAATATTCATATCCAGGGCTGGTTCTCCCCTCCAGTGTATACAGCAATTGCTAAATCTGAGTTTGGAGTGATGCTTATACACATGGTTTGCAGATCTTTTAAGTGATTTCAGCTGTCAGAACTAGCCTATATATATTTAGCTAGCGAGATTCACTCTGTGAAGCTATACATGTAGCTTGCCAGCTAAGGAGCTGGCTGTTTTTGCAGTGTTGATATTTCTGTTCAACTTGAAAATAACTGTTCAGCACACTAGCTAACATGTTACCTCAACCCCAGCGACAACATTCAGCTGCATGTGTAGGAGCTAGTGGTTGCGGTCATCTTTCGGTACCGGAATACTTACCCTCACACAGTCCTTTATCGGACGGGGCACACTCCAGAATCCTGTCATGTAAACCGAATTTAGCTATGGCTAAATTCAATAAAAAAATAAAGAAGGACCAACGCCAAATAGCTGCCATGCTGGCATGCTATGTTGGCTGTTGGTTCTTGTTTCCAGACAAACACAGTTCCACCAAAGTCTTCGTAGTTAAATTCGCGATTTTCATGCAGTCAAACGAAGAAGGGTGATAGCTCAGTACACAAGTCAATTTAAAGAGCAGCCATAGGTAAGTTTATTGTGATGTAATCAATGGAATTTTATGATGTCATAGAAGGCAAACCGAAAACAACCGTTAGGGAAAGCGCGTAGCTACCACGTTCCAAATAACACATCCTTACAAAGCTAAATTATAGATGTCTTTGCATGTCCAGCAAGACACTTTGACAGGGTTTTTTTTTCCTCATTGACCACTCTGGGTTCTTAAGGGATAGGGACGAGAACCAAAAATGGCACCTCTAGTGGGATTCGTGGTATGCTGTCCCTGACAGAAGGGTACACCTCTGCATCACCGATATGTAATTTATTCCCTGTGTGGGCCTTCCTGAATGCAAGGTATTGGGCTGGATGTAGATGACTGGGTGAATGTGGCTTTCAGGGAAGATATATTTTGTTGGATTCACTTGGGGAGTCTTTCTGGTTAAGAGCGTCTGCTGGATCTCAAAAATGTAAACGTAACATTAAATGAACTCGCATCTTGTACGTTGCTCTAGGAAAGAGCGTCTGCTAAGTGACAAAATGTAAATGTTAATTATCTGCATCTCTGCCTGTTGTTCGCCTGCTGTTTGTAAATTCAGTCTAAAATGCTGATTACCCCAGCGGTTTAATTAACATTACAATGATTTTGTACTTGAAATTCATACAAGCGGCAACAAGCGTGAAGCGAGGTTCTTGTAAAACAAGCCACTGCGACGGTTTTGTCAGTGTTGTAAGCACAACTGAGACGTTATAACTTTAAAGATATGTTTATTTATTTCACTTGGAAAAAAAGAACTGCTGCTCATAGCAACCTGGAGCTTTGTTTGCATAACAGCACAGCACCCCCGCTGGGACTAACTCTGTTTCCGTTACACTTTGAAAACAGCTCAGACCTCCCTGCCGCTGAAGATTAAAGGGGGATCAACAGTGCTCTCAAAGACATGTTTGCACCACCCTGCCGTTTCCATGTCAAGTTACTGGACCGCACACAAATTACAGAGATGAAATGTAGTTGTACATTAGTCGCGGCAATAACTGTAATAGTAGTAGCTTCCAAAATATCAAGTGTACACATCGTACCTATTGTGTTAATTGTGGAATGAACTCCCCACGGAGGTGAGGACAGCGGATTCGCTGGCCATCTTCCGGCGCAGACTGCAGCCCCACCTCAGACTGCATCTCGGTTCCACCTCCATCCCCGTCCCCTAACACCTTTAGTAGGCCTATTTGATATTTATTTTACGTGTAGTATTGAGATGTATGTTGGGTTCTGTGTTCAAGAGACTGTATCGTAGTATACTTGGCTTCCGTCAGATTGCACAAGTTAACATGTGGTAGGGCTCGAATAGTGTTATGCTCACACTCATTGGTATGGGACTGTTAGCCTGGGCTGACACTGTTGCTCGTGTTAAACGGAATAGATACACTTATGTTCTGTTGTGCTGGAAGTCGCTCTGCTAAATGCGTGTAATGTAATGTTAATCAGTTTTTGTCGTCGTTGTTGTTCTTCCTCTTGTATTTATTCTTGTTTTTTGGGGCGAGCTGTATCATGTACCAACTGAACACACACAACCACAGTCACATCCACATTACAATTTAAGCAGCCAGATGGAGCATTCAATTAGGGCAGGCGGTAGAGGGCCCATGATTATGGTATACACCAGTTCATTTCTGAGTGGCAAAGTGTTTTGTTCTCTCACATGAGAGTGACATCTGTTGGAGGTCTACCCAGACTTGACCTGTGAGATCGTATGCCGTGACCTGCTGAGTATGAAGTCATTAAAGCGAGACAAGGCCGTCATATAAATCACAGTGACAACGTGAGACCCACTCTGGGCCTGGACAGCCCTGCCACCTTGGTGCGGTTTCTCCTCACACTGCATGCCCTCAAAGATCCATTGCAGCAACCGCCACTATATCTAAATAATGTCAAGATCAAGACAAGTATTTAAAATGACCATGAAGGATGGGCAGTACTCCACTGGCTGACCACTCATGAGAGTTGCACAGCAGATCAGTTTGACTGATTCATTGAATACATTTCATTTTGATGCTGCCAGTAGAGTAGACAGGTGTTCAGTCATAGTGGATGCATGTGTATTTACACAGTGTAGTATATACATCATCTGTAGAGGGTGCACGAGTATTCATGCACAATAGACATCATTTGTTGTGAATGCATTTGTCCATGTATTTACACATAATAGGCTAAGGTCAATGATTTTTGGAGCTTTCAGGCTAATGGGGTCAAATTCTGTACTCTCCTAGAATGTATACATGAAAATGCTGTAAATGTGAATTATTTCATTCAGCAGTATGTATGTGTGTTTACATATAGTTTCATGGAATAAATGAAGCCCTTTTTTGTTTGTTGTACTAGTTACTATTTTTTCTTCTCATTTTGTGTCAGAATACGTTTTAAAAAGATGCAATTAAATCCTAAATTGTTTTAATATTTTCAGTGTTCATAGCCCTTTGAGGCAGCCTCAAGGTTCAGTTTAATAAATATGCACCAAAGAATATGCTCATAACCCACCATTGCCTGTTTTCAGAATATTTAATTCTTTATCATTGTTGTTTTCAAATTTTAAATGGTTTGACCAGTTTAATTAAGCATGTCTTACACATTAGCTCTGAGAAATTCTGCAGGCAAACATTTTGCAGTTTGTCTCCTTTAAAACACAGAGTTCCTCTGAAAGATCAAGTGATGAATCTATTTTTATCATCAAGTCACTTATTTACTAAGGTTCACTTATTGTTTGGTCTGAACATATAAAGGACTCTCTGACAGACAATTGTTATTGTTTCTCCCCAAGAACTGGCTGCACTGAACCTTTCAAGAGTTCTTGAGTAAATGATTACAGTGATTGTGCCATAATTATGCCAAAACCTTTTCTCTCTGCCTACGTGCGCTCAGACATGTTGTGCCAGTCTCTCTCAAAACAACCACCAATCAAACGGCGCACATCATTCTGATGATGTTGTGACAATGCACTCCGAACACTTCAAAGCCTAAAACCGTAATAGCATTTTCTGCTACATCAATCTGCCTGGTGAGTCTGCCGTGACCCGGAGAAGAGAATGAAGATTAATGCATCGTGGCTTTGCGTTCTCATGTTGACTTCTCGTCAAATTGACTGACAATATCTCATAGTTCTGTGCTGTGTCTCAAGATGAATCGAGTAAAACATATCAGCGTGCCCCCGTTTTTACCACACTGAAGTATAGATCTTATTTTCATACTGGTAAGAATAATATGAAGTGTCTTGTATGTGGCACCGATCTGGGGAAGCTATAAGGGGCGGTTTCGTATCCAACAGGCCCAGCTGAACCAGTTGCAACCAAGGTAATTTACCACTTGCCCCAGCCATGTGATAAAAAGCAAGTAGTGTCTGAACAGGCTGTAGCACTGACTAATTAAAGTACCATAATAATAAGAGCTGCTGGAAGTGATGCATCCTGGGAGATGGACACATAATTAGCCTCGGGTTGGCCTTTGTGTTATTGCTCATTGGAGCCAGTAGCTTGTTTGTTTGGTCTCTCTTGGCGTAAACTGAAATGATGATGTTTGTGGCAAGACGACTGGGAACTTGCGTTTATTCATTCAAATTAAACTTCACAAAAGCAGCAAACCCATTATACTGACTGGGTTGTCCCTTCATGCTCTAATGCCTGCATTGGAGAACCATAACCAGGGAAACTGTGATATATTTAAGGTGAATAACAGCAATGAGTTGTGAAGACCTTTGGCTAACGAAAGATCTCGACAGTACAGTCTGTCATGCACAAGTCAAATGTGAGTGATTTCATATGACAGAATGTTTGTTTAGAAACATTCTGTCAAACAGTATTGATATAATCATGGCAGTGTGATAGGACCATCACTAAAATGGGCCATTTCAAAAATACCCACAGTGGTACACATCACTGCACATAATGCGTGTAGCTTATTGCAACTCTATAATCCTGGCATTCTCTGTAGTGCTATTGAAAAAAGTTCCTCCACCTTCTAAGAATGATTAGAAATTGCAGTTGAAAACTCTAGTTTGTACCAATCGAAGTCCTGCTGACTCAAAACAATATCTTCTTTTTAATTTTTTTTTCCTATGTGCAAGTGAATAGTGAACTGACAGAAAGAAAACAAGCAGTTGGGTTGCATTGATTTCAGACACTCCTTTCTGTAACACACATTGAATTGTTTGTACAGACTTATAAGTTGTTTTTTTTCCCTTGTCTTTTGCTCTCACTTCAGTGGAACACTTATTACTTTATTTTGCATAGCCTAATGAAATTAAAATCAGAAGCATGAAACTTGAAACTCAACACAGATCAGATTTTTTCCTCTTTTTGATACTACAGTAAGGATGATGATGATGATAGTAACGATTTCAAATTAACATTGTCTTGAAAGTCACATGGTTTACACCCAGAGCTGAACAGTCCATGTGTAGCACAAGGCACTCACAGACAAGGATACCTGACTGGGTCACTGTGTTGTTTAGCCCGTGTTTCCTCCTCCTGGCTCTGCGCTGGGTTTGAATGGTGTGTCTGAGCTGGCTGGCTCCCGGTGCTAAGCTCCACTGTTCGACAGACTCCCGCTGCAGGCATTGATCTGGCCCTCTATTTTAAGCCCAGGGAGAGGATCTCAGGTTTCCCAGCACAACTGCTCAGTCTGCCAGGGATCCCACCCACGGAAACCTCTGACGTCTTTGGGATCATGGAGAGGCTGACAGAGGGGAACACAAGAGGGTAGGGTGAGGGGGCACAAGAGGGGCAGGAAAAGGGGACAAGGATTGTAAATTGACCATACCTTTCTGTATAGATTTTTGATTAGGGTTACACAACGCAGAGTATTTTGTACTGGTTATATGAGTTACTTTTTTCCTAAATGAGTTGGATCATTAATAATTTAATATTTTATAATAAGTTACAGTAAATGGAATACCAGGCGAAACAATTTCTCAATAATACCGTCACCTTGACAGAAAATAACAGGTTCATACTTCATACTTCATACACACACACACATATACACACACACACTCACACAATTAAATACCGAGGCTAACAGTGTGAATGTTTTTTATTATCTCTGAATGTTAACACAGCAAAACCATCAGTCCTGTCACGCAGTGCTTAACACAGAATACACAACCGTTTGAACGTTCATCATCGCTTCCCCTCTGTGTTTATCTGGGATTCACTGACAGATGCATACCTTCAGAGAGACATTTCCTCTTCTCTTTCCCCTCCTCTCTCCTCCATAGGTATGCGCGTTACAGTGGAAACAAAAACACATTACTTATGCTGGAAACATGAGCCCGTGGTGACGGGGCCGAGGACTGCACGCGTGGGGCGCTACCCAGACTCCCTCCAGCAGTGGCTCTGGCTCTCTCTCGCCCCCGAGGAAGTGAGACCTGATTCACTGCGCCCCGCGCTATTTGGCCGTAACGTTCGTCTGACAGTGGAAGTCCGCTTCCATCAGCGTCAAATGCTCCCATGCCGCAGCTCGGGCCATAAACAAGCCAGACTCGTTAGAAACCAGAACTCTCCTTTGCGCCGCGCCGCGTTGGACTGGCTCGGAGAACGCGGGCGGTGCGGCACGCTGGTGTTAATGAAGCTTCCCAGAGCCCGGGGGCCAGACTGACTTCAGGCCGTTCCCGATTGTTCCGTATCCTGGCTCACTTCACCAGGGACTGATTGATAGGAACCATGTCCACAGCATCCCTAATACCAGCTTTTCCGGTGTGGGCACAGAGACAGAGGCAATATGTAGCGTGCGAAATTTGCACATTTACATCACTGCAAAGTGGAGCTCAGACACGTCCTCCGCACTGGTTACTGCTTCTCCCCCTAGTCTTATCAAAATAGATTTAATAAGTTTGTTCTCGATGTGACTGTTCTTAAAGTAATGACTGAATTACTGACATTGTGTCTTCAAGTCAGTTTAAGCATAATCAAATCAGACAATATTTCATGCATCATTTTTGTCCAGAAATGGATATATAGTATATACAAAATATACAGTATATCCAATATGCATATAAAGAAATGTTGGTCTTATCTAGCAGTACTGATGGAGTGACATATAGTTTAACTGCATGCACAATGGCAACAAAAGTACACCACAACATTCATATCCATTTAGATATTTCACAGCCGTTGGCTGCAGTACAGTAAACTCCATTAGTACTAATGCTATATCATATGGATATGGTAGTGTTATGTACCCTTCTCAGAGGTGATACATGTGAACCATGCCCTCTGAAATTGAGTGTTTCAGAGGGATCAATGCAAAGACAGCATGTCAGATTTTGCAGGAGTAAATGATTGCTCTTTACGTCTTAGATGGATAGTGTCAGTCTGAAAGGAAGTTGACTCAGCCAATGTGTCACCCCTTCTTCAGCAGCCCCAGGTCATATCTGCACAAAAGATTAGGGAATTTCAAAGATCACTGTTAAAACACTGTTATGTTTCGCTTGGACCACACCAGGATGTAATTTACTAGTCTGGACCTTTGATAATATGAACAATGATCTGAAGTCATGGATATAGAAAGGGTGCTTTTCAATGTTGCATATGTGCACATCTAGAAGAAAGAGAGAATTATATCTTTCATTTTTCCGAAATATTGGGGCTATCATACTGATTGTTTCCATTTTTCCTAGTCCAAGGTTTTTTTTTTCCAGTTCAGTTGTATTAGTGTTTGTGAAATAGTAGTAGCAGCTATAGTATTTTTTTCAAATGATGTGATAGTTACATACCCAGCAAAGAATGATGGAACACGTCTGGGCTGATATATCATTCCAGTGTGAGTCAAGCTATTCAGACCGACAGCTGAAATAAGTTTGAACACTGGTGTATGGCACACATCTGTCTCATGTATGGAGCCACTTTTTTACCTTTCGGGCGTTTGTACAAAGTGACAAATGAGAGAGACTGGCTGAAAGGCAGTGAAGCGTGGTGACTCACCCATGCAAATTAAGAGAAACAAGTTCAAACATTCGCAGCGCTCAAAGGGATGTTGCGCTGGAGGGGTCGAGCGATGGATAAGACGGAACTGGAGACGTTGCGGGGGCGGGCGCGGGATCGAACACGTCGTCGATGGGCAGTCACCCGAAGTGAGCGAGGGTGAAATAAATGCCCTGCTAATGACACGTAATTGATTATGAGGTCGCCCGCCGCGAAAATGGAGATCGCGGCACGGGACGTCTCTTAAAGACCGCCCCCGGGAGACGGGGGCCCACCTCAGTGGGCGTCGGGCTCAGCGGTAATGCTATACACATCAGAGAGACAGCCCCATTGATTTAGCACTTAGACCCCCCCCACAGGCTGTCCCGCGTGAGCGCTTATCATATTTGGCCCTTTGCCGAAGCAGAGGCGTCAAAGTTACAGATCGATCCCCAGAACTTTGGAGACTCGAAGAGCGGCAGAAGGGAGCGGGAGGTCAAAGCGGTTTGCTGGCGGGGCCCGTTGGGGGTCAGGGGGGAGGGGGCCACAGGCGCCAGACCCTGCTGTCTGTCAGTCCTTCCTCCTTTTCCTTCAGAATTATTACTGTGGAATGACAAAGTCACCTTAAGCCGTATGAATTGTTTACTTTTGGAATGGTGCAGAGTCACCAGTGGGCATTTGAATTTTTATTCTGGAATGGTGTACAGTTATTTGAGGTGATTTCAGTTTTTACTCTAGAATGGTGCACAGAAACTTGAGGTGATTTCAGTGTTTACCTTTGCTCAGTTTTTCCACAGTCACTTGAGATGATGGACATGGGTTAAATCTGATGGCTTTAGTAACACACAAGAGGCCATTTCCATCTCGCCCTTCAAAGTTCCTAAATCAGGATCGAGTTTCATATCTTGGAGATAATATGTCTAAGCTAAATGGGAAATTCACAGGTTGACTCCTGCTTCCAGGTGGTAATTTGTATACTGTATATGCTTGAGATGATTATGACATGGATCGCAATAACTGTATTTATGAAATTTGAGAATTATGATAGACAACAAACTGATACTACTGTACTACTAGTAACTGAAAAACTGTATCATGTATTAGGATATTTGCAGAGCAGTACAGACTGCAGAAATCATTTGAATGAGCTCAACATTGTATAAATATTTTATATTTTTTATATCCAGCATTAGGCTCGATCCAATACCTCAAGAAAATGTATCAACCTGATCATGCCAGTGGGAAGAGATAGCATTTCGCCATTGTGAAGTACTTTAAATATGGGATAATATCACCACAGAGTGACTGCTCCTGCAGTTTTGCATTACACCATTTAAAGAATTTCCACCCTGAGCTGAAAGCGTTTATCTTCATAGAGGACCTTGCGTGAATAATCACCCGGCAGGTCGGGCTGTAACCCTGTACATCGCTGCTTCTAAACGGCCTGTTCTATGAGGGAGGACAGAAATATGTGACACGCAGCCTTTGCTCCTGTGTCATGTGGACCTCCTCACAGGAAAGGTCAGATAAAATTACAGCAGATATTTATAAGGCTGCATTACCTTGCATTTATTATTCAAGCCCGTATCGCGTCCCGTGACGCTTTCTACAACTAATGGGTATTTTAAACCAAGCTGCAGGAGGCAGGCTGAAATTTATACACTGCGTAATGGCACTGTGTTCTTGTGGTAGGTTCCCTGATTGGCGCTGAGGTTGCTATCGCTGTTTGAAGTAGTTTTGGTTGAGAATTCTCTGGATATCTCTGCTGTTAGTTTTGGCCTGCATGAAAATAATGGGAAGGGGTAACACAGAGGTATGTATTTGCTGTTTGATCATGTTGTCCAAGTGTCTTTAAGAATTTTCCCCAACCTTGGCATTTCAGCTTGAATGGCCTCTTAGACTTGAAGACATACCTTTTTGTGATGGTACGATTTGTTATAAAATAACTGACAGGTGGGCAATTAACGCCTCCCTTTCTGTAAATGGGCTCCATCCATTAATAATTATCCCAGTTTTGATTACGGATGTCACTAGGCATATAAATTGTATAAGGCTGGCATACCTGATGTAGGCCTACATCTGGTAGGCAAGGTTACCTGTTTCCAAACCCAAGACAAACAATGGGAGTTGACACTATACTATTACTATACAATAGTAATAAGTCTCTCCTTACTTAATATTTCACATATATTAAGATATAGTTTTTTTGTAATTGTAAGGGTTTTATGTGTACAATTAAATAAAACTATTGTTAGCATGCATAATTAATCTCTACAGTAACAACAACAGCAATTATAATAGTATATTGTAAATACAAAAGGCAATACATTGTCTGGCAGGACATAATACATGCTGATGTAACAGCAACTGTTTGAAATACATGAGGTCACTTCCCTGCTGCCCCAGGACCAGACAGAGAGGAGAGCTAGATGAGACAGAAATGAAGAGACAAGCAGAGCCCCTCTCATATGTTTCATTACAGCCAAGCATTAAGATATCATTTTCTGAGATGCTTCGTACCTGTGGAGTGAAAGCTTTATACGACAATGGATTTCCCTTTAATGAACCAGAGAGAGGAGAGACAATCCAGAACCCAGCAGCAATGGAGCCGAGTCTACTTCATCTAATGTCCTTATTGTTTTACCACTGCTTAATGTGTTATTCATTTTGTATTGGCACAAATGCCAGAGAGTCATAAATAATTCAGCCCTTTATCATTATTGGTGGAATGTCTTGCGGATTATTGCAGCGATGAGCGGCAGACTCCCCACATAATCACAGCAAGCTTTAATACACTGTAGTTAATAGCCCTTTTGGTTTTAATCATTGTTCCTTCATCTGCTTAATCAAAAAAAGGAGGGGAGGAAAAAAAACAGGATGATTATGAATATGTATTTATTGAGCTGACGCTAGGTGGCCCAAAACAAAACAACAGCAAAAAAAAAACATGACATTAAACCTATGAAAATCACTTCTGTGATCTACAAGGGATCATCGTTTCATTGCTGATGCACCTGAACATGTGTTTTGTGGAACAGGGGGGCATTCAATGCCTGTAGCTCTGGGTTCTTAACTCTGGGTAACACATTTGCACTTTGAAGTTATGATTATGCCACAGTAGTGGAAGCTGATTGGCTACGCTCAGGGAATGCGGAGAGCTTAGCTGTCTTTAGTGGAAAAGTATTGTGAACCTGTTTGTTCATTGTTTTGTACCATTAACAAGCACAACAAAATAAGTACATTTGCAGCAGATTCCTTTCTAAATATTTGTGTGTAATGTGATAGCATTTTGTGTACTTTAAATCACTTAGTTATAATGAAGAAACAGCTACTATGAAAATAAAACCAATCTCCATCTCTCCTCTCCTCTCTCTCTCTCTTTTTTTAGCGTCAAACTGATTTAAATGAGCTTTCTGTGCTGAAATTAAAGGTGATTTATCTGAGGTGAGGATATTGTATTGCTGCAACACTGGACTTTAATGAAAAGGAAGGAGCTAGTGATGGGGGATCCTTAAAAAATGTGCAAGTGTGTTAATTTCAAAAAACAAGATGTGACAGTTACACATAAATTTTTGTCTCAACATTTTCCACAGTGTAAAAGTCATTATTACTGAAATTAATGATTCAAAGATAAGGACAAGGTGTCATTGTAGTTAGGATAAATGCACTCCAGGGTGCTTTCACATGTTCCGCAAAAAAAGAAATCCCACTAAATTCTGCGTTTCAAAGGTTTCAGACTGGCAGCCTTGTTTGAGAGCCAAACTAATAAAACTCACTCAGGAGGGATTCAGACTTTTACACTGCCCAAAATGACATTCAGAAGCGCACAATGGATCACCAGCACCCCCTCTCCCCCGACTACGTAGACCTCTCCCTATTAGTCTTCATAAAGAGTGATGAATTAAAGGCAAATAGTGGGACCTGCCTCACCACAGTTGTCTGCGGTCATAAAAATGATTAAGGGCGATGAGTAAAAGCCTAATGGGAGATTCCAGTGGGGGGACACATCAGAGGAAAACGCACTGTAAAGATGGAGGCTGCGTGTGTCTTCATGTGTGGAGCACGATTTGAACAGTGTGATATCCAGCTGCATCTCTCACACAACAGATAGAATCTCCTGCCAGTGAAACTGTTGTTTGTGCATGGCCCCAGACCTCTATATGAGTCATGGTCATTACTATACTCGGGCAGCACAGCTGATGCTGCAAGTAGTGCTATACTAGGTACCGACTGCCCTCAGGTATTCTGCATGCAATCAAAAGCTAAAAATGCAGGGTTACATTTCTATAATCATAAATACTTTACAAAGAAACAGGCATATTTTCATGGTCAATAAAACACATTTAAATTATCATAATTTGCATTAGTGTTGCATGTGTGGACAAAGTAAACAAATGGTGGGGTTACTGACAACATGATGCCAGTCATGAATAATATAAAGGGGGGAGAGAAAGGTTTGGGACAAAAAACGCTGTTCTGAATACACACTGCACACAGGTTTGTCTGTACAGCTAAACTGGCTTTTGACAGATGTGTTCTATTTAGCTATTTTCTGTAAACATAATTACTCTCAAGGCCTAACTCAAAGGTGGCTGATAGAACAGACACATTGGTTTATACAGTAATTTATAACTTTAATTTGGTTTATACAGTAAAAGAAGAAGAAGAAGTGGTTTATACAGTAATTTTCTGCCCACAACTCCATGAGATGCAAGCAAAACCAGCTTTGCCCTGTTACTTTACGTTTCCTTCTACAGTTTGTTTGGCAATGGTGCCAACACACATGTGTAATTCACAAAGATTCAAGGAGATTATTAGGCCCAACTGCTATTTCTGGTCTGAAAAACAGTTGTGCCTTGTAAACACACCGTTTGACACTCAACAGAAGGGTCGTCCACAGCCTGGGAGCTGGGCATTTTTAGCCTTTTATGTGTGCTTTCTTAAATAATTGAAAAATACAATTGTATTGACTGAAAAAGTGAAACCATCTCTGAGTTATTTTCCTGTGAGCGAAGGTGAAGGTGGAGGCAGCACCAGCATCTCCTGTGAAGGAGAACTGTCACAATATAACAGTTAGAGCGAGAATGTAAGTGACGGGGCATGTCAACACAGTGGGCTCACGCGTGTGAGGTGATGTCCGGTCCCACAGCACTCTTCCCGGTAACAGATGATGTCACAGCCTGCCCACTTCTCCACTTAGCCTGAGTCCCTGCCCCTCGGCCAGCATACCTACCACATCCTGTCCAGAGGTCCCTCTCTGTCAAAAGCTCACTTTGTGTTATTTCTCTCTGAAATGATTAATAGCCTCTTAATTGATCGCTTCCAGAGCAGGCGTCACCGCAGGCACAGTGATCGGTCAGTGTTGCTCTTTCCTGGGGGGGTGCGTTTGCGTTTGATGGTGGCTGTGGCGAACAAAAATAAAAGGGTTTCATCAGATTTTCGACCCTCTCTCGTTCAGGCCTGTTCTCTGGGAACGACAGGGGGGAGGAAGTGATGGAACCTCATTGCCGGGGCAGAATGAAAACCTGCGTGCACCCCCCTCTCCCCCGACCCCCTCCTGCCATTAGGGGCTCTTTGATGTGATGCATTCTCCGCGATCCGAGCACTCGGCCTCGTTTGTCACTGTCACGTCACCCGAAGGCCGTGCGCAACGGCGGGTGACTGTCTCCCCCTGCGAGGGGCCAGCTTTATCAGAACTCGCTGCGCGTTTGCCCGTCACGTTCCTCTCAGCCGTGACAGCGTAACTCCTTCTGTCAAAACCGGAGAATTTAGGACTCTTCAAAGGGGAGACAAATGAGTCTGCAGGGTCTGAGTCATCAAAGATGTGCCAGGGCTTCTGGCGCTTCTGCTGATGTTTACAGCAACCGGGAGGAGCTACAGTTTGATGTAATTTACCTCCCCCCTTGTGCTGTTAATATCGGGACACTACAAGACACAGGATCCAATAACAACACTTTATTTTCCAACAGGGAAATTCTGACTTTTTGATGTATGCCATTGGTGTGTCAATCACTACTGTTTTACTTGGCATATATGCAGCTAATGCAGGCTTGACATTTGGGACACTGATTGAATTTCAATAATAAACAAAGAGGTAGCCTAATGTGATATTATTTACAGAAAATTTGATTGCTGTGAAAAGAAACATTGAAGAGACGCCAACTAATGAGCCAACTTACCGCTGCTTATTTATGTTCTAATTTTTACACTTATGGTTACTTACTCATGAATTCTGATCATATCACTGTCAACGATGAATAAGTGTGAATTGCACAAAAAGCTCAGATATTTCACAGCCCAGACTGTTTATTCTTCCCTGAACCTTATCTTAAAAAATGCTCCCTATCGGCCTTCCCTGCTGAGTGAGCACCGATAAGCGTGACAGATGGATGGTCGGACGCAGGCCCTGACGCATTAGGGTTTGCAGGCACAGACAGAAGCAGGACTCCCCAGACCATCAATCCCAAACCTTAGTGGGTTAAAGAAAGCCATGAGAGCTGAAGAGGAGAGAACGTTGCAGGAGTTTCGGTAGGAGGTTTCGCTAATGACAGGAAGTAGCGCTCATCTGAAAGGCTCGTGGGGGGCGTGGGCGCGGTGGCTGACGTGTCACGGGAAGACTTGCCGCCGGCGGGGCCGTCCCCATTTATCAGTGCGGCGATCTCGACGCGGCGCGATAGCGTGCAGCGGCGGGGAGAAAGGAAAGCATTCATTAACCTCTGACCGTCGCTGACAGCGGCCGTCACTGCGACTTTCTCATCTCCAGGAGCGAGCGCACCGGCGCGCTAACAGACAAGTGCCTGTCTTCAGAAGCATAGAGGACAGTGGTTAAGAGGAGCCAAAACAAACAGAGGACGGCAGGGAGCAGCTCTTCCCTGTAGATAACAGCAATACCTCAGTAACACCGGTAGCAGTGAGGACAATCTCAACGACACTAACACAGACAGCCGAATGACCGGTTTTTTGGGTTAACAGTGGTTTGTCATGTCCCTGTTGTTTCACGTATTTGCTCCGGCATTAGTTTCCTCACTTGAGTAGAGGAACGCTTTCCTCTGGTAAACAAGTCCCTGGATTCAGTGTCAGTTCAGAGTGGTTGTTTTCACCTTCCGCTAGCCCGCTGGTACCTCTTCCGTCACAACACGGCCTCTATCTGCAGAATAAAGATGGATGTGAGCTTTCCACAGCCCTTCAGAAAGAGAGGGAGGGAAAGTGAGACAGGGAAAGAGACACAAAAGAGGCAGAGAGACAACGTGAGAGAGAGGGATCAAGAGAGGAAAAGCAAGAGAGAGGGATCATGAGAAGAAAAGTAATAGAAGGGGCTCAAGAGAGGAAACTGAGAGACAGAGAGAACTGGGAGTGAGAGAGGGAAGTATTTTTTTTCTTTACAGAGCTATAGCAAGTTCCCAAAATCCCAGGAGTCCATACATCGCCCCCTGGCCCCCGCCCCCTGGCCCCCACCCCTGCATTGCAGGGTTGTGTAGACATACTCCATATTGCAGAATTCTGTGCGCACCCCTCCTCTATGTTGAAGAATTCTGTATATGCTACCCCCATTTTGCAGGATTTCATACACATACACACACGTATCCCAGGATTCCATGCTCATATCCAAAGGCTGTTCTGGAGGTCAGAGCAGGTGACCTCTTTCAGCCGTGCAGCTCCTCGCTTGCTCTGAAGACAGCATTAGATCAGTCTGAACAGCAAAACAGGCACGTCTTCCTTTGGCAGGAACACTTTACATGCCCCGGGCAGGCCTATTTATCTGCCTCGGTGTTCCTGCACCATTCATTAGTGCTGACCTTTGACCCTGAAAGGTGAGATTGGGAGATAGTGAAAGTACATTTCACATTGTCAGATGTCCTGCAGACCAGGACAGCCAATCAAGATTGATCTTAATAAATTGTTGTTTAGGAGTCAGCTTTATCCATTGTCTGGCTATGGGTTAAAACAGTATGTTCCGATACACTCCCTGTCCAAAGTCAGAGACTCACATAGTAGATTATCTTTATAACAGTTAACACTTGTTTTAACATACAGTCTTTTACATTATTATGCACATCACATTGATAGTTATGTTTCATGGGAGCTTTTCCAACAGCTACTGTAAAGGAATGTGAGACATTGGTGAAGTCAGCTCTTACTTACCTCCCTTGCCCTAATAAGGGCTTTACCAATTCATTATTTATTTAGTTATACTTAATATTATTAGCTATTTATTGATAATACTCCACATATTATCCTTGTGTGAGGCTGAACATATACTAAGATAGCTCAGGTATTTTGTCAAAGGGTCCAACAGCTGTGCCCCTCTTGGGATTCAAACTTAAATCCTTCCCTTTTCTAAACTATAACATGGCACTGCTGTTATTATCCTCTAGAGTCATATTTCATCTTCAATAAATGTTGATGACCCCCAGGGAGGAAAATACAGGATTTTAGCTCCTTTAGGAATACAGCTGCATTTTTGCTGTGCATGTTACTTTGGATACGATGCCTCAATAAAGTGATCACCTATTTCCAATGAGATTCAGCCCTAACACCATACATATTTCTTTAAGAATATTATGCATTTCTGAAGATTTCATATGAGTATTTTTACTCTATGGGATAAGTGCATTTAGTCTACAGGATTACTGCATTACATTTTTGTTCAATATTTCGAGGTATAGTAGCAGACTGCACATAATCACACACTAGAGATCAAAATGAATGGTAGCAATAAACAGTAGCTCATCTGCCCCATTCCAAACTTAGGGGTTGCCAACATCAACTCTTACAGAACCTAAGAAAGAATCTCTATAAACTTTAGATTTTACTCACAATGCATCAGGCCTTAATGTGCTTCTATTCATATAGATAAGCATAAGCTACCATCATCTCTTTATTACATTTCATGATTGTGAAAAACATGACGCCTCCTTAACAAACAATAATAACATAATGGTTTACTATAGAGATCAGTAATACATATTTAGGAAACTTCTAACATCCCCCCCAAAGCCCCCAAAAAGGCTATTTCAAAGAGGCAGGACCACATCAGCAGGGAGGTAGGGAGATCTAAAAAGAGAGAATCACTTTTAAAAGGATTTTGTCAGTTATTGACTGGTTGCACTCTTCTGCTAATAGCCATTTAAAGATTATGGGCCTGCTGGTGGAAATCAAGGCCTCCATTGTGCTCCTTATTGCACTCTGGCAGATGGGGGATGACACCACAGCACACAGCCTCCCTCTGGGCACGCTCAGTGCGCCCCGGCCTCCATCAGCACGGCCCCTATTGAACTAGTGCTAATAACTCTACATGAATTATTAATTGACTCACTATGCTGGAAGATTGAGAAGGATTGGGGAGGGGGGAGTGAGATGGGGTGGGGCAGGATTGGATGGGTTTTGTTGGGGGGTTGGCCAGCAGAATGGCCGGCCCCAAAGAGTCCCACGGAGCCCATTTCTCGGAACATGGCAGACATTCCGATAACTGACGCGGGGAGATAAAATATAAGTTCATTAATTGGCAGCTCGCTGATGAAATGAGAGGGTTCCATTAGCGGGCGGCCTATGGACGGAGCCGTAATGCTTCCTGTTCCTCGGACAGCTTTCCAGTCAGGCCACGAACCGCGAGCCACGAGCAGAGTAAAACACTTGAACTGCAAAGTTCTCAAACGTCGATTCTGTCTGGAAGGGGTTTGGGTGGTAGGAATGACGAGATGGAAAGAGACAGACTCTTTCACCAGCGCACGTGTGTGTGTGTGTGTGTGTGTGTGTGTGTGTGTGTAAGTGTGTGTGTATGTGTGTCCTGAAGAGGACAGCTATCACACAGTGGATGGCCTCATGATGTAGCAGGAGGAAGTCAGGTGGAAAGATTGTTTCTCACCTATTGCTAAGGTCCCACCTTCACCTGTATTGGAATAATTTACCTATGCTGACTTTGACAGTCAGTAACATTCTTATTTCTATGTTAGACTGAGATCGATGAATAAAGCGTACGTGTTAAATTTAGGGGCTCCTCAGTTTCCGTTCACAAACTTACCAACAACAGATCTCAATTCCATCAAGTTCATTTCAGACAAAATAATCACAATTGTGTTTGTGTATGAGGAATGGATGCATGACGGAGGCCCCCAATACAGGAGCGTGGCTGCTGAAGAGGACAGATTTTTTGGAATTCAGACAATGCTTATTTTTTTGACGCATTTCTTTAAGTGCTTTGCTTGTCATTATTGATTCTTCCCATGATTTTATGGGTGGTGCGTTGACTAGCTGCATCACACCTATTAACCCTTTCATACGTGACTTATTTTATGCTATGTAGCCCGCGTGCTACTTTACGTGGTTCATTATGTTTTCATTAGCGTTATTAAGCTTCTCATAGTTTTCACCACTGCATTTGCTATACTTTGTAACGTTACATTACTGTTTCCTCAAAGCTAACGTTAGCTAGAATTTTTCCAATCTTGTGTTCTAATTGCAATGGTTTGACCGTACGTGTGAAAGCGCTAATCACACCAGTGTGACCGTACGCGCAAAAGGGTTAAGAGCTCTCTATTGTTTCATCAGACTTTTTCAGGGAATATGAATTCAGTGCTACAGAACTGTGTTTATGTCCATATAGTGTACCATATTAGAAGGTGACCCATAGTCAATACATGAGGGACAGGCCTTCAAAGAACAAGCTTAGAACTGACTATGACTTGGACAGGAACATGACATGTAGCATAAGCTAGAGTGTAATGTACCACAAAGATTTCAACCATAGTCTTCAAAAGGACAGGGGTAGACTTTTTGTCACATAAGTAAAAGCTTTGGGTTAGAAACGCCCTCAAAAAAGCTGCTGAAATTTGAAACTGATTTGTTTTAGACATTGTTGAAGGCCTTACTATGCTGTAAATCACAGCTATGAATGTCCTTCTTAATCATAACATGCTGACAGATCTCTTGTCTTAAGACAGAGGGTTCAGATCATAATATCTTGTGGCCTTAAAGCTAAGCAGATGTTGTAGTATTATAAATACGATGTCTTCTTTCTGCTCCTAATAGCTGGATAAAATCCACCATACTGAGTGAAACTGATTGAAGAGCTTCAAGAGCGGATTTCTGTTATCACAGTGATCACAACCGCCTCCTTCACCCGCACAGACACCCATGTCTCCATCTGACTTTGTACACTTAATATTTACTTAAATGTTCTCTTCAGATCTTAATACCAAAAAGAGCTTATGTCTGCAGAAGATGGTAGTATTAACTTGTCAAGATATTTCCTCTTATATTCATATGACAGGACTTCATATGTATGTCAACTTCCACTAAACATGATGTAATCTTTTCCTGGCCCCTATAAATACTACTGTACTGTATGCACTGTAGCCAAATGTACCTGGAGTACACCACTTTCAAACAGGGTCCTTATCCTCACTGATACCATGGTTGTCTTGGATTCAAACCCATGATCCGCTGAACACAGGTCCAGTGTGCTAATCTTCACTCCCCTCTGCTGTCGGACTATTGGACAGTGCTACTGGGTAATACTAGACCACTTCAGATGTCTGTGTTCATGTGTCTGCATACCTGGCCTATAGAGCGATGCTTATCATGTGTTGTGATGTTGTAAAATTAGACAATATCTTAAATGGCATTTTTAGACAATATCTTAAATGTTTTTTTTATTCTAAGAACATATATATTCATAAATTAATATGCCTTTGGCAAAGATATTTGCATGTTCACAGTTACAAAATTAATAATGTGCTGGTAAAATGGAATTTCCTCTCAAAAGCCCTTAATAAAAAGAGAGTGTAATGAATAAGGCTGGGGGACATACTAATTTTTTTTTCTTCAAATTTTCATTAGTAAAGAAACCATTGATTAGTAAAAAAAAAAAAAAAAAAACTATTCTACTTAAAATAGAATATATTGCAATTTAGGCAATAACAATTAGGGTGATGCTCCTAAGGGCATACACTTTATTGCTAGTGTCCTGGTTCATTTTTATTATCCGTCTACCTCTTTTTGAATAAAGTTCTCTAAATTGTCAAAGAAACGTTTTGAAACATGCTCTGCATGTGGCTGGATATAGCTGACATCACACATATCAGCAGTGAGCCTGAGGATCTTTGAGGATCAGCATTGAACTCTGGCACGCTAACTGCTATGAGCAAAACATGACACAGTCAAAAAAAAAAAAACTCAGCACTCAAACACATGCCTTGTCAGATGTATTATTGCCTGAAGACGGACAGAGATCATGTGGGATCACATGGAGCTGCATGTATCAGCATGCATGATGCAGCCCTGATAACCAGATAAAATAGGAATATGAAGGTGAACAATAAGAGTTTTATCAGACAGGGGACACTTTTGAATCACAAGTGTGGTTAACACAGCCCTTTCTTCAGAACACTTTGTGCTGTTGTTTAGTTCGGGCAGTCTTCTATGTGATCACTTTTGGCAGAAAATACACAAGGCAAGTAATGCACTGTAAGATTTCCTCTCTGGCAGAATACAGCCAGTTCTGTTGAGTCTTTTTATCTGCTGAAGTGATGAGGCAGGTTCTGGTAAAACACCTGATTACACCTCAACAACAGGGACCTGTAACCTTAGATGGAAAGGCAAACACTTTGTGATTAAAGTTTAATCTTAAAGAGAAATTAGAATCCTTTCTAAAGTGGTGTTCATTTTGAAATTATGTGGTAGAACACACCACACATAAACTGAGGTCTAGAGGCCAGGACAGTATTATTTTGCAGGAGATAGTTCCATGGCCAGATCGAAAGAGGCTGTCTGCACTCTGTGAAACAGCAGGGGGAAAAAACATTCTGCAAAAAATCAAATCTGCATGCAGTCTCTGTGCTGTGCAGGTGTACATAGTCTTCAGTTCAATAATAGAATATCTGTGGTTGGAGGCAAGACTCTCTGTGGGGGAGAACTTTGGAATGGATGACTGCCGTGGTAACCATCATCAAAATAATACTTTCACAGGAAAGTCATATCAAACTACATCTGAAAACTGAATTGATTTTTTCTGCTGTGAAATAATCATCATCCTCTCAAAGACTCCCACTCACCATCACCATCATCATCATCATGAATCATTTTAATTCTTGGCGATAGTAACACGCTGTGCTGTTTACCCAATTACTGTGCCCTATAACCGTGTTCCATCCAATTATCAAACACTTTTCCAGCACAGCACACATTACATCAACGGCATGTGGAGAACATCAAACATGACATATACACGATCTTGATAATTAGCTGCCACCATGCTGGACTGAGTTTGTTGTTTATTTATTTACTAAGTGCGCACATTTATCCAAAGTGACACACAGTGTTTACAGCATTCAAAATCCTGGGACTCTCTAATACAGCATTATCATTAGAGAGGCAATTGAGGCAAACATACTGTATTCCTTAAGGATATAACAGTGGAGCCACACCCAGGAGTAACAAAAGACACACACCCAGGAGTTGCCATTTAGCAGGGTTACTTCCAGCACAAAATAACAGAAGTGTATCCATTCAAGGTGAATGAGCAATAGTGTCAGACCAGGCTAACGACACTCCCGGCTGCTTGAGTGTGAGCATAACACCATTGAAGCCCTACCACAAGTTAACTTGTGCAACCTGACT
Source organism: Megalops atlanticus (assembly GCA_019176425.1). Taxonomy (NCBI): domain Eukaryota; kingdom Metazoa; phylum Chordata; class Actinopteri; order Elopiformes; family Megalopidae; genus Megalops; species Megalops atlanticus. The sequence continues at coordinate 8,589,254 of CM032894.1, read as the reverse complement.
AGACTACAGAAGCCAAGTATACTACCATACACCAGTCACTAGATCACAGAATCCAAAACACATTGCAATACTACACATAGTATTGGATTGGATTGAGGTGGAACCGAGATGCAGTCTAAAGAGGTGGTATCCAGTAGTAAGGGAAGAGCCACACTCAGGAGTAACAGTGGGGTCATACCCTGGGAATTCAAACCTAGGACCACAGTCCAATGCTGTAGGCCCATTGCCACATGCTGCCCCTGTATTTAAAAGTCATATTGCCTGGTTGGTGGGAACCACTAGCATGCAGCCATTGATTTCTAATTACATCAAACTGCTGCCAAGTACCAGGATCCAATGAGAGGAGGCCCTCAGGCTAGGAGAGGGGGAAAAAAAAACAAAGAGGTTCAACAAACACCACCTGGGTGCATAACTGGTAGAAGCAAAGGAACAGCGTGTGAATGGGGCCTGCACATCAGGACCTCGCCCTCGGCCAGCCCTCTGTCCAGTGGGAGGGGGTGGGGGTGTGGGGGGGGGGTGTGGGCTTGCAGTAATCGGTCATGAAAGCGCCCCGCTCCCTCGGGGCAGGAGATCACTGCCAAGAAAGCTCGCAGGCCACTCTCCGGCCGACACTCACCCGCGCTAATGGCTCAAGCTGTTTATTCTGCTCTGCCTGCAACTGGATTAGCTGTGTAATTAAGGCTAATGATCCTGCTGGATCAGCTGGCGGCTGCGTGGTCATCCGTTGTCGGTCGGACTCGAGTGGCGGCCTCAGAGCCAACGCCCTCAGGCCAAAATGGACAGAGGGGGTAAGGAGGGCTTAAAAGGGTGCATCTTAAAGATACAACTGAGCCGATGAAGAGCAATCAGAAAAGATCTAAGGGCAGTTTGTGTTTTCATTATTGACCTTGTCTTTATCCATTGAGGGTATTTGATTGCTTCAGTCCAGTTCCTCACTGCATTAACATTCAGTTACTTGACAGATGACTCTTATGCAGAGTAATGTAGAAAGCACTCCATTTACTTCCAACAAAATGTCTGAGGATTTAATATGGCTGTCCTAGGTCATACACCTGATAGAACACATTTTGATTTGAACTGGAATATCCCAAGTTGTTGGTTTTTATCTGTTGTTTATTGATATAATATATATATATATGTATGTATATATATATATATATATATATATATATATATATATATATATATATATATATATTAGAGTAGTGCACAGAAGCTTCTGGACCACCACAGCGGAGGAATCTGCTGCACCCTTGAATTATGTGTGTTCCTGCAAAAAAAGCAAACATGAAGAATAAGATTAACGTAAGCTTTGTTTTGATATGAATTAACTAGCTTAGCTTTCTGGCATGCGGAGTTTGATTTGTTTTCCCAGCCGAGAGGAGCGCTCCAAGAAACACACCAGGGGAGAGTCCGCAAGATGCCAGGGCTGCAGAGGCATCCTCGAACCCGTGATTTGGGAAGGGAAAGCTGTCAAATGCACCTGAGGGTCTGTGGGACACACATCCCACAGCAGGAGGAGTCAGCCATGTTTGCACTTCAATCACCACCTCCTACTGCTCTGTGGACATGCTGTGGCCCTCCAGGTTGTCCAATGGGGACGTATGTTGAATATGATTTGGAGGGACGGTTATGAACGTGGCGCAGTCTTTTGGGCATACCACATAGAGGGGAAAACAGTTCTCAGAGGGTCAGACTGATTCACCACCATGTGACACTGTCTCATGTATCATCCACACAACCTTATATATTCTCTGATATGCGTGTCACAGCCCAGCTCTATAAAATGGAAAATGGGACCTTCTAAGCCATTAAATGAAGAACAGAATCATGTTATCATGTCCACAAAAACTTCCTACACTCTTCAAAGCACTCTAGATCCCTGTTTGCTTTTCTGAGTATTCTGGGACAACTATTAAAAGTTACTTTGTTTATTGCATGTTAAATTCTAATTCTAATGCTAATGTTAATGCTACATACATGTTTAGATGTTCATCTTTAATACAGTTTTGTATTAGTTGTAACTACTGAAAAGTAATTTTGTCTCACTTTGTGAAAGAGAGGCGAGAAGGAAGATTACCATGTTTTCCTGACTTTGATTCAGTTTAAGTCCACAGTAAATTATATTTGCCGTAACCCCTGTTTGATGATATTGCTTGGCTTGATAACAAGGAAATTGCCTGGAAATAAAACAATCATGTTTCCACATGTTTCCTTCCATTTAAATTGGCAAGTAAAAAAAGAGATAAAACACCACCTCGCTCAGATATTTCCCAATAATGGTAATAGAGGCCTTTGTTCTGTCAAAACTGTGAATTTCCCTGAATCAAATCACATGTCATGTTAAAACATTGGAGAGAACTTCAAATGACAGGACACAGCAGGGATAAATAGATTACCCCCTGCTAGTGATTTTAAACATCCTCATTTCAGACACATTTTCCTGCTTTTTTGAAAGCCTTTCAGTGTAATAAAACCCTGCTTTTTGGAGCCATTGTGCATTAAACACTCAACCCTCCATACATTTTTCTGATAATTGTATTTACTCTCGACCCCACTTTCCCAGAGCACTTTGCTCCATTTCTGTTAAGATAGTCCTCTTGCCTTCATCAAGATGAGCTGTGTTATGATGTCACAACATTCTATCCCTGGGACTGTCACAAAGTGCTCTCATGCCCTTCAGTGCAGAACATTACCCACAATGCCGCAGCTCCCCAGTGTTATTTGTCAGAGCAAACCCCCTACATTCATGATTGTCCCTCTAATCCTGTCTAACCCCATCAGCGCACATTCAAAGCAGTGTTTATTATTGCATTATAATTTGTTGATGCGAATGTCTGTAACAGCGGTCCTTATACCTCACAATATCCATGTTTCATAATGAGCCTTGTGCTTCTGCAATGATGAGTTTATTATTGTGTTGGGAGATCAACACAAATGAACTGAACGCAATGATCAAGCAGTACAAATTCCAGTGTAATTATGCCAGAATGAGAATACGAATTGTGTTCCTGTGTAATTATGCTGGTATCACAATTTGAATTGGCACACATAATCCTGTGTAATTATGATGGGTTGAGAATTCGAATCAGAGTGCATGGCACTATGTAATTATGCTGGGATCAGAATTCACTGCCTCAGTCTGCATTCAAATCCTTGGGTAATATCCTGCTTGCCTGCGTCTGTTCAGAACGAGGGACTGTGTATTTTCGAACCCTTGTCATCCTCAGAGCACCGAGCCCGACACACGTCCTGCCCAGAGGAAATCACTTTAATTAGTTCAGATTGAAGGGGAGGACTGTGACAGCAACCCGATGGTGTCAGTGATCCTCACTAATTAAAAATGGGAGGGGGGTATTAATGGGTGCCAGAGAGAGACGTTTCATCACCTGTATGATGGAGGCTGCAGGCAGGGCCATCTCCAGACTCACACAGGGCCCCTCTCACTGGGGCATATCGAGGGGTACTGTGGTACCCCAACAGGCCACAGACAAGCCTAAGGAAGGTAATATTCAGGTCTGCTCTGGTCTACGGATGCTTGAATTCAGTGATGAACTGTCACGAACCTGGGATCAGGGCCATTACATTAAAAAATGATTCACTTAAATATTTTTGGCACGGGGCTTATGTTGAGTTATCGTACCCCTATAAGCAGACTGTGAAAAGGGACTGTTTGCCAGTAACTGTTTTCATTTGGTTCATTTGATTCCTTTCAACTGTATGGACATGAAAGATGTAAGCTACAATGGTCTGTAATGGTGGGTGAGAATTTCATCCACAAGAGACAGAAATGTGAGTCACAACTTAGTTCAAATTATTTTTTTACAGAGTGAAAAAAGATGAGTAGTTAATGGTTCAAGTGTTCAACTCCTTATCCATTAAGTAGAGTAATAGATACAATATACTTATAATTTTTAATTTGACTACAATAACTTGCCATAAAATGTTTCCCCAACATACATTGTTTTTTTTTTCATTTTTAGTAAGAGTGTAAAAGGTAAGCTTTCACATTGAGTTAAGCATTTGCAATTTTTTAATCTTAAATCCTGAACTGTCAAAGTTTGTGCTGAACATGAATGTAGAAGAGGTGAGGGGAACTGTTGGCACTGTAAGTGTGTGCAGTGATCTAAGCACACAGACAGGCACTGTAAGTTTGTTCAGTGATCTTGTAAGTGTGTGTAGTGTCCTAAGCACACAGACTGCCACTATAAGTGTGTTCAGGGATCTTGTAAGTGTGTGCAGTGATCTAAGTACACAGACTGGCACTGTGTGTGTGTGTGCAGGGATCTAAGCACACACACTGGCACTGTAAGCGTGTGTAATGTGCGCGGTGATCTAAGTGAGCCGCAGCGCTGTGTCAGAGGGAGCGGAAACCTGAGAGCAGGCAGTTTGTTTCTGTGAAAGCTGAGTGGTCCTGCCCACATCCCTCTGCTGGAACATCTCAATTCTGAGTGCAAACTCGACATGTTACAACAGCTGGAATGGCAAAACACCAGTATGTTTACGGACTACATGTGAAATCGAATACAGCTTGCTGCGGTACCGGCAATTGTAAAAGATTAACATTATTGTCAGTTTCTGTTCACCCATATTCTTTTTTTCTTTTCAAAAAAGTGATCCTGTTCGTCAAGGCCAAGAGCAACTATTAATCTAGTTTTTAGTCTTCTGAATGGTGATGAGGGAGAAAAAATAACAGTTGTAATGTGAGACTGGAATTAAGTATGTGCATGAATGAAATGAATCACTGAAGTGTTTCATGAATAGTAAGTAAAAGGTAATGTGTTAATAAGTTAAGTTAACCTTAAGCTTTATTTGGACTTAGCCAACATAAGGTGCCATAGTTCTTTCCCAGGTCAGATATTGCTGCTGTCTTCTTGAACAAAATTTATAATGATTTACCTCAAGTTGCAGAAAAACATAACTGTAAAAATGTGTTTCGGATTTGCATTATTATAAATTATCCTAAAAAAGAATTTATGCTAAGCACATGGCAATAATCTTCCTTCCTTTCAACGAAGATGTCCAAACTCTCCCTTTCATTCCAACTAATATTAAAGTCAAGTCAAAATATCATATAAATTAAAAATTATTCCATAAAAAGTAAATTAAGATCAATGTGCACAAAAGTATATTCAATTCAGGTAAAATATTTTCCATTTTAGAATTTCAGTGCAAATTAAAGTGTAAAACACTTTTTAAAATTTTCCATAAAATTTTATATATATATATTTGTTACCTCTGAGAGACAATTAACTATTACTCCCTGGAATAATTTTAAAGAATTAATTTTTGGCCAGACATTTGAATTAACACAATACAATAAAGGGCCTTTGAAGAGGTGTAACATTCCCATGGTAAGCCATTTATAACAACTGAAGAACCATCAATGCCCGCAATCACCACTAAAATGCATTTAAAGTAATTATTGGGGATGCAATTCTGGTATGATTATCAAACCACCTGTTCATGCTTTTAATTACTTGCAAAATGATTAAAGCTAAACTAGTCCATGTATTGCACAGACTTTTTTATGGGTGGTTAAATTGTAATTTATTTGAAATTTGTCTTTAACGATTTTTTTTGTTGAGCAGGCAGTTAAGAGAGATTCGGAAAGAGAATATATTGGATCTCCTATATGCTATGACAGCGGCAACCTTTTATTTTCTCTAAATTACTCATTAACAATTAAAAAACTATTTAAACCTAGCATGTGTAATTAGCAACTGGGTAGAAGAATGTAATATGTTTATTGCTTTGTGACCAAGGAAGCATTTTGCTGTGACAGACGTATTTTTCAGCTATCTCCACATTAATGAGGACATCCATAACCTATCACTGAAATGCCAGAAAACGGAAGGGGAGGCCGCACCTGGAGAGGTAAATTAGTGGTGTATGCGCCATCTATTGGTGAGCATTTGCAACAACAGGATAGACACAACCATTCTTTTGATAAACCTATTTTTACTGCTGGAAACAAATCAATCATTTCCATTTTAGTGTCTTTCAATATTACTAATCAACATTCCTAAATGTGTCTAAGTGAGAAATCTTTCAGTCCGTTTATGAACTTGCTTTGGCTGTAATGCCTTCAATTTTACTCATGTAATAATCTCACAGCCCACATTTTTCTAACATCAGCAACTCGCAGACAGCCTCTGCTCAATTACAATTTACATGATAAAAGCACTAAGATATTACGTCTTACTAAGGGAGAAGTCACTTACGGGACATAAACAGTCAATATCTTCTCATTGATTTCTTCATTGTATATTCACTATGTGTTGACTAACAAACATTAAAAGGCTTGCCAATGCTGTCTCCTCCATCAAACTTGTTATCATTAGCTACTGCCATTGTTGAATATGCTATCTCATATTTCACAGCTAATCACAGATAATCTCTGGTGCCAATCACAGATTAAGAATCAGTCACAGTTACAATACAAAGAGACTGGACCGTCTATGCAACAATAATGTTGCACTTGTACACATTAGTCAGGATGTCTTAGCATGAGAGTCAATGGCAGTCATTACACAATGTCAAAATGCTGAATATATTCTGATGCTTGGACAAACAAATTCTCATTTCTTCAAGAAGCCTCAATATGTCACCAGGTCAGTGATAACACCACACTCTGTGTTATATCTTACCCAGAATGAAACAGTTCTGTCTGAGAATGCTTCAGTTTTTTATGTAATGACCTTGTCTGGCTGGGGTTATTCACAGCTCTCCCTGAGCTTGTAGCTGACATCCAGCAGATAAGTCTCCAACAAGTTTTTTGAATAAATGGGTGTTCTGAAGGCCAATACACCTTTATAGGAAAAATAATAAATCCAGCAAAGGTGTTTTATTATTATGTTTCTTGATTGCTTTTTTAATGATTTCATCTGATGAGAACCTCCAGGCTCAAACTTCACTTATTTTGCTCTTTGGGAGGCAGTTAGAAAATGGAGATTCAACTCTTACCACTTTTCTTAAATGTAGGTTTCCCCCCCTCTCATTCTGCTGGGTTATGCTTCCAAACTGGTAATATTACCCTGCTGTACTGAGACATCCATTAATCAAAGGCCTCTGCTGGTGACCCTTGACCTCTGCTGACCCTACACAATCATGTTACCAGCAGAATGAACCCCATCCAGCCCATCTTATGTCCCTACGCCCCTGAGGGGGGTTGCCAGGAGCAAGGGGCACTTGCCTTAGAACCAGATTAATGAAGCATCTTTGGGAAGTACCAAAGACTGCAAAAGAGCACCACAGGGACTTTCTATAGTATATTTACTGATAATGCACATAGATAGTATTACAAGCGGTGCGAATAAAATGTAATCATCTCATTAATACTCTTCCGCAATTACTGCCATGCTAATGCATGGTACCCCCGCAGCAGATTGCTGTGACATTGTATTAATGGAGAGATGTCACAAACACTTTGCTCGCACTCAGCGTCGCCAGGGTGGGTGTTAATGAAGGCACGGTTAAGTGGAAGGAAAATAGTTGTGACAATGAATGCCCCCCATCAGATCACTTGACAATCAATGCAGGTCTGCCATTAAGGTTTCAATTGTACCACATCGGGTGACTTTAAAAGGAGTCAGAGACGGCAGCCAAACGGTAACGCCCCATTTAAGCACCCAGTCACAGGACAAGTGGTGAAAGGGAACACCTTATTGTATTGGTGTCTGCCCTTTAAGCTGTTGTCACCTATCTGGCTCATTATGAGCAATTACCTTCCCTGTCGGAATCCAAGCCGAACAGATTGAATTCTGATTGATTGCCTGGCGGAGCGGAGGGGGCTGTTAAAGCCCCCTTTTTTTTGATTGGGCGTTCGGTGAGCGCTGATACGAGCGCCATTCGCCTCCCGCGGGATCTTTTATGGGGCAATAATGGCGGGCCAGCGACAGCCTGGTCTCCTGACTCGGAGGTGAGGCCTTACCCCTGCACACGCTCAGTGAGAGACAGAGAGAGAGAGAGCTTTTCTATAATGCAGTGATGGCTGAGCATCGATCAATACCGGGAAACGAATACCCCAGCAGAACCAAGTTCTAAAGTGTAAAATACCTCTTAATACCAAGGCTTTCAAACAACTTAACCTGGCTGCCCCTCGCTTCTAACACCGGTTTTTGAGAACACTTAAGTCCTCTGGACGCATGTATTACTTTCAGGGCAGGGGAGTACCAAGGACAGATGTACTGAAAATTGCTTATTGCGCTTTCCTGTTTTCTTGGTGTATCGATTGAATTTTTTTTTTGCAAAGATTAAAGACTTTAATGATTATTGTAAGAAAATATGACTTGTGTATAATTCATAACGTTACTTATTTACTTCAGTATCATTTGGAATTATACACGTTTCCGGATATCTTAGAATGAGAGTCAATGGGAATCATGATACAGTGCGAAAATACTGAATGTATACTACATATTTACCAAGCATCAAAGGAAGATCCATTCTATTTATGCATTTATGGGTATAGAAAAATGGAACATACAGATTTGGGACATTGGTTAAAGGTTTTCAGTGCCAGTTTTTTAAATTGATTTATCATGAATGACCATCAGATGTCATTGTGACTGTAGAATGGGCACTACATTACCCTCATAACCAGAGAACTCCAACTGGGTGACTGCCAAGCCTGGTGGAAATGAAGAAAGACAAAACAGAAAGGAACCAGTATGCACAGTTTATTAAGAGAATAATTCCTTCATGCCATCAGTATGGTGAGGCCTGGATTATGTCTGTGTGCTGTCAGTGGCCATCTGGTGTATTCACAGCCTTAAATGTGTTCTGGTCACATTCAAGTGCACTTGGCCCATATGGTGTCGGCTCCAAGCTGACACCAAAATGGTTAGTTTGTACTTTCATTTCTGCAGGTCTGCTTGACCACAGATCCAGACCATGCTCACTTAGGAAACATGGAACACTTAGGAAACATGGAAACTGAGGGATTCATTCTGCATACATGTCTGACATGTGTTTTAACATTATCGATTAATACATTAATTCATTCTAGTTAAGATGGCACATTAATTCATTCTGGGATGATAAAAGATGGTTTTCTGGAGGGTGTTTTGGTTAGTTTGTATATTAAAGGTGAGGTTTAACTGTAAGATTCCAGAAAAAAACATTTAAAATTAAATTTTTGGTTGACTACTGTACATAAATGAAAAATCAAGAAGAATGAATGCTTTGATTCAGAGTGAGTTTTCAGAGTAAGAAGCAAGAGAATACCAGACAAAGAGTGTTGGTTTATTTACATGTCACAAGGAAGATTCCCTGTTCTGGAATGTACAGTTCAACACTATTTAAAATCAGATATAAGCAAAATGATCATGTTTAAAGATATTCATTTCTAATACATTATTTTAGATTTCTTTCTAGACAGGGCACTAGCATTAACATTAAAATTACCTGTTTTATGTGTTACCATTTTTTAGCAGATAAAAAATCTATACATGGGTCAAAGTCATTGTGGTTTCCAGTTAAACTTGTGTTTTCAATCCAAATGTCCACTCGCTAATCCCTTATAATCTTCATCTTCATCTTCATCAGAATTGTTGGGAGTTCCAGTGTTGTGTTGCTTCAGGTGATATGCCAGCTCTGAATCTAGAAAAAATGGTAGAATTTGGAATGAAATCATCCTTTTTTCTCGGTTTTTATAAATTACACTCATAGGAAGGAAATGCTACTAGTTCAAACATATTTGGGTCATGTTTTTAAGAACACAAAATTAAGTTGCTCCACATATAGTTGTTTGATTTGATTGAGGTTGATTTTTTTACTGCAATGCAATTATGTCTTAGAAAATACAGCAAGGCATAGATCTCCTCTATCAATTTTACTTACTTTTCATTTCTCATTCTTCATGTAACAGAATTTCTCTTGCACGTTTCCTTCCTTACTACTAAAAATTCATTCTGCTTATGTTTTTACCTTTTATCCTGTTTGCCAGTCCCAAAATATTAATAGAATTTAAATAGTAGAAGTAAGGTAGCATAAAACTACAATAATTGTTTCAGTTTGATGTGGTAACCTATATGAGTGTTTGAGCACATTTGCATTCTGTGTAATTATCGAGAGAATGTCTAAACAAATGTGACAACCACTGAAATGGGCTGAAGAAAATGAGAGGACATGTAATTCAAAATCCCTGCATATGTTAATAATATTGATACCATATTGTTGTACCATATTGTTATTCACATCTTCTTAAATTACATAATATACCAATTGCATAATTAGTGATGGAACATAACTGCCCAAGACACATACATGAAAAAAATTCAAATATGATAATCAGACTTGATATTTAGATTTGATAACAATAACAAAACACCTTGAAGTTGTGGTTTTGCTAAGTAACCTTTTCTGAGCTCTATTTGACACAAAAACCAACTGGATGCAATTAAGGGCTGGTGTAAGTATAGTTTTTTGCAATTTGTGTGTTTTTAATAGAGAAAATCGCATTGCATCTAACACCAAACTGAACAGAGCACATGAGTATTCAGGCTACTTGGGGGTCACTTTTCATGATCACCGACCTATGGCAGCGCTAACGGGGTGGATTCCGGGAAACGGGCTAAGGAAAATCCTATCCTTCAGACACACTGTAGCTGGAGACACGAGCGGATCCCTCAGGAGGAGATAGCCGGGGATCAACAGGAGGCTGTCACCATTCCGCCCTGCTACATAATACACAGGTCCACCTCCACAAATCTAATCTACTGTCATCTGCACTCTTCCACAGAACGCCTGTCATCACTAATGCACCTTTTCATGAAGGAGAGGAGCCCAAGACGGGTAAGGTTATCTCTGCTCTGTGAAATTTCTCGGAATGCCAAGTTCACCTATGCTAACGCTGAGATGCTAAGGGCCGATAGTGGTATCGGTTGACAATTCCTGTTGACATTGACGTCCTCATCCCATAATTGAGACTAAACGTATCGGTAGATAAGGCCCTCCCTGACCACTGGGTTGAAAACCATCCGACGCAGCATAGAACACGCTTGGGTTCCGAGAAGTAGGAAAATAAATAAATCAAAGTCCTAACCGCTGTCTGTGTGTTCTGTGTTAAGGGCATGACGAGGATCATGAGGAAACGTCATGATGGCCCCTGTTATGTCTCAAAGAATGGATTCATTTTTTATTGCCATTTTCTTCTGGAGGCATACTACAAAAATCTAATTTAAATACATTTTTTTTACATTGGACATTGGTTCAACAAGACATGAAGGACAATTTAAGCCATTTATATATTACCAATGTCTTAAATTATATTTATATATGTAGGAATATACATTAAAAGTGCAAATGGAGTAGCATTAATATAGTAATGAAATGACAAAAGTGTTATATCGTTCTTTGAAGAATTTAGTGGAGGTTCTCCTTCAGAGGACTGTAATATGGGTATGAAATCTAACCCAGGAAGACATGTTTTCTGCATCTATGTGTTTCTGTTGAATTTTATTTTTCCCTTATGACTGTAAAAAAACAAAGAGATTGTATCTCAGTGTTTGGCATATCATGTTATTTTATTTATGTATTTATATCTGTTTTGCTGGCTAATTAGGGAGGTTTGAGGTCACTCACCTCAGGGCTAGACACAACAGCTCCGACCTGTAATGGCTCTCTGCATGTCAGATCTCTGCCCCAGAGGGAAAGCCTGCCATCAACACCCTCCTGAACCTCGCCCCACGTCTTCTTTAACCCAGCAAGGGGCCGGCCCACTAACCCACCCCCTCCCCCAGCAACACATCTGTTGGTGCCCCAAGAGCCACCTCACCCCCCCATACGCGCACATACCTTTCTCCACAACCTGCAATCTGGCCGATGCATGCGCCTCTCCGAACTCGTTCCTGGCGGTACACGTGTACACGCCCCCGTCAGGCTGCCGGACATTCTCGATCTGGAGCCAGCCGGTCAGTTCAAAGCGCCGGGGCCCCCCGCGAGCCTGCCGATTACAGAGGAGATGAGGACGCCGCTGACCCCCCTTCCATTAACACAGGGCCCTGGGAGGGACCATCCCAGACCTGCCCCCCGCTGCTGATGTAGGACACTTATCTAAGACCCGATGGAGACTACAGCTCAACACTGTGTGGAGGGTCTGAGGAAGATTACCACTCAACACCATGTGGAGGGCCTGATGGATACAACTCAACACTAGCTGTAGAGCCTGAGAATAAAATGCAAAACTGGGGGTAGGATTTAATGGAGACTAGAACTCAAAACTGGGCGTGATCATGTCTCCAGGTAAAATACCCAAATTTGGTGGCCAGTTGAGCTCTTGGTATGGGATTGTTGAGTCTAAAATGGGATTGTACTGGACAGAAGTCTAGATGTAAATCTACAACCTCTCATTTTCCAAGGCCCAAACCATAGCTCAGCCATCAGCACTACCCCAGGATAGTGGCGGCCAAATTCCAGTTTCCAGTGAATTTGAATTTTTCCTGTATCTCATTGGGTCAGGTTAAGTAACTAATAACTAATACGTTTTTTGGCTGATTCAATCTAAAATGGATTAATTCGAAATGCAAAGCCATTTAATTTAGGTGTTCTTCACATGCTCTACCTGGACTGCTAAGTGGGAGTCATCCGCTGGCAGGAAGATGCTGTTCCCCTCTTTCCTCCACTCAATCATGGCCATTGGATAAGCCGACACCTCACAATTGAAGATGATGTCACTTCCTTCCACCCCAGTGACATCACGAGGGGCAGTCACAATAACAGGTTCTAACCAAAATTAAAAAGATGAGCTATGAATGTTTTATAGCATACACTTATCACTGACTGTTTCTCAGTGATAAGAATCATCTGTTGAATGAAATGTTGAAGGAAAGCATGTTAATTGGATGTTAAAGCATGTTGATTTTAAAAATAATTTTGAAGCAATCAGAGACTATTACAATTTTGAGACACTGAATTAATTAAAGCAAGTAATCACTTGTCTTTTGACAGATATCAGTAAACATCAATCAGATTGTATTTGTTACAGTAAATTAAAGATGATCAAAGGCACCTGGCATGTTTAACCAGTCTTTGAAGCACATCATTTTTTGTATGTTTTAATATGCACTTTTAGTCTTTCACAATACACTCTCAATTATGACAATGTGATATTTTTATTAACAGCAATATCAATGGGCGTTACTGTTATTATGCTGTTCTTTCCTCTATTACTATTCACCGTCACTACCATAAGTAGCAATAAAATATGGACATGAATTTTACACTTCTGTCTTGTATCACATCTTAGCTAACTAGTACTAACCTGTCTAAAATTGCAGGCTCCACACTGGTAACAGACAGACTTACTGGCCTTGCAGGGCCCCTGGTGGTCCATGGACAGTTTGCCGTCCTCTCCCATACGCTCCTGGGCGGCCCTGAGCTGGCAGGCGTTCTCGTAGGTGTGCCCGTCAGAGCCGCACAGCGCCTCCTGCTGGACGCAGACGCACTGCGGCTCAGGCGCCTCCCTGGACAGCAGATCCTGCTCCAGGATTTGGCAGCGAAGACCCTCCCCGCAGGGGCCGTAGAGTCTGGCGGAGGGGTCCAGGTCGCAGGGCTGCCCCTCGGCACCCCCACATTCCCAGCAGCACCCGCAGGGGTCCTTCACCCGCCCCGCCGGGCAGCGGAGCTCCGTGAAGCACTCGTCTGGGTGGCACTCCCTGCACCCCTCCCAATGGCCCAGGTGCTGGAGGCGTTCTCGGGGTAGGCCGTCTGTTAGGGAGACCAGCAGAGCCAGCAAAGACACCACCCTGTAATCCATCACTAGTCCAGTAAAGCAGTCTATGTGTCCACGTGGTTGTTTCGTCTCTGCCTGCAGTACCTGTGAAAGAAGTCCTTTTTATTCGAAGGTTAACTGTCACTTGCAGGCAGGCATTGACTGGGCACTCCTGAATGTGTTTCACCCACAGGTTTTCACCCAGATGTCTTCATCCAAAATCAAAGGTTAGTCCATCAGCCTCCTTCTCACTCCAGACATTCTCTCTTATCTATGTTCTGTCAGCCTCTACTCTCACCATAAACAAACCACATAAGTTCTGCAGAGTGGAATTCACAGTATGTTAACACGGCAACTTGCCGTATACAGTGAAAGACAGCAGCGGAGTAACCAAGGAGAACTTTCCTAACTGGTCAGCCAACAGTTTTTCAAATTGCAGGGTGTCTAAAATAATGGCGGGTGGGTGGAGTTTAGCACCAATGGTGTCCAATCACAGCCGAAAGGCCAACCTGTCCTTTTTTGTCACAGCAAGTCCCAGCCAGCCTCCCATTGAGCTGCGAGACACATAAACAAACACAGAAACAGCCTTCACAATGTCTGAAAACAGGACCTTCATATAGCTACGGGCAAAAGCTTTAAATACGGGCTATTAGGTGTCTACAGCACACCTGTGCCCAGCTAATTACATGACAGGATTAAAGTGCAACTTGGGCTGTTTCTGTAAAGTGTCACCATTTACACAATTTTCAGTCCGGTGATTTAACTGTTTTTGCTGCCTAAGAACATCTGTAGCATAACGTTGAGTGGTGACTGTGTTAAGGTGAGATACAGTTACAGTTGTAATATGTCAATTTAGCAATAGTTAGGGCCAGTAGGCAATTGCAACACCTCCTATTGGTCAAAGCATTTGAAGAGACAGAGGAGGTTGTGGGAGAAACAAGATGAAAAAAGAGTCAAGCATCCAGACTCCATCATGGATTAAAGCAAAATTTAATTTTGGAAAAATTTTTCATTTATGTGAAGTGTTCTGCAACACACTGACAGAATTACATAATGCAAATTCAAATGCAAACTTACATGTATACATACACACAAACATATGCACATAACCATAACAATCATATGAACGGCAGTGCTAATGTATCTCCATATCTAACACTTGTTTATGGGTCATGTGACCAGTATTTACCAAAAATACACTCCAGATCAACCGCTGAATATTATTTATTTCTTTGCCTTCATTGTTCACATCTATTATTCACCATTTACATTAAATATGAACATGTCAGTGGGATGCAATACCGATGATGAAAATGTGACATTATGACCACAATCACAGCTCCTAATTGCCGCCTTTCAATATACACATATTTGCTCATTTTTCACTGCGTTTGCACATTACCTACAGGGGAGATCATCGACAGCCTTTCACTGTCTTTTTATTGACTTCCTTGAGTCATTATTTGGCAGTGTTAAATCAGAAAAAAAACAATTGAGGGGCAATTAAAGCCCTCTCTTGATTACAAAGGATCCATCACTATTATGGATTATCTGTAGTCTGCTAGCTCCCGCATAATTTGTGCCATCGAATGGGCTGTCCTTGTTGCCTTAATTGCCACAGGCACCCTCAATAGGCCTTTGAAAGAAAATGGGCAATATAAACAGGCCACTCAGCTCAGAAAAGGTTCATATCAGGCATTACCATCTCCCGAGTGGCCAAGCTTTTGTTGCGTTTCATTCCCTGTGGAGTGCCCCACAACCCTCCCTGCACCTTCTCCCACAAACAGCAACCCCCACCCAACACCAAACATCCCTGCACACACCAACACATTTACAACCATGCACACGCATGCAGATAACTACGAGAGACACTGGAACTGGAGTCAAATTCCTTGTATGTGTAAAACCATACTTGGCAAATAAAGACTGATTCTGATTCTGATTCTGATAATACATATGGTAACAAAACCACACTCTCACGCACAGATACACTTGGATCCACATATCTATGTGGACATACATACTAAAACACAAAATTACCCACTCACATAGAAACACAAACATTACATACACAGACAGACACACACAAAATGGTGACAACCATTGTAAGCTGCAGACTGGGACAAGTTTACGCACAAGCCTGGGCTTGCTCTCTCTCTTTCACATTTATGTCTTCTGGAAGAACAACAAGCATCACAGCAGAAAGGAAAGAGGAAAGCCTTTTTAAAATACAGTCTCTAACATCTACTTGCCCTTGTCATGATTCACTTACTCAGAGCGTGTTACTCTGTGGGGGAGCCACAGTGGCTTTCCCCACAGGCTTTAAAGTCTCCCTGAATTTATAAACATCACAACTCCCGGATAACCGTCTTACCACATACAGCTACAATAAAATAATAAAACGCTGTAAGGTTCACTAACCTTAGACAAAAAAAAAACCTCTCTTCCCTCTTTTAAGAGACGCCACTGTGCCTGCACAGGGACTGGCGTCCGCCCCGGAGCATGTGGCAGGCTCTCCCAAACCAGACATTAACTACAAAGCCACATGAGGGGAAGTCGTGGGGGCTGCAGTGACCCCCAGCTATTAGCACACCGCAGAAGGCAGGCATGTCATTACCATCCCACTGGCCATTGCATCACTGCATACACACTGAAAGCAGTCAGACTCCCCACGCTGACTCCAGTGCTTCCTTCCACTTGTCCATGGTGATTTCCTTATATCATCTATTTGTAGATGCTTCTATATATTTGACGCCTGTTAACATTTATTCATATGTTGTGCACATTATATTCATTTTGAACTCTTAACTAGAATGTTTTCTCGATCAACTTGTAAATGTTGCTCAGTTTGCAACTGATGTACCATAGTCTTCTGCTTTCTTCAAAAAAAAAAAAGATAACTAAATTCAATTTACATATGAACACACTAGGTATTAAAGGAAACATAGGAAAAAAAGGTTTTATTAACCAATCCTTAATAAATTTGCATTGCCATATAATGCCATTCGCTAGTTTAGTTTTGAGGGCAGCTCAAGATGGCCTTGAAGCATGTGGAAACAAGCAAGTCCCGGGTCACCTTACGTGAATCACACATGTTGTCATTTTTTCGGCAGCGGTGACAGCGCTGATTTGAAATGTCAGACCCGTCTCACCTGCCGAGGCCCCGCAGAGCCGAACACGCTGACGGCAAACAGGCACGAGAGCAAAGCATTCCAGCGGCATCGTCAGGAGCCAAGAGACAGCGAGCTGACAAGAGGTGTCACCTGGTTTCCCCTGTGCAGAGATTCAGAGGCACAGCTAACCAGCGGACTCAAAGAACGCCAGCACGACAGGTGCCAAACTCCTGAAAAAGGAAGAAGGTACTTGGATGATTGTTGACTTTCTCTCTCATTTCTGCAGGCACCATTTTATTTAGTGCAGCACGGAAATGATAACACGATTATTATTATTTTATTACTGTATTCATTTAGTAGTACTAGTAGTAATAGTATTCATGTTCAATTTTTATGTAGTGCAAGAGAGCATTTAAAGATTTTTTGCACTGAAAAGGTTGCATCATGCCAATATGGCAAACAATTAAGAATGTTTAATGATTACAGTCTTATTATATTTATACTTTGCAATTTATCTGAAACCGAATGAGTGACAGTAATATTAGTACAGCTGGAGTGCAGCTGGCACGTTGGCTTGTTTATTGCCATAGAAACTATGAGCTCATGCAGTAGGCGAGGTCTCCACCCCTGTCTGTCCAGCCTGGTCTTGTGAGGGTGTCTTCAAGATGTTTTTTATCCTCTGTGGATGTGGCTGCTTTCCACTGTGTTCTCATTTAAAACAGAAGATTGATGGCCTTTTATTTCGTATGAGCTTTCCTTCCAGAAAATATTACATCGGCGTATGAAACATGCCCCTCCTGCTGGGAAAACAAGCACATTTAATAACCCTGCAAACAAGATGGCAAGGGGAGCAAACAGCCACCCAGGCATCCATTTCTCAGAGAGAAATCGTCCTCTTTCAAACAGAATTAGGAGGTAGCCATCGTGGAGCCTCGAAAATGGCAATTATTTTATTATATCGGCGCAGAGAGAGAAAATCGTATGCGGGGATAATTCAAAGCAGGAGATGTTAAGAGCAATGAAAGGGTATTAGAGTTTAAAAGCCCATTGTATTATGGTTAAGTGCTAACAGGGGAGGAATACACTTCACCTTGGGGACCTTTCACAGAGCCCCTGATAACATAAAGACGATGATTCAGCGCGGTTGGAAGGGAACACAAACCCTTTTAAGAAAGTTTTATTGCTGTTTACCTCTTCGGCTCTTGAATCGTCAGCATTTACCAGGAACGTCGAACCATTCGCGTTAAAGAGGCAAATAGGTTGCACGTTTTGTGATATTCCCTCAAAAGACAAGAATAAAGGAAGAATAGCAGGTTGCCTGAGACGGACCAGCAGTCAGCTCTGAATGGAGCAGCCATGACTCAGTGTGATTGTGTTTGTTTTTGTCAGCAGGCATAAAATCCTGAGTCCAAATCAGCAAACACATATAATCAATACATGCGTGCACACACACACACACACTTGCACACACACACACAGACACACACATATATATACATATATATATACATATATATATAAAAAATAAAAAATGCATGTGTGTATGTAAAGACATACATACTCACACACACATGCATACATGCACACACATCATAATTTTAGTTTCTGTTCACAGCTCTGTCTGATCAGATACACAGGGAGATGTACGAATGGCCAAACAGACAGTTATGTAAATAAATAAATAATCAAACAGAGATTAGATTGCACTTCCCAAAAGTTACAGGCACAAGCATACCTCAAGTTGAATAATTAAAAAGTATGTACATTATTAATTTTAAGTGTTTTCTCATAAACGTTTCCCAGGGGATGGTCTAGCGGGAAGGATTACATTGGCCTGCCTGGACCAAGGCAAAGTGCCTTCCATACATAAATCATGGGAGCACTTCACTCTGTTACAGTAATGCACTGTCCCACAGTCACCTTTAACCATATGTCTCTGGCCAGCTAATGATTAATACTACATGATACATAGGTGATTTCTTATGGTATGTCACAAGGCAAATGAAGTATCTGACTGGATGAAGTGAGGAATCTTGTAAACGGTGGAAGAAAGTATCCCAGTTAATAATTTTTTTGAAAATATGCCACATCAATGTTAGCCACACTGAAAGACATATCTGTCAGCTTGTCTGGATGGGGCAAAGCAACAGCGCTTATCTTTAAAGTTAAATAAGAATTGATTACACAAATGAGAATCCGGTGGATCTAGAGGTGTAACATCACACTCTAGTGGACTGTTTGAAAAATAAGTTGCATGAGGTCTGAAAATAATGAGCTTACCTGTACAGTTAAAATATTGGCTTTTTTCCCAATACTTTGCAACATTTGAGAACAATCAGTAACTGCCAGTAGTCTGTGTTACATTTATTGACTGGATTTACTGAATATTAGTATGGGATTGAATATCTTAGTGTGCTAGAAACTGTACAAATGAAAGGATATGTTAATATGACAGATTCAGGGTACATCCCTGAACATATAGTGGCATGTTTTCATGAATTTTTGTTGTGCTTTTGGTCGGAATTTTGGAGGCTGAAATATTCCTTAACTGTACTGTAACTGTTTTTATAAGGTCTTTTTAAAAGGTAGCTGCATTACCACATATTGCTGCCACCAATGTCCTGCTAGAAATTGCCAGACTTGTATAGTCATAGTGTTTACCCCTGAGCCTGTGCTACTTCTGCAAAGGCTCATACAGTAACAAGGCTTTTTACCTCCAGGTTTTATTTCTAAGCTTCTTCCACAATGTTAGTAGGAAATGGGGCCAGTGTTCAGGGAACCAAGATGTAGTGTGAATAAGTGGGTTTTCATTTTGCACCAAAGATGGACAGTAATCCACCTGCCCTCTTCAGTCACTGGGAGCTCATTCCACTCCACAGAGGCTAGGATAGAAAAGGGGTGTGATCAAGATGGGCAACCACTCCAGGACGGGACAACCAGGCATGTCAACATAGCTGAGAGAGATAGTTTGGCATAGGGTGTGATGATAGAACAGGTTGCTGTTATTGGTACTGCTCAGTGGACTAAAAGCAGAGGTTTCATTTTTGTCTGAGCTATATCAGTTAGTCAACACAGAGAGAAGAGGAGAGGTGTGACACAACAGTATTTTGGTTTGTTGTAGATAAATTAAGCTGCTGCAGTATGAATCTGCTTGAGAGGCCTGATCATATTTGCAGGGAGGACAGACGAGTTGTGATAGTCCAGTCTGGAGGACACAAGGGCATGAATCAGGAGTTGTGTTACAAGGTAGTGATAACTGGGACTTATAAAATGGAAATGCCATCAACAGCAGGTATTTGCCTGACTCTGGAGTTCATTTTATCAGCACTTGTAGGCAATTTAATTGAACCACAATGGAACTTTGTCCTGAACTTTGAGCATTAATTCAGTTAATTCAAAAAAAAAAAAAAAAAAAAATTCAACCCTACCAATATTTTTGGTTAATTTCTGCAACTGTCAGACTTGTGATACTATGGGAAAAATAAAACCCTTTCTTAAAATCATGTCTGAAAATGAAGGTGGCAGTTAAACTGAATGCCCCTCTCTCAATTAGCACGCTCATGGGACAGCAGAGAAGAGATACTATTATGCTAATTATTTCCTCAATTCATTTTGGAGGCAGCTACATTGTTGTCCTGAAATGTCTTCTACGGTTCCCCACCAAGCAGAGGAAACATTCTCCGATTTAAAAAGCCGGAAATGGAAACGCAATAGAGTGGAAATGATAAACTTCCTTCGGCTATGCAAATTTTGTTTTTTTCGCTCTCCATCTCTCAGACCCAACCCGCTCCATACACCATCTGCTCCTGGAGAATCCATTTCACCCATCGAGCCTTTATTGGCCCTAATGGCGCTATCAGCTGAGCCGCCTAACCCGATTACCTTCTTAAGAAGGGACTTCTCCTTGGATAATCATGGCTGGCTAACGCGATTTAGCCGTGATGAAGAGATGGGATAAATGGCAGTTAATGGAGGGAGAATGATCTTACAAATACAGAAAACTCAATTCATTTCTCTGGGTGAGCAATCTGTCCGATTCAGTGCTAATGGAGTGGAGTTTCATTAGGCTTCAGGACTAGGCACCGACAGATCCACTTACTACGCAAATGACAATGGAAAAAAAATGCTAGCACCAGCGTGCGTTTCAGATAAGGTCATAGTATTCATAATCTTCATTATAATGACACAAGTAAAGCAAGGGTAAATGACTGTGAGGGAAGTCTTTTTGGGATCAATATAGGAAGAATGTAGTCTTGAGGAAGGGGGGGTCGGGGTCCAAGTTAAAACCCTGGGGCCAAATCTGGTCTGCTGCAAGATTAAATCTGGCTGGCAGAACAATTCAATAAAATCATTAAATAGAGCCCTCTGCAATAGTGTACGTATGCAATATGTACACCACAAAAAATGTTTCCAGATAAGCAGCAATAGGCTGTAATTTTATGTATGGCTGACTGTTAAATAGAAAAATCAGACCAACTCCTGCTTCAGACACTGGGGATCAACATGTATGGGTCTGCCTCAGGTACACAGAATAGAGTTCAGACAATTTTTTACAGGACAGCGTGTTATCTGGTGAGAGGCCAGCATGTGCCACACTTTGGGGGAAGTGAAGGGGAACTTCCCACCATAGACAGCTTTGCTAAATTGTTTTCTAGAAATCTGTGAACATCTACTTGTTCACCATCCTTTCTTTAGTCAGTTTCTACATATTGTGGCACAGTTTGGCTACCCATCATCTACCCAGAAAGCTAGCCACGGTAAAAACGGATCGGTTCTGTGCTGTGGTCACTATTAGATAAGTTAGCTAGCTAGCTAATACAGAAAGGGCAGAGAGACATGCAAAACAAAGATATAATTAATCACATTTACTTAGAGTCACATACTGTAAGGTTCAAAATTACTGTCAATTATATTTTTCATGATTGATTACAGAGGGTAGCAATGGTGCTATAGGCAAACACACTGTAGCAGCACATAGCCTTTCAGCATGAAGATCAGTGACTCGCATATGAAAAAGAAATAATTGTACTTCAGTCTACTTCCATATGTTCCATAACGGATAGGAAAATTTATAGGAACATATAGCAACATAGGAAACAAAATAGGAAATTTATTATTAGTAATCCACTATAATAATACCCATAGTTTGTGTTGTGCAGAATATGAAGAAGAAATCTAATGATGCTCCAAAAAGCCAGGAGAGCAGATGAATAATCTGATGAATTATTATAATTATATTATATTATATTATATTATATTATATTATATTATATTATAATATTTTATATTATTTTATATATACATATATAATATTATATATATATATATATATATATATATATATATATATATATATATATATATATATATATATATATATATATATATATATATTATAATAATAATTTAGCTTTGAATGCTGGTGCTATGCTCCAAATGCTCATGTTTATAAATATATGTTAATAAATGTAAATATATACTTTTAAATACATAAATATATACTTTTTGTGGAAAAAAATGAAAGAACAATGACTGAGTTGTAGCAACTACAGCTACCGAAGACCACACAAACTCAGCATTCCGTCACCCGAAACCGGCAAGCAACAGCCCCTCCCCTCTGCAAAGCCACGCCTCAGCATGATCGATGGGTCAGAGAATGCCCCTTTCTCCCTCTTCCCTTTGGTCGTGCTCAGTGTATTAGTTTGATAAATAGCCTCCTTTAAAAATGACGCTTGTGTTTATTTTCCTTTGAGGGAGGATGAGTCACTGGGGGGTGGGGGGGGGGGGGGGGTGGGCCTCTTCAGAGGACGACGGGCTACGAGGACATGAAACAGAGGCAGGCAGGCATCGGGGTGCGGGGACCCAGCCAGAGTTCGCAGACGGACATTAGGCCAGCCCAGAGTTCAAATCCTATTAGTTTGAGTTTTGAATTGGATTATCCTCATCGAGAATCGCCCGTCTGGCAACCGGGGCCTAATTTGCGCCAATCAACAGCAATTATTGAGGGGAAGGGAGCTCTTATTAGGCAGCCTCATCCACTTAGACTAATGAATGGGGCAGATTCAGTCTCTGCTGGGGAGATGCATCCATGGGCCGGGTGCAGCTGGGCAGGGCTGCACGTTGCCGAGGCGAATGCTGCTGTTATTCGTCAGTCTGTAGGGGCAGGGGCTGTCAGACTTAGGGGAAGGGGGGCATTATGGAAATTTGGGAGGTCTTTCTGTTAGTGGTGTCTTCATCCTTCTTTGCTGCACTTTTTTATTTCTCTGGAAATCAAGAGAATGACTTTGATGGGATGCCTTTGACAGATTTGGCCATGTGACAAGGCCTGCTTTTTTGTGTATCCCATACTGTGATTTTACTGAGTTGACACATTGTTAACAGTAATGAAAAAGTGGCAAAGGAAAGAGAAACATGTTTCATAACTGCTTGTAATTTAACTGAAAAAAAAAACTGAATATTTAGGATTGATTTAATGTTTTGTAACAGCAAACATGCCTAAATGTTGAACCAGTTAAACACCCTTACCTTTGGCTAATGGAAAAGAGAGAGAGTCCTCCAGTCACCTGTAGAACCTCTCTAGGGGCAGAAATCCATGATAGCCCTGCCTGCTGCGTGCTTCTGGCCTTATTCTGGCACATGTGGTATCTATGGTGCCCAGTTCTTCTTGCTTACTATGCTGTGATAGCTGTTCCTCTGTGGGTGCATGGCTCAGAGAAATTTCTCCAGATACATTGGAGTTTCCTCAAATGCTTTTTAATATTTAATATGTAAAATTGAAAGACTATGATTATTTGTCTCTTTCTTTGATTTTACTAGTTTTCATGTTAGAGTCTAGATTGTTGAGGTTTTTTTTTTAAACTCTTTACCTTTTAACCTCTATACGTATGTTGTATATTTTAAAATGCAGTAACAATGCTCATAGTACACATATATAAACATATAAATGGTGTAAATGTATGAGTAGGCATATGATCATGTAAATAAGACAATGTATAGTAATACAAGACTCTCTCTGTCTCTGTCTTTCTTTTTCTCTCTCCATTTAAATAATTGCAATATTTTGTCAGCAGATGGCACCATATACCTTGAAAACTAGGTCATATTCCCATACTTTCTGCCATCATTCTGGTTATTTACTTCTTCCAACACCTGATCCGTGATCATTTTGCTTTTCCCTCATTCTGACATATTTACAAGCATTGTCTGAAAAAATCCCAAACTAATCAAGACAGAACCTTACCTAACACAATCTTGTTAATTACCACAATGAAGTCCACTGGAATGTTGTTTGTCACCCATATGAACTGCAGTAGAAGCCTTCTACAACCAAGTACACTGGAACCCTGCATTGAAATGTTACATGAATCATCATAAATCTGATAGATTGTGTTACCAGGAGTTTTGCTTCATTTCCAGGGTGGTTTATCAAAATGACTTTCTACAGGAGACTTTACATTTTCACCTCTGTTATTGCTTGGAGAAAACATGCAATATACAGATCTTCTTATATGGCCATGGATTAAAAAAAAACTATTATTCCAATCTCTATACCACACATTTACATTAACAACAGCAACAACAGTCACAGAATGAAAAATACTGAATCATTTATCATTGATTGTAAGAAAAGTGTATCAAGGACGCCCCCTGGTGTGGGCTTTGTGTAGAATTACTTTCTGACCAGAGGCTTTGAAGTAGGTGTTTGCTGTTGGAATTCTTATTGATCCCATTTATCTTTTTCTGTCATATAGAATCCTGATTCCTCTCTTTTCATGCTAATGAAGGAGACGTGGCATGTATTATCAAAATTAGCTGTGCTGTTTCCCCCTTTGAGAAATAGGATATGTCAAAACAATTTTCATTTGATTAAGATACGTGGGTGTGGCATTAATAGCATGAGTGAAATACTTTTTGTGATGAAGTATTTGAAGATGGAACAGTCATCACTGGAGTATAGATTCGGGTGTGTGATTTTTTGAGTGGTCAGAGTGGTCAGACAGCCCAACCAGAGTGGTCAGACACACAATGAGTTGAATAATTTAGCAGATGCACTTATCTTGACAAATGTACAGCATGTTACTAGAAAACAGATAACAAAATAATAGTTCATCACTGATAAAGAACTCACACAAAATTCTACAACATATGATTGTAATACAACACATGACTGTGTCTGATATGCAAAAGTGAAACTGTAAAAGCACTGTCAGTTTTGTTTAGAAGTACACGGAACCAGGAAGAAAAAAAAAAGCCTAGGTATCAAATATCAAGAAACGTATGAGAGAGGTGTGGCTAGATAAGATAATAAAAACAGAACTACACAGCTTCTGAATCTGCCTCTGAAGAAACTTTAGAAACCGGACAAAAGGAAATATATTGTTTCACAATGGGTAAGTATTAGTAGTCCTTTTTAAAATTATACTTAGGTATGGTAGTTTTCAACATCTGATCACATGCTGTTCCTTTCAAAAAGCTAAGAACGAACTTTTTATTGTAATGGAACAGGTGAAACTTTCCTTTGTTTATTTTAATTTTTTATATAACATTGGATTTCTCTCCTTTCATTGGCTGTCAATGAGCCCCCTTAACAGAATTCATGTAATGCAGTCACATTAATATCCAACGGAATTGGCTGTAGAGAGGTTTATGTACAAAAGCCAGAGGAAAATATTCAAGAATAACAGCTACATGTTCACAATATTAAAAATTTGTGTTCTGTTTTTTCAAAAGGTTGTCTTGCTTTAGTCTTTGTGAGAAGTCGCTGGATATAGGGCAATTAAAGAAAATTCTCTTATATTCATTTTAGCAATTCAACTGTTATAGAGATCAGACAGTGCCACAACCAACTACCTTAAAGCTGTCCAACCAGTTTTTCAGATTGCATAAAAAGGCACTTAATGGCTTCCAGCTCTTCTGGGCATCCTAGTTTCTCCTCAACTCTGTTGACTCTGTTGTCAAATAATGTAGGAGAGCTTCAATGTCTAAATACAAAACCATCCCGGAACTTCAATTTGAACTACTCAGATGAGGGCTCTTTCACATTTGGCATTCTATTTCACACTTTTTGTGCTCTGATGTACCACCTATGTGTGTAACAAGGTGTGAAAAAAGTTTTGGTTTCACATTAGCTAAAAGGTATTGCAGCTGTCAATTCAAATAAGGCTAACAGGACCAGTGATCTGTGGCAGCAACTGAGAAACTAGGGAACCAAAACATATTCACAGTTTCAAAACCAAAACAAGGTGTCCTTCTGATTTCCTTCCTATGCTAATGTATTGCAAAGAACTGTTCAAATTAGTGCAAATTAGTGACAGGTCATTCAGAAAAAAAAAATCTTCTCCACAAATAAATAATATAAATATATATATTTTCTTCACTTTTCCTCCTCTTCATGAAAATAGTGCAGCAGTTTATTCATTTTAAACCTTACCTTTTAATTAAATTAACCCTCCTATTGTCTTAAGAAATACTAACACCTGTTACTTTTGGGTCACTATGACCCGGGGTCCAATTTATCTCATAACTCAACTAAACCTTTGAATACAATGTGAAACCAATTGAATACAATGTGAAATTTGGCACAATGTTACAGCTATAAGTGTAGAATACAACCAAATAGTCATAAACAACATCAGCTGTTTTGTTAACTCTCTAGCGCCCCCCAAAGGTCCCATGCACTGCAAAAGGATGAAAAATGTTTTGGATATAGGTAAAATTGTCATAAAATTCCCCAAAATACAGCTCTTAGCCTTTTAAGATGTAATAGTTTCAGTTAATAAATACCAGAATCTATCTCAACATAAATTAAGTCTATTTTGCCCCCTTTTGAAGTAGCCAACTATAACATCTGAATGTTCAAATTTTGTAAGAGAGAGAAGATAAACCTATAAACTTATGAATGCTAATGAGACTGTCTACAGACATATTTAAACTAAGTCAAGGAGGTTGTGGTTCTGTAATATTACCATGAACACATCTAAACTGCCCAATGGAAGCATGTGAATTGGAATTTTACAAGTTGATTTCAAGACTGATTACAAAATCTTTGAGTTACTGCTCTTTCCAACATCCATATAATCCAAACATACACTAATTCAAATGAATAATAAACAAAAAAGAGCTGGTCTTAGTCTTTTCTCTCACCGTTGGCCTTCCTGATGTGGCTGGACCTCACAGGACCTCACTGAGACACTCAGGCTACCCCACCTCGATAAGGTGCCCGCTCTTTATTAGGGCAGATATAGGTAGGTAGGGTAAAGGGATAGTTTGGTAAAGTCTGGGGGGGAGGGGGTGGTTTTTTATTGTTTTTTTTTTGTAGTTTTTTTACATGCAGTCTCTCTTATTATACAGTGTGTTGACAGTGTGTGGAAGGGATAAACCACAACGGCATGCACAGCAGGGGTGGGAAAATGGCACTTCACAAGAAGCTTGCAAACTTGCTAATGTTGCAACAGCAGCCGATATTGGTTGCTTTAGCAACCCCAAGGTTTCTTTTGAATAAAGCTTATAATTATAATCAATTAAAATTATAATTATAATCAAACTGTGATATGTCTTTTTTTTCTCAGTTAAGGTATAGCATGTATTATCCTGGCTAGGGCATTGTAATCTCTGATATACTTATGCTAACTCTGAATGTTAAAACTAAGTAGGTATGAATGAATACATTGATTTATTACAATAATAAATCAATAGGTATGCAAGGGTACGATCTTCACATGCAAATGCAAAAAGGGTGGTCTGGGGAGAAATAGTGTCATCTCTATGAACAATGTTATGTCTGTATTTGAGCAGCGAATGCCTATGTGCTGTCATCAACACCAGGGATGCAAGGTCAACTTCTGTGCTGCTAATAGCTGAGCATGTGTAAAATGTCAAGTCAATCATTAGAGGTCAGGGGGCATCAGTGGTTTTGATACTTTATGGAATACAGTATGGAAAAACATGGAAATTGTGTACTGCTAGCAACTTAGCATGCTAAACTAGCATGCATGCTAATATCTTTGAAATGGGCCTAGTACCAGGTATTTATGAGTATGAAGAAATAATTGATGAGTTTGTGGCACTCTGAGTTAGACAGAGCTGCTCATAAAGATAGTTCAACATCAAAAGTTATCTTGGGTCATATTGACCCTAAGACAATAGGCGTTACTTTTTTGCGGCAGCTACACTGAAAATGATTTTTTTTTTTTAATTCCCCAAATTTCCATTTTTGGGGTCATTTTAGGAAGCTACATAAGAGGCCATGTACTTAGATTAATGTTTTATATCATTTTCTTAGGTTTGAATATGATTTCGGGTCATTATCACCCCAGGACAATAGGAGGGTTAAAGGTGGCTACAAATCAAGATAATTAACTACCCTTGAAATTATTTTACTTCATTAAAAACTTCCTTTTTTGTTTGGGAATATTGCTAGCCATCCGGTGTGCTTCACAAAGAGATGACATTGATGATCAAATAAAATCAAAGGTCAGGAAGGGCAAGCCACTGTACCAGATCAATGGTTCACTGGTCACCTTAACCACAGACCACTTTATCATATGAGGCAGTCACATGATAAGACTTGTGTGTATAAAGACTTGTGTAGGGAAAAAACAGATTCAGTGTTAAAGCTTGCATTGCTTACATCCAGTAAGCCTGGTTGTCAGCCATTTTGCTAAATTCTTTTTTTGTGGTTTGGAAAAATGTACATCATTCCCCATTGACCACTTATAGCTGTGGTTTTTGCGTGGTCAATGCCATGCTTACACCAAATGCAAACTGCTGGCCACTTCACAATCATCCTGTATCCTGTATGTAAGCTTAATTGATGTCTCTTTGTGTTTGTCTTTGTACTCTTTCTTTATATTCTTATTTCTAGCTTGTTGTGAAACTCCGAGTGAACAGTCATGTCCAGAGCTACAGGTGGTCCTGTTGGGACTGCCTGGGGTGGGTAAGAGCAGCACAGGCAACAGCATCCTGGGAGGAAGGGAGTTTGAGACTCGCTTCAGCCTCGATCCAGTGACACAGCGGTGTGAGAAGAGGACGGTGAAAATCCGAGGGAGACCCATCAGCGTCGTGGACACCCCGGGCCTGCCGGACTCGCCGACCCCCGACGACGAAGTGGAGGACTACATTCAGGAATGTCTGTCACTCTGCGACCGTGGGCCTCACGCTTTCCTCCTGGTGGTGAAGCTTGGAATCCTCACTGAACAGGAGAGGGGAGTGGCTGATCGGGTCAGAGAGCTGTTTGGACAAGAAGCTCTGGACTCCACTATAATCCTGTTCACCGGTGGCAATACACTAAGAAAAGACAGCATAGACAGGCTTGTACAGGAGAATACGCACCTCAGGGATTTGGTGCAAAAATGCAGTGGAAGGTATCAGTTATTCAACAATAAAAGTATGTGTGATCGCATTCAGGTTAGAAAGCTGACCGAGCGTATAGATGACATGTTACAACACAACGGTGGTGAACGCTATAGAAGGACTACACAGCCATATGAAGGGGCCAACAGCGATGACTGTAAGTTGAACTCAGTCATACTTGAAAACATATGTGGGATAATACATATGTGTTCATATGTGTAATAATATGTATGAATTCATCTCTGCTTCATTCTTGAGCTCCATTAACTCATTAGTTTAGGTAGATAGTCTGAGAGTGGTCATCGTGTGTGGAATCTAAAGAGGAAGGTTTGCGCAGGTCACAGGCTTATATAAGTTAAGCTCAAAGCCTCTGCACATGTGTCAGTGAAGCTACTTTGCTTTACAAATTTAAACAAATCACATGCCACAAGTAGTGTCAAAGACCCATCTACATGGCTTTTGTATCCGAGTGGATACAGTACAATAGAGATCAGTGGTAGTGTGTACATTTTATTTAATTGAAATAATGACCTCTGTTTTTCAGTTTCCCAGTACAAGAGGCTCATCCTGTTTGGGAGGACAGGATGGGGAAAGAGTGCCTCGGGTAACACCATCCTGGGTAAGGAAAAGTTTGTGTCCGTGCAGTCACCCTCCTCTGTGACCAGAACATGCAGCGTAGCAACGGGAACTGTGGAAAGGCAGCACGTGGCTGTGATTGACACCCCAGGCTTCTTTGACACTGGGCTCTCTGATGAGGAGTTCCGTGCTGAGATCATTCGGTGCTTGTTCATGTCTGCCCCTGGGCCCCACGCGTTCCTGCTGGTACTGCCTGCGAGCCGATATACATCACAGGAAGAGGAGGTGGTGAACCAGATTCTGCAGTTGTTTGAGAATGGGGCACCCAGCCATATCATCATCCTGTTCACTCACGGGGACAAACTGAAGGGGTCCATCGAGGACTTCATTGGAAGAAGCAGCAAGCTGCAGCAGCTGGTGACGTTGTGCGGGGGGCGATACCACATCTTTAACAACGAGAATCGCTCTGACCGCACTCAGGTCAAGGAGCTGCTGAGGAAAATTGACTCTATGCTGGAGGAAAACGGAGGCCAGTGCTACTCAAATGACTTGCACAAGATAGTCTCCTCGTTGATAGAGAGCGAGTCTGAAATCCTGAAGATGGAAAAGAGAAGGGTCATACAGAGGAACCTAGAGCTTATGCAGCGAGAGGCTGCAATTTGTCAAAGAGAGATGGAAAACCTGGAGATGGAAGAAAGGTTCAGAAAGAAGAACCAAGAGCTTATGCAGCGAGAAGCTGCAATTCGTCAAAGAGAGACAGAAAACCGGGAGATGGAAGAAAGGTTCAGAAAGATGAACCAACAGCTTATGCAGCAAAGAGAGCCCACATTGTGGGTAAGGCTTAAAAAATACCTGAGCTCACTTAAGATTTTTGAATTGCTTTGTGCATTTTTTAACAGGGAATCATCGTTCCAAGTTTCTACTGTTATTCAAAAAATCCTCATGCATTACATGTAGCCAGGGTCTGAGGCCAATAGCAGCAGCCATAGCTATACGTTTTTTCTTCTTACCAGAAAGTTAATGAAGACTGGTGATGGCATACTGATGGCAGGTGTGTGCTATGTACTGCATACTGGAGTTTTACGCTGCCTGTTTTATTACATGTATTTCAATCCACCCTACTCTCTACTTTTATTCAAAGAAGAGCACCACCCTATCTATATTTATTGCGGCGGTGAAATAATTTCCAACCTAAAATCCATCTTTTTTCACGCTGCTAATGAAAAAAGCCTGCTACATGTCGTTTTGCCAAAGGCAATCCTCATCAAAGCATAACTTTAAGATATATTTCCTCTCAGTTTGTGACTGTTTTTCCATCCACCTTGCAACTTCATCACATCATGTGTTGCATCTAGCCACAGTCTGAAGCCAATAGTAGCAGCCATAGCTAGAATAACTCAGAGTGATGTTTCTTCTTCTAACCAGAACATTAATGAAGAGGGCAATATTGGTGGCAGGTGTGTGGTATGTACTGCATACTGGAGTTTTACGCTGCTCGTTTTACTACATGTATTTCAATCCACCAGCACCGAGAGGTGGATACAGCTTCAGCCTCAATCTACACGTTAGATAATTATCCCATTGGGGTACCTGAATCATCTCACTTAATCAAGTAATTACAATTAATTTGGTGCATAGGCATGTAGATTTACAGTCATGTTTATGCCCATTGATGTTTTCTCCAGCAATGCAGACAACGCTGCAATAAATGAAAATATTCACAATCAGTTTTTCTTTGAAGGGTGGTTTTGAATGGCACATGTGCCCTTGGCCCCCACTTAACCTTCCCTTAACCCCGCCTGTCAAAATTCACTAGGTCACTAAAACGCACATTCCAGTAAAACATTATACCTTATCATGCAGTTTAACCAGTTTTGAACCAGTTTTAATGACTAGCTTATCACTTTTGAAATGGCAAAGGCTGTACTGAAAACAGGCCATAAACTGCACATACAACATCCAAGCTGCAAATCCAAATTGCAATTCTCATTGAATGTTGAATATAGGGACAGTTTCTTGTTCTTTCTGTGGACTGCATCTGCTGTGCTACTGTTCGACATTCACTTATTAACTCCTAAAGTTTACTGTAGGTTTCATGGATTCTGACATAATTTTGATAAACAAGCCAAGGATGGTTCTGTGAGCCTTAAACATGTGGATAGCATTTATTTTCTGATGCAAACTCAGTCACTTTTTAAAAATTGCCTTCAGATGCATTTATACATTCCACAGTCCCATCTGCCATGGAAATTAGATACAGAGAATTTGCCAAAGTAGCACACAAATCAACCATAATCAACAGTCCTTACAAAAGATCTTTTATATCTGTCAATTCACCATTGACTACAGATACTGTTTGCTGTCAGATGTCACTTCTTTGGTTTTGATTCCATGTGAGTCGGTAGTCACCTTACGAAGTTGACTGGCTGATGGAAATCTTTCTTTTCCCTTGTGATTTTGCCTTCCCCCGGTTTTGCCCTTTGCGTGCAGTTTAATGATGTGTTGCAAGGTGCACAAAAATAAATTGCATCCATCAGTGTGCAGCGCGCCATCAACAGTCAACATCTGAAGTACTGGTACATTGCAGTAAAATAGACATTCACTCCACTAAGTATGTTTTTGTAGTCATATTTTCCAGAGGATGCCTCTGAGCATGTTTTGAATGAGGATCAGAAACATTTCGCTCATACTAAAAGCAGCAGTGATCTATCTATAATTGCACACACATCTATTTTCACCATGTTTCACATTGTTAGTCTGCAAAATTAGTGATTATGATATCCTCTATCAAATGTTTTGTTGGTTTTTACTTTGTTCATTTTCCCTTTGTTCCCTTTTTAATGGGTGTTCATTCTGGCTCTATTACAGTGGAATATGTGATGACTACAAACAGCCTGTTCATACCTATTATCTAAGGCACCCAAAAGAAGCATTGGCATTGGACTCAGTGTACAGTTTTGCTTTGTTTTCATATTCTTTATGTCAAAATAATAAAGGCTTTTTAAACAAACATGTCAACTGCCTTCTTCAGGTAACACCTTGAACCCAGTTTTACAGGTTTTTCATGGCGTCCTGGCCATTGTTGATACTTTATCAGTTATCATGAGAAGCAGTGCTGGAAGGAACACTCTCCATTTCAACAGAAATTTTCCAAAATAATTATAATAATAACATCCCCATAAAAGTATAAATGGATTGGTCCAGGACAGCCACAGCATGCTTTAGGGGCCCATACTGAGATCATTAAAATGCTGGCTTGTTGCTGGGAGTCCAGTATCCATTCACTTCAAATTCTTTGGAGAGGTAAACCATTCATACGTCAGCAGGAGTGAAAACAGTGATGGTCTCTGCCCCAGATGTGATTTTGTGCTCTTTGTTTGGAAGCCCACTGAATTATGAGATAAGGAACAACTTATTATATCTGTTTGGTGGTTTTATCTTGCTTTAAGTGTGTTTGGTAGCACCGTCTTACTGTACATACTGTACCACTGTGGGTCTGTGTATCAATGTCCTGCAGATTCAATGCAACTGACAGCCCTTTCCTCCATGCGAGACTTCTCAGCTGTCAGTAGTGTCATTGTGGACACTTAGCAACAGAAACCTCAGGCATTCTGGGCATCAGGGTCACTGCAATGACTCAACAATAAAGAGGAGGAAGCGAACAGGGTGTTCAACCCAGGACAGGGTCCTCTCATCTCACCTCTCATAGGCACCCTGCGATTGATCAGGCTCCTGCGAGTTGCTCGGATAACGTCGGTGGAGTAGAGCCTATCATCTGATGAGTGGTCTCTCCATCGTGGTGCTCTGCATGACTTGTGCTCTGAGTTATTGCTGTTGTCTGTATGTGAGTGTGTTGGGAGACTGCATTCATCTTGCCTTAGCAACTGTACATGAGTGCAGAGGTTGTTGCAGTGAGATTCCAAACAGGCTGGCATAAAAGATGAAACTGAACTGTAAAAATCGTGATTGAACTGGACAAATGCTAATGCTAAGCCTGAAATGGAAGCATTTCCTTGAGAACATCTGTAAGCTTGCAAATTTTAACAGTAAGCGTCACAAACAGAGGTTTTCTGGTCAACAATTCTGTAAGTAAAGGAGCCCCATACTCCACAGCCACACACCTGACTGTTTTTCTTTGCGGCACTGATCGGGTCAAGATTTATCGTGGTGTCCGGGTCGTGGGTATCTGTTAAGTGATTTAAGTGGGAAACTAATAATCAATGCGTTTGTATTTATACTCAGACTATGACAAAATCACATGAAGCTAAAATGGCAGAAATAGATTTTTGAGGGCTGCTCCACCCAAGAGATCCTGTAAAAACAGCAGGCGAGTCATGTGATGCAAAGCAGGTAAATGACATCATGCCAATAAAATTCTTTCAACACTATAAGCATAGGTTAAATGCTTTATGGGTGACAGGATGGAAAGAAGTAAACAATGTCTGTAAATGTTTCGGCAAGGACAAACACCATAATCTTACTTTTGGGTGCAGTTTAATTGTCAAAACATTTGAAAAATACATGAAACTGATGGAGGATACAGAATCAGTTCAAGCCAACACTGAGAACCAAATAACCTGACATGATGACATCTATTAACCAAAACAGCCAAATCAAATGGAAAAAAACAGAAACAAAACTTGCTTTGGGAAAAGACAAAAAGGGACCAACCTACATTCTGGCCTCCTAGAATAAACATTTCACTTAAGAATGATGAGTATGACATTTCTCAGGAACGAGTCCATCATATTGTTATACAGGTGACTTAGTTATGCTAAGTCACCTGTATAACAAGCCAGAAGTGAGACAAAATGCCAGTTGGCGTTGCAGTCCCACGGGTCAGTGCAAAATCAGTGAATATGCAGCCAATTTGGCTAAAAAAGCCAAAGCTGGCTGGCCCGCTTCAAATTCCCCACAATTCCTGGCTTCACCTGACTTCACCCTCACAGAAGCAGTGCTGTAAAACGGTGTGCAACATTTCATCCGCTGACAGTTCGATGCCACTCTGCCTATATGGTGAAATGCCTGTTAGCTAAAAGGGTAATTGATTGACCAGTTGTCATGCCAGATGAATTATTCTCTCAATGGATTCACCAATCCTTTAGCCATAATGTGCATTGACACCCATCCACTTAAGACCTTAAGACTTAACATCTGTTTCCAGGTACATGGAAAGATTAAGCTCTGTGGCCTAAATAAAATGTCGTTAAATACCCACTGCCCTTCATAAAATATAATACTAAAAACAATGAAATATGCTAGCACAAATGTATGCCCTATGCTCTCAGATAAATGTACAGACCAGCCTGACCAATGTGTTTTGAGCAGCATGTTTCTGAGGAAAAAACCTTGTGTTACACACTCAGCAATCAGTGATATTCAGCAGTTCTCTCTCTCTCTCTCCCTCTCCGGACTTTGTAAGAAACAAGCTGTTTCTAGACCCCGATCTCAGTGTTTTTTTCTTAACCCAGCAGAACAGTATTATATTCCTTTTGTATAATCACTGTAGCAGCAATTTTTAGGTGATAATGTCATTCCTTCAAACTATTCAGCCAACATGTCAGTACCAGTATGTCAACAACAAGGTCCACAACATAGATATTCTAATACCTGTATTTGTAATGTATTTCTTATACAAAATTTCCGATGTATCATTGTATGTTGTAGCATAAAGGACTGAGATTTCAGTGTTCAACAAAAAAGAAAAGGCTGGGGACCTTAAGAATAACGCACTGAGGAGAGAATGATACAAGTCCTTTTTCCACCCGTATGGTTGTTGAGGTGAAAATCTGAGTGATGTCGTCAGTGTTGTCAGACATAGTGCTGACAATGAAAGAAAAAAAACAACATGCCCAACCGCCTACACTCTGCCGACTAGGTTGAGCGGAGAAACGCGAAGCCAAGCTCTCCCCCTTACCTCACTGCAGCATTCTCCCATTGGCTGCCTGGCTGCTGACGTCCCCTGCCCTCCCTGAGGATGCGTGTGTTATGGGGGGGGGGGCAGCAGCCTGCCTGTATAAATTTGAGGGCTCTGCAGCATTTCTGAACTGGTGCAGTGCAAAGGCTTGCTCAGTGAAGGTGTGCAGAACAAGGGGGACTTAAATCTACTTAAAACAAAGCATCCACATCAAAAACCTTTCAAAAAAAAGAAAAAGAACCAAAAAAACGACCACCATGAGCTACGATCCCTTCTATTCCCGCCGCCCCTGGGACGACTACAGGGGGCCCCGGTCGGCCAAATCCTCCATCTCCTCCTCCCTGTACTCCACCCACCGATCCCTACCCTCCACCAAGCGGTCGCTGCGGCCTGCCTCCGCCTCGCTGCCCGACCTGGCGGACAGGATGGACCTGGCCCAGATGAGCACCCTGAACACGGAGCTGCTGGGCCTGCGGGCCAAGGAGAAGGAGCAGCTGGTGGGGCTCAACGACCGCTTCGCCACCTACATCGAGAAGGTGCACCACCTGGAGCAGCAGAACAAGGTGCTGCAGGCGGAGCTGGAGGCGCTGCGGCAGAGGCAGAGTGACCCGTCCCGCCTGCAGCTGCTGTACGAGCA
This sequence comes from Megalops atlanticus, assembly GCA_019176425.1. Lineage (NCBI taxonomy): Eukaryota > Metazoa > Chordata > Actinopteri > Elopiformes > Megalopidae > Megalops > Megalops atlanticus. The sequence continues at coordinate 8,552,946 of CM032894.1, read as the reverse complement.
GGAGGCCCGCGGCCTGCGCGCCCTGCTGGACGCCGAGGCCAACGAGAAGATGCGGCTTGAGGCCGAGCGCGACCACCTGCGGGACGTCCAGGGCCAGCTGAAGGAGCGCTGCGAGGAGGAGGCCCGGCGGCGGGCCGACGCCGAGGACGCCCTGCAGAAGGCCCGGGAGGAGGCGGCCCGGGCCGCGCTGGCCAACTGCGACGCCGAGGCCAGCGTGGCCTCCCTGGCCGAGGAGATCGCCTTCCTCAAGAAGGTGTTCGCCGAGGAGCACGCCGAGCTGACCGCCCAGATCCAGGCGGCCAGCGTCAGCGTGGACGTGGAGGTGGCCACGCCCGACCTGTCGGCCGCCCTCCGGGAGATCCGCTCGCAGTACGAGAAGCTGGCCAACAAGAACATGCAGGCGGCCGAGGACTGGTACCGCACCAAGTTCGCCGGCGTGGCCGAGGCGGCAAGCAAGAACAACGAGGCCGTGCGGGCCATCCGGGAGGAGACCTCGGAGTACCGGCGCATGCTCCAGTCGCGCTCCTCTGAGATCGAGGCCCTGCGCAACGTCATCGACTCCCTCAACAAGCAGCTGGAGGACCTGGAGGAGAGGCAGGGCAAGGAGGTGGCCAAGTACCAGGTATGGCACCAACAGGGGTACTTAATCCTGTCAATCCTGTCAGTCTCTGGCAGGACACTGACCCCTGAACCCTGGTGATTTTAGCTACCTGCAGTACAGCAGCAGATGGCATACAGGGGTCAGTGGCTGAGTGCAATTCACCTAAGAGTGGCCTTAATTTGTGTCAGGATTTCACCCTCTTCACCACGTATAAATGGAAATGGTGAATAAGGAAAGGGTATTGCAGTTTCCTGCTAAGATTTGGAGAGAGGCATAGAGGAAATAACTAGCTGAAACAGGGAAAACAATCAGTATATTCAGTGACGTTTTTTGGTGGAGCACAGTTTCTTTAGCAGCCCCAAGAAACAATGATGGGTTCTACCTGCATGGACTGAAATAAAGATTACAGAATTTCATTTTAATAATCTAATTTTAACAATTAAAAATGAAAATGCAATAAAAGACAAAACAACAACATAGCAGAGTTGTGTGTGGCACTGTTTGAAATGAAATTTGATAACACTGCTCTCTATCTGTGGGGAAAGTGGCTTTTCATTTTGAGCACTTACTGTGGCAGGATGTGGTCTGGCGCTTGCGTTTAGAATTCATTATGTTTTAAAGAAGAGGTCAATATGCGTCGCAGTTTCAATGAAGTGTTAGAGGAGCACAGTGGTCATTCTGACCATTGTGAGGTGATAAACACTGATTATCTGATACAAACTGAAAGAGGATACAGCGTATGTTATGGTCTGATTAAACCGGGTTTTGAAATCGTTCAGCTGAGCTCTTTGCCGCATCAGGTTTTCAAAGTCATTCATTTTTAAAGATACATATCACATACAGTTATCTATCTATCGTATTGTATAAATGCATAGTGTCAAATCCAGGTTTTTGCCACTAGAATGCAGTGCTAGAGACAATATCTTTCTAATGTACTTACCTAATGAACATACAGACTATTTTTATGCTTTCACAACAGTGAGGAGAAGAACTGCATTGGAGGCTTGGGGTCTAGCAAAAAGAGTTCTGCCATTTCAGCTTTTTGATCTGGGTTGCTGTTGTGTTTTTAGGAGAGAATAAATGAGCTGGAGAAGGACATCGGTGACGCCAAGCAAGAGATGGCCCGATACCTGAGAGAATACCAAGACCTCCTGAATGTCAAAATGGCCCTTGACATTGAAATCGCTGCATACCGGTAATGCCTACCCCTATAAACGACACTGTGAAACGCATGGTGCAACATTACATGCAGGGCAATGCTTCGGATGAGGGTGAAGCATTGTTTCAGTTTCTGACTCGGTTAATATGAATGCATTCTCTTTCTTCCTTAGTGTTTCATTATTGTTTGTTTCAGTGAATTACTGCATGTTGCATAATGTCTACACCAGGGACGGTTTTTAAAGGGATCTTTGCATCACAGAGTGCGCCTTTTTTCCATTTTTACCTTTCTCCTGCGGAGCTGCGTATTTTTACACTCTGACCTCTATCTCCTTGGCTTGTCTTCTGATGCTAATAACAGGCTATGTCCGCAGCAAAGCAGTGGCATACTAATTCAGTTGATGCACACAGGCTGCTTTCTGACTCAGCAAAGTCAACACGATGATGCCGAAGAGCATGGCTTCCCTCTCACTTCACCACTGTGGAAGTAAATGCCAAACTAAATCATTCAGTACAAAATCCATTACAGACTGACTGTGTATTTCAGGCATTTTGATGCCTATATTTTACACCAACACCTTCAGATGTCTCCAGATGTAATCCTTTCATTGACACTATTGACACCAACATCCCCACATACTGCAATTGCAATTGACATGTATGGTACATGTACTGGATATGGACGCCAGTTTATTCACTTACTGTGGCGTTGAAAGAGAGCATGAAAGGAACAGGTTCTGTTTTGTGTTTTTTTTTTTCTGGTTGAATGCGTACCGCAGGGGAAAGAGAGGGGGCACGAAGGACAGGGACACTAAGGAGCCTTGAGATAGAGGCAGAGCTCCTTGCTTCTGCTGAGACGTTATTTTCAGCAGCTCATTAATCTCGCACGTCTTTGATCTATTCTGAGTCTTATCTGCTTCCGCAAATGATTGCTGCTGGGGTGGAGGCAGTGGAGAGGGGGATAGCGATGTTCAGAAAATGGATTGATTCCCCCCCCCTAAATTAAATATTCAAGTGCAGCCCCCCGGGGACCAGTTGGATTTGAGGTCATAGCCACGGCTTCAAGTTGGCAGCTAATCTATTTTTGCATTCCTCTTTGGGCTCAGTGCCCTGGCCCAGAGCTGGTGTAGTTTAAGCCATTTCAGCAAATATGCTTTTGCCACTATTTGCTGTTTAGCGCAGTCAGATCACAACTGGGGCTATCTTTTAATGTCATAAGCGAAGGAGAGGTAGATGTAAAATAGTGCAGAGTAACACTTTATACTGTTCAGCTTAAGGTATAGCAGGATGCATGGAAAATAGCACAAACCTGTGAAAAACTGTAAGTTGTAAAGAATGATCCTGTAGAGTGGGTTTATAATGCAACCTGGTCTGCAGCATGGTTGTGAAGCAAAGTGCTGAACAGCTGGATGCTTAGCAAAACAGAATTAAGCTGCATTCTGTAAAGTTAGCCATAAACCAGGTTATCATAAAGGGATGTTGTAACAGGATGTGGTAAATCTGGATATTCTTCTAAATCCTACTTTACCCATCCTGCTTCATACCCTCTGGTTTAGCAAACTTGGATGATACAAAATAGGACATTTCTAAACCGGAAGGTGTTAAGCAGGATATTTTAAAATAGGATACCAGGGTGATGTAAAATATGGCATTACTAAACAGGACAGTGTAAAGCAATCTTAGTAAAGTGGGATTTTAATCTTGTGTCTCCACAGGAAGCTCCTGGAGGGGGAGGAGATCAGGCTGAGCTTCTCCTCCCTCCCTGCCCTCACCTAAACCCCCAAACAACCTCGAAGCCCAACGCGCCCTTGTTCCAAACAAGAGGTCCCTCCGCAAACTCCCCCTTCTTCTCCACACACTGACTCCGAAAGCAGGACATCAAGGGCCCCAAGACCCCTCAGAGAGAGAGAGAGAGAGAGAGCCGAAAGGCAGCACTGCGTCAGCCAAGACACAAGTCAAGCCCGTGCGCAATATCCTTTTGGTAGGGCCTTACTCCGTTCAGAGAGCAAAACTCCAAACATCCGGCTATTTGATTCAACCCTAAGCACTTCAGCAAACATTTAACCAACTGTTTGTAGGGGTGGATTAAATTCTAATTTAACTCAGCTTTGGATGCATGGATTTTGCTCACAGAATCTCATTCAGAAACAAGACAACAAGAGACGCACGTAGTTTGAGTTCTACCAAGAGGATATTGTGCTGCACTGTCGGTCCTGTTGTAGTAGTCAGTAAACTAGTAGAGAAAGAATCACTCTCATTATGGGCAGTAGCACGTTCATGTTTGCTTTTGTCTTCCTTGATATTTCATATATTATGAGCTTCAGTTGAAGATTTCAGTTCTCTCAGTTCACAAAGAAATTCTACTAGGAAATCTCAATTTATTTGATTAGGACAGAGAATTGTTTTACCAGTAACAAACAAGATGCTAAATCTAGATTTTGTGTCCAATATTTACTGTAAGAGAAGCTCAAAATAGAACGGAAATGTCAAGAAGAAAGATTGAGGCCCCGTCGAAGGAGGCTCACTTCCTCTTTGTTGTATCAGACAGTAGTTTTCATTTAGCCGTTTTGCCCATTTCTGTTCCGTAGGCCCATTAAATCTGAATAAACTGTAAACCTTCCTAACACAAAAACAAATAAAAAAAAATTAGCCTGGTAACTAAGCTTTCTGTTGCGCCGATCTTAGATCTGACCGGTGCTTTGAATCTGTGAACCTATTATCAAGTCTGCACCGTTTAAGCCTGATATTTCTGTAAGTGCCAGCAACCTGCTGAATAAAAACACAAAGGCATTACTAAGTAACTCCGCAGCCTCCTGTGAGTTTCCTCGGTGTCATTTCCTGCTGATGTCATACATCTTTCCACAAACACGCATCTCCCCAGAGATGCCCGCTCTGTCGCGCTCCTCTCAGCACCATCAGTTCTGCCGTATGACACGTCTTACGCCCACGAGTCCGTCTGAATGGCACCCAAATCTGGTAGTGATGAAAGCACCTGACCAAGAATATATTCCAAGGTCACATCATTTTTAACAGTTACTTGATGTTTTGTTTCATGTGTCTGTTGATTTTGCCCATTAGCAGTCTTAACTGGTCCTCACAGGGCCATTACAAATGAAACATTGCTGCTTACTCATGACCCACTGATTTATTCTCCAGGGAATCTTCAGGTTAAAGGTAGAAGCCCACATATTATAAAAAAAAACATATTTCAAAGTTCCTCATTATTGCTAATCCCAGGAAACATCATAGCAGTGTCTGATTTTACAGTTACAATATACCAGAATCATCAAAATGTATTTTGGCATGTTAGTTCATCTAGTTATTTGGTCAAATTTCTGCGCTAGAAAGCCCTTGCATTCCGCAGTCCTCTGTATCGCTTTCACTGCCACTGTTTCAGCTGGCCTGCCTGAACCTGAGGACAATCGGTGCCAGATCAGGGCAACTCTTTTCCCCCTCAGTAAGGGATATTCTGTGCTGAAATGTTCCTTTTGGCACGAGAGGAGAGGACTCCATCAACAGGAGCTGCTGCACTGCAGCTTGGCTGCACTGTGACGTCAGCATGCAGCAGTCCACTGAGCACAATGCAGCTAAAGCTGTGTGCTTCTGGGCAATGATTTCACTGTTGGTCTCTTACACAATGTGCAATGCAGCTAAAGATGCCTTGTGTGTATAACGCACGGCTATCACGCGAGCGGGGCATAACAAACTTAAACTAAAAAAAAGAAACGGTAAGTCATCATTCATTTAAAATGCACACATTTATTGTGACTAACACAAGATAGTGTTGATAAAAAAACATTGATAAAAAAGTCTACAAAATCTGCTCCGACACTGTTACAATGCACATACAAGTTTACCCAATGGCATACTGCAATGTCCCTCAATTATACATGTCCCCTAGTCGTACAGAAACGGCACATACCGCATTTCGGGACACGCACGGAGACAGGTACTTTCCCCGCAACTCATCTCACCATTGAGTGACGTCAAAAAATGTTTTAAAAGACGTTTCCCACTGAGTGAAATGTGTTCATTTGCAAGTTACCTCAAACAAACACAGCGATATTAATCCCGCGATCTACCGCAGTGCAAAGCCGTCGTGGACTTTTCCACTTGTATGTACGCAAGCCGGCAATGGAACAAATGAAACAAAGTAGCCTAGAACACTAGCATTATGTGACTACAACGGAGACCGTACATCTGCTTCGTTAGAAACAGCTCCGCGGGGCAACCCAATGAGGAGGTAAGTGCTGTACATATTTCTATTTCAAGTAGGACCCAGAAAAAAAAAACGTGGCGCAAAAAGTACGTGCGACTTCGGCAAATATAAAACAATTGCTGCTCTATAAAATCATTGTGGATGTTTCTGATGTAGGCCTATACCAGGCACCACACTGCACAGCTATATCATGTTGTAGTTACAAATGAAATTTTAAATCAGTTTCCTGTTCTAGAAGAATTCTGTATTTTGAACAATTTGGGGGAAAAAAAACTTGCAAGGACTGTGTTTAATGAAAGTCGTTGCTGTGATGCTATAATCGATTAAACAGACAGCTGAATTTACTGGTTCAAGGTTGCCCTCTTTGTGTGTTTTCAAGCGTTTGTGAAATAGAACCGTACATCTACTTTCCTATAGGAGAAAATACTTTTTCAGTGCGCCATTATTTCCACTAGATGGGGTAAAAAGTCCCACTTTTGGACACTCTGAGTTCCTGTCTTATTCGTGCACTCGTTTTTCAAAAAGATGCACGTAGATACTGTGTCTAGAAGAAGTTTCTGCAGTCGGGCTCTCAGGATTCACACTCGTGTAGTATCGTTTATGCTTGCTTTCGACTCTGAAAGACAAGTGAATCACTTCATAAAGTCTCACTTTCGTTTTAGGAATCGGAATAACTGGAAATACCATGATTCGTGACTCATATTAAAATAAATGTGATTGTGTGGCATTTCCAGGCACGGAAATTATTGTTTAAACTGTATTTTGTTTATTTTCTGTTTTACGCTGTTGAAACATAAAATAAGACATAAACAAAACTGTATCACTTACCTCTGAGTAACAAAGCCAGCCCAATGTAGAGGACTCCTATAAATATGCCGGCAAAAGGTTCCCAAAGAAAATGACTCCTTCCACAGGGCCAGTCTATGACAGAATGACACGGTGAGAAATAAGAGCAAAACCACACGCAAACAACTCGAGGTTATACTGGCGGATCGCACCCGCTGATAGCTAGTTCATCATAGTTGGCCAATTTCTTGTTTATATTCAGCCAGTTCTCGTTGAATAACTAGGATGCGATCTTGAAAGCTAATTTGGTAGGGGGCTAACTCACTACTTTCCCAGACTGCATCACTATCTAGCTGATATAATCTATATATCTTTGATGTAATTTTACATCAATTTTAATGGCCTATTTTTAGCAAGTTTTTCTACAGACTTACAGATAGCTTGGTACAAGTACCAAGTACTTGCAAATGCTTGGTATTTTTGCAATTTGTCATTTTTGTACACAAAGGTATTATTATTATTATTATTATTATTATTATTATTATTATTATTTTGTTTTGCATCGACAGAGAGGTGCAACTCTTAAGGTGCTTGAGATCATTCTAAGGACAATTATGTGTGGAAGTTTTGAAAAAGAAAATCTAATTTAAATTGAATCTAAAACATACATAAAATATGTACTTGTGCTCTGTGTTACATGTATGTGTATTATCACAAATATCTCAATATGTGCTCTGTAGAAGTGGACACACCTTTAAAAAAATCTAATTGTCTTCTGGCTCTCAGTTTTTAGTGTTATATTTCCCTTTTTTCCCTTTTGAAGATAGAAAGTGCTGCGTAGTACAAATTGAAGGACGGAAGAAACACACATTTGTGTCAACCACAATGACACAGTATGGAAGGATTACTTGCTAACACTTACATTGCCATGTATAGTATACTAAGGAGGCCATCAAAGTAACCATCGCTCCATATCTATTCACAAAATGCCAGGGGCCTGGGAGAGAGAACAACATCAAAATTAACCATGCAGCCCTTAACAACACAGCATCTAATAGCCCCCATGCAGTTCTGACCACAGGTTGTGGTAGAGCATGTTTTGCCAAATATCACAACAGCCAAAATAACACCATAGAGAGTCAGAGGGTGTGTTATGTTCTGATAATAGATCACAACAAGCAAGTTCGAATTTAAAGTTGAAAATACTATAAAATAAATGTGCTGGCATTTAGCAGATGCTCATATCCAGAGTGACTTACATAGGCCACTATAACTTCTGTTTCATACTTCTGTAACTTATAAGCCCCATGCAATTCTGAAAATGTAGTGATGCAGCTACATTTTGTACAGCATTATTGAGTGATTACATCAAATGTACCTTCAGGAAACAGCTCGCACAATAAATAAAGTGGAATATCAGTGGGATGCATAAGTATATATACTGGTATGCATAAGAGAAACGTAACATACAGGCTATGCACATACCTTGTGCGTTTGCGCTGCTGCATCTCAAAAATGTGGCTATGCATCCAACAATGGACAGTGACTTTGACAAGCTGGGCGCTCTGGGCCCTTGCTGATTGGATTAATTACTCAACTGCTCTTGTCAGCAGCGTATACTCAATGTAAAATCACATAGTGTGGTTTTCATTTCTGACGTTTTCTAAGCTTACCTGGTTCACTAACTACATAAAAAGTTACTCGTGATGTTCATGTGACATAGACCCTGCTCTTTACCCCACTGCTGACCTGCATTCAATCATGCAGATTATCCAATCAGAAGGGGGATTGGGCATTATGCCTGCAAACATTAGTGTACACTATCTGACACAGATATTCTTATTTATTTACCATCACTCTAATGAATTTGGCTTTCTAATTGGTGCCATTAGTGATTATATTGAAGTTGAACTCTGTTATTAGACCTTATTACCTTTGCACAGATTTCCGCCCTGGTTGTTGTTTTCTGGCTGTTGACGCTGATGCAGACATTTGTGAATAAATGTACCGGTTCTTACAATGAGAATGGTAACTAACACTACGAAGAAAAACATGGGAAGGGTTCCTGCAAGAAATAATGACATCATCACGCTCAATAATATTGTCATGGACATTATAATGGAAGGCACTATGGTGTGCTGTCAAACATTTGTTGTAACCAATCAAAATGTTTCTCTCTCTACTGTAAAAGCATATGATTGGTCAGACTCATTGAGTCACTGGTTTGACCCATTTTTGCATATATAATCAACGTTATCAAAAGGAACTTCCCACTGCCCACAGGCACAACTTTTACATTAGCCCTTAAATGAAAAGATAAAACTCTGACCTAAGACTTTGTCTGACAGCTTTAATGCAGAACACTTATGTGTCATGACATTTTTTATGTGGAGCCAATGTTGAAGACTACTATTTGTTTTGTGGGTTGAGAGAAACCATTGTTTTTAGATTTTAGAGTAGCCTATATTCAGATGGATAATCAGATCTAAGCTCCCTCTATCTGAGATTTTACACAGTAGGCATTAGACTCTGCTTTCTATTACTTTGAAAATGTGATGGGCTTACATCAGTTAGCTAGCTATTAAATGTTGTTAGCATGTGGTACAAATGCGGCAGTTGCTACTGTAAAGTTCACACTGCACTGTGTTCAGTACCTTAAGTTGTAACTATGTTTGATTTGCTCTTAAAACAAACACAATAAAACATCAGTCTATTTGCTAACAGCTGACAGAACATTTTAATCTTTTATCAGGACAATCTGACATATTAACAGAACCAAGCAGATGTTTAACATCCCAATGTGACTTCCTACCATTACTAATGTAGCACAAGTCAGCAAATCAATATATTTACCTGAGTTGACCGACCACCACAGAATGCACCCAAGTGTTCCAGACATGAGTGACAGAGAGCTGCTGATTTCGTACAGTGCAACGCAACTCTTCAAATGACTGTGAGCTAAATGTTAAAAAAATATAAATGGAATCATAATATGAATAATAGTTCGAGAGGCAAGTCATTGGGGGACAATTCAGTTAAACCTCAGAAGAATTTCTGTTTCTATTGTGAAGGGGTTGCCTTATCACAATTTTTAAATATTAATTATTTTCTTTTCTTGAAGGCTGTGACACCAGTCAATAATGCTGAATCAGTCTGGTCTGCAAATTAATTTATACTTAGATACTGTTATACACAGGGGAAACAATTTAGGTGGACAATATCCGATGTATCTCACAGAAACTTACCAAGAGTACAGCATCCAGTTATGGCAAAAAGCACTTCAACAGTCAGAGATGCAACACCCAAGCACAGGGATGTGCTGTCCCTCCAATCGTGTCCTAACAAAGCAAATGAAAGTACAACAGAAAAGCACAATTTTATTAACTATCATTTATTGTTCTCAAATCTGTAATGTTGTTAAAATATGAAAGCAGAGGCCTTAAAAAAGCCTTTGGGGTCAATAATTCCGTATCATTTATGCCAGAAATTGTGCCTTTGATTCAGTTTGGCAGTGTATGTATCAAGTAATGATTACAAGCAATTAATACATATTGCTACATACTGAAACGTGTTTTAAATATTTACATATCCCTGCCACATATCATCTAGTATTTTATGCACAATGTTGTGTTTTTTGATAAACAACAACATGTGTATGCATGTTGACAGCCTATATAAAAAAGGGTTTTTTTGGGGAACTGTGCTGCAAACATAAATGGTATAAATTTGCCCACCTAATGCACCCAGGTGTTTGTCAAAGATACACATATGCACTCTCTTCTCTCTTGGAAATCCCCTGTTGTCAGGAGGTGAGCTAGTAACCACTGACAACAGAGGGCATTTTTATATTGCTCAGTCACGTTTTGTATATATGAAACTCACCGAAAGGCAGGACAGAGTACGTCTCTGAAGCGTTGCTCAGACTGTTTCTCACAGTGCAGGTGTAGACACCACACATTTCTCCTCGAGTTCCTGGCAGCCTCAGCTCCTTGATGGTGGCATTTTCAGGGGCGACCAGCCACCTGCTCGAGGTCCACTTGTACGTCACACCGTCCTGGCCTTCGCAAATGAGGCTTGGCGCTTTCGTCTGCTGGATAGCAGGTTTCCTCAGTGGTTCTAGGAGACATTGGAAAATTGGAAATTTTTAACTTGCATTTCAGAGGTGGTCATACCGACGTGCAACAAAATCAGCACAGCTGGCATATCTGCACTTGCAATTTTGTAAAATTGTGTAGCTGTATTTTCCCTTCGCAGAGAACAAGGTAAGAATTCACGTACATTAGTCAAACAGCAACAATTACATCATGTGGCTACTGTGTGTGCGTGTGTGTGTGTGTGTGTGTGTGTGTGAGAGAGAGAGAGAGAGAGAAAGAGAGAGCAAGAGAATAATCATGTATGATTTAGCATCACCACGATAATCTGAGTTTGTCGGTAATCCCCTCAGAATGGTAGTGTATTTTAGACAACTACATGTACTGCAAGTTATGGCAACCAAAATCTCGGCTATGATCTTGGAAGAATTCAAAGAAACGTGAAACATTCAGTGGCCTTACCAGAAATTTTCAAGGTGAATTTGCACATCACCTTCACGTCACAATTCACATCATATGTACCTTCGTCATTTTTTACCAAATGTTTCAGGCTCAGTAAAAAAGTGACATTGCTGAATGTAATTCGATTCCTGTAGTTTTCAAAAATGTCCGGTTCTGAGTTCTTGTGGTAATACATTATGGGTTTGGATCCATTAGGGTATCTCAGGAAGTTCACCGTGAGGAGACTGCAGTTATTTCCAGGGATAGGGAAATGGATGGATTCTCCGGTCAGTCCGTGTAGAGTGACTGGATCAGTTTCTCCTTTAAAAATGTAAAAAAAAAATACTTTGCAAAATAGTGTGCATGGTAGTACATCACTATTCTTCCATGAAAAATACATTGTATTTTTATATGAAATACATAATATTTCATATATATTTTATGTACATGATTACTTAATGCACTAAATGGTTATATTTCCATTGATTGATTTGGCTAGAATGATGGTATAGCTACAATGAATGATACTAGATGGCTTTCTATTTAAACTTTAACATTTTTAACTTGTGCATCATTAGACACAGATGGCAAACACCAAACCAATGTATGTTCACCAAATTAGCAAACTTGTTAAAGAACTGTGATGCAGTAGCAGTAAGCGGAGATATGCATGCCAGCTGAATCAAGTCCCTCTTGTAAGCTCAGAAATCACAAAGAGAAACATTTATGCAACTTACCTAGCATAGCAAAGAAGCTCAGCAGCAGAGAGAGGAGTTGCTTCTGACAAAGCATTTTGTCCCTCTTTGGGAACCTTTTAGAATTGTGTTTGGACTTTTATAGGGGTTTCACACTGCTCAGACGAGTGCGAGGCCCTCTCAGCGACTGCTGTCTCTCTTCAACCACCTTCTTCCTGTGGTTGTTCCGCCTTTCTCAATGTGAAGAGTGGGTGCTCTGACTCGTCAAACCATTCTTTTTGATTTGGCCTCTCTCCTGTTGCTGATACGTACCTACCTTGCATCAACCATTCAGCCACGTCCTGTTACAGCTGACTTGCACGTGGGGAATTTTGCAGTGTTTATGTTGCAGCTATACATTCATTTTTCTGTGTGCCCTCATTTTTCTCAGAGCCCATGCTCCATTCATGACTAATTCCACTGATGCAGTGACACTACACAAACATACCACATGCCACTGAACATGAAGACGAGTCTCAGAATAATTACGTCAGCATGCAGGTGCAAAACACCGTGCATGAGGAGTGTATTTGTTTTTCATAAGCTTGATTATCTTATCTCTGTTCCTGTATGACTTTTCGTATTGGTATGTTACTGTATTGTCTTTTGATCAATTCTTTCTAATTTTTTGTGCTGACTGTATAGATGCTGTCTTGGCCAGGTCTCCCTAGAAAAAGTGATTCATTTATCTCAAGAAACTTCCTGGCTAAATAAAACAAAAAAATATATAAATGACTGACAGGACACTGTTGACATAAAGAATGACCTGGCAAAAACACAAAATTTATAGTGTAGTCAGATGCCTTTAACAAGAGAAGGGTGGTATTACTGTACATGTGTGTTAACTACACAGTCTTGTGCTCTGTAAACAGGAAAGTGAAGTCAGTTTGAGCAATACAAGTGGCCTTATGCAAAAAAAAAAAAAATGACAATGACATTATTAAAGAAGCATAACACTGCAAAAAAAAATCATCTGTGTTTTCTCTCAGGTTTAGGCTAAATTCCTGTAAAAATAACACTGCTGAGCCATACACATTTTCCCCTTTGTGCAACCCAGTTGTGCAGCATGCTCATCTCACCATGACATCGTTTGCTTGAGTGAAGTGAGATGACTCACTGGCACACAGGCAATAGCTAATATTCACACTGCAGAGGCCACATCATACCTCAGTGAAGTGGACACCAACTGTTCAGATAACAGTACACTATGTATCATCAAGTGTTAACTTGATTTATTGACATAAAAAAAATTAGTTATGTCAAGAGAAGTTATTTCTCCATAGCTCACAAATGGCATAAAGGTGAAATAAAGAGCTATGCTTCCTCAGGCAAACCAGATGATTCTGTGGATTTTCTGTTTCTGCAAATTAGAGTAAGTGTGAGATGGGCTTCTCAAGGCATTTTTGTTCAATGTATATAGTTTTACCATTAAAAAACAGTTATTTACTCAATTTATCACCACTGTGTTAACACCACACCCTAGGGACCCTGACATTCTGCCCAGTATGATTTCCTAGGTCCCATAAACTTTCTTCTTCTTGAGAATTATTTGACATTTATCACTGACCTTTAGAGATCTTCCTGCTGTGGGGGTAGATCCCCCCCTCCGGAAGTGCTGGGAGTTTTGTCAGCAGACTGTGCTAATTTCAAGAATGAAAGTCTTCTTTTGGAGTGCACTTTGCTCTCTGTTTTGAAATTGGAAATTTCAGTGTCCTACATATGCATTCATTCTACCATGTATTGCCTATTACTTAATACAAAGTAACTTAAAAATAATAATTTAGCTACCCGCAGCCTGTACTCTCAATCACTATATTTTTTCTAATCTAAGGAAAACAAACATGTGTGCCTCTTGTATGTAATGGTATAAACAAAATTAAATATAGTCCTGCATAAATGGAGACATATAAATTTGGTATATAAAGGGTTAAGTCATCTGCTGTCACTAGTTGTTTTTGTGTATGGGGAATTCTGGGAAATCCATGGCTGAGAAGTGGAAACATGTAGTAGGTTTGTTATTTATTTTCAGATTCATTTTTTCAGTATTTTGTTGATTTTGTGTTGTACCTATGAGTATGCTATACTCATAAATTTAAAAATGTCAGTGTAATATAACAGAGATTGTGTTACAAGATTTTATGCATGTTTATGTGGGTTCCCATCATCACCATGTGCACAGTGACTAGCTTTGCTATTGCTTGGTGGCTTGATGGATGTTTTAAATGACATGGATGATTAAGCTATACCCATGGAAATCTAAACAAGACTGCACCCAGATGAATCGATATGTATATGCCATTGTGTTACATTGGGCAGGTAATTTTATTTTATTTTTATTATTGTCATTGTGCAGATCAAAAGAAGTGCCTTCCATGATGACTCTTCACGGAGGGCAAGTACATTTGTAATGACTGTAATGACTGTAATGAATTCTTACACATATTTGGTGTACTTTAGTGTGAGAAGTGGAATTTCTTGGCAACCTGATCACCACAGTGCAAGACATTGTGAAAGCAGTACTCAAATACACATCAAAACCTAACTCACCTCTTTTTCATACACATTTAGTACATTTCTGAGTACACCAGCAAGCAGACAGATACCTCATAGAGGTTAGGCACATATTCCTGACATCATGGAAGTACCTCATACAAACACATGCTATAATTAGATCTGTGATTGGGCTCGTGATCTGAAATGACTCAAATATGGTGTACTTGGCCCAATAAGTGGTCCTGTTCATAGATACACACCTGTTTAAGAATGGGAAACATGCATTCAAAGACATTTTGATCTAAAGACTTGTGCGTAAATGCTTGAAATTTGTTTCTTAGACAAATATAAATAGTGAATTTCTTTTAAAAAATCTTTAATTTTTAGAAATATTTTTGGATATTTTGAAGAATCTAAAATATAAGATAGTTTTGATTTGTTTATTTGTTATATATTTTTGGTCACTGCATAATTACATTTCTCTTATTTCATAGTTTTGATGGCCTTACCGTTATTATAAAATGTGGAAAATAGTAAAAATAAAGAAAGAAAAGTGTATCCAACTTTTGACTGGTGTGGCACACTTTATGGAGAACACTGCTAATGTTGAGCAGGGATGTTACTCTGCCTGTTGGAAATTCTTCTTTAAAATGTTCTCCTTGTCATAAGTCTCTTTGTATGAGTCCCAGTCCACTGACTGCAGTTGGATGCTGTCACACTTATTTTAAATCCTTTAGTTTTATTTAGTGGTTTTATTGCAGTTTTATTTTCTTTATGACAATCCTAACAGATTCTCATTTGCCTAACATGGCTCAGTAACTGAGAAATGTATTATTATTAATTTTTAATACTCTCAATTAATGTAGGCAGTACAGAGTATTATTATAGTTGGTCAGACTGATATTTGATTTATATAGCAGGGAAATCCCCATAACCACAACAGTAGATTGAAACCATATACTGCTGAATAGGAACCCACACAGTCACTAAGGAAAATGCCCCTCCACACCGTGGTAAAAGGAAATTTATGCCGAATCATATTGTTATTGGTGCAAAGGACTTTTCATCTGGGGAAACATCAGGGGATATGAAAAAAAAAAAAATCAAGTCAAATCAGAATAGCAAGGACAGGAAGCTGATGAGGAAGCTCACCACACTACTGGCGAAGATGAAGGACGACGCCCACCCTGCTCATTCTATTTGCTGACATGTGCAAACACCAAAGGGCACTGTTTGTGGTTCCCTCATGTGCTGGTAATGCTGTAAACGCAGAGACCAATTGCCAGAATGACCTTGAAACACTGCCTTGCCTCCCACTCCTAAGAGGACATTTTAGGTCTGACATGTTGGTGTTTTTCTCTGACATTCTTATGTGTGCACTTTTTTTTGTTTCAGCTCTTAGCTGTAGAGCTCAACAGCGTTTTAACCTCATATCTCTAGGTCACGTAGCACAAGACTAAATGTGTTCTTCGTTCACCTTATGATCTTTTCAAGGCCTACATTTCTACACACAGTTTACATCAGATAACATTAAGGGAATTATCAATGCATAGGCATGCACTGATAATGATAAGAAGTTCTTTGCCCATTGGATCAATTACATGGTTTTTCCACTGTTGTTGGCTTGCTGGTTAGCTCTGTCTAGACTACAGAAACCCTGTTACTAGGTTGTAAATGTCCCCAATGTTTTCCAGTGCTCACACAAATTAAGTTCTTCCACATTAGTCATGACTTTGAGAGCGTTTTTGCAGGGTGTGTTATTTTTCTACTTTAAAACTCACTGTTATCCTTATGGGATTCGGGGATCTGTACTTCTTGTTTACAACGAGTGTGTGTGTGTGTGTGTGTGTGTGTGTGTGTGTGTGTGTGTGTGTGTGTGTGTGTGTGTGTGTGTGTGTGTGTGTGTGGGTGTGTGTTTGCGGGGCAGTGTAGTCGCACAACTGCGATTTACATCTCAACCAAACTCCTGTCAATCCGGTAGCAGACACTTGCCAGATGTAGTTTTAAAAACGTTAGGAATGAGTAAACACAGTTGTTGAAGAAGTATTTCTCCACTCCACCAATGGCATCCTTCATCTTCCAAAAATAAACCAATCGCTACACTGCCTGCCGGGCCTACAACGGGGAATTATGCACAGAAAGTCACCAATTAAAATAAATACGAGGCGGGTATAGTCTGTCCACGAACCAATAAGCGCAGGCGTTTGCCTAAAGAAAAGGAGAAATGTAGGATGGAGCTCCACAAAACCGGGATTGCGGAATAGAAGGTTGGTGCGGTGTAGTTGGTGATCCTGCAAATTGTAAAATGAGGGAAATTGTTCATCTACAAGCCGGACAGTGCGGAAACCAGATCGGTGCTAAGGTTAGTTGTATAACTGTATTGAGATTGACTTGAAATACTTTTACCATTGGGTTGTGACTGTTTAAAAAATAGTGAACTACGTGATAAGGTGCCTTTAATGTTAGAGGCCCGATTTTGCAAAATATCAGGTGTTGAGTATATTCGGCGATGTGTTGCAGCTACTTTATTCTTATTATTTAGGATAAATGAATGAAGTAAAAGATGTAATTTATGTATTATAATTTGTTTGTACTGTTTGTACTGCTGGGTTAAACAAACCTAACACTGTAAAAACTTACGTAGTTATGTTGAATAATATTTCTTCTAACGAATTTACTTTAGCT
Source organism: Megalops atlanticus (assembly GCA_019176425.1). Lineage (NCBI taxonomy): Eukaryota > Metazoa > Chordata > Actinopteri > Elopiformes > Megalopidae > Megalops > Megalops atlanticus. Next base: position 8,535,738 of record CM032894.1, on the reverse strand, counting down.
TTTCTTTGTATGAAGAACGATTTTAATTTAATTTGGGAAGTTTAACGGCGTAGTCCAGCATTTGCGTTAAAACACGGAGTTCAGGATGTTGGGCCTGCTGGAATAATCGTGCGCAGTGGGGCCATATGACTTAAAATTCTTGCTCGTTCAGTGTAATTGCGGTCATTTTGTTGGATCCAACACCCAAGTATTATGGCATTAGGCTGCGTCGTAGATGCTGAACTTTCACTTCAGTGTGAAAATCGCTAGACTAGAATATTCACCGTAACTTTAGGCCAACGCCTAGTACATTCTACGTTTGTATAAACGCACAGCACAACTGATTTCTTTCGAAAATGCCACATGGGACATTCGGTGTTGGAACTACCGAATCGCAGTAACGAATTCGCAGACTGAATGTAAACTGCTGATAGCTAATTGCTGTATTTGAAGGCTTACGAATTTAATTTGGAGAGAAAATTAAGCAATTTGTGGATTTCTGAATGCGCATTGATATTCGAGGCTTCTCACGCGGACTTTATACCCTGTGGAATGTGATGGCTGTAAAATCATCACCAGACCGAGTTCCAAGACCGAGCTGTGTATTACTTCATTGTTGAGTTTATAACCTGGTCCGCTCTCTGGCTTTCATTAATTCCAGTTCTGGGAGGTCATCAGTGATGAACATGGTATAGACCCCACGGGAAGTTACCATGGAGACAGCGACTTGCAGCTGGACAGGATCAATGTGTATTACAATGAAGCCTCCGGTAAGAATTTACCGTTTGTACAACTGATGTATATTTGTCCTGGATTTGGTAGAATACCTAGTTTTAAATTCAGAAAATACAGTTGTAAAGAGTGAGCCCCTGAAATGAGTTACTGATAACCCTTTTAAGACAAACTAATTTTGAGGCACAAGGAGTGTGGAACATACCACAATTTTGACAAACTGACTGTGTGACTCCAGGGGGCAAGTATGTGCCACGTGCCGTCCTTGTGGATCTGGAACCAGGGACCATGGACTCTGTACGATCTGGACCTTTTGGCCAGATATTCAGGCCCGACAACTTTGTCTTCGGTAAGTTCTCTTTCTGTTGTACATTGTCAGAGGTCAACAAAGGACGGCATTACATTTGATATTTGGTTAAATACTGTAGGCAGGTTTAAGGGCTCAAAGGAGTTTAGCACCTTTTCCATCAGCTGACTGCTCAGAATCTCTGCAAGTGCTGTGTTCTCTAATTTGTAGCTGAGTAAGTCTGCCTTCAGCCCTCCCTCCTTTTCACCTCTGTGTTCCATTTGCCTGAGTAGATAATTTGTACACACTTAAGTCAGTAAAAGAATTCCTTTTTGTGAATTTGTGAAATTGAGTGTGGTTATTAATTATTCAAAAGCTGTAGCTACAGTATTATGTAATATCTTGTTAGGGTGATTATCGAATAAGTCTTGTAAAGCATGATTGATTTGAAAAAATGAACAAATGTGAGCTTCTAAAGAGTTTAAGCACACAGAATTTCAGATCATATAGTATTTGTGGTCATTTGTCCATGTATTTGTTTGCAAAATGTTTCACGGCGTCACTGTTATCCGCTCAGGCCAGAGTGGGGCTGGAAACAACTGGGCCAAGGGCCACTACACGGAGGGGGCTGAGCTGGTGGACTCGGTCCTGGACGTGGTGAGGAAGGAGGCGGAGAGCTGCGACTGCCTTCAGGGTTTTCAGCTCACCCACTCCCTGGGTGGGGGCACGGGCTCAGGCATGGGCACCCTGCTCATCAGCAAGATCCGGGAGGAGTACCCCGACCGCATCATGAACACCTTCAGCGTGGTGCCCTCGCCTAAGGTGTCGGACACGGTGGTGGAGCCCTACAACGCCACCCTCTCTGTGCACCAGCTGGTGGAGAACACGGACGAGACCTACTGCATCGACAACGAGGCTCTCTATGACATCTGCTTCCGCACACTCAAACTCACCACGCCGACATACGGAGACCTGAACCACCTGGTGTCCGCCACCATGAGCGGAGTGACCACCTGCCTGCGCTTCCCCGGCCAGCTCAACGCTGATCTCCGTAAGCTGGCCGTCAATATGGTCCCGTTCCCCCGTCTGCACTTCTTCATGCCGGGCTTTGCCCCCCTCACCAGCAGGGGGAGCCAGCAGTACCGTGCCCTCAGTGTGCCTGAGCTCACGCAGCAGATGTTCGACGCCAAGAACATGATGGCCGCCTGCGACCCGCGCCACGGCCGCTACTTGACCGTGGCCGCCGTCTTCCGCGGGCGCATGTCCATGAAGGAGGTGGACGAGCAGATGCTGAACGTGCAGAACAAGAACAGCAGCTACTTCGTGGAGTGGATCCCCAACAACGTCAAGACTGCTGTTTGTGACATCCCGCCTCGGGGTCTCAAGATGGCCGCCACCTTCATTGGCAACAGCACGGCCATCCAGGAGCTGTTCAAGCGCATCTCCGAGCAGTTCACCGCCATGTTCCGCCGCAAGGCCTTCCTTCACTGGTACACTGGAGAGGGCATGGATGAGATGGAGTTCACAGAGGCCGAGAGCAACATGAACGACTTGGTGTCTGAGTACCAGCAGTACCAGGATGCCACCGCCGAAGAGGAAGGGGAGTTTGAGGAGGAGGAAGATGAGGAGCTGGCTTGAATATTCATTCCGGTTAATTTAAAACCCAGCCTGTGATCCACTTTGTCTTTTTGTGTTTTCACTGCTCACTTTCTCCTGTTTGCACAGCACTTGTGGCACTTGCAACCATGAACTATCACTGTTAAAGTGTTAATGTTCAATAAAACTTACGTTTGATAGCAGATTTGGTTATAGTTTTCTGTGTTTTCTTAGTCACACCTGCAGTGTAATGGTAAGCATAGTTTAGGTGAACATGATTTTATAAGTTTTACTTTCCAGAGTCTTGACTTCTGGCATGGTCTTCAACAGTGAATGAATTAGTCATTTCAGGTTTGAGGAGTCTGCAACGCATCTTTGATTTTGTTTATGGACATTTACAAACCAGTTATCACACAGCACTTCACAATGGACATTTTCCAGAGGGAATTAAAAAAAAAAAAAACAGGAGAAAAACCCTGTTGAGCCAGTTTGGGAAAAACGGGGGGGGGGGGGGGTTAGTCCATGGGACTAACTAAGGCTGAAGAAGCTACTGGAAGGACATCCCTCAGCAAAAGTAGGACATCCCTCATCCCTTCAGAATCCAGGATGTTGGAAAGTTCAGTCCAGGGACAGTCCAGGAACATGGCAGTCCAGGAACAGAGACAGTGTAGCATAGTAAGGAGCAGGACTCTAAACCGAAAGGTTACTGGTTAAATTCCCTGTTGGGCCACTGCTGCTGTATCCTTAGGCAAGGTACCTAACCCCCAACTGCCTCAGTAAATATCTAGCTTTATAAGTGGATGACATTGGTTACAGTTTTTTTTTGTTTTGTTTTTACAATGTAACTTGGTCTGGATAATGGCCTCTGCTAAATGCCAATAATGCAATGTAAAAGCACAGAATTAGTAGAGGTAAGTGAATACCATCTTCACTAATTTAACAGTCCATTGTGCTTATGTTGTCTTTAGGTTGAGCATTTTAAAATGTTTAACTGCCTATGCTGTAGTTTTCCTGTATAGGTGTATTACCCACCTACTGAAAACAATTGTATTGCTAGTGTACCTGGACTATAGTATGGCTTAATAGGAGTCACAGTTTAAGGCCCCTGGATTTGCATCACCAGTGGTAGGGCAAAAGCTAACAAGGCAAGTTTTTAGGAATGGTCCCCTCAATTTCAAGAATGATTCAAAACACTGCAATGAGTCATCCGATGAGAGCAGACTGAATAATTGTAGGAAAACCTTTGTGTATCATAAGGAACAGATGCTTGAGGCTAAAAGGTAACTTAAGTCCAGATTTAAACCTTGAAATCTTGAAAGACTGCTCTGCCCTGGGTTTGAGCTTTGAATTTTTGTGTGGCAAGTTAGTGTGCATCCTTTATTTCAGGGTCTTATTTGGGTGATAAGGAGAATCACTCAAGTATGCTGGTACAAACAAGTGTAATTCTTTAATAAGGGGTAGCAGCAGGATTTTGTAATCGGCACAGTATTCGATTGGGCACCAATGTGAAGAAGCAAGAATGGGTGTTAAATGGTCACATTTCTTGGTATTAGGAGCCTTGCTGCCTTTGGACTCCAAGATAATAAAGCTTTACAGTAGTCTAACCTTGACGACCAAAGCATGCAAAAGCTTTTCTGAGTCATTATGTGACAGAAAGCATATTAATTTGGCAATGTTTCTAAGATGGAGGAAGACAGCTCTGGGGTAGGGGAGAGTTCATCAGTGTTTAAAGTATTTCACACTATTAAAACGCTGTAATTTCGAAAACAAACAATTGTTTTGTTTTGTTTTTTCCAAAACTGTAAAAGGCAAGTATCCTCCCAAAAACTCAGACAGACTGTAGTTTGAAAAAAAGCCTTTATTTGGCATGACAAAACATGTTGCAACCTGCCTCAGTCCTGGGTTTAGGGGTCAAGGTTACTTTGTACTTTTTTGACACTTACGAAAAGTCAGCAAGGTGCTTTTCTTTGTTTCATCTACAGCAAACCCGAACTTCCCGAAAAGCCCCCGTTGTACTCGATGCCCTTTCATGCAACAAAACACCTGTTTCATTTTCTGTAATCGTATGACACGTGTTTATCTGCCAGGATGTAAATTTGGAAAATGTTTATCACCATTCATGTTGGCTTTGCACAGAGACCCTTGGCACGGTCGAAAAATACCCCTTTAGTAATTAATGGACTGGATTTATGGATGCATACCCGCGGTTTAGTCATTCATACCCGCAATTATACGTCAGGCCCTGAATTTAACTGTACGTGACATATAACCATATATTGGACGTAATGTTTGTGATGTCGGAGGGGAGACAGAGCTAATTAAGTTGCATTCAGTCCAGTAACTCATTAAAATGATGTAAAACAATCATGTTGTTGAATACGTCTGTCATTAGACTCGGTCGCGTTCGCATCGTAATGAAAGACAGGACACCACAGTTATTATAACGTCTATTATTATAACGTGAGCTTATATTATCGCGATAATATGACGCCATAACAGAACCAATCACAAGAGAGAATGTTTCAGAATCTGCTGTTTCAGGCAGGAACTTAAAAAAGGGTATTTCATTGGTGGCGTGTTCCAACATGTCTGCGCCTACGAAGACCGTGTTGCTGCGGATGGTCAGGAAGTGTATTCGGGATCACAGTTTTAGGTTGCGATTGATTCCCGAGCGTTCACTAGGGCTCTACAACGGAGATCGCCACCAACATAGACGGGACACAGCAGGAGCCATCTATGAGAGCAGATCACTGTCAGCAGGGACTTATGGAAGCGGATGGGGCAGAGGCCATAATCGGACAAGTCTTTTTAGGACAGCTTTCGCGACCGGGTTGGGCATCGGCGGGGTTGCACTTCTGTATTATTTGAGAGATGGGGAGAAGCAGGGTTTATCTGGGGGAGCCCTGTCAGCTGTCACAGCCCAAATTGGTTCCCTCTTCCAGAACGTGTTGTCTACAGCGCAGTGTGCTTCCCCTTTCAAACCCGACGGCCCTCGTTATAAATACAACTTCATTGCAGATGTTGTGGAAAAATCTGCACCCGCAGTTGTGTACATCGAAATATTAGGGAGGTAAGAGATGGTAGCTACAAGTCTACCAGTTCACCCTAACTGCAGGAAGCTGACTAGTTAGTTGTCAGTTAGATAGCGAGTTAGCTGCCTGGCTCAAGGTAGTAGTGGCTAGCTGCGTCGTAAAGCGGCCATTGATTGAGATTATTTTGCTAAAAGTACTACTGTAAAAGTGAAAACAAGACTTATGAGAAAGTATATAAAATAATACCTGGATCATGCCATCGGATACAGTGCGAATAAACTAATACAATGGATGTAATGATATGAAAAGTGTGAAACGGAAATTGTCTCACCATGTGGTTGACATTGCTTTATCAGCTTTTTCTACTAAGTAGCGGACAGCGTTGGCATTGTTGCTGTAACACTTTAATGTAACCGTGATTTTAAACGAAGTTTACACACTCATGATAATGTTTCTGTGACTTGTTGCCCTGCATATTGCTCGTCCACGGTCTTGTCACCTAGTACACTGTCCACGCGACAGGAGGCGAGAGGTCTACCCTGCCAATGACAAATTTGAAGTGACGGTATACAAATATGATGAGGTCAGGTAATGGCCATTCTCTTCCCGTTTCAGGCACCCGTTCTCTGGCAGGGAAGTACCGATTTCCAACGGCTCTGGCTTTATCATCAGTCAAGATGGGCTCATTGTCACAAATGCTCATGTTGTTGCCAACAAACGGGGCGTTCGAGTCAAACTGACGAATGGAGAGACTTACAACGCCACCGTCCAAGATGTGGACCAGGTTGCAGACATTGCTACCATCAAAATCAATGCTCAGGTGGGCAGTAAAACAGCAACGTCTCCCTGTCACTCCCTTTAAACACACGCGGCTCCTATGAGTTGCGTCAACTTGCATATGTGTCCCAACAAACTTGGCTGGCCCTCTGTCCATATGAAATCGTACTTCTTGAAGTGTCAGCATCTCCTCATTTTTCGCGCAGATGACCTTATTGTCTCTGGTTGTTTGGAATTATTCGTTTAATATAATTACTGGTTCTGTAACCACTGCAATGTTTTCACTCTGATTGCATACTGAACTTTAAGTTCAGAACATGGAGTACCAGAATACACTGTGTGTGAAAACTCTACAATTGCCCATGACTGTTTATGGCAGCTTTTCTCAACCCTGCTCCTCGCGGCACCCTGACCTGCATAGCTTCTATCTATCCTTGCTGCTTGATTAAATCGGGTGTGCTCAGCTAATAAAATGTGCCACTGGTGAGTTCAGTCGGGTATGTAGAGCACAGATAGATAGAAGATATGCAGGACAGGGTGCCGCGAGGAGCAGGGTTGAGAAACACTGGTTTATGGGACTAGGTTGGCATATGATGCTCCCATAATTAAGTATTTATTAAGAATAAGTTCCTCTGACAAAAGTGTCTGAAAATTTAATGCATGACATTTCTTTGTTTAAAATTGTTTTGATTATCAGTTTCTGGTGGTTTATCAAGATGCCTTTCTATTTCTCAAAGGGCACTCCTCTTGTTGTAGGCAGTGATAGCACACAGTCAGTTTAATAGTAAAGAAACCCTAAGCTTACTGTCAATAGAGCACATAGTGTGGTAGTGCAAGCACTTGGCTAGGAACCTTATGTTTTCAATGGGTTCAGAACCGTGGAGAGACAGTTATCCCCTACACTTATACAAGATACTCCAGTAAAAATCCAGCAATGGAGATAGATTATACACTATGTAAAGCACACTTATAACTATTGTAAGCAGGATATTTTAAGCTCTCAGCAAAAGTGTCTGCAGTTTAAAAAAAAAAACGTAATTGGAAAATGCATGACTCCCATTACTTGCAGCTGAAAGACTCCTTGGCTCCACCCCTAGGCAGTGTTGTCCAGGCAGCAGTGCCAATCAGGTGATTGTTGCATAACAGGACACTGTTTGTCTTTCCCAGCACCCTTTACCCACACTGCCCTTGGGGGTGTCGTCGGAGGTACGGCAGGGCGAGTTTGTGGTCGCGATGGGGAGCCCCTTCGCCCTGCGTAACACCATAACGTCGGGGATAGTCAGCTCCGTGCAGAGGGGCAGCCGTGAGCTGGGCATCTCCAACTCCAACATGGACTACATCCAGACAGATGCCGCTATTGACGTGAGTCTCCTGATCCCCAAACTCACACGGAGGCAGAGGGGGCCTAACCCTCAGATCTGGGATCAGTTAGACATGTGACCTCCTCCAAAAAGTGTGCAAAGGTCCTTAACTACACAAGCCTGTTGTATAACTCATCATGGTAGTCACCACTGTGTCCACGTTGAACCAGTAGCATGTCTGCAGGACAGAGTCTTTGTTTTGATTTTTTTACCATTAACTAGTACCTGCAAACATTTAGTAGTGTTGAGAAGATAAAGGAATCCTCAGTAAGTGCTGAATGATATTATTGATGTAATTTTAAATATACAGAGTAATATGGCTGCAGAACTGGTTGTCTGGTTGTTAATACATGGGCCCTCAGTTGCATGGTTTACTGGCAAACTAAAGACAAAAAAAACCTGTAGTTTGCAAACACACAGGCAGTGATGGTTGTTCGGTTTTGCTGTTTTTCGCAGTTTGGGAATTCTGGTGGGCCTCTCATCAACTTGGTAAGTCTTATGTGTGTCATCTGATTTAAAAAAAAGCAGGTTTAAGTTCACCCTTTTAACACGGTGGGGTTGAGGACCATTATTCTGGTGGGAATATAATCTTAACACTGACCTTTAATCACATAAAGGAAACAAATAGACATCTGCACGTTTCCCTATAAAGAAAGGAAAAGCTTTTATCGGGGTTAGTCCAGCATACCAGCATGTCTTTCTGAAACCAGCATGGGGTTTGTTTGGTAGCACACTTTCTTGGTGTGTGTGTGTGTGTGTGTGTGTGTGTGTGTGTGTGTGTGTGTGTGTGTGTGTGTGTGTGTGTGTGTGTGTGGTCACATGACTTTGATGTCTCCCTCAGGATGGTGAGGTGATTGGCATCAACACCATGAAGGTGACAGCGGGCATCTCCTTTGCTATCCCGTCGGACCGTCTCAGGCGTTTCCTCACCACAGCGGCTGACAAGAAGAGTGAGTCTGTCCTGTTAACATGACCTCATTTCAAAGGTCTGATACGGTCAAGACCCCTAGTTCATGCAGGCTGTGTCCCAATCTGTTTGGTGCTCCTTTCCCCTCACTCCAACCCCTCAGTTTAGCAAGTGAAAAATTAATACATCAGCTTGTGCTCCCTCTCATGAGTTCACTCAGTGAAAACCTCCAACTAAAGTAAAGACTAAGGACTAATAAGTGCCAGTTTTGTTGGCCCTTTTTTTTGTTTTCGTTCTCTCTCCTCTCCCACCTCACATGCCATCCTAAATCAGAATTTTGTGAGGTGCAAGTTAATGGCAGATTGCTCTGAAGCAAGATGTCCGTCCATCTGCACTGCTTGGGATTATAAGTGTATATGTGTTTTTTTGGTTTCTGTCTATTTTTAATAGAGAAATTTAGAAACATTGAAGCCCCATATCTACATTTATTGTGCACCTAGGTGATAACATACATTACCATTATTTGCTGCAATCTATTTCAAATAAGTGTTTCAATGATTGAACTTGAACTTGGAGACACGGTGAGATGCATGAGATGAAGCCACAGCTAAAACACAAACTGCTCCCTCCCTCTTACCTCTGCTTTTGGCAGCAGCCTCTGCATTTGTGGGTTGTGAAGTTTTGAGGTTATGAAGTGCATTTGCTCCCTTGGTAGACTGTGTTAGAAAGATGAATTGGCAGGAGAAATGCAAGTGTGCAAACAGCTTGTTGACATGCAGTTCTGTTCATTGGAACAGCATTTGATTTACAGGTCATTTCCTAGAGCATAATGGTTGGATTTGTTAACAGCCCTACCTCCTGTATTCTGTGCATCCTCAGTGGACATTAATGGTGTTGCAGATAGGCTTAGTGTGGTTTCCCCCCCCCCCCGAGGCTCAGGCACTTCTCAGGAGGGGTGTTTGACTGCACCCTCTGGCAGAATTCTTCACCTGGCACAACAGTTGTCGCACTTCACTGAAGAAAGAATTTTGGCTTCAGAGTTGCCTCTCGAGCCTCTTTTCTTGCAGCATGTTGTAATTTGCATTGTGTCCTCCTCCACCTGGCCTTGCTGGTCTCTTGAAAATACACTCTTCAGGGAAAAGTGGCAGGTTCAGACTCATGTGAATATTTTCCTTATCTTCACCTGTCTTGTGGTCAGTGACCTGTTTAATTTACTTGAAATATCCAGGTAGCCTGCTGACCTCAGCCACAGTCATGAATTTCACCAACAGTTTTTATTTGCAGTATTTGAACAGGTGTTGTATGTATCTATTTTTCCAGAAGTTTCTGATAATTTTCAGGCAATGGAAACTTGATTTAGGCTTACATTTTAATGTTCTCTTCTTAATGTTTTAGGAAAACAGTTATGTGTTTAAAGCATATTCTGTTGCTGTGTGGGGGATTGGTAGCGTTGTACTTATTTTCATTTATTTGTACTAAATATACCACTTGCACACCTGAATTTCTTCTGTTGAATCAAGTCCATGTTACAGTTTATTAAGAGTTTCAGTGCATTTGGGAGCCACTGTGTGTTATTCATAGTTAATACCAGTGTTGTGGTACTGTGCTTTGGTGCTGAAAGCTCCTTTGTGCATACTAAAACTCTGTGCCCTTTAATGTGTGAATATGATGAGCTCCATCTGAGCTGGATTTTCCCTGTGTCCTCAGAGTCCTGGTTTGGGGAGTCGGAAGCAAAGCGCCGATACATCGGGGTGATGATGCTGACTCTCACACCCAGGTAGGCGTTTTTTAACGCAGTCTGTCCAAATGTCCCTCCTTGCTCTTTCATTCGGCGGTGTGAAGGATGAGCTCAGCAGAAACAGTCCTGTGGAAGATGGGTGTACTGAGCGGCACTCTTACTGGTCACTTTTTTTTCTTGCCAGCATTATTGCGGAGCTGAAGATGAGAGACCCCTCCTTTCCGGATGTGACGCACGGAGTTCTGATCCACCGTGTCATCATGGGCTCCCCAGCCAATAGGTGAGTTCCGTGCGCTGAGTGTGTTAAAAAAGGGCCACATCCCTTTGTCTCAGTTTGTGCACACCACCCCCACCTCTCACAGACCTTTGTTTAAAAACCAGTTCAAACCTGATCAGACCTGTCCTTGCTGCTCCCCCTTATCAGCAGCAGGTACCTGCCCAGAGGTAACCGGCGGCACAGGCACATCCCCCAGGGACAGCCCCCAGGTCACCGTTTGCCCTCTGACCTGTCCATATCTATTGGCCAACAATAGCAACCCCAACAGAACCAAGGAGTTTGGACATTATAAAAGTTGTGGTGATCCTCCAACTTCAGTGCTGCACAAATTCCTGTGGGGTGAAGAACTGTGCTTCTATGCCAATGAAACCACACACTCACACACCCAGACACACATACCCACATCACTTAAATAAAGCCCTGAGCTCGATGCCTGACTCCTGTATTCTGACCAACACACCGCTTCGGCAGTAGCGTTGTCCAGAACCCAGTGAACGGATCAAACTTTCCTGTCAGTTTCAGGGCGGGCAGGCAGATGGTCTCACAGCCTAGTTCTGCCAGGTAGCATTGTAAAGCTATAATGCACAGCCTTGACAAATGCACACTATTTCTTGTAAATACACAACAAAATCAGCTTCAAGTGAAGTTGCACCCAGGCTTGGCCCACCTTTATGTTTTTAACATGCGTATGAATCTCAGCATGACCCTTTGTTTCAGGGCGGGGATGAAGGCGGGCGATGTCGTGGTGGAGATCAACGGGACTGCGGTGAAAACGTCGGAGGAGATCTACAACGCCGTGCGCACCAGCGACAGTATTAACATGGTGGTGAAGAGAGGCTTCGACCTGCTCATGCTGCACGTCAGCCCCGAGTTCACTGAGTGAGGGGTCCCGCAGTCAACACGCAGGGCACAGGGGACCAAAGAGCCAGCTGCACAGAGCGCGGTTCTTAGTCCCTCACGGTGGGCAGGCCTGGACATGAATATGGCTCAGGGGCCATGATTTTGGATGGTAAAAGGCTGTTTTTTGTCAGTTGGTCCAAGGAGGAGGTATATTTGATTGACGGAGGGAAAAACTGAGGAATATGGCTGATGGAGATTGTGTCAAGTGTGTCCTTTGCTCTGAGTTACAAGCTTGCCTGAATCTGTCACTTCCCAGAAGTACACCAGTTGCGCCTTCAGTTTACAGTCAACATAGGTGACCATCTGCATTTCTGTGATGGACTTGTGCTTCAAGTACGATGTGTTACAGTTAAATAAAAGCCTTGTAATCTTAATCACAGTATTATTAATGTTTATGTAAGACCCAAGACAGCTTGTTATAGTTCATATCTTTCTCTGTCATCCACAAATGTGACCTTAAAGGTTAGCGACAGAAATGATGTGGAGAAGAAAGTAGTGACTATCGTTATGACTGATGAAAGTTCACAGAGCAGGACATAGAATGTCACGCAATTGTGGCAAAGTTTAGTTGTCACATTGATGGCTGTGTGTCGATGTATCACTGTGTGAGGGTTTCAGACTTTATCTGCAGTTGATAACAACTGAAGAATCTCAAAGCCCTCCTGCTAAACCTTACCGTATGTTTATATGCAGAACACATGGAGCTTGGAATCCAAAAGGGCAAAGTTTGACTGCTGAGATACAAAGGCGTCTTTGTGGAACACTGAGGGTAAGGAAGTGGACAGCAAAACGTGTGCCGAGTTACTCTAGAAAAATAATTTCCTTTGCTTTCACGTGGATATGCATCCCTTTATATATGCCTCTCAGCTGAAAACCTCCAAAGCACTGTATTCTGTTTAAAGAAAAATGTGTGAACACCCACAGGATGTCTTTGATAAGCAGTCAAAAAAATAAATGTTTTTGGGAAAAAAAAGACTTGCCTTTTCACCATGGTGAGTGTTCTGTCACAAGAATATCATAATGTTACATCTCATACCCAGTTGTAAATCTAAATCTGCAATATGGGGGTGTAATCACATTATGTGTGTCTTTTGAAGACTGCCAGTCCCTGCGGTTTTTAAAAGATGAAATTATAAGCGGAAGTGCCGAGGCTGAAAGCATGTAGCACGGAGGGGAGAGAACCACCCAAATGAAAGAGCAGCAAGATGTGAACTCATGAGACGCGTCGATGGCTGCTCGGAGCCCTAACCGCTACTGTGTAGTACTCCGAAGTACACCTGAAACTTTCACTTAAGAAAAACGCAAAGCTTGCAGCGCTTCCAGGGTCTTAAGGGTTTGGTTCTGGTAAGAAATGATATCACCATGCTGTGGTGGTGTGGGTCTGACCTATTAAAAAAAAAACAAGATGCATAACTTTTTTGGATAAACAGCTTCGACATTTTTGAACAACAAGTTTTCTTCACATTCAGAAATGACTCAGTCGAGCCTTTCAAATTTCAGCGTGCATATTCCACGCTTCCTCTGAGTCACTTGGGTAACAAAAATAGCTACATGCGTGACAGTATCTACAAAAATGGCTGACAGCACCCACGGCAACCAGGAATGGCCGTTCAATTTTACACATTGTTATGTTATTGTAATGATGTTGATTGACATATCTTTATGAGATTTCAAGGGGATGAATGAAATGCAGACACACATACACACACACACACACACTTAAAGTGTACCAATATGAATATAGTGCCATTAATTGGCTGGAGAATGGAGGAAATATTTACTACTTTGGCTCAGTCACTTATAGCTTTCATGGTTGCAAGAAAACCTGCGAGAACCAAATCTTTGACCAAATTGTCAACACTGACACACACTGACAATTTTAGGTGTTTCAGTGGTTGCTGTTTTCATCCCTGAAATTTGCTGCTTTCATTTCAAACCTTGTCTCACTTCAGTCCAGACTGCTACCTGTGTGTATAATGTGTAATGAGGCATATGCTTTTTTTTCAAACAGTTACAAACTCTAGGTGGAGTATGACACAGGAGAGGTACCATATTTAGCAATCATTTTTCTTTGTTGGAGTCTGTCTTCATCATTTGTACAGATGGATTGGTGAATTGACCTTGTCTTTCTAAGGGTTGTTGGTGTTTGGACCAAGAGAGATTGAAAGTTGAGGACCACAGACATGAGAGACTGGCAAAGACAGACTCAGAGAATGCACCACATGCAAACGAGGCAGAGACAGATCACACACTTCCTGTACAAGACGGAAGCGGTTCACGCACTTCCTGGGTTCGCTTTATTTTCGTCTGATTGGTTTAGCAAATGGATGTCCAATACGGCCCACGTTTCCTTTGTCATGAAAGGTGAGCATTACTAGTGAATGAATCTATTTCTTACTCCACATTCTTGAGCACATGGAAATGGACAATAAATACATTCAATAAAATGGTTAATTTCAAAGGATACAGTTCCAAATAAACCAAACAAAACAAACAAAAAAAAGATTGAAAAAAAAATCAGCACCATAACAAGTTGTCTTTCAAACCCTTTTCTGCAGCGAGGGAAGATTTAGCTGATATTTACACAGAGGGCATGGAGGACTGTACGGTTCACACAGTTCTCATACGGTATTCCATAGGTATATGGTAAAGGTGCATGGCTTGTTATGCCGTTTTCTGACATTTCCTAGACAAAGAGGTTTCAGTGCAGGAAGAGTGACATGAAAAGTGAATGGTGTGTTTCCTCCCTCTCCAAACATCTATGTGGTGGCTTGCTACCAAGGTAAAGTAGGGCTTTGTCAGTGACAAGACCACAGTATGGAGCCACAGACACCTTGAGTCTCAGATACTGGTTTTCTGCTCAATATCACACAGATCCTCTGGTCAAAAGAATGGCGCCTGCTTTTTTTTTTTTTTTTTTTGCATGAGGAATGCCACACTACCAAAAAAGCATCCTTTGCTGGTCTGTTACATTCCCTCTATTTAAAGATGGCTTAAAAACCAGCCCCACTGCACTGGTGACTACATAGCTTTTTATATCAGTGATCAGCATTCAGTGGGCTGGACATGTGAACAGTGACTTGAGTGGCACCACCACTATTATACCATAATGTTTCTAACACAAGATAAATTCATATACTCAATTGCAGGCATAGTCCTGCTGTGGTAGGTTACCATCTCTCTCTCCCCACTCCAACATAGAACACTGCACTTGATTGACAGAGACAATAAGAGAAGTCCCACTAAGGTCTCTGGATAAATCAAACCTAAAAAAAACCCAACCAGGTTAATATCTCGTTATATTCATAGCTCATTTACAAACATTCACTCCTAATACAGACTGTGCATTAGTAATTGTACAAAAACGTGAACATACGGTTGCATGAAATCTTTAAGTAGCACGCTTTCCAGCTTGGAAGTATATACACTAAGCTGCATGTTTTGTAATGTTAGGAGAGGAAAGAAAAATAGGTCTGTTTCAATGAATAAAGGATCACTAAGTATTCAAGTATAATACTGCTTGCAAGTCTGACACATTCACTGGGTGAAGCGATCGCACAGCCCTCTGACAAGGCAAATGCTTTAGCTAGGATAGCGACAAAATTACATACTGCTGCAGCCCAGAGTTTATTATCAGTTCACCGTTAACTGGGCTCTCTTTTTTGACTTGTTGGTCTCTTTCAGGGAGGCATTCAAATTAGGTGGGTTAATGGGGGCATTGGCTGCCGGACACACAGAAATCTAATTCGGTGCAAAGTTGGTGAGCACCTGGGCCCGTTGCTTTGCTGGGCTTTTGGAGCGGCTCTTCTGAGCCCTTGCGCTGGATTTAGGAGATCTGGTTGTTGTGCTGGCCAGGGTACTTTTCGAACCTCCTTTCAGCCTCGTCGCTGAAGGCATCACCTGTTGGTGGAGGGAGATGGGGTAAAATCTAGAGCAAGAGGTACTACAGAGATACTACAGAGATATTAGAACTTTCAGCCCACATGTCAAACTCATTCACACCATGAATCTATTTACCATTGATTATAAATCTGGCACTGTTGGTTCCCATTTTTAATTTTAGCTGGCATAAAGGCCGATGCAAACAAGCCTGTCTAAGCATTGCAATGCTGGATGGGGATGGCTAATGGTGGGTATATGCAGTCAGCAATTCTAAATTATAAATTACTTTGAGATTCTTTGTTGAAAGACATTGTATCCATGCAATAATATAAAGCTATATATTAAACTGCCTAACACAACAGATGTTAATTTTGCTTTAGTAATGTGCTCTACTAACATGCTTATGTGCCTTATCTTCCGCAGCATTTAGCCTCAGCACCTAAAACAATGTTAAATGTTTAATGCAAAATTCAAAATTTCTTGACAAAAGGCAGTTTTTGATATGAAAGGTGCATTGTGCTGTGAGACGGCCCGACCATGCCCCAGCTCATTATCAAAACTTACCGATATGACAGTTGTGCAGCCAAATGCGATGGCCGTCATATTTGCAGTTGCATTTCATGGCGTTGTTGGTGAAGTCACTCTCCGCGACCTCATAGTTGGGGTTGATCACAACCTGGGAGTCGGGGAGGGGCAGGAACAGAGAGGAAGGAGGGAGAAGGAACAGCCATATATTATTTAGTTCATTCTCTGCCCCAGTCCCCCCCTCTGTGGGAGCCGTTACTGGGTTATCCCTCAGCAGCATCATCAATGGTAGATATTTACTTTGCGAACTGATGTCCTTATAGTTACCAACATTGTGGATCCTATTTATACTGTTACATGGTTTATACTGATACACAGTACTGATTTCATAATGTACATGGGTATGTTATGAAAGAGTGCTATATATGAGCTTTGCCACCTTTAACACTTTACTGACACTTTACTGAAGTCTCTCATCTGTGAACCCATGATCTTCTACTCAGCGTCCCGAATTTCCCCCCGCACTGCAGTCACCTGTGAGAGGCCTCTCCACACTGGCGGATTCTGACAGTGCCAGGCATCCGGTTTACCTGTAAGATGTAATTTCCTGGCTTGACGTCAGTGATGTCAATCCACTGGCAGTCGATGTCATGGCGATACAGGTCCCAGCAGCCCACCGTGATGCCCTGCTCACCGAAGTTGGCGCACTCGTAGCGCTTAGCAACACCTGCCACAGGGGTTGCCAAAAATTAGTGCACAGTGATCCAGGGAAGTCTACTAGCCATCAGACAGTTATTTGCCACAGATGCCCCATACTCCATAAGGTTATACTCCATCTTAGAATTTTAGTAGGTGTTGAAAAGTGTAAAATCTCTTTTCCTTTGTGAAAGAAACTGTCTTACAACTGGCAAGCTCAAAGTGAGGTTACGCCTAAAAATTTAAAAAAACTTAATGAAAAAACTAGATCCTACTAGTCCTAGGTGACACTCACTTTGCATCTCTTTTGAAGGTCATTGTCCTATTACCCATAATCGGCTATCACAGATCTGGTGAGCTACGTTCTGGGCTGCTGTCTGTTTCACAGGCAGGCTCAAGTCTGTCTGTTTCACAGGTTGGGTAGAGGTGGGTTGAAGATTTAGGCAGAGGTGAAGCATCATTCTACCATCCTGTCCCGGATCTTTAGGCCAAATCCAGCTCTTTCTCATTCGCTCCAGTGTCAGGTGTTCCCAGGTAGTCCTACCTTCCTGGCACTCGCTGTCCTCCAGGCAGAAGCTGGCTTTGTGTCCTTCAGCCACCTTGGACCCATTGACAGACAGCAGGTCGTAGTGTGTGAAGATGTCCATGCTGTGGTAATGCCTAAGGGGTTTACAAACACAGTGAGGCCATGCAATAGGAGAAAAACACGGGACCACACAAGGCAGAAAACTATTCCTGGGAGTATGGAGGGATGGTAAATTCAGATCTAAAATGGCACCTGTTCAGCAGATATTCAGACTGAGAGGTGACGCACAGGTCGCCAGCTTTATTCACCTGCTGAAGTTTATATTTATGTTCACTTAATTATCGGAAACGGTTCACTTCTCAGTAACTGCGTTAAGCAGCGGGGTAAAGGCAAGCGAACCGTGACAAACACAAACAGCAGCATGCTTCGGCTTCCTGTTGTGCAGGCAGAAGCGCAGGGTCACAGAGGCGTGAACGGACCACGCGGCGCTCTTACGCATGACAGGCGTGCCACACCCAGGAGTGACGCCCGGCCTTGGGGCGGAAGTCGGCGCGGCCGATGTTGTGGATCTGGGAGGAGAAGCGGAGCAGGCGGCGGTGGCCGTAGGGCCAGTTGGCCTTGGCGGCCGACTTGGAGAGGCAGTCCTCCTCGGCCGCGCAGTACAGCATGTGCAGGGGCCGGTCCTCGATGTAGACCGTCTGCTGGACCAGCGGGGCGTTCAGGATCAGGTCGGAGGCCGCTGGCGCAGGACGAGGGAAGCAAGCGGGAGGCAGCCAAGTCACAGTCAAAATGAATCTCCGCAACGGTTTGGTTAATATCAAAACCAGCTAACGTTATAATATGCAGACAGTGTATTTCAAATAAAAGGCTAATAACTGAGTGTTGAGTGTTGTTTTAGGATGAGATATTCTTGAACAACTCTCATGATTTCTGACAATAAATAAGAATATATAGTAAAATATGAAAAAATCTAGTTAAAAATGTATAACCCCAGAAAATGTTTCATAAAACACAAAAACCCTTTATAAAATGTCTCATGTACATGCTAATGTGAAGCCAATTGCTCTGAGAACCTTTCTTTCGATAACCATTTTCAGACAGCTGGAAAATCCATAGACCACACAGTGAAACGGGGAAAGGAGCTGGGGTTTTCCCCAGCGGTGCTGAGCTGAGCTGCTCTTTAGACTTCACTGGTGAGGCCAGGTGCAGTGTCCGTGTGCCCATGTGTGCCCGGGGTCACTCACTCTCGGAGCAGATGACCCCCGCAGAGAAACGCGGCGCGGCCTTCTGGCAGCTGAAGACCTTGTGGTGCTGACAGTGGCTGAGCGTCATCTCGTCCCCCGTGCACCTCACCCCGCTCATCACCATCTCCGTCACGTTGCTGCTGTCCCAGTACCACGTTTCCTTGGCGACATCCACAAACACAGGTGGGTTAGGGGGGAGATGAGACCATCAAGCACATCTGCCTTTTTTAAAAATTTTTTTTGTTTCATGGCCAATGAAAAAGGAGATAATCGCTGATTAATCAGTGCTCTTTGGTGTCTTACGTAAAGGTGACAATAAAATCACATGCCAGCGCAAACAATCATTTCAACGTTGGATTTTGGGAAGGAAGGAGGCAGAGTACAGACTGAATGTTTCCATCTTTAATAGTCAACTTTGAAGGTAAGATGTGGCTACAAGACTGTAGCCAGGAGGCACAGCTTTGACTTAGGGGACTTCAGTCCTGCTATCAAAAGGCACAAGGCCCTGAACACTCAAATTGGAGAAGTAAGACAAAAACAGATCAAGAAAACAAAAAATTTTAAACTAAAAATCCAAAACATAGATGCAGCATGAATGTAAAGTAATGCGATGCAATGGTTATGTTGACTATGTTATCTTATTTGGCAGTTATTTACTAAAAATACAGTCTAAAACAGTTTAAACAATTAAAGATGAATGGATGAAGTGGCTGCAGGCAAATAAACCTCAAGCTCTGCTCAAACAGACAGAGCTGTGAATACCATCAAGCCTCTTTTTCCCCGAAAAGATTTCCCCTGGATAAAGTGAAAACACAGTGGCGCTTCTCAGAAATAATGACGGCATAGTTATATATACATCTGATCGAGTGTTGTGCGTCACACACTGCCAGACTGTGGAAAACAGTTCAGACTGTTTGGGCTGAAGTTTCCATAGCTTTATAAGGGCTTGTGTACAATATGTACTATGTATTCATAGACAATATAGCTTTATAAGGTTTTGTGTGCAATACAGCTGAACATAAGTTTGTACACAGCAGATCTTCATAATGATTTGTCTACAATATTGCTTTATATATTGTGAATTTATAAACAACCATATCTTTATAAGGGTAATATTCTTAAGGGTTGATAAGCTGATATTATAATATTTCCCATTTTAGTCACCCTGATAGCATAAAATGTGTCATATTTTCGGTTCCTTTTTTTGATCTACAACAGACAACATAATATGTGACAATGGCTTCCTTTGATGTGTTACCAGTGCTATTGATTTCAGTATTCACAATTGTCATTTTGCTTTCACTTTAAATAACAGCACAATGATATGACCCAGTAATTTTCCATTGTGTGTTGTGAGTGTGTGTGTTGTGAGTGTGTGTGTGTATACGTGTGATACATTTAAAAGACCTGGGTACTGAGCATGAGCATCTATGTGTGTGTATGTGTGGTACATTTAGGTCTGTATTCCAGTCTGGGTATTGTGTTTTGTATTTCGTGTGTGTGTGTGTGTGTGTGTGTGTGTGTGTGTGTGTGTGTGTGTGTGTGTGTGTGTGCGTGCGCGTGTGTGTGTGTGTTATACATTCAGAAGACCTGCATGTTGTATGCTGTGTGTTTGTCTTGCTGCTTGGGTCTTATGCGTGTGCGCTCCTTCCCAGCCTCTTACTCACAGTGATGGCATGCATGGAGTACCCCAGCCCTAGCTGCCGACAGGCCACCATGGCCTCCTTTGTGGTCCATCCATCACTGCATACAGTGCCCCACTTGGACCCAACCTTAACCTCCACCCGACCCTCGAAATTCGTCCGTCCACCGACGATCCGGATCTGCAGAAAGGCCCTACAGGACGTCAGCGTGCTGGGACCCTGATTCTGCACCCTGACCCCTAAATAACCTTCCCCTGCAACACACTCTGTGGGCTGTCATCCTCCGTAACAGAACTGACTGTGTGCAAGGCCAAGTCACTGACAGTGTTTCCTTACTGACCGAAATCAGATACACAGCTGTGTGCTGTCAAAACATCACCAGGGACAAAGCCGATGAATCGTCCAACCCAAGGTGAGTTTTGATATGGAAGTCTTAACGGAGTACACCAGACCCCAAAGGCTTAGAACACAACTGGGGATATCTCCAGTTGTCGGACACTGATTTTGTGGTGGAGGTTAAAGATACTGATCTTGTGGTAAATCTTACGCAAAGACTGGCTGTGTGGTGGAGGTAAAGGGAAGGCTGACTTTGATTCAGAAGTTCAGAAAAGACAGACATCCAGTTACACTCCTCCCAGACAGCAGGCCGCACTCCAAACAAAATATCCGATCGATCCAATGAAGGAATGAAGGAAAACACACTTCCGTAGACAGCCGCCACACAACGCATTTCTGAGGGTGAGGCCTCAGCGAGAGGCTTGCTCGCGCGGTGTTAGAGGACGAGTTAGCGGTCAAAGGGCGGAGCTTCTACGCCTCCCCCCCAGCAGGGTTGGGGGGGGGGGGTTACTTACTTGCAGGCCGTGGTTAGCGTAGCCCAGCCCCAGCTGCCTGCACACCACCATGGCCTCCCGCGTGCTCCAGCCCTCTCCACAGATCAGGCCCCAGCCCTGCGTCCCGTTGGCGTCCGTGGTCACCACCTCCACCCGGCCCTCGTAACGGGTGCGCCCCCCTGTGATGCGGATCTGTTCGGGGGGGGGCAGGTTGGGGGTGAGTTAGAGCAGAGCAGGGCGAGAACCGAAAACCCATCAGCTTGGGATTCAAACATAGCCTGGCTGGACTCAGACTGGCTTGACTACTTACTGAATCAGCAGCAAGGCATGTTGGGAATCAAGGTTTCCAGTAAGCTTGCCAGAAAGCATGAAGCAGTTGCTGTTTGTTTAATGTGAGCATGAATAAATTAGCATTAGCATTAGCATTTCACACAGGAGTTGTGCAGGTATAACTGTGCAGCTGACTTTCCTCACGGTGATCCACAGTCAGCGAGCTAATCATAAACACAGAGAAAAAGCACTGGCATCCGTTTCTTTCCTTTCTTCTTATGAAGACAGAATAGTCTCTCACTGATCAGCACCTCAAAAGACATTGTGAAGTTGTTCAAACAAACAAAAATGCATTACAACGAATGCATTGAATGTATTTATCTGTTGCGATATTAAATATGTTAAATATCTGAAGAGCAAATGTAGCCACTTTGGACAAGGATCAAACATATTAAACATATATCTTTCCAGCTATGACCCTAGAATGATTAATTCAGAACATTGCCAGAGAAAGTCTGCCTCTGAATTAAATGAAAAACAAACAAGTTTCTGCACATTCAGTTCTAGATCTGCTTGAGGAAACTGGGGTGATTCATTCTGATGTGGTCTGAGGTTTAAAAACAACCCTTGCTGTTCCAACAATGCTTCCGCTCGTATTACTGTAACCCCTGAGAAACGTTGCACCAGTATTGTGTGTGAGACGGGACGACGCGGACAGCAGGTGGGGCATTTTCTGACCGTGTTCTCGAAGGCCATGTAGGGGACGTTGCACCGCACCGATGCGTCCTCGGCGTGCTGGCAGTTCTCCGACGTGATGTTCTTGTAGCGGCAGTTCCAGATCGACCTCTCCTGACCAGTGCACTGAACCTCGTTCATGTGGATGGGACCCATTCCTGCGGACGTCACGACACAGCTGCCTCAACACCTGGGGATGACCTCATAGCACTGCCCGACTTCTCCGTATGATTGATGTCCGCTCTGGGACACAGCAATAAATGAGCCAGACTAGTGACTTCCCTCACAGACAGCACAGAGAGGATCATATTTAGCACTAGCATGCTTTGTAGCTATTTATATGTGTGTATTATAAAAACCTGTCTTCTGAATGACACTTCATATATTTAATGTATGGGCTGCTGGTGGCATCGTGGTTAAGGACCAGGACTTTTAGCCAAAAGAGTGGTAGCAAAACGGCACCTAAACTCAACAGCTTCAGCAAATACATCTCATAAAAAGGTGGCAGTAGTAAAAACAATAATCATAATGTTTGTAATTATTGTGATAAAATAACGACAGCCAAACTGCTATTACTACTCTTAATAATAATGTCAACATTGCATTGTTCAAATTTATTAGAAGTAGAGTTAATAAATTCCTGGATAAAAAAATGTAAGACAGTTCATAGGAACCAATTGTAGAGCACTTTGTTTTTTAAATGAATTCCCCTCTCCAAATTGCTCTGTAACCCTGCTTGGTTAATCTCAGCTACCCAGTAGAGGTCGCTGTAGGATCCAAAGCTTGACACTGCTCTACATTGCAATGTACCTTAGTACAGCAGCTCAAGTAATCCAGTTTGTATACCTCGATAACAAAATATGTAATATTGTAAGATATTCTAAAATGCGTCAGATCTGGACATCTGGTGAGTGCAGCCATGATGTTTTGTATCGACAGGCATTAACAAGCATCCTTGTTCCTGTCTGAGAGGAACTTTTGCCTTCCAGGGTGCACCTTCAAACTCCAGCAACATTTAGAAACACTCAGTCACTTCTCCTCCATGATCACAACAGTGCCTGGCCTTTCACCAGCTTCCCCTACAGGTCCAAGAAAGCATTTCCATTTGGTGCACGACTGAGAAGCTTGATGTGTTGAAAGATGAAAGCACTGACTCACTGACTAACGTAAACTGCAGACATGTGTGTTTACTTTGACCAAAATCAAAAATTTCTGTGCTTGTGCCTTCTGAATCAGTAATGGCAGTGTGCGAGACAGATGCTGCTTGTTTTTTTTTTTTCATCCCATGATGTCATTGTTTTCCTGCAGCGCTTGTGTTGTTTATTCCACAGAAAACAGCAGGGAGGCAGAGAAGGGCATGCTTCCCCAACCAGAGTTCCCCTCCAACAATTAATTTATTCAGTCTGATTCATTTATTCACTGTCACACTGTTCCCACGCTACACTTCATTTACCTCACATGATTTTGGGGCAGGTCTCTA
Organism: Megalops atlanticus; assembly: GCA_019176425.1. Taxonomy (NCBI): domain Eukaryota; kingdom Metazoa; phylum Chordata; class Actinopteri; order Elopiformes; family Megalopidae; genus Megalops; species Megalops atlanticus. The sequence goes on along the minus strand of CM032894.1, from coordinate 8,512,322 downwards.
AACTGGTTGATGAGTCAATTGAGTAATTCTTTCTCTGCAAGGTGACCTTCTGCCATGCTAGGTGATTTCACAGAGGAGGAAATGGCACGTGGCTACAGCAGTAAGTATGCTACAGTATGTGCGCCACATATCCACTATAATAGAAAGTGACAGCAATTTTTCAACCTAAGTGTTGGGGTGGAAGGCACAGGAGACCGAAGTTGCAGAAACACTGCCGCCTAGTGGCACAATCAAAGCCACCTCACACAGTCCGGCCTCGTTGCCTCTCACAGATCCTCCACCTGACACCAGTGTGTTCAGCTCCTCTTTCCAGGAAGCCCGACTCTGTGCGTGCGCCTCTGCACGTTTGCTCTTGGCAGCTCCCGTCCTGCGCTCTCGCTGCGTCTCGACCGCGTTTCTGAGGCTTCTCCTCTCCTTGTCTCACAGACGGAGCAGCCAGCGAACGAGTCTGCAAGGAGTGGATGCCAATGCGTAGCCTAGCTTCTTTAACATACCACAGCACCTTCCAGCTTCACTGAGTCACTGCCCTCTGAGTAACTTCAGACCTGGTGTAAAATTCCAGGTAAGATATGGTCTCTGTGCCAGTAATTCAGGTGCACCTGACTTTGGATGCTGTATGCTACCCCTGATCGATTGGTTGGAGCTTAAGATGAGTCCTGTATCGGGACTGAAGCAGCCCGATATGCATATGCACTCGGGAGTGGACACCGGTCCAGCCTCCTGGCTTTGTTCCAGATGAAAATCCAGCTGCATAAATGGTCCTACCACCCGTTAGCCACTTTGAATGCTGGTGTGAGAAAACTGAGCCAGTAACAGTTGTTTGTTAGCGAGGGTGTGTTTGTGTGTATGTCTGTGTGTGTGTGTGTGTGTGTGTGTGTGTGTGTGTTTGTGTGTGTGGGTGTGTGTGTGTGTGTGCGGGGTGGGGGGGGTGACACTCTCACCCTGGCCCATGCGCGCCCCCGTCAGGGCCTCCTTGGCGCTGCCGAAGCCCAGCTCCCTGCACACCACGCTGGCGGACTGCAGGTTCCAGCGGTCGTCGCACACCGTCCCCCACTCGTTGTTCTTCAGCACCTCCACGCGCCCTTCCCCAAACCTCGCGCCCCCCTTCAGCCTCACTGTGCTCTGCGGGAGACACACGGCCCACGGAGGGTGTTATTAAACACCCCAGGGTGGAATACCTGAATGAAGCACTGATAAACACTCTTGTAGAAGTCATTCCCATCTTTTAGTGCCACACAGTGGCACACACAATTCATGACATCTCAGTCTGTAAAGTTTTCGGAGGAAAGGAAAGTTTGCAAATAAACATTCACCAGTGGCTCTGTGTTATTACCTAGAATTTTTAATGTATATCAGTAAAGTATGTGGCATTTCCCTTATAAATAAAGTCTTTTTTACCATTGACAATAAAAGTATCTGATGTTACAGATGACTTCCATTCACTGCCACAGGTTATTCACACGGGTCATTAAGTCATTCAACTCAAAATTTCAAAATTCTGCCTTATCTATCAAAGAACACCCCCTGCCTTCAAATCACACACATAAACACAAACGCACAAACACAGACGTTACCGTTGTTTTGACCTTCTTCTTCTGGCTGCTCGCTTGTGAGTACTGCGGGCCGGGCACACAGCTGACCACGGCGGGCATGCCACCCTCACAGGGAGCGCTGGCGTTCCCCTTGCCAAATTCCATGGGGCAGGTGGACAGGTGAACCTCGGTCCCCAGGCAGGCCACCGAGTGTATGAGGTAGTGGTTCTGCTGCCTCTCGGTAAACAGCCTGAAGGGAGGGAGGACGCTGTGCGGTGAGCCCTCATCACAACAGATCTCAGATCAGCCTTTACAGTGAAGCCGTCGTCACACCATATTAGCGAAGCCCCAGTTACAACTGATGTCAGATCATCCCTTAAAGCAAAGCCCTCATTACAACAGTTCTCAGATCAGCTAGCCTCAACAGGACTAATGTGATATGGCAACACTGTAGCTAACACTTGCAAGTCCAGGTCACATCTCACTTAAAAATCCTTGCAAGAGGAAATATGTTCCACAGCTAAATGACAGTGACATAAAGTAAACAAACAGAAACAATGAATACACGTCATAAACAGCAATGTAGTTTAGGCTATTGTTTCTTTCAACACATCAGTTTTGGCCTATTTACTATATATCGATATAATTCTGTTCAGAATTCTGTTCTTCTTCACTGTTTTGGAATCTTCTGGGCGGGTTGATTACTTTTTTTATTCTCAGGTGGAGAAAATATGCTTGTCCATTATCAGCTATGAGCTATTGCACACATCAAATTGTTGACTGATATCTTTTGTCGGTGAATAAAAACCATCAACAGCAAATAAATTGCATTAAACGTGTTCTCCCAGTACTTTCATTGAAACAATGGACCATTTTATACAACTACATGTCATAAGCACCAATAACATACCAAAACAATCAGATTTATTCATTGATATCCTTGAATGTATCAAATGATGCAAAATATCCAGTATTTTATCTCCTTCCAGCTTGAGTTGGTCCACAAAGACTTGAAACAGAATTCCCTATGGAATTTAATAAAGAAAAGTCCTTTGTATTAACTAAATAGGGTCATTTGAATTCATATATTTAAATAGCTTTTATAGATCGTTGTTAGGCACTATGTTGTCTTCAGTAAGATTTAAGTTGGGCACTAACTTTTTCTTACAATAACATCATGCAAATCTATTTGAGCTTATCATTTCATGATGCATCTCCATCTCCACATTGTTGCCCAATGATTCCCTTCAGACAACTGAGAGCACACAAACAAACACACACACATACACAACAAATCTAATTTTGCTAGTAGCAAGAACACTCTAATAAACAGTAATATGATGGTCTTTGTGACAGTAGGCCTTGAAATGCCTTAGCCACTGTGTGCCAAAGCCCAACAGTAAGGTGGGGCCTGTGCCATACTCAGTAACTGCCCACAGTAACAACTCACACTACTCATTAAGCTATAGACTGAAAATTACACCACCGCACCGAAACACAGTGGTCCAAAAACCAGCAGGGTGGTAGGGTATTCTACAACAGCGCACCCGCTAGATTGACAGGTTGGTCCACGTGACTGACTGGGGGCAGTCCTATGATTCTGTGTGCCGACTGTGTCAGTCACTGAGCATGCACACTGCCCGCTCACCAGGCAGACCCTGGGAAAAGAGAAGGGGCTGTAGGAAGGGTCGAAAGGTGGGGTAAAGAAAACATTAGGCTGCCGACAGAAGTATGCCATTTTATCCTGGGGGGGAAAAAAAAGGTCAGCCCAATCTCTTCTCGGATTACCTTTTTCCTGCCCCAGAGTCGCTCTGTTTAGAGTTAGATTTAGGTTTAGGTTGGGGAATGGGTTTCTGCCTGCAAGGTAAACATTCATTAGGAATCCGTCTGTAGAGTGACAAAATGGCTTACCAGCCATTTAAAATTATTTTTACATGTTTAAGTCATTGAAAATTCTAATTGTATTTCCTCACCAGTGCAATTAAAGTATGTTGAAACATATCTACAACAACGATGACAACACAGTATCTCAGTGTCTGTGATAAGTCTATGGACCTATGAAAAAGGACTGCTTTTTAAAAGGGCACCTTTAGGTTTCCTTTCACAGTACCTAACTGTACCTTGAAAGTTAACTTAACATGCTCATTTCAGCAGAACATGAAATTAATATGACAACATGAAATATTTGAAAATTAATATCAAGTAAAGTAGTTAGTTTGCTGAAGAAGGCATGCACCAAGTCAGTGGCTCTGACAAGGTCGATTTGGAACAAATCCAACCAAACACTTTCCTTGGATATTGTTTCATTAACATTTAACATATAGGACAGAGGTGCTATATTTGGAGTCCAGACATTGAATCATCAAAGTCCATTTTAATATAGATATATAAAGCATTTCACTATTCACTTATATTCTTGGATTCATGGGTTCTATGATTCAATCCTTGGACTGCCTGTTTGAATCACCAATGTGAGTGTATTGTGATTCGCCAATGGTGAGGTAGCTGGAATCCTGACTGTTTAAACAGTGAAATGTCCCATTTAAACATCAGCGAAAAGATCCAAGCTCCCACTGGGCAAAAGAAGCTTCCAGACTATCTCCATCTACACAGACAGCATTTAATCTGTCAACACTGGAACACTTTTTTAAACACAACTTTAAAAAAGCCACTGTGAATTGATTCATCAGGGATAGACAACATTATTTGTTGGAGTGAATCTCCATATTATAAAGCAACTTTGTGTTAACTGGTCCAGATCTTCCTTTCTCCAGCGAAAAGTTACAAACATAAAAAGACTAATAAATGACAAGTTGACTATTGGTGCAGAAATATATGAATGTGCTCATAAGTATTTAATATATAGGTTGGTGCTAACATTGTAATTTATGTTTGCCTGACAGACCCCCATATCCATGAGTTAACATATGACATGAATGTCTATCACCGTGCTAAAGATTTTAGTACTTCTTATATAACACAAGCCTTTTTGTAACGTACTTCTTCTGCAAGTGGCTTGTGTGAGCAGCTGTAGAGCAGATTAAGCGTCTGTCTAACATTATACTTTGTGAAAGAGCAGAAGTCAAAACTATTTGGAAGCCACTGTCCTTTTAAAAAACCAACAGACATGACGGTATCACCCTCTGAGACCAAGTAAACAGAACTGTCCCATCACACAGGAATCTGTTACTTGACATGGTTATTAACACAAATACAGACTACAAAGACAGAGATATTGTGCTTTATCCACATGTAACACATGGAACAACAGGAACTAATCTTATTATGGTCCTTCTTGAGTGTTTTCACTTCCAGGAAGTGGAACCAGGGTATCTATACATTAGTGAAGTTTGGTAGTGATGCTGGCAATTCATTAGTTGACTGTTGTTCCATATCTCATGCATCTGGCCAAGCCACACATGGTCACTCAATGCCCCGGTTCTCCAGCTGCATCACAATGACTGTTCCGCTTCTAGAACACAAATGACTGTCCATCAAATGGGCTCATGAGGAAGACCACCCAACATTCAACAGCCCAGTGGTATCTGACACTGCTGATTCACTTATTTTTTTTGAGGCCACTTCTTAAAATCACAAACGCAATCACTTGCTGCTAGTTCACATTTAACTACTGTACATTCAAAGAAAATGGTCTCATAAGAATGTGGATGATTTGAGTAATTTTCTAATGCCACATTCATTACTGTCAATCACTGAATAAAAGCATCTTTTGCAGCTCGAGTCACGTGAAAGCACTGAGTTGCCACTGTGAGGTCTGAACAACAGACTAAGATCCTTAGACCGACTATGCAGGACCTACACAATATCCTACAGAAAGGGTGTCCACATATTAGGAAGACAGTGACGCTATTATTTTCTAGACTACAGAACAGAAACACACACACATACAAACACACACGGTCTGTAGGTGGGAAGGCATCTGTGGCTTTTCCCCCTCAGAATATACCTGGATCCAGCTGCACCGTTACCCCTGGGTTTTGCCTCTGCAGCTCTCTTAATTCGTCTGCAATAGTGAAGCACGGAAACCTTGTCAGCCTGCAGTGCACACATCATACATCAAAGCAACACACTGGCACTGCCATCCACAGCAGTTTTGGGGCACGTGCGCCCTGTTCCAGCTTGTGTGTACACCATAAAGTTGATATTTTTAGAGGAAACCTGCAAAGCAACATAAACCCTGGGGCACGTACAAAAGAAAATCAGCGGTCATTAGATCGACTGTGCTAGGAATTAGAGTGACACACTGAAAATTATTCAGGCTACAGATGTTCCTCAGATGCCATGACATTTTCTTCCATTACCCCCCCACACACACACACACACGCATGCATGCTTGCATGCACACAACCACTCACACTTTCCACCAGACAAAAAACTCTGCCATCACATAACACCACATCTTTCGCTGACTGAGAAGTCCTCTAATTCAGGACTGACTGACAGCATTAAAGTAATACTCCACCAAAAAAATAAAATGTTATCAAACATTTCTTTAAAATCTGATTGCCAAATCATAACAAAGAAACTCAAGACTTTGCATATATTTGCTGAGAAAGCAAGAAACACAAATATATTTTGATCTCGTATCACATTGGTTTAACACTAGGAGCCCTGAGATTGAAACTCTGAGTCTGTGAAACCCCTTAAATAAGAGAAACACTATGAAACATTATAAGACTCTGTTGAAGCGTGTATTTCTGGCTGGATCTGCAACTACGCCAACATTCCTTTGAGGTGGAATTTCACAGCTCATCACAACACATAACAGTCTCATCATGTTCCTTCAGGTCATCCGCTGCATATGGAGTCAATCACAGTAATGGCAGGGAGCTGGAGAGGAGTCACTCCATCACAATAGGGGACGTGATGGACAATCCAATTCACCCCAACCATGTGGCAACCATGGTCACCAGAGAATAACACAGCATTTATCTACACGTACCGGTGTATATAACATACATATTCTGTCTGCATGTCTTTTATCCTTTTAACTGTAATGCAAAAGAGCACTTCTGGGTCAAGTCTAGTCTTGATTTGTTAAAAGTATACACAGTTCCAAAGTATACACTACTCAAACTATATGTGACAATAATGTCACATATAGTTTGAATAGTGTATACTTTGGAACAACTTAGATAATGATCAATAGCTAGCCTCAGGGGGTTAAAATAAAAAACTTCGGACATGATGAATGATCTTCCACCGATTTTAACACAGCTGAAAGCTTCTCTGCAATTAGACCTGCAAAATCACAGACCATCTGCAGACATATAAAATAAATCTGAACTATTTCATGCTCTCTACTTTCACTCAACCAATTTACAGAGCACCTCTGACATGCTGCCGAGATCAAATATCTGGTTAAAAATTGTGTGTGTGTGTGTGCGTGTGTGTGTGTGTTTGTGTGTGCGCACGTGCAGCTGGGAGTAGCACCACAACCACAGGAGAGAGATAAACCACTGTCATCACATTCCATGAATAACAAACATTATTTAAAGTAAAGGTCTGAAATCTTAAGAAATGTACTTTAGTATCACAATTAAGGGTTTACAAGCTGCACAGACCAAGGACATGGGAACATCTCATGTCTTAAAATAGCATTAGAGTATTGAAATCTGTAGTTAGTGTGTTAAAAGCTGCTGTATAGTTAAGTGCATTTTCAAAGCTTACTTTTGTTATTTTTCTCAAAGCTTAATTTTCCTACTGCGCTTCATATTATGGTCACGGACACTCACTCCCGCTCTGTCCTCTCCCTCCTCCATCACAGGTCTGGCACCACTTACACGCCTGTAAACATGGGCTGTGTGAGCAGACTGTAAGCTGTTTAGAATCAGCTTTAATAAAAACTTGATTCCTCCAGTTTTTAAGCTTTCCTGAGAAATGGCATCAGTCAGTTATTCAGAACTGATCCAAAGAAACATTTTTTCTGTACATCAAAGCAAATAACTATAAGGAAAGACAAATCATGGAGCCTAGTATTAAAAAGTCTGACGACTAACTTCATGTTGATTCTAATAATTACAGAATCACTTACAAAAATATATGAAATTACATTTCAGAAACATAAAAATGTGTGATAATTGTATTTATATCAGATTTTAATGAAAAGTCAAATTTTAAATGCAATCTTCTCCTCAAGTTTTGGGTTAGGGCGGTTTAAATATTTATGGTTACATTTGCCAGGGTGTAAATGAAAAAAATGAGGAATTTAACATTCCTGGTTCTTTCTACTCATCTATTAGTTCCTACCACATTTTCCTGAAATGTATTACTGCTGGTCGGCATTGTACTGTTCCACAAAAGCTTTGTGCACAGTGTGCTGGTTTTCTGGGGACATGTCTCCATCCAAAACAAAAACAAATTAAGCAAAACAATGTTGGCCATGAAGTTGTGGTTGCGTTGGTTCCAGGCCTCAAAGCTTTGTATGAATAGCACCCCCTAACTCTCAGTCAGAGGACAGTAAGGGACCATGCACACCCTTTACATGGTGAATACTTTGACTCAATGCCTCTAGCAAGTACAAAAAAAAACACATAAATGTAATGGTGTAATACCTTTTTCATTTCTGAGTACGGTTCACCTTTTAAATAATCAACAAACTTAGATGTAATGGGTGAAGCCCTTGAGCGGTGTAAATAATACACTTAAAATGCATTTGTTACTTGTGTCAATACATACAGTAAACATGCATAACCTTCTTAAAAGTGTAGAGCATGACTGATTATGTTGTCTGTAGTTGCGTAAGTTCTTGCCCTAATGTGGAGTTCTGTTGTATTATTTATTGCATAGCTTCTTGTTAGTTGTACATAAAACATATGGTCCATTTACCTGCCTCGGTTGCTATGACCCTCCTGCTCTACCAGCGATCAATCACCCCACTGTACAGGGGCTTTCAGTGACCCTGACCTCCACACAGTCAGACAGTCTTGAGATGAAGGTAATTTATCAGGCAGAAAACATTGAGGAAACATGAGAATATGTTCAGAGAGATAAACTGAAAGAAATGTGGCAAGGCGGGAACTGTGGCTCTTTTCCATCCTCTGTGTTTACACCAAACCCTTATTCAGTTTCCTAATTTCCGGGAAACGTTCACAAAATTCAGTAAACAAAAACAGCATGTAGCCAGGTTGTCATGGTCACACACGAGGTTCAAATCGCGCTGATGAGGTGAACTTAGCTGTGTACTTTACAACGTGCTTCTGGCGTGATGTTAAAGCTTGTGGTCCTGGTGTATGTCTAAGCTATTCCACTAAAAGAAATCTTCAGACTTAAAAAAAAAATGTGCTGGCAAAATATTTTCATCTCACCCAATTCAAAGCCACTTCTTTGGGGAGGAAATACCACAGACATGCTATGAAGTTCTTCTGGACTTCATTAAAGTCCAGTCTGAAACCAGCAGGAACTTGGGGAACATCCGCATAACTGCCCTTTACAAAATTCACCACCTGATACACTAGAATTACTGAGCTGCTCTTGGAACTGAATGTTATAGTATGGAACAGTCCAAGAGACTTGAATAAAAAAAAAATCTGAAAGAAGTGTTAAAATTTGACATCCATTGAACACATTTAGTATGAAATCAACTGTATTTTATTTTTTGATTCACTTACATTGAGGCATAGAATTGTCAAATTCTAAGCATGAAAATTGTGAATTTTCATGCACATATCAACAAATATTGTTAATCACTCCAAGAATCTTGTTCTGTTAATTGGAAATTATGGAAAACTTATAGATCATTGTCATCAGGTGTCATGTCATCTTCACAAAAGCTTTTTGGTTGGTTGTTGACCAATCAACAGCACACCCTTCCAACAGCAGCTCCATTGACTGAATATTCACCTGCCCAAAGCTAAAACAGACACACTGACACCCTGTTGAAAAACGGCACCTTTTGTTTATGAAACCTGTTGCAGAAGACGAGGTTCAGAGGACCCTGTGACCCCGAACTTCCTAAGGCCACTGCCTGGGCAGCAGACTGAGCTTATGGCTTAGAGGATGCATGTGAATACTGCAGCTAAACTCTCCAGGTATGTGAGCAAAGGAGGGCCTACCCATGGTTGAGTCCACAGACACAACAATGAAAAGGCCACTTTCTACGTCTCTCTGCTTGGCCCTTTTATCCTGCCACAACACTGTTGTGTGTAATAGCCTGCCATCACCAACCACTTAAGTATAGTTTTGTGATGTTTGAAAAGTAACAATATTCTTGCCGTGGTCCCCACATATCACCAAATTAACTACTCCAGACAGTTTTTTTTTTAATGTGGTTTCTACCAATTTAAAAGACAAGCTAAACTATTGCTTTAGGACAGACACTGAAAGGTGAACACAGATCTGAGCTTCCCATAATGAAATGTCTGTGCGTTATGGTGCTTGAAAAAGGAGAGGGTAACACACCAATGTGCTTGTGCAATGCTACTTCTGAAACTGACATTAATCACGTCTTATATATACATGGCAGGAAATCCCCAGAAGTATAAAAAGTGAACTAATGAAACGTGACTTGGAGGTGACCCTGATAGTTTTGGCTATGGGACTTTATTTCCAGTCATGTGTAATCTGTCCAGCCTATATTTCAACTGTCTGGATATAGAGGCTTAGGAGATGCATCCCTCCAGCAGATCAAGGCAAGGTGACGAGGTGGTGTCGGCAGTGTCTGTCTTTTATAACCATGTCTGGAATCAATCACTCTTTGTTCTCCAAGGTCTAGACATCCAGTAAAGCAGCTGTTTCAGCTGATATCACAGCCAAGAAGAAAGAGTCAGATTTGTCTTTCATAAACTTTCATAAACAAGTTTTGAGATCTATCTGTACACTATCATGAAAACCCACCCTGACAGTACGTATGCTGTGTACCCAGTTAGACCATATGGGACTCGATTTGTCTACTCTAACGTGGAATCATCAATCCTATCATTTAGCTGAAGGCACTTATAAACTTCACCACATCACCTGCTGATCTGTTGGACAAAAATAGTGAAACCAGGAACCTAATTAGACACAAGAGTGTTGAGTGAGAGGAAGCACTAAACAGTCAATCAAATGTGTTACATGGAAGTTGTGAATTCAGGTGCAAGTCCAGTGTAACAGGGATATGTATAAACAATATCTACCATTTGAATGAAATCATACACTTGTTCAGATCGCATGACATAAACCATAATGCTGTGAAAGTAAATGGGTAAATGCCATATTTCCTTGTGTCCATTATGGTAGCCAACTGTCAGAGTTTGTGTGTGTGTGTGTGTGTATGTGATACATGACACAATTCTTATTAATAAAGTCATTTTTTTAGATTTCATGTGTACATGAGCTCTTTTGACAGGCACTGATCACTGTTACACGTAGATGCTCAAGGCATGAGTTCCTTGGTCCACTCTGAATGAACATTGAGTCTGAGTCTGCATTCCACTTATTCCTGCCAGAGACTACATAACCTCTGCCTGCCTGTCGCCAATCTGAACAGTGAGAGAGCTCTGGAGACATGCCCAACACCAGAGTGCCGGGATCTTCACAAACAACTGAGAGAAAACAGACTCTTTCTCCTCACGCTGGTGTGAAGCGGTGGCACGAGACTTAGAGAAGCCGCGCTCAGACCAGAAGCCCCGCAGTGCTCTGTGGTGTATCACTTTTACCGAGTGGGTCACATCAGGAAATACAACGGCTCTGTTGCAGAAGTGGCGCCACCTTGTCACTTTGTCAAACTCAAGCCACCAGCGCATGGATTCATGCTCACATTCTTCAAGCACAATTTCGTTTTAAATCTGTATCCAAAATTAGGCACCACAGTTCCTGCATTTCTTTCCAGCGAGCTCCATATATACTTTCCTGGCACAAGGATTCATCTTTCTTGCACTGGCCACAACCTCCTTCTGCGGCCAAAATTTGTTTTGAAAAGCAGTGAAGCGGAGAAGTGGAGCTTCGGGAACAGAATTAGAGAGTGCAAAACCTCAGAACAGGTCTGCTACTTCAGCCAGGGCTAAATGAGACCCTTGCCCAGGGACAAGTTTATACTTTTAACCAAGGACAAGTATACACCTTAACTCAGGGCCAAATTGGAAAGCTTTAACTGGGGCCAAATCAGATCTACATGTGGAATCACACATTTTACCTGTAGAACCCGCAGGCTACATGTGAAATCCTGTGGTTTGTATGTGGAAGCCTGCAGTCTGCATGTGGAATCCTGCACAGTCTGCATGTGGAATCCTGCACAGCCTGCATATTGAATTATGCAGTCTGCATGTGGAATCCTGCACAGTCTGAATGTGGAATCCTGCACAGTCTGTGTGCGGAATCCTGCAGTCTGCGTGTAGAATCCTGCAGTTTGCATGTGGAAGCCTGCAGTCTGCATGTGCAAGCCTGCAGTCTCCCTGTGGAATCCTCCTGAGATTCACAAGTCTCAGCTACTTATCTTATTCATTCACGACATAGTAGCACTACAAAGACATCCAACAACACTGTTTGATCAGTCATTTATTTCAAATTCTGAGTAATCAGAGAGTCTCATTTGCGGCAAGGCCACTGGGGTAAATATCTGCCTGCTTTGTTTGGCAGGATGAGGGAGTGATTTCATTCTGCGCTCAGTGAGTTATTTAACTGTTACCTGTGAACTCTGGACAGAACACTGAATTAACATATAACTAAGATAATAGCGTTTCCATGGATATTAAGCACCTACATAGGGAGCAGCACACTGAAGCAGTGCTTTGGGAATGTGTGCCTGGGTAGGACACAGCGGTTATATCCTTGAGCAAAGTACTATGTGTGAAGCAGTTGGCAAAAACAAGAAGAGACCCCTGCCAAGGTCTGAAAGGGTTGATTTCAACAACTGTCACAGCACCACATCTACTGATCAAGACTGTTACATCCTATCACAGCCTGTCACAACCTATCACATCACATCCAATGACAAAATTATCGGGACCTGTCACAACCTGTGACGACACTAAACGCACTGATTAGGATTATTACAAATTGTCACAGCCTGCGATGACACCATAGCCACCAATCAGAATTAGAAACTGTCACCACCTAGCACAATGCCATATCCACTGATTAGAACTATGTGCGCTGCCTTGGGGAGAAGTTTCCACAATGACTAACTGACAGCCAGTGTAATTTGGCTGCCTCGGGACATGTAATGATCCAGCTCTTTAATTTTCATCTGTTTGAGATTACCAAATGAGATGACCTCACCCCATCACTAAAATCCATTAAACTGCATTACGGTGGCAGCATCATTACTACTGATATAGTAACAATAATACAGACTGGAAAATATTCATTTAGGCACCGCTTCAGACTCATTTTGCCATGTGTGCTGATTTTATTTGATTTTGTGGGGATTTGAATCGCCTTTAATTATATTTAACTACTTCTGTTCACTTGGCATGGAATACAGATTGCCTAATGAAGTATACAGTAATGAAAAAACTATCATGAAATAACAGTCTTGGCAATTTTCAAAACTAGTAGTGAATTAAAAGTTAAACCTCTTTCCTTTCCTGTCAGATGAATATTCAATCAGTAAGTAGTAGGAACTGTGAAATATGATTGGTGAGAAATCTCAGTTGAAATGGTTGATGTCAGTGCAACCCAGCTGTGTGATTCATGTTACTGATGACACAGTGTGAAGATGTTGACGAATGAGAATTTCTGGATCAGAGTTTGCTCGGTCAGTGTTTGTTAGGGTGAGGTGAGACAACCTGCCTTATCATGTCACATCCTCATATTCTAGGCAAACACAGAAAGAATGAAGAGCCACATAGGTCATCTGTCCACCTTTTGATTGTCGCTTGTTCTTCAAAGGGTTTGTTATCATTTGATAACATACTTTCACTCCTTCTATTTCTGAAATATATGGTATATTTTTATAAGAATATTTCCTGATATTCTTATTTTGTTATGTTCTTCATGCAGGAGCTTACTTGTATTTAACCACCAACTGTGAGATGCAAGTGTACTGGCCACCTGATCTGTACAGGACACAGAGAAGAACAGCTACTCAAGCAAAACCAAATACTAATGGCGGCTTATGCAGCTAGCACACTCCTTATTGTGGAAGCAGCTTTTGCACTATAGTAACAACTAAGGGATTTACATCTGAACTAACACCCTTCAACAGGGAGTCCACCTCACTTCAGAGAAAATCTCATGAGCCTGTGACATAGGGAGCCTCTCAGCACCAGTCCTGGTGATTACATAGACTGTGTTGAAGTGCCTGTGGCTGAAATATAAGAGCTCCCTTCTCTCTCTGAAACATCAGAGCAACGCCTCTCGCTGAGGCCTGATGGTCTTGTCCATCTGGCCGTGAATGAGAGGATGAAGGACCTGTGTTCAGGTCTGCCCTTTGGAGCTCACCAGACCGGTTAATGTCATTCAGCCCCCACAGACATGACAAATAACCATGTCTGCTGTGGAGGGCAAACAGTTGCTTTAGCGTAAAACCATACGGCTGCGGCCGTCACAACCTGGAACCCTTCCATGTGCCCCAGCACAGCCTTGGGACAAAGGAGGGGTATTCTTTGCTCTCTGTGAGCCCTGACTGTTTGGGTGTCATTCAACTGAATCATTATTGCATAAGATCAGTGAAAATCAATACTGAATGAATGTCTGAGTCAGCTTTTTTTTTAATCTACACTCTAACTTTTTCACTTGAAGTAAGAGGGTATGCAAGTCAAATAAAGAATGCAATAATGCTGTAAAGGCAACACAGTGATTTTGTCATTTACATTCTGTTTAACTACTATATCTAACCGGAGCGTGAAATTAATTTTGAAGTTTCTGGAAAAACCAATACGCATTAAAAAATGAACCCTAGAGGCAGGTATAAGGCAGACAAACCAAGCACACACTCTGTAAATGGCCCACACAAGACTTACTTATAAATGTCTGGTACATAAAACACTTTCTCTGTATTTCACGATAACCATCTCTTGCAGTATTGATAATTTTCCTCTGATGTCAAGTGTGCAAGTCATCCCAGTACTACACAGTGGCTTTCTGTGCGTACAAAGATGACAAACCCCAAGCCATCCCCTTGCATTTCTTCTCTGCAGTACTACCATACTACTACATTATTACAACAGTAATGCTGTTATGAGCAACCCTGAGGGCCTGTAACTGGACTTCTAGTGTGTTAAGCCCATTCATACACAGCGGCCTTGTGGGTGCACTTGAAGCGCTGCTGTGCCCTAACCAACTATTAACCTTGGCAAAAACCTTAAGCTCACTGGGAGTTTCCGAACACAGAATTCCACTGCAGGAGAACCACATTCAGTTAAAGGAAACCATATGTAAGGATGCCTTGGGTCTCTGTCTGCCATTCTGTCCAATGAAAGTCATGAAAGTCAAAATATGATAATCAGATTCATTCACTGAAAACAGAAGCCTGTTTGTATTACTGATTATCAGATTTGAAGACATGACACAGCTATGTACTGCACTAAAGACACTCCTGGACAGCAAGGGTTTCCTTATCAATATAAAAATAAATAGCAGCTGGGTTTAACAAACAACAAATTATATAAATCTCTAAAATATGGCCAGAACATATTACATTGGCTGGTAAGTCGGTCACTTATAAATTGCCTTGATATAAAATGTGTGTGTCCATCAGGCGTAAGAGTGTGCAGCAGGTTCAAGTTTCAAGCTTCTCAGACTTCGGCCCAGAATCTTTAGTTCCACATTTTGGCATGAGGCCCACCAACCCATATGGAAAACATCCCCAGTTCACTGAAGGGACCGCTAGCTCCCTCACACACACACAGACTAACACACAGGAGACACACTGCACAGTCAAGCTCCAATCCCCTCTGTTATTTTTAACAGACAGATAAGAAGAGAGCAAATATTACTCTTTTTTTTAGATTTGGATTGAAATTGAATTGAAAGGGGGAAAATGGCAGCACATGACTATCAATAAAACTGGTATTTGGGCCCATGGAACACTTAAGACTCCTGAGTTGCATAAGGCACGAAAAGGCGTTTCATAACCCAATATGCCAACTTGCATAAGGTGATGCTAAAATTGACTGAAAGCCTGTTTCTTTACAGTATAATGTACTGTAGAAGAATGCAATGCTGTATATATTCAACGGTCATTATTTCTGTCAGCAGTATATTTCTCTGTAAAGCTTCTCATTACATGCTGTAGAACACTACAGGAGTAAATCACATCAGAACATCAAAAAGCTTATTTTACCAAGACATGCTTATGTTTGCTGCTACCAGATCAACGTGATTATTTTGTGAGTTCAGGGGGGCAACACTGTCTAACTCATAAACTTTTTGTATATTTAAAAAGCCAAAAACTTTACTTTTTAAAAATTATTTTTCTGGGAAACTGTGACCTCACTGTGACATACTTTGCAGAAATAATTAATTTAGATACCTTCTCAAAAATGCACTTAAATCGGAAAATCAGAGTATGTTTTTCAAAATTCAAATAACTAAATTAAACAAAAACTAAATTAACATGCTCTGTGGTTTTTGTGTGTCCATGAGCAACCAGCAGGATATTTTTGTTTCGGAGTTGTCTTTTGCCATTACCTCAGCAGGGAAAAAGAAAGGGAAATTGAAATGGATGTGCAGGAGACCCTTTAATTTATTTAGAGGACTGTGTGATTACATGCGCCTCATCATGCCGTGAAAACCTAAACACAGCAATCTGAAGTTTGTAAATGGATATAATTGATACTTTCACCATTTTAAAAAGAAGGCAGTGGAAAACGACCCATCTGCCTGGAAGGGTGGACCTCCGCCTGGAGGTCAAAACTAATTTAAAAAATAGTGTTTGTGTTAAAAGGAACACCTGCATTTATTTGTGATTCAAAACTGAGGAAGATCTTAACTGAACACAGGCCTGAGCCCACCAGTAAGAGGATGGCTGCCTTGTCTCAAAAACAGAGAGGCAGAAACTCACCTCCCTCATCACCCCTCTTGGCTTATTTGCAGCCCTCTCTCTATATCTCTGCCTCAGAGGACAGAGACATACCAGCAGGCCTTTCCTTACAGGCCAAGAACAACGGCTTTGTCCTTGTAAGTACGACATAGTTGGGTGCTTGGGCAGATGAAGCCAAAGACAGGGGTCTCCCTACAAGGTATGGGTGACCTGGTCAATCCTATTGTGGGATTGTTTTAATTCTTAAATTTTTCTAAATGCTAGTTGCCAGTGCCATGAAAACATGGAAACTTGACCTTGTCAGCCCTGACATTTGCTGAATTTATATGTCATTTGTGGCAAAGTAACAGTGTAATTATGTCTGGGGGTTTTTTCCCTCATACTGTGAAACTAAGGGCGTACTTCTCCACTGCCATACACAAAAAATGTTTCTTGAAAGTGCTTAGAAACAGTCATGACTTGGTGAAACTGAATACACATAACACTAAAATGCATCACAATACTGCCGGCTATTGTGGCTGTGAAGGAGATTATAATTTTCTCACTTATAAACATGTATATATAAACCAGTGCAGTTAGGACCTCCGGAACCAGTGTAATTCACATTAGAACATGTTAGAATCTACTGAAACTAAAATGATTTTATGTTCCACCACAGCAGAAAAAAGGCCACCCATATTGTGCTCACCAAAAACCATGCAAAAGGAAACTCAATCTCTTATTTTTCCTAATTGCATTTGTTTAAATGCAATGATCCATATATGGAAGGCGCAATTTGTGCTAATAATATCTGTTTTCTTTTTCTCACGCTAAACAGAAAATACAGACCCAAATGAGACTTTCCCCAAATGTAGGAACTAGAGAAAACAGCCTCCACATCAGCTAGATAACTGACATTGCAAACAGCAGGAACGATTGCAGATAGTGTTCAGCCATGCTCCTCTACATTCTACCAGAGAACCCCAGTGGTGACTTACTTGTAGAAGTTCTTGTTGACCTTCCTTTCATAGGGGAACCCCATCATACCACAGATGACGCGGGAGTTCTTTGGGGTCCAGCCCAGGTCACAGACCTGAGCCCAGCCGTCCTTGTGCTTCACCTCCACTATGCCCTCAGTGACAGGCATCCGCTTCTTGGCGATGGCCACCACGGGGCGCAGTCGGACCTCCTCCACCCTGTTCACCTCCACCTGCATCTGCACAGCGATTCAATCAGTCAGATTCACGTTAGACCTCCACCCCCAGCCCCCTACTACATTACATTACATTACATTACATTTATTTATTTGACAGACGCTTTTATCCAAAGTGACTTACAAGTGAGGCAGAGTACAACACAAGTGAAAGCCATACACGGAGTCACAGTATTAGAAGCACTGCATGACCAAGTTTCAATGCCTGGCCAGACAAGGTACAAGCTAGCTGGTAAAGACACAAGTGCAGGGGGATACAGGGGGGTATTGTCAGTCTCACACATAAGACTGCAATTAAAAGAGGGCATTGTCAGTTTAATACAATAGAGCCCCCAAAGCTGTTCAATATCATGGACAACCCCTTTGGCAGGCCATCCACTGCACAGGGTTGACTAAAGAAAAAAGCAACATTGCTGAATGTTCAGTGAAGGTGTTTATGGAAAGTGAAGTCCCCTGGCTTTACTGAGTCATGGGAGAGAGATACTGGCATGTGCTAATCTATGACTGCCTCGAGGCAATCAGAACACCTTCATCTGCAGAGCTGAAGGCATGAATCAGTTCAGATTGCGGAGTCACTTCAACTTCCCAAGCTGATTATTTTATTTGATAATCAGACATCATGACAACCCAACACAATGAGAGCTGAAAAAGCAACGGAACATTGCATGCCCAAAAAATGAGATCAGTCACCATTGAAATTAATGTCAGAACAGAGGCCTGTTTAAATTAAAACTTTGACCCCTTTTGAGTTCCAAAATCAAAAACTGACCACACATTGTGGTTTGTGGCCTTGACTCAATAAACCTGCCTCTTAAAATGTAAAAATAAATGTGATCATTATTATCGGGTGGGTCAAAAAAATAATTCACATCTTGTAATCCACCAAAATAAGTGTAGTGCAAATGATTAAGTAAGTGCATTTCTAAGAGGTTGTCCACTTCATTCTTGTTGACATCTTTTATGCTTTCACACAGTGAATTTTTACATGAATTGACTGAGTATCACCAAGCACAAAAAACTAACAGTGATAAGACCTCCAGAGAGTGCAAAAAAAAAAAACTTTAAGCTCACAGTGTACAGCATGAATGTATAGAGTGTGTGTGTGATCCCGCCCTATACTGTGCAAACACAGTTTATTTACGCAACGGGGAGAGTGGAACCCCAGTCTGCGGAAGCTCTGACCGCAGCGGACACACCCCACGGAGGCTTGCAAAAGACTGATTCATAGCGCTAGGCCGTCACGTGACTCTGTTCTGTGCTGTCCGACACATGGCCCACGCTACTCTGGCTGGAATAAACCACATCCATTCAGTGCTGTTTTACTTTAGGATTGGGGGCTGGGGGCGGAGAGGGCGGGGGAGATGGCTATCTGACGGCCATGTGCAGCTACGGCGGCCCTGGAACGAAGAGGCCAGAGCCAGGAGGAATTCTCCCCGCCGGTTTTTTCCATCCCCTGTCTCTTATGAAAGCTCTGCTTTGGAGCGAGAGCACTGACCAGTCGTGGGAGGAGCGGAGGAGGGCGACATGAACGGCTCCGAAAACCTGGACTAAAGTCTGCAGCAGGCCGCTCCCGGGCCGTCAGGAGGATGGGACTGCGAAGCACAGGGACGGGTTTGCGCTGTCTCCTAATTAGGACTCCACGGTTATGGGGGCCGAGATTTCCCAGCATGCTTTGTTAACGCGGCTGTCCCCAAAGGCAAGGGTGGGTCCGTGAAATGATGAACATACGAGGAATGCGTGTGACACAAAATCAGGGTTTAGCTGGAGCACAGGCCAGAGGACACGGTAACGACAGAAAAGGAAAGTCGTATCCTACGCTAGTACAAGCTCCACGTGTTCAAACATATGTTGTCGAGGGACAGCCTCACAAGGCCTTAAAGTTATGCCTTTCCCTGCTCCGGCAGACAGACATCAGCAGGACCTCAACTTGGCCCCATACCCCTGAGAGCATGGAGACAGAGCCAGGACAGGGTTCAGTTACAGTGCAGGGCTTGCTGCATGGACATCGATGAGTGGTGTTTGCAAGCACGTCTCGCTGTTGGCTGCTCGCTGTGTCACAGCAACAGGAGATAATTAAAAATGAGATAACCCATACTGAGGTCTTTATTTGTATTGCCTTGGCTTGAGGCATTGAGGAAATGAGGAACGTTCTCAGACAGCAAGTTATCTCTTAATCAGTGTGAAAATAAATAAATAATGAAAAAAAAAACAAGCGGCCAACTAACATTGCCCTTGATCCCAATGACTTTTGTGTAAAACTCAAGACTCTTTTAATTACGTCTGCTGTGATATATCTGGCCACCCTAAATGAAGACTAGATAACTTTCTTTCAGCTGGAAAATAAATTGTGATTATTTTGCAGCAAGTCCCGGTCAAGATATCTTAATTGCTTGCCCAAGACCTACAGCGCATGTAAACATAATGTGGGTCAGTGGCATGACACAAAGATAAGCCAGTCCAGTCATGATGCTCCTGATCTGAAGCGCCTTCATCATCCAACAAGCCTCAAAACGTCCCTAGCCCCTGAAGCTCTCTCTGGCGTTAGCCTTTATGGAGGACTGAAAAACAGAAACACAATGCGTAACTGGCATATACATGTGATGAAAGTGTACCAGTGAACAAGTAATTTTCTGATAATGTGATGTTCCAAAAACGGTGTCAGATATATTGCTGTTATATTCATTCGATGAAATGAAACACATTGTGAATGAACCACTAGCAATGGTACATAAGGCTGCCAACATTAAAGCTACTCTTTCTGAAGACAATTCAATTGAAACAGCACAGTATTAAGTACTCTGTGTTACTTGGCTGCAGATTTACTTCATCAGATCCTGGAGCACTAAAATAAAGGTTCTACACTGTGAAAAACAATAACTTCTTTAACAAAATCAATTTCCTCATCAGTGCAAAATCAGACTTCACCCATCAGGCTGACGTTATCACACTGCTTTCTCAGTAGCCCTGCTGGAGATGGTGGAAAGGAAAAAAGCATAATGTATGGGAGAGTGTCAACGCCAGACAGTCGGCCAGTGAACACCTTCCCTCCTTAACCAGATCCAGACCCAGACAGAAGAGCGCTGTCAAGGAGCTTAGAGAGTGAGGTAATTCGGAACACATGTCCACCCCCCGCTGCACCAACAGGTGGATCTGCGCTGGTTCAAAGGTTAAAGGTTTTACCGCACCAGAAAACAACCCTCATTTCAAGCTTCACTGAAATGCATGCGGAAAAGCTTGAGCATAGAATCCAAAGATATTTAGAATTTTATTGTTTGAAAAAATAGTAGTAGAAGAGGCTGTTATCATTGATTGCATATTGTGAATACTGTAATAACTGGTGTTGACTGTAGTTGAGGGCAGAAATTCACCCCAGTCCATTACTGTGGCTTGTAAACTGGAAGGATCCTGACGCATGACTGAGCTTTATCTATACTGCCATAAAGGTAGCAGTACATTGTGTATATATTGTATTTTACATTACATTATTGGCATTAATCAGATACTCTTATCCAGAGCAATTTACATCAGCTAGTTTTTACGTTAACCATTTATACAACTGGATATTCACTGAGGCAATTGTGGGTTAAGTATCTTACCCAAGGGTACAGCAGCAGTGTCCCAGCGGAGAATTGAACTGGCAACCTTTTGGTTACGAGTCCTGCTCCTTAACCGCTATGCTACACTGCCACCCAATGCGTTACGTGTGCTCCTACCTCAATGACGTTGGAGTCCACAAAGCCGGGCAGTCTCTCATCCTTACAGATGACGCCAGCGTCCTCGTCGTGGGTGCAGTCGCTGTTGCCCCAGCCGCGAGACTTACAGAACTCGATGCTGTTCTCGCTGCCGCTGCACTGTACATTGTCCAGCCAGATCTTGCCTGCTCACAGAGGGGTGCCAAAGAAGGGTTAGAGCGGATCTAATATTTAAATTACCAGCCAGTCCTTCAGAGGAACAGTCTCACATCTTTTATAGAACCTCATTATTCAAATTCCTGTCCAATTAAATAATTGTGTTGGATGAGGCGGTGTACAGTACAGCCCAGAGAAGAATGACTAAGTGTAGGATGAAAACTAGACACCCCTTTGGCTTTCAAGGGCCACCATTGCTATAAACCACAGAGTTCTTTCATTTCTGTCTATATAGAAATCCATATAAATACAGAGACTAAACAGAAAACTGTTTTACAATCTTACATGTTTGTTTGCTGTGTCCTTCACTACATTTCCCAGCATTCCCAGTTCTGTCCTGGCACTGATTCTTTAACTGGCCCCATACCCACCCACATCTCCAGGCCTCCCTTCCTCTGCCCCAGTGCTCACCTATCCCCTTGCCATACTTGGCGCTGTGAGTCCAGCCAGTGGCAGAAACGAAGCCCAGCTGGCGGCACAGCACGTGGGCGCTCGCCAGGGAGAAGTCATCATCGCAGATGGTGCCCCACTCGCCCTTGTAGAAGATCTCCACGCGCCCCTCGTTGTGCTTGCTGGGGTAGCCCACCAGCCGGAACTTCAGCTTGTCGTTCTGCTGCGGGGGAGAGGGTGTTGTCTGGCCCTGGCAAGAGGGAATCCACACAGCAAGGAGCAGGGCCACCGTTACATCCCACTTCTGCCACCACGCAAAGCTCTTCATCCTTTGTCTTGTAGCTGAGGGGACAGGGACAAGCAGAGCTCAGGGGGTTTGGTATCCCCTTGGCATCCTCAGCAGTACTCCTTCATACAGTGATAAAGCAGGGCATACAGATAAAAGCCATTGACTCTGAATGTTATATTTATAACAGACTGAGTATCATTCAATCAATTACAATGCTTTCCATTCACTGAGCTACATGTCTGAAAAACCAATAATTCATAGGCACCCAAAAAAGATAGATCAGTACACTTGATATCCATTGAAACTAGCAAATGAGGCAACATTCGATCTTTAAATTTCACAAGACATACACATTGTACAGAGAAAGCAAAGTCTCTTTTGTTCCGACTCATTTACAGAGATTTTGAAAGCATATGTGCACTGTAGATGGACTATGTAGCTGTTGAGATTACATGCATGGCACAGTATCATACATAGCTTACAAATGCATTCATCAGAGTGAAATGCCATCTGTCCAACTGAATGTTTGTATTATTTTAGCATGCATTTTGCTTCACTCATAGCTGATTTCCTGCGATGAACTACAACTTCAATTTGCGTTGGATGTGGTCAGCACTGGTGGCCTATTTAGCTGAAATCTTCTCTGGCAGTATAACTAGGAATTAGTGTGTTTACATTCTTGAAATATAGATATTATCAGAATTTTTAAGTAAATAAGTAGGTAAGATATATTTAAGTCATCTCTGTCTCAGTTTCTCAGAATCACATCCTTTGGAAAACTTGCCAGACGTCTGTGCTGGTCAAAGTAAGCATTAGTCAGAGGAAAGTCTGACATTCCAGGAGTATGTACTTAAGTGTGTGCGCACGTACACACACACACACACACACACACACACACACACACACACACACACACACACACACACACACACATGCACACACACATAAAGTCTCAATAGTGACTTACCACATAACTACTATCTAGACACCTCCTGAATCATACTTGACTGTTAACTGGTTATGATATGGTGCTCAAACTGTTTCTATATAAACATCAGTTATAATAAAGCTGCTCATTTCCTCAGGAAGTATTGTTTTCTTCTTTATTCATCAAAATGGTCTGCTTTCTCTATAATCACCATCATATCCTTTTACCCTGTTCTTGAAATTATATAAAACATTCCAATAACAAATTAAATATGTTGAACTGCTCATATACACAGAAAAGTATTGAACTTACGTCCTATTTTGCTCAAAAATATTCCACTACTGCAGTTTGCTTGACAAAAAAGTTGTTCAGTCCATGCACCATCCCAACTAGCTGTCCTACAGAGCTTTACTTGTCTCAGTGCTGGATCCATCACATTCACTTCTGATAATTTCTTCCATTAATTTTATGATGCACAGTATACAGCATATTCCAGCCATCAAATAGATCCAGAATATACAAATATCTTAGGTATTGGTAAACAAATACCAAACTGCCGTAGATCTGCACATCAGAACCACACCAACCGTAATCCTTTCTCTACCACTGATAACCCCCAGTTGTAAATTTCTACAGAAAATAAAAAAACACTGGTAAGCAGACATTTAGAACAGCTTGCTCTAGTCCAGGAGTCATACAAGTCACACAACTTGCCAAACACTTCTTCTCGATGTCAATTTTAAATGCAGGGTCAAAATAAGACGCTATTCTTTGAGTGACTATGTGACCTCAAGCTTTTTGTAAACAGAACTGTGGAAAGAAGAGGGGGGTGAAGCATTTGCAGAGATTCCAGTCACCTCAGAGCAACGGAGGGACCCTGCCAAAGCTCTGGTTTCATTTCCGTCCCGTTCTGGAGTGCCAAAATCTCAGACACACGTGGTTGCCGGGAGAAAATTAGCGGTCGAGTGAGATGAGGAAGAACAAGGACCATGGTGAGGGGTTATAACACACCATATGGTGAGTGTCTGACAGTAAAAATCCACCGCAAACTGTCCTTGCTAGATATTCCGCTAAACTCCGTAATTTTCTCTCAGACAGAAGACACAATAAATGCAAGATTCTGGAACAGCTGAATTTATAACATTTGGCTGGATATCTTCTCTTGCTCATAAGTCATTTATATAATTGCAAACATAATTTCAGTGTATATAAATAACTTCAATATAGTTACAATATGGTTACACTATCCAGTTCAAATCAGCCTGTAGCTTAGTGCATAGTGCTTGTTATGGTAAGAAAGCATCCATTGTCTTGAGTCCCCCTCTCTGTACATTTTCCACATCTAGAAAATGTCACCTCTGACCTTTGTCTCTTTGACCTGGACAGATTTGGGGGTCATGACCTCTTTTGTTCCAATTAGCAGTGCCCATGGAAAATTTACACTGAGGAACCAGGTAATTTCCACCATCTAAGGCCTTTCCGGAACTTCCGGAACTTCCGGAACTGTCCTTAGTCAGTCTGCTATAACTGTAAAGCTTTCACAGAATCCAAAGAACACACAACTGCCACCAAAGACATGGAGTGAAGTGCCTATGCTCCTGCAAACAATGCTTTAATGTTTGTGACAACAACACACAGAATACTTTTACACCTGGACTTCATTAAAGCACAATCAACAACTAAATGATTATACAATGACAAATCTTTACATTAAGGCATCAGCATACCTCAATCATTTGTGCATTATGCTCGTTAACCTCCACCTAGCATGTTTCTATGAGATATTAAATGTATAGACAGGTATCGGTTGGACTTACAGGAATGTATAACTCAGGCTTATGCGGGCTTTTGCAGGGCTCTAACCAGCAGGTCATGTTAGCCTAGCAGCTATATGATGGCATCTGTTCAGCCAACTATAACTGGCCATAATATTACCCATGCAGGCTCTAGACATTTCATATGTCAGCAGTGCAGTTCATATACACCATGTCAATCATCTTAGATGACATACATTTATATATCTATTTAAGATAATGAACTTCCTGCTGGAAGCTGAGAAAAGGAGCTGAGAAACATGCACAAACTGAGAAACAAACTCAACAACTGCCCTTCAGTGTCACGATTACACATCCATGGGTTAAGCGCAGGAATGAGCTTGTTTTAAAGTGGCATGCCTACCAGGCCAAAATCAGGCATTTTCCATTTCCAAAACAGAGGCCTGGAATGATTTTGTAAGAAAATAAACAAACAGTCTGCTTAAAAAACCACAGCCTGCCTTTGTTCTCCGATCTCATTTATAAAAATATGTCCGGCTTCATCAGCTGTGCTCCATCTCCAGAGCTCATCACACACTTCACACAAGAGCAGGGAGCTTCGGCCCTAATGTGCTCATGGCTCAGGTTGGATCAAAAGATGAAATCAACCAAGGAACAATGTGCTGGATCAGCACGGATTCACTGCGGCTGCAGCGAGGATACTGGGAATCCACCAGGGTGCAGTGCGGACCTATCCTCCGTCAGAGACTGAGACTCTTCCATCGTAACACCAAGCCAGCCAACACGGAGCAGGCATGCAGGGAGACCGCACCGTTAGGGTGCTGCGCCCCCATGCCACAATAACACCGGTAAAGAGTTGTTTTTCGCTGGCCCGGGATACCGTAGTTTTGGATTAAGCTAAATTCTTTTCGACAGGTTCTGACAGCTAGCCTGCTTAGCTCTGCCAAATTAAAAGGAGAAACAGAAGAGACAGAGACCAAAAACAGGATGAAGCGGTCAGGTCTGTGATCGTGTTTCCTGATCCAGAAACTGCTTGGTGAAGAAATGCGCTGGACGGAAATAACTCCATTCAGAAACAGCTTGATATAAACACAGAAGCGCTCCCAAAAACGATTTTCTTTTCCATAGCACTGTAGCTGGGCTTCAGCACCCTTCCATTTACACTGGCTGCGCCTGGTTAACCTCGGCTGTCTGAAGACTATGACTCATCAGTGCTTATCAGAAACACTGACAATAACTTATCTAACCCTCCTTCTCTTTAACACATAGTTTGCATACAGATCAAAAGATTTGATAATCAATTCATCTGCATGGGTTCCAGTTCAGGATCAAAGCATCAGAATAAGATATTAGCCAGAGGTCGTCTGGTAACCACAAAGGGAAAAGTGTTGACAGTAAAATGTCTGATAAGCACTGAGGAAAACTGCTTTCTTAAGTTGAACTGAACTGACAGAGGCCTCTGATGGAGGATGTTTCTATGTGTGAACTCAAACAGAAAACAGAAGCTATCGGTATCCCAAAGTCAATATGGGACCAGGTCTTAAAAGAAAAAGAAAAAAAAAAACCTGGTAATCGAGCTGCTTCCTTTTGCACGTGCACAGTAGAGCATTCCACCATAACATACCTCCAAGCCATTAAGGTATCACTTATGGATTACAGCTCCAGGGCTTGTCCTATAAATCACAGACCCCCTTAAAACTAGTGGGCCTGTGTGCTGGAAATGATATTAAACAGAAGTGGTAGGACCAAAGTCCTGTAAAATCAATTCAGAACATAGGGAGGAATCCACAGTGGAAAATGTTGCTGGGCTGAAACAAAAATAATCACAAAATAATCGCATAAAGGGCTTTCATTAGAACATTCCATAAAAAAAGGGGAGATGTGCTATCCCCTTAGGCCCAATTCAAACGCTCGTAATCAAAAGAAATGATGCCAGACCACTTCTCTCCATTCACGTATTCGGTAGCAACTGAACTCAACAGGAACTGACAGGGCATGCCGGCTCCCAAACTGAGTCTGGAATTTGAAGTTTGTAGAAGAGAAACATTCCTTCAGTCACACTGGCAAGGAAATACGGAGCTGACACGCGGCCAGGGAGGTTGGTCCCGGCCGTCTGAAGCTCGCATTCATCTTGGTGTTGGAAAGCACACGCAATTTTCACTCTATTTCAGTCTACATTCACAAAGTTTGAAGTCTGGTCTCAGCGCACTCACTTGGATGCAGTCTCGGGGTGCTACTTTCTCCATGATACGGACGTTCTACGCGGTTTTTGTTGCTGAAATGGAAAAAGGTTTGTAGGCCCTTATAGTTACGTCAATTGATTTCATTTAATCCCAGTTTGTGTTGCTCATAATTAAAACCCTCTTCTAGTTATACATTTAGAGTGAGGTTTCACTTATTTCTAGTACTTGAAAAGTTGATCATGACTTAACTTATCCCACTAACACCGGTTTTCATCACATATTGAAGAGATGTCAGAAGAATGAGGACTACCTCAGCTGATAATAAAATGATATAAAAATTCCCGAATGCATATATGCATAGCAAATGTGATTGCAGATGAAGACATTTGCAAAAAGTCCGTATCTCCAGTAGATTCAAGCCAAGGATACACTGGTATTTTTAGTATAATTCATCCAAACAGCAGCCATTTAAAAGGTGATATAAAATGATACGACTTGCTAAGGAAGCATGATAAACGCGCAGAGCAAATCATAATGCGGTTGTGATATTAATGTCAGGTACTGTGAACACAAAATATGTATCAGGAAGGATGAGCTGGGCACTGTCAACCTACGTAAAGATGATTTAAAACGTTATTCACGGCCACGTTAAAAATGAAACTAAAGTCACTAACAGAACGTCAAACTGCAGAACGGATATTGCATTTCATAACGGTTCAGCCCATACCGTTACTTCATTATGTAGTTTCAAACAAAAATTACACTTATATGAAATTCAGTCGTAATCACTCCATAAATGCAAGATTACATCAAAGTTTTCCCGAAATTACAAAAGCAATTAAATGTTTTGTACTTACCCGATTATTCCAACTGTCTCCGGATAGTCGATTTTCCCCTTGGAGGTTAAAGAGCTAGTAGTTTTTTGGAGTGCTTATATACAAATAAATGTGTAATCATATAGATTTAAAAGCAAAAAGTTGTAATGAAGCTGATACAACTCCGCATCTCCAGTGTAGCTTCCTGCAGTTGATGGAGCAGAGAAGAGAGCTCAATAGCCAATAATGTCTCTCTCTCTTTTGTCCGTGGATTGCCAGCTGTACGGCACAGTCTCAGAGGAGGGTGCGGGTTTCGCGATTTTTTTCTTTTTTTTTTGGTGTCTCCTGTGGGTTGACTCGTGGACTTCAGCACGACTTATAAGGGGGCAGGCTTTCCCAAAAAACACTACCTCTTTCATAGCGCATAGTTCTACTTGCGTAACAGAAATGCTGATGATCATCGATCATCCAGAAAATTTTCGTTTTAAATAATATAAATCAACAACCGAATGTTTATTTACGCATACGCTCTCACGTATAACACGCTCATCTAGAAAGGATTTTTAAATAAAAGTATTCGGAGGATCTAGGCATCTCACGTTCAATAGATTAGTAGTGTTCCGGGCATCCAGATTTTCATAATACAGCATGATAAAAGTGACTATTACCGTATGGTACACTAAAACCCTTTTTTTTTCTCGTGACACTGCATTTCTTTTAAATTCATTTCTTTTTTAAATTACATTCTTTTCATTCATGTTCTACTTTGTGGAATAGTGCGTATCCATTGCTGGATACTTTGTCATTATTCTTCGTTTTCTGTAAATTGTCCACGAAGAAAACAGCTGGAAAGCGCACAGGCTTCAGCAGCGGACACTGCGCGTTGTCCCCCTCTACAGACGTGATACAGTAGCGCACGAAGGAGCCTCAATGCGAATTTTTTGAAAGAAAAAAAAAAGTTAATTAAAAAAATAAATAAAACATTAAATAAATAAGTAAATAAAAATAAAGATATTACAGAAAAAGGAAATGTAGAATTCAGGAGTTCAATCCTTTATTTCAAACCATACATGAGAAAAATGATATTTAAGAATAAAAAAATACACATGAAGATTGCACACGTTGCACAACAAGCAATATGATTGGTCTAAGACAAAACTTACAATAAACACATACGCTTTTTTCACATGGGATTGTCTGTAGTCTTTTTAAAATTATTAAGTTATTTTAGGCACTTCACTGAACTTTGCTCAATACAATATTCTTCCAGATGTGCATTTAACAATTGTATTTTGGGACTCGGACAAAACAACCATTAAAGTCAACCATGCATTTACTTAAAATTACCATAAATTGATTTGACAAAGCCAGTGAAAGAAAAACTAAACCAAGAGTGTTCAACAAACGGCACACAGTGGTACCTTCCACAGTTTCTGGCAATAACACTACGCTATCATCCGAGGTGTACATTGAATCCAACCAGTTTCACTTTTCCTTTGGCTTCAAGTGTAAACACTACACACAACAGCAGATGTCCCTGTGTTGCACACTAGCAGTAACACTTCTGGGCAAATATCAAACAATGTTACCATCCAACTGCCTCTAAGCACGGATGCTCAATTACAGCTCCCACTCCCACAAGGCAGACAAATGCGTGTCTGGATGTCACGGGAGGGGGAAACACTGCTTTGTTGTAGAGCTGTGCGACAGAAATGGAACTCTAAGACCAGCAAAGAAAGATTCAAGGACATCTGACCTCACATTATGGGCTTCCTCAGACACATTTTTCTTTGGGATTAATCACTGTGATGTATGCACACGCATGTTCCATGACATCCAGAGACACGGCTCACTATCAGGAGTTGAAATGCACTAATCCCTTCAGCAGCCACCAGTACAATGACTGCTACACTGGGGAAAGCACCATCGTCACTTTAGCACTTCCACACTGCTGCTGTATTAGGATAATAAAGCAATACAGTTCCAAGCATAGCAAATGCAAGCAGCCCATTTAACGGAAAGTGTAAGCAACACTGCTGAACACAGCCCGGTGGTACTTCAGAACAGAAAATAATCTGTCAGAAACATGATCCTTGATACCTGAATGTTGCAAAATCAATGACATTCAAATGCTAAGTGGATTCAAAGCCAGACACGAGGATGAATTACGTCTAGACGCACCTATTTCTTATGTGCCTCACTAATTAATCTCATTAGAATACAGAACACAATGCTCACATCTGCTGTTTCTTACATGTAAAAAACATGAAGAGTAGTGTGGTGACATACTGTTGGATCAACATAACCAAGGTGACACTGTATGATGTCATCCAAAATGTCCTTAAAAGGCCACATGTGGATACACTGTTAGTACTGTAAGCACTTTCGTGGTCCCTTTTCCCTTTAAAACATCCACCTATAGAAGGAAAATGACAAACCATACCTGTATTATTGTCCAAACAAGAATGGAATCAAGAAAATGGACACACGTAATTAACTCCGATTTTGACCAAAGAATATGATTACAAACAGCATAACAAACAATAATAAAATCTGTCACCCTCCCTAATATGTGGCATTTGAAAATGAATATAATGGCTGATAAAACTGATTAAAAAAAACAAATACAGTAGAAGACGAACAGCACAATGAAAATGAGAATATTGCTGGGCTGGGGTGGAGTTCAGTATGAAAAAAATGGAGAAGAACACAGATGAAGATCAGAGACTTCGGTAAAACATCAGTAAAACATTACCAAGTATCAAATGCAAAGGACAGAGAATAAATAACAAAGGAAAAATTCAATCCCCTCTGGCTCCAAAGCCCATTACTGACTCATCACTGAAAGAGCACTCATCAGCTGCATTGCCTTCTCTTCAAATGGAGTAGGCAGGTCCACCAAGTCCAGAGGCACCGTCTCTCCTTACACAGATTCAGTGTGTGTTAGTATGTTTTCTCTACTGTGCAGCCATTGTCCTGCCAATGACTGTCCTGGCACAGAGGTCATGTGACCGCCAGAGCACAGAAGTCATGTAATTACTCAGGCCCATTTGCTTCAAGTACTGGCACAGAAGTCATGTGACTGCTCAGGGCTACTGGCTACCTTCTAACAGTGCCGAGGGTGGTCTCTTCTGCCTGATAGCCTCTCGTCTTTCACTGCACATTACAGACAACCTAACTCTATGTGATGGTATTCAAATGAATAGCTACGATACTATTCTGGACAGGGTAATACAGTGCACATTGTAAATTCAGCAGCATGCAATCAGACGGACAGATCAAGGCAACATAAGCGAGGTCACCTGGCAGGTGCCAATGTGATTCAAGGAGTAAACAGAGGGGGAAATCTATGCTGACAGATACCCAAGGAAAGGAGTGCGAAGCTCTACACCTGTGAGCATGGATTGGGTTGCCTGTCGGCTCGGTGCAGAGAGGGGACAGCCACTTAGTAAAACATACTCACAGTGGAAAATTGATGACCTCAGACCCATTGTGTATAAAAAAAACTGTACATTCGTCAGCAGGTAAGCAATCGTCAGAACTTTGCCTTATTGATCTCTGATGCTTACTTCACAGTACAGTACACCCAGTCAATGTGAGACTAACACAGCTGCATAAGGTAAGGACACAGGAAAAAGGGGGACGACAGAGTTCTGGACCTTTGAAGTCTTAGTGCCATCTCGCTTTCAGCAGCAAGCGGGGGTGACATCACCACCGGGGCCACGAGTGGCACCTCCACTAGCCGATAATTATGAAGGATTCAACAGCTCCAGCAGTGCCCCTACAGCTCCAAAATAGCCCTGTCAAAACATCAAGGAAGTCTGTCACGAATGATTTTAGTGCAGCTGTAATCAGGGTACAGAACTGAACGCAGGATCCACAACAGAACAATGAATTGTTCCTGGATTTTATAGACGACTACTGTTTATGACTATAAACTGTTTATGACCATAAACAGTAGTCATCCATAGTCATAGGTAACTTGAAAAAGTAAGAAATATAGATCACTGCTAAGCTATTACAGAGAAGTAATGATAACATCCAGAAACATATACAGATGCATCTGCTGCTGAAAAGAATTCACAACTCTAACTGTGCATACTCAAAGCACGAAGGTACTTACAAATGAAGTCCATCTTACCTCATGCTGTAGGAAAAGTGCCTTCAGTTGCCCTTTAGACCAGTAGTCCATGGCATAGGCCAGGAGCTTCATAGAAAGGGTATTGACCCTCAAGAAGTTGCCCACGAACACCACCCGCTCAATATTCTTCAAAGAAAAGACAATACCGTTACTGTGTTGTAATGCTATTGTTTTGTTGTAACACTACTGTTTTGTCACTTTGATGTTGTATACAAGCAGTACAAGAGACACTAGAACCAGAGTTAAATTCCTTGTATGTGCAGAAGAACGCTTGGCCAATAAAGTGTGATTCTGAGTAAATGCAAACACCACCTCTGTCCTCTCAACACTAGCATGCCCTCTAAGAAACTACCCAATTCATCCAGTTACTGTATAGACTGAACCAGGTGGACCCTTGGCAACAGTGAGTCTGTCAGGGATTTTAAGACAGCTAGAAATCCTGCTGGACACCATTACCCACGCAAACATGCTGCTATGATGCATTACAGCATGGACTCTACAACGACAGTACTCACATTTTTCTTCACTCACAAGATCACATTTTTTCTTGCTGGATTTTTTTTTAAACTGCCTCACTTGCTTCGGTCCCAGCTGCTGAATGACCTGGTGGACCTCAGAGGGCCGGCGCAGGTCTCTGTGCTGTCATAGCCCTGTACAATGCTGCTTGATAAGGACTCTACAAGGCAGCACTGTAAAGAGGCTGAGAGCAGAGAGCAGGCATCGCACACACGTAGCCCTCAGCTCCAGCTGTTTCTCCTTGCGACAGCAAACCCGTCCCCCGCGCTGCAGAGCACGGCGAACCCGGTGGCGGGTGCTGACCTCGTTCAGCGCGCACATCCTGGTGATCGACCCGATGTTGTTGGTGATGGTGACCAGCGTTGCCCTGGCCAGGTCCTCTTTGGAAATGGACTCGCGCTTCTCCTTGCACATCATGTTCCCAAAACTACGACGAGAGGAAACGCAGAGACGTGACCGCTGGCGTGTAGCTGAAGGGCAATGTCGCCAGTTGCAAATTCATGTTCAGCACAGAGTACATTAAGTGAGCAGCTACTTTTCAATCAGTGCTGACGTAGGCGTATTTGTACCTTGAGGCTACTGCCCAGCCCGGGAGACCGAACCTCTCGTAGTCGCCCCCGTAGATGTCCCGCACCAGCTTATCCACGCGTGTGCTCTCCCCCTGGGACGCCATCTCCAGGGCCTCCTCGAAGGTGGAGCATCCCGTCAGCAGACAGCACAGGCCCAGGAAGGTCCCGCCTCCGAGGCTGAAAGACAGGCACTGTCAGACCCCGCCCCATGGGCAACACTCAGTCCTACCCCGCCTCTCTTCCCCAGTCTGACCTGTGTATCACATCCAACCAGAAGGGCACACAGAGTAAGATTCCCCCTGCATGTGTTAAAAACCCACCCCTACTGCCTTTACTTCCACACCCTGGCCTTTCAGCTCATGGGAGGGGCTGTCTTTATCCCCACATGGCCAGCGAATGACGGGTGGTACTCAGAGTTGCCCTTGGTTACAACGGGGTGCAGATTCTGTATTCACATGGAGGTTAGGGAAGAAGAGTGCCTCATCAGGAAAAGGTCATGTGATTAAGGACATGAAAGAATCCCTTTCTCAACAGACAACAGGAATGATGCCGAGGATATGAAACTAGGAACTTGCCATGATTGAAAAGTGCAGGGACAAAAATAGATAACATTAGAAGCCGGAAACCCAATAGCCACGCAGCAAGGTCAAACCACAGTTTTTGTCGTGTTCAATTTTCTAAACAATTTCTTACCCTCTAAACTGTATTATCAGTGAAAGCCGTTGGAGGTAAACTTGTAAATTATATAATTTGTAAGCACTGTAATGTACATTGATGTAGAATTGAGTCAAATTCTATTTTTGGACACCACTCCATTCACACTCAGTGCCATCTCAGCTCACAGGATTTCATTCTGGTCAACTCCAAATACGATTCCAGTTCCAAGAAATGTATTCATTCTCTCTGGCTGACATTCTAACTTAATTACTGTTTCCAATTTAGGAACAGAAATTTGATATTATGTCCTGAAAAACAATTCTATCCATTGAGGAATGGGCAGTCTAGTCTGCAAAACAACAGAAGGAAACTGAAACAGCAAATAACACTGGATTTAACTCACGAGGCTTTACTGTTTAATATACAGGTTTAACATACCAGTAATTCCAATTGGCAGCAAGCCCAACGACTTAACTGCATTCATAATTTTCGCTACCTGATCTCTCTTTGGTTGGCTGAATTAGCAATTATTCTTCAATTATTCACTCACTGCTTTAACAATACCTGCTTTTATACAATTTCCATTATGAGGCTCCTGCACCGCTGTTGTGAACTTGGTGCCCTTGGTACAGGAGACCAGGTACCAGACACCAGCTCTCCCTCCGCTCACCTGGTCCCAGTTACGCGCTTGTAGTTGTCTTTGGAATAGACGGCCAGGATGCTGACGCCGGAGCCGATGTTGACCAGCAGGAGAGGGTAGGGGTTCTCCAGGGTGTAAGGCCTCTGGACACAGCGTTCAGGGTCCGTGGGGTTCTCGAAGTAGTAGCACTCCGAAGGCCCGCCACTGGACACCACCGAATCGATGTAGAGGACCCCCCGGATCAGACAGTCCAGCTCGTCCAGCTTCAGCAGCTGAAGGTCGGCCATCTATGGGGAGGGACACCCGAGTCACCTTCAAACAGCTTCAAACAACACACACATACAGACTGACAACACCCAATTTCCTCACAGCAACACAGCTGCACATCACAACTGGTTGGTCGCTACAGAATATTTTACATGTCAACTTAGCCCTCTGTTCCCAACACAATTCCGCGTTCACCTTAACCCATGTACAGAAAATAAACGGCTGTGTGGAGGCAGGCGTACACAAATTGAAGGCAATTTCTAAAATGGGTCAAACCCGTGACAGTAATGGAGATCCACAAATCTGACTGACAGAAGGGGTCGCTTCACTGCAACAGCCTTAATTTCATCTTCCCAGTCAATAACAGCATACCAAAGCAAAAACGTTATTAACTCTGACGTACGGTGGGGTGCACTGCCGGCTCAGGAGAGAGCCAACAGAGCATCCACTGACACCAAAACCTGTTAGAATTTGGAAGGGGGCGTGGGGGGGGGTGACCCACCATGCGGAAGTCCGGCTCAAACTTGTAGGCCCCGCCGCCGGTGGCACAGAGGGTGGTGTGCAGGCTGGAGAAGTGCTTGTCGCGGCCCATCTGCAGGAAGGCGGGCAGGTCGTGCGTGGGGAAGCGGATGAAGTGCAGGTTGCCCGTGCGGCCACACAGCGTCAGGTCCTTCAGCTCCAGGTGCACGTCGCGGATGCCCGTGGAGCCGTACGCCACGTTGGAGGTTAGGTACCGGCGGATGCTCTTCAGGTTCTCCACCTCCTCCTGCTCCTCCTCTGCTGTGATGTCCTTGGGCTCGAAGTAGACCAGCTTCACCAGGGTCCCGCCGATGTCCATGCCGAACCAGGGGAAGGCTACACCAAGAGGACAGTGGTTACAGACAGCAACAGCAGTAAAAACAGGCTGACACAGAGCCTGCTCTGCCTTGCTTTGTACAGTGCTGTTGCTCAACATGTCGCTGCTTGTATGGGTATGACAGTCATTTTTCTTGAGAACACTGGCTGTCAACTGATCAGTTTTCCAATAACGTTTCTAGACGTCTCTAGATTTCGACAAAAATATCGCTGAATTCCCAACAATGGCACTGTAGGAAATGGCGACCCCCACTGGTATACTGTACTTGGAACAGCCAAACCCAATGAATAATGCATGACAAATTCGTTTTTTTCTTACCCAATACCTGACATTCAAATAATACTGTAATATAAAAGGCGTTACTTAGTCATCGAAAATGTGTCACTACGACCAAACCCCTTATTTCGTGTACTCTTTACACTGTGGAAATCTTAGCTAACCGAGCTTGCAACATTAACCACAAAATTACGTTTCGTATTTAGCAAGCTTAGCTAATATATTCTGGTAACGAACGCACTGTCTACTGGCAAGCTAGTCAAATTGCATTGACGGTAACGTAACCAAGCTCGCTACCTATGTAGGCAATGTCTTTCAGCTAAAAGGCCAGCTAGGTACAGTAGCTGACGGTTTCGTGTATTTCAGCTATAGATACAGGTAGTGTTTTATTGTGTGTCGGCTACAGCTACACATGTTCTGTGCAGTGAGTATGGGAAAAGGACTAGGCTAGCCGTCCGTGTAAGCCACGTTAAGACCTCGCTGTCACAACATAAATAGGAAAAGCGAAACTAATGCCACTGGCTATCTAACTGACTAGTTTAGCATTTCTGTCGCAATCAATGAAATGTTCAGATAACTATATAGGCTAATTTGTTATTTAATATTATAAAACTGAAAACCTACGCGGCCTGTTCTTTTTCAGCGAGTCAATCCTTTGCCTGGCCACAGCGCTGGATGCTCGGCGCTCGCTTGGTGCACTTGCCCCGGCCGCGACATTCTCCATGCCCGCCCCTGCTCTGAGACCAGCCGCCGTTTCCTTCTTCGACGTCCGCAATCGCTTCAGTCCCCCCATTTCTTCCTCTTCCGTCTCATCGGCTGTTCCATCCTCGCCGTGGTAACCGTTTATCTCCATTGGAAATAGCCTCACGACATCAAATATAGGCGACCACTTGCTTGAGATGAACAGTGCTGACTCGGTTTCGGACCGCTCCGATTGTCTTTCATGAGCGATCTAGTGTGTTTACATGTCTTTGTTTACTGACAGCGGGACGGAGAAAATTTTTTATCGGAGTGTGCGCACTGCCTTTTTACTGAAAGCTCTCTGAACCAATCGCAGTGTTAAGCAGACCCGTTGATCATTTGACAGACCAGTGATTTTCTCCGTTTCCCGAGAGAGGTGGGGTCAGCATGCGCTATGGAAGGAGCTGTGCAGTGTGCAGCTGTTGCAGCGCATGGCTGTAGCTACACGGTGACTGTGCTATTCAGGTCAACTGTACGCTTAGATGATGCCACATTTGCAAAGCAATTTGATTTTTTTCCTCCCCATTTTAAAGGTTGTTACGTATAGAGAGATCTACGCAAATCATTCTTAAAAATCCCGTTGCATGTATTTAGAATTTAGCTCAAAACGAAACACAGACTTCTTATATGTGAAATATGTGATGCATCTAGTCATCTACGTCGGCGTTTTAAAGCTATTTTTAAAATGCTCTGGTTGCTGTGATCAACAGTGATATTTTTTGAAAATAAAATGGTGGGCCGAAGGCAGTGCTTTTCTTGGTGTGTCTTGTTGCTGTACGTGCATTAATTCACCCAACCACAAAGTCACAACAATAGTGCATTTTCAGCGTGACTGATGCGGACAGTTGCCATCGTGACTGAACCTTCAAGAGGACAACTGTTTTAATGTCAGGAAAAGGGAGCACTTCCTTAAAAGACGAGGGGCAGCAGAAATTCTTTGTGCCAATTTTAAACCACTAGATAGACTAATGTGAATTATTAGACATCATTAAGTAAAAATATGTAAACAGAGGAATTAAACTGAAAGATAATGAAAACCCCATTTTTACCGTTTCCAAAATACTGAAAGAACGTTTCTCTTTTTCTCGTCTTCCCACAGTCATTCCCATAGCTGATGGATCAGTGGAACACTGCTTAAATCTTGATTGACTGGCCTTCATATAAGACAAGTGGTCTATTGTGCTGCTAACAGTTTTAACATGAATATGGTGAACATTGACTTCCACTTGTCCTGTAACCTTGCTGGAAATGAGATAACAAAAGAGCGTGTGGGAATGTTTTGGTTTGTGCTATCATACTTTGGGTTATGTTTTGTGATCTAACGCAACATGAAGGACATTGCTACAACAGCTGCTATAAACTCTGTCTGTCAGTGACACATGGTAGAGATTTCATTCCAGGCAGAAAATTAATGGAGAAGTAATCCAAGTGTTTTAAACTGCAGTATTGCCAGTTTTTCCAGTTGACTTTGGGGTTGGTTGGTTCTCTTTTCTCGACCAACAGAATGAATTCCTGTGGATTCTGTTGGGAAATAAAATACATTTGTACTGCTGTACCAGATGTGGCTCAATCTACCTCTCTAACTGTAAAAATGTAAAGAAAATGCAAGTTTGATGTATGTGAAAAAATAGCCCTCGCAGATTACGTTCATATTCAATTATATATTTAACATAACCATTTGTTATTTCACAAATAATAAGATAACACTATATATGGCCTTTTGGCCTGACTGGTTTTGATACACAGTTTAATCAATGCAGAACTTGACATGTGCTGGACATTTTCTATTATTCCTTTGTGAAAGAAATGTTTTTACAGGTACATTTGAGCTCTTTGTAAAAGAATTACATCCATTCAATATTTTTGTTAGTATATGCTGCTTAAAGAAAGTTGATGTCTTAAATATATGCATCTTAAATAGATGCTCAGGTGATTGTTATTTAGGTCATATATTATTAAATTAATTGTTTGTTACACTAATTAATCTTAGCCAGTTAAGAATACTGATTTATTTGGCTAATTTCAGTTTGACTAATGTGAGGTGCAAAATGAATGATAAGAAATAAACTGAAGAGAAATATAGCAACAATGAATAATAAGAGACACTTTGAAGTACATTCTTCCTTTTGGTTTAACTCAAACTTCGCATTCACAGTAAGAAAATTTTAAGTGTGAATATGGTGTGGATTCTGGGGAAAACACCCAAACAGCAGTAAAAGTTGTAGCCACATTAACCTACCAGAAGAGGTAGCACAGGGCTATGCCAATGCTGTGAGCGTCCTGTTTAGGTTACTTGCGGTCATAACTTTTTTTTGCATTGTGCACTGCAAAAGCAACAATGTATTTTGTGTTCCAAAGCAATGAGGGAAGGAACTGCTCTACACATTCTGCTAAAAAATCTATCTAAAAATATGTTTGGGTGAAAAAGGGATCCGAGTTATCATAAAACTGAAATGTTGGTGTGTTTATTTTATAGTTACTTCTGACAAAAGGTGTGCATGATAAACAGGGAGGGAAGTGACTTGGACTAGTATTTGAATTGGGGCTATTCTAGTTTTTATGCTAGGTAGACCCATTTACACACACACACACACACACACACACACACACACACACACACACACACACAAACACAAATGAAAGCATAGATAAAGTTCTACCAAGAACTCCTTGTTGGTAGTTATCTGGTGTTGACAGCCCTGATAATGTTATCTGAGGTCTTGCTCCTTGCTGCATTTGGCTGCTTTCGCTTTCTCCAGCTACTACTTTGCTTCTTTTAGCTTCTTTAGAGAAAGTCTGCCTAGCCTTCTACCCTCCCTTACCTAATTAAGTTTATCAAGTACCATGGTGGTAGAGAGCTAACCTCTCACAGCTCTCTGAATAGGCTCACGCAGGCAGGCACACAGCTACCTTGACACCCATGCTTCCAGGCCTCCACTGAGTTTTAATTTTCAAAACAATTGGCTAACATTTTTTCAGTAGTCAGCTATTTAGCGGATAAGTTTTACATTTGTCATTGAAGCCGATGGGGCAGTTTCACCCACGCACTGGGTTCAGGATGATATTGCTGTCGTACTGGTGTGCTGGTCAGAACACAGGAGTCAGGCTTTATTTAAATGATGTGGGCGTGTGTGTCTGGACGTCTGGGAGAGCAAGTGTGTGTGTGTGTGGTTTCATCGGCACAGACGCGCACAGCAACACAACAATCTGTCCCCAGGAGTTTGGTGTCCCCAGTTCTTCACCCCACATGAATTGTTGCAGCACTGAAGTGGAGCAGGTCACCACAACTTTGTAATGTCCAAAATCCTTGGCTCAGGTGGGGTTCCTATTGGTGGCCTATGGATATTTAAGAGGTCAGAGGGCAAATGGTGACCTGGGGACTGTTCAGCGGGGGTGTCCCTGTGCCTCGGGTTACCTGTGGGGGTGCTGCCGATAAGGGACAGCAGCAGAACAGGTGGGCAGGGAACTGGTTTTTAAACAAAGGTCTGTGAGAGATGGTAATGGTATGCACAAACTGAGATGGACAAAGGGATGTGGCCCTTTTTAACAGTGAGTTTATATTGAACTAAATGATTACACTGATGCAAGGTGCATGTACTGTGCTGTTCTGGTGAAGTTAGATTAAGTACTACAGCCAGGTACCTACTGTAATAGCACACCGTTTGCACAAGATAATAGTTGTATACTTCTAGCATTGCAATACTACACAAATGCAATGAAATGTCCTCCAAGTGGAGAAACTTTTGAATAAAATGTTTTAAATGTCTAAAATTCTCTCATTGGTAACATTTTAGGATTTTCATTCTCATAGGCATTATTTCAAACAGGTTCAGGACCTGTTTGTCTGGAACAAGAACATACTGTTGACACCATATTAGAATTTGTGTTTGCTGGGGGTGATGTAAGCACTCTTTTCAGACTACATGAGCAGCTAACTTATACATGTGTCTGTATATAAAATTTGATTTTTTTTTACAGATAACTAGGAAGAAAATGCCACTTTGCAGAACAGAATAACTTTGACTCTGATTTCATGGAAGAGAAACATGTTTATTTTTTAAATGTACTCTGATTGGACAAATCCATGCAACACTGCACATGTCTATAACATGTAACATGTATGCATTTTACTTGTGACATCTACAGAGTGATCAACATGGACATGAACAGAAGTGCTCTAGCAGAATTTTTTTCTTACATGTACAGTCAATGATGTGAGAATATACAATCGTAAAGTACTGAAACAGAAATACAGTAAATACATTGACAAGTTTGTACAAGCAAAGAATCTATAAGACATGATTAAAACGTGAATGCCCACATACAAAATGCATTCATTTCCTTTCAGTATTTTATCATTTTTTGTGAAAATTGGTTTATGCTCCCCTTTACTTGTTTCATGGCATGAAAATGCATAGCTTCCACACTGTCGGTGTATAAACAGTTAAAGTACCTCCTTGGGATTTAACAGGTTCAATTCACGACAAACAAGGTGATTTATGTTTTCATAATAATATCGCTGAACACCTAAAAACCTTTGGTTCCTCTCTACATTTTGGCCACACTGTTTTAGTTTTTATTCTCTGAAAGCAATATGCTTTCATAGCACTTTAAATATTCAAATTGAATAAGAAAATGTTATGCTTTTTTGTTTTACAATTTTCTATCAAAGCATAGAAAATATACACAGCAGGTGTTTCTCATCTTGCTTTCACACTTGCTTTAAAGGCAACCCCACCTTCTCTCAAAAGCATTTAAAATTTCCAACCAACTGCTAGTCAGCCACAGAAGCTAACAAGCTAGCCATGGTATCCTACAGTCACTAAATAAGAAGAAATAAGAAATAAGAAGAGGTATACAGGAAGGAGTGCTTCAGATTAAAGACTGTATGGCCTGATAATGTTAAATCAGAAAATATATTTTAGTAGCAAATAAAGTGGAAATTAAATACAGGAAACTTCAGTGCTTATTAAATGTGTTCACCTTGTAGTTACCTTAAAATATTCATTACGTAAAAATTTGAAACAAATGATGTATTTGCATAGGTATCTCTAATATACCTTATGAACTGGTGCAAGTGGGTATGGGTGTTTTGCTAGGAGACAACAGCTTTACAACAGAGAAGCAGCTGATCTGAACAGGTTTTCATAAAAATTGTGGAGGATTTCTTACTGATTTTGGCTACCTGTCAGAGGTGATCATTTGTTTGGTCACACTATATTTGTAAAAATTCCTTGGAACTAAAAATTTAAATGACCAGTAAGCATACTTTTAGATAATGCTTTTGTTCCAGATAATTGGAACTTCATTTAGTTTAGTTTTTGGTTCTGCTCCAAGGGAAATTACATTTTCCGTTCTGTTTAGATTTTTTTGCCATTTCATGGACTGG
The DNA here is from genome assembly GCA_019176425.1 of Megalops atlanticus. Lineage (NCBI taxonomy): Eukaryota > Metazoa > Chordata > Actinopteri > Elopiformes > Megalopidae > Megalops > Megalops atlanticus. The sequence continues at coordinate 8,470,332 of CM032894.1, read as the reverse complement.
TTCTATTTCATAGAACCATATTAGAACCATATCCTCAACACAGAAAATGATCTTAAGAAAAGGGCAATAATTAGCATATTGCATAAAAATAAATTATTCCATTAAGACTCAATAAGTCAAAGGAAAGATGACAGTGATACATCATCCACAATCATTAATGATCTTATTTTTCTCAATATCTGGGGGATACGCATTCAACTATTATTATTATTTTTTAATTTGCCTATATTGATAATACAGTAATACAGTTGGACCATCCAACAGATTTATACTCAAAGTTCCAGACAGTGCATAAGCTTTTTTTCCAAAATTGTGCAGTACCTTCTTTCATCCCTTAGCCTTTAACCCCATCTAATTTCTCAGCCTCCACAGCATCACCAGAGCAGACAGGCCGGCGATGGTGGCAGCAGGGATGTAGTACTTCTTCAGCAGACTGCGCTCTCTCTCTGGCTCTGACTGCCGCCGCCCTGGGCCAGCGCCCATCCCCTGGTGGCAGTTCTCGGAGGGCGCAGCTGGGGTCTGCCCGGCGTAGTTGGGGACGGGGGCGCCCTCGGACACGTGGCCCACACTCACCCGCACGTCCTGGCCGCTGAGGAGGCTCTGATGGACGGACTCGTAGTGGTCTTCCTCCGGCTCGTTCCACGACAGCGCGGTGGCCGGAGACTCGCTGCCCCCCGAGGTGGAGCCGCTCATCTGCAGGCGGCTGGAGCCGCCGGAGTACGGCTCCTCCGCCACCGGCGGGAGCCCCGGGCCCTCTGCGGCCTGCACAGCCCGGGGGGCGGGGACGTCACGGAGGGAGTGCAGTGTCCCCGGTTTGCTGAAGCACTCGTCGTCTTCGTCCGCGGCCACACGTGCGGCAGGGGAGGAAGATGCGCGGCCGTCAGTGTGATCTGCATTAGCGCTGGACGCGACGGGCCTGGTGGGGGCCTGGTGGGCGGGGCTCCCCTGAGGTGGCTGTGCATTGCCACGGTTTGCAGCAGCCTTTCAGAAGAATTACACCAAGGTTACACTGATAGGAAAACTGTGGAACTGCCTACAGCACTGTTTCTCAATCCTGCTCCTGGGGGCCCCCTGCTCCATGCACGTTTTCCATCTTTCCCTGCTCTACCTACCTGACTGGACTCATCAGTGGCACTTTTGATTAGCTGAGCACACCTGATTTAATCAAGAGCATGTTAATCACACTAATCAGGTGTGTTTGGAGCAAGGATAGATAGAAGATATGCAGGACAGTGGGCCTCCAGGACTAGGATTGAGAAACGCTGGCCTACAGGATACACAAAATTGCCAAGCTATGGTACATAGCAATCCCATATCATACAAGGCGAAGGAAATTCTCTCTATAATGAGGCTGAAACTCTTCCCTCTGCCTGCTGCTCTAGGACTGAGAAATAAAAGTAAAACAACTAAAAAAAATCTGCAATTACTTTTGTAATCTGGCAGGTTAAAGTGTGAAAATTTTTTGAAAATTGTTTGTCACAACTGTGTCATACTTTAGTAAAACCATTTACTACCATTGAGCCCTGTTGTAGTAATACAAATCTACAATTTAATTACAGTAACAAATTAAGATTAACTTTTTTGGGTTGGGTGGGTAGGTGTGTGTGATTAATAGTTTAGTAACTTCCGAGTCTTACTGGCTCATAAAAACAACACACTTCCTCTTTAGTTTGGTTTTAATCTTCCGAATGTGGTTGCAGGATACTCTTTTCCAAAACTAGTGAACTGGTACACATATAGGATGGGAGTTTTAATTTTGTATTTTAAAGAATAAAAAATAAGTACATTCCAACAGGACAGCACACAACTTACCTGATTAAAAGTTGGATCAGAATTCTCTACAGGCTCCTGGATGGCACTGACAGCTGGTGGGCGGGTGTCCTGAACTGGTGATTTCACTGGGGACACCTGGGGGGCAGGAGCAATTACTGCAGGAGCAGAGGTGGGGGTTTCAGGGGCCACGGGGGTACTGGATGGTGGTGATGGAGCAGCCTGGGGAGAAGCCGAAGGGGGATTTCCCTCTGATTGTGCTGCAGGGTTTTGAGATGGGACTACTACAGCTGGGACCTCCATGTGGTTAGGGACCAAACTGCCATCACCAGAGGCTGCCCCTGGCTGAGGAGCAACATGCCCAGAGGGGGTCACCACTGCTGTGGTCTCAGTTTCAGGGGTGGTGTGCCTCGGGGAGCTGGGAGATGGGGCGGGAGATGGGGTGGCACAGACCACAGGGGCAGAAACACTGCCATCTAGAGGGTGGAGAAAGAATTGTCACAAAAGCACAATTGCTTTTGGGGAAAAAACACTCAGACCAGACAAAGTACTGGCTTTCTTGCATTCTACAAGACTTCATCCAACCATAGTCATGGACAGTATCATTCAGACACCCAAATATTCATCTGAGAAATGTAACAATCGTGACAGAGACTTACTGCGCGGGACTTTCAGAGACTCGTATTCAGCTCGGATTTCATCAGCTAGTTCCCTGTGTTCACAGCACTCCAGGGCTCTGATTAACTCACTGGGCCAGTTTTCCCTCCTCTTCAGACAATCCAGCAGGAGTTGCATGGCATTGTAGTTTCCTGTGCTTTCTCTCTTTGCCTCGATTTCATCCTTCAATGGAAGCGAGCACAGCGGTAATTCTGTGAAATTATCTCTGCATGTGGATCAGGCATAACAAATGCCTAATCTAAGAGAGCTATATATAAGAACGGTCAGTGGTCAGTAGCTGTAAATAATTTATTCCCCTTACTAGTGCCTTTTCTCCATTTGGTAGCAACAGTAAGGTACAGGTAAAATTAAAGGTCAGACACAAAACCATTTCTATGGCTGTTTACTCACGATCATTACATTACATTACATGAATTTTAAATTACATGGTCAAAAACCATGCTGATAACTGGGTGTTAAATCTGACTTAATCTAAGAATTGTTTACAATAAATACAATCAGAGAATAAATACACCCAGCTACAATCAAACACTGCAGATATATTGCCTTCCATATTTATTCATTTCACTAACTAATTAAGAACAAAAAAGTGTTTTCTAGGAAAAAAAAACATTATTCGTCAACAAAATGTCTTTGCACAATGCAATTCTATTAAAATTAATGCATAACACTAAAAAACAAGCATAAAAATAAAAAGAAGCAAAAAATCCAATATGTACATTTTTATAGTGTGTTTTTTTTTGTTTATACTCAGAGTATGAAAAAATATGGAGGGCACTGTATAGTAGCATGAGGCATCAGTGCAAAAAGAGAATGGAAAGACTTGTCACAAAGCACACTATCAAGAGGAGCTCACCCGGTCTGATTGAGTGAGGCAGGGAAGATGGGGGAGGATCTCTCTCACTCTGACTATAGACACAAACTTCCCCATGTTGTGCCGGAGGTAGCCATCATACAGTTTATCATTGGCATAGGGCATTTTCAAGCTGTATGAATGAAAGTCATGAAAGGAGAACGTTTCAATAAAAACTCCAAACAAATGTCAACCTGACCGCTGCTGTAATAATAGTTTCGCTGAAATACCTGTCTATCTTCTTTAAAACCTGTTGTCATTCCCTTTCCATTGACAATTCAATATAACTAAAAGACATGCATCAATCTGGAATGGGAACTGGAAACGGAAATCATGTCAAAAACCATACCTTTATCCGCTTCCACTGACGGAGATAATTGTGTGCCCTCTTGTGTTATTCCCGCCAAATGTGTCCTCCACCAGTAGAACTCCAACTGAATCCTAAAGTCATAAAAAGGTTCACACTGCATGAGAACAGTGCTTTTTAGAGCAGTCAAGCCTGTCAGCTGCAAGACCGATCATCCTTTTCACTGCAGGATGCCAGACAACTTTGCACTGTCTCATTGTCAAAAGAGCCACTGTCTAACCCCCAAACGAAACCACTTCTGCTCTGACGCTGAGTCAGATCAGAAAACGCATTGGATGGTGAAGAAGGGTGGGCCCATGCCACAGGAAATATGAAGTACCAAAATGGGCTTGGTAAGGAAGGGGAACCCCCTCCGCCGAAGCTACTGAAAGTGAAAATGAAAATGTAGCACAGGATATTGAGGTGCTAGGGGAAAAGTCACATTATAAAATTAAATGAAAATAATGCTGAATAAATCTGAACAGATTCAAATTGAGCAATATCAGTTAATGTCGTTCACCTAAAAGCCACTCTAATTCAGCCATGTGACCTGCCACAAACAAAATGTAGCAGTCAAAGAGTGAAGTTTATTTTCCCATAGGCATTGTGGGGGCTTTCTGTTAGCCTAAATGCTTTTGTCATCATTTGGGAATTCCCTGGCAAATTCATTCACCCAGTCGAGGGGAATTTCTACATTCGACTTAGAAGTCACTTAAGGACAACACTTAAGGAAGAGACAGACAGATACGATAAGTGAAAGTGGGACAGTAAGTGCAGCTCAATGATTTGTTCAACAAACACAATGGCAGAAGCTTTGCTCATGCTTTTCCTTGAGCTTTTAGTGTCTGTTTGCATAAGGGAGAACAGCTACTTTACAGTTCAAACATACAGCTGATAGGAATTACAGCAAACGTTTACAACTAAGATAAGCTTATGTGACAGTAGACTTACATATGCACTTAGGGTGCCAAATGACATAGAAAAGTATACCTTCTCAATGGACTTGCCTTATACATAGGATGTCTTATTATAAATCGCAGATCTGTGAAACTTACTGACTGATTCGGCCAATAAGACTAATATAAGACTATATACATGGATCTGTTGTTGAAGTGTTCCAGGTATTATACTGCCAATTGTTCAAACTACTGTAGACACAAAAACTACACCAAACTGAAGAAAATGGGAACTGTGCAAACCCGAGTTAACCGTAGATTGAAAAAAGTGTTATGTGGCTGTATTATCATTTGTCAATGATGGGACATACAGAAGGTTGTTTCATCATGGTGAAAAAATGAATAAAAAATTCTGGTGAGTAAAAATTTAAGTCCTGTATAATGTTCAGCAGCAAACCTTAAGGTGGATTCCTGCTACATTTTTTCTTTTAGAGCATGGTTTTGGTTCTAATTTAGTTGGGTATGAATGAACATGAAAGCCAGTATAAAGAATAACAAAAACACACACTGATAGTTGTAGAGGTATGCTCTTGGTGCTCTGTAACACATGATTTCACTACTGACAGGAGAGCAATTACAGTCCAAACCATAACCTTCCACCCAGTCCACTGTATCAACCAGGAAAAAAGAATGTTAAACCGCTGCAACACTCAGGTATGGAGTAGCATACAGAGACATCTCTCACCTCTGTAACACTCAGGTATGGGGACATACACTACAGACTGACGGAGCATACACTGTTTCTTTCACTGTTTGTGGCCACAATGACAAAACCACTTGAGTGGTCTGCTTGGTTAAAATTCCCAGAAATAAAAAAACAACACATGCGAGGATCTGAAACTTGCAGAATCAAAATAACGTATGTGTGTTGGGTTTGAGGCGATACAGTTAAAAAAGCATGACAGACCTGCTCTTTAGAAAGACTGTAACTATTACATCCTGTGACAGCCTGGACATCATCCAACTAGTAAGCGATTAATGACATCCAGACTTTGGAGGCATATTATTCTAGGTCCAGAGGCCTTCTTCCATGGGAACATGTAGACATACACAGGCTTCCAGCTATACATTACAGCTATACATTTCATGTTCACAAAACTCCACAGAAACATGATAGCCCACTAGGATGCTTTTGTGTTGCTGGGTAAAAACACTCTCCTTGTATTAAAAATGTGTGCTTCAAATATAATGGCACTACATCTTTTATGTGGACTGAAAGTGACATGCTGACTTGCATTAAAAGCTGTCACTTCTAAAGGGAAAAAGTTTTATTAAGCATTAGCATATATCACATAATGCTATGTACCAAATCAAGCACCTCCGTGGAGTGGTATTTTTCAATCAATTCCTAGAAAGATGCATGGATGCATTTTACAAGGAATGTTGCATGTTTATGTAAAATTGAACATTAGGAATGTAAACTGTACCTGCAATTAATAAAATCATATTGTTTGTACAAGATACCCTATTCTCATTTTCAATGCGACTCCCTTGTGAAATGCTTTGTTATTTAACAAAAACTTAACACTTCTCAATTCAATTCCATTTACAGTTTTATATAGCACACCGGTGTGTCCTTGGGCAATGTGCAAAGTTGAAACCAAATAACAAGTACAGAGGCAAGGCACTATTCAGTTACAATTACATGGAACACACTTTAAAAGATATTTTCAGTTGTGCTTGAAAAATTTCAAGGGAATCAGTGTTTCCAGCCTTCACTGGAATTTTCCACAAAGTGAGAGCATTTGAGATGATACCTAGGTGCCATCAATAATCCCTGATTTTATGAAAGCAGAATTTGAGCTTGCCATGTTAAATGGGGCCTATTTCATTTACTGCCTTATATTCAATAACTGTAATCAAAATAATGTTTTACAGACGGCCAAAGCAGTGATCAAGACAGGTACGATGTGTTCATACATGCAGGTGTGAGTTATTTTCCTGGCAGATACATTTAGACATGCCCTGACAATAAGGTGTTACTTCATGGCATGGTACCATGTGACTGGATCCTGGAAGACTTTTAAGAACAGAGTTTTCCATAGATGACACAATCCATCTGAGCTTAAGAATGAAATTACCAATGATACTATGTATTTCAGTACTTTCATTTCATACCTTCTAAATAATTCATATAACGATACAGCCCAGGCTCTTGAGTGGCTCAGGTGACAGAGCGCTTGTCTTCAGCGCAGACTTAGCCCGACAGCCAGAGTTTGAAACCAGCCGTGTCATTTGCCAATCACGCCCAGGATCCCACAGCAGCAGAACAAACTGGCTTCGTCCTGCTGGGTACGGGTTGGTAGGGCAGCCAGGGTGTCCTTGCCACACGCTCTGTCGGGTGCGCACGAGCTGCTTGAGATTGGAACCGACTTCACTGTAGTGCACTGTGTGACTAATAATGTGGAAAAAAAGCTGCTGACTGCATGCAAGTGCCCGTAAGAAGTGCATTCATCTCGATTAAGCGCTCCTTCATGATTGTAGAGGTTGTCGTGTAGAGATGAGCTTAACGTGCAACTGGTGATTCAATAAAGAGGAAAAACTAATTTAAAACATGGTCACGCCTATACTTCTTAACAGCTTCTACTCTGCACACATCAATTAGTGTTAGTGCGTGTACTACACATACTTCTGCAACTGTATGAAACACAAAATTACATTATCAAATATTCATGACATGTGTGACATAAAATGAGTAAAACATTACACACGCTTGTCTTTACTCTGCCAGGTGTTGGGGTGGGTATGTCAACCAATATGAAAAAAAAAAAAGCGTAACCATGTATTACATAAAATCAAGCAGAAGGCAAGAACTAGTACTCTCTCCATTGCCACTCTGACACACTGGCATATGCACACCTCTGTGAACTTTGCTCAGACTAGAGAGTGAAAGCGTTTTCCTTAATTAGTTACCTTGTTTTCCATGTAAAATCAGGGCTGCATTCTCTTGTGCAGAAGACTTGTATTCTGATCAAAATGAAGGGATATTCCCTGAGCACTGTGAAGTGAACTGAATCCTGTTTGGGAAGCAGGAGTCGGAGGGGAAAGGTATGCAGGAAGCCGTCATGCATATGACAGCTGTGCGTGGCAATGCCAACCGTGCGTGGCAATGCCAACCGAGTGTCCTCTAAACCAGCAGGTCACTGAAACCTTTGCCTACCTGTTGGTATTCATGGACCAGGAAGAATATGCCCGACAGGAAATTAAATCTGTTTTCTCTACTACACCCTCATATTCCCTGTAAAAGTATTACAAGTAAGAGCATATTGCAAGCGTGAACACATGAGTAGAAAGATAATAGGAGGTGGTATTTTGAGGTTTGGAAGGACAAGTTAAAGTAAAATAGACTCAAAAACAAGCAAGGATCCGTGGAACTTTAGGTTCAGTTTGCCATACGTAAACACGTTTTAGATATTACTAATAATAACACTTAAACACGCAGGCACAAATTTTGGTAATTTTTTAATGCAACATGTAAAATAATCACGGCCGCATCAGAATATCAGGACTCATTCCTGCAAATTCGGCCATTTCATATCCCCTTTATATTTAACTGGCTAGGTAGCTAGCTATCTTGCTAACCAACTTCACGTAGGCGTGTGCAGAAGTAAATTATATCCTGTATAGCCAGTTCTATATTATGCAATATGCATGTCTTTGGCCATCCTTTAGGTTATCACTATAACGTAACCTGCGGGTAAATATCTGACATTTGACTAACTTGATAAGCAATACTAATCGTCGAATTGATGATTTTAGCTTCAGCCTAGCCAGCTAGCTAGCTGCATTGGCTTGCATGATCGCAAAACCAAAACAGTCGAACAAGTCAACCCTGGAAACAAGGTCATGGCCAAATGAAGTTATTGGTGTAGCAATTAACTTCGTTAGCAACAGTAAACGGATGATCATTTGTGTCCATTTGGACTACTGTACTCATTGAAACAGTTCAACGCAAAGTCGGAGACAAAAAACTCCATGGCCCTTTTGGACATGCTAAAGTTGCATGAGCTAGCTAGCTAGCCAACATGACATCACTACGATAGTTTGCAGGTGGAGTGCACCAAAGTTATTATTTGGACTAGACTTTACCAATACGTAACAAATATGACATAAAATATTTCACATTTCTTACCGTCCTAAAGTCACGCTGATGATTTCCGCACTCCCCTTGCACCGTGCCTTTTTAGCTCGGGATATGATCAAGCGTCTACTGTAGTCTCTCAAACCCTCCTCCTGCGTTGTTCCGTAAATTGCGACACAATTGACGTGGTTTTTGATCTGAATCTGCCCGGGGCATAATTGATGTAGCACCAAAACATTGCTGTTTTAAGATGTAATACGCTCGTAGATGAAGGTAATACAAATTAAGTTACAATAAGGGACACAGTCTTGTTTTGTAACGGTGACCGTAGTGAATCTGATGTTCGCTTTGCCCTGGATCCTTGCTTTTCAGCAGTTTCCTGAACACTGAAGACTCGCCCTCTCGAAACTGGTCAACTGACGCTTGCAGCCTGTAACACAACTAATATCGGATTTTTTTTTTCATTTTCAGTCTGCAAGTATACAATTTCTTTAGATTCTGATTAAGGTTTCATATTCATTTGGAGATAAAGATGTTAGCAACTGAAGATATTGTCACATTACATAGCTCGCTCATTCGACACACCTACTCGGAGCAATATGCATAGTTGTGGAAGAAGGATGCCAACACGTGTAGTGATAGCTTCTTGTAACAGCTTCTTTAATACAAAAAATTTCAGTTAAAATGTTCAGGAATGAGGGCAAAGAGAAAGATCTCAAAACGGGTATTCAATTTGGAATGTGCAAATCCACTCCACCGCATACAAAATCTACACCCCTTTCTTTGTCCAAGCCTTGGACCTCAAGTCCCTTTACAGCGATCGGGCTAATGTGTCTTTTTGTTGCAGTTTATTTGTGAGTCCAGGCTTCATGGCCAGCAACGGTTACATAAAATGGAAACCGAGAATGGGGAAAATGCACAGCATACCACTTCCCAGCTCACTTAACGGTTTTCTTAAAATTTCCACGGTTACCCACGGTTTCGGTTTCCCCCCACTCAGTCTCCGCAGACCGCAGGCACCGTTCGCTTCAGTTGTCCTGTTGCTGTTATGAGAGTCGTACTTGATTGACTTGAGAAAAGCGTGAGTCCGTACGGGGAGATGCATGTTCCGCTGTATTGGCGGGGCATTTCCAACTCCACAGGCCACATATATTATTTAGTTTTATCACGATTGAGTGACGTCGTGTTGCCGGATTAAAACCACCGTCATACTGTACATCTGAGGCAGAATCAGCGTTTTGCGCGGATAAATTACATTACTATCATTTAGCAGATGCTCTTTTTCAGAACGACTTAAAAGGCTACAGTTTTTACATGTCATCCATTTATACAGCTGGAGATTTATGTGGCATTTTTGGTGAAATACCTTACTTACGGGTATAACAGCAGTGCCATAACGGGTTACGAACCTTGCTTCTTGCCACTGTGCCCCTAAAAGTTTATGGCCCGTACGGGGATCGAACCCGCGACCTTGGCGTTATTAGCACCACGCTCTAACCAACTGAGCTAACCGGCCATGTTGATAAGCACGTGGAATATTCAGTACTGCATATTATACATATTAAACGTTAAACGCTCTAGCTTCCTATTATCCATTTGCTCCAATGGATAATGGATAATAGTTTCCTATTATCCATTAGCCACTTGCTAGCAGTAGAACCAACAACCTTTGGGTTACCAAAACTGTGTCATATTGCTTGTTTCATCGTCAATTGTTTGACAGATTAGGTCTGGGAAATAATCCTATAAATAATATTACACTCATTACATAGTCCTTTACTCATTAAACTTTCCTGTAAAAATAGCACCGCCGGAAAGCGAAATAAATTAACCTGAAACAGCATTTGATATTAAATTAACCCAGAAGAATTTCAATCTGTAACTGTATGCACAGAACACAGAACCACCGAACTGAGTATATCCCCGCTGTGCGTAGTAGCTGATTTTGTGCACCAAATTGCATTTTTTTGGGTGGGGGGTGGCTACATTACGTTAATGTGAAATGACAGAATTATATGTTGTGGGTATGTTGGTAAATTGACACAGAGGGTAATATTCTGTACTACTGCTTATAAGCTGTTGTCCATGCAACTTCAGTAAATCATCAGAGTGAGAGCCAGAGATATGCACTCCAAGTATCATGTTAGGACATACCAAAGGTCACGTGTTCAGGAGATAAAGGTGTAAGGGCTTTAAATCTGCCTGATGAAAATGAATTAGTCACTGTATTAGTCTCATATCTTTACAGTTGTAATAAAGATCAGTAATATGCAATTGACTGTGTGTATAGTTTTTTATTGTATAAAGGAGAAGTTTTTGCGCGCGTTACTCCCAACCTTTAAATTCAATACTACCATCTGCTGGTCAAATTGAAGAACAAAGAAAAACTAATAATAGGGCAAGACTACATGTTTTTCAAACAAGTAAAGGGCTGCTTAGATACTCATTGATAACTTCAGAAATAACCATTACATCCACTTAAATCCTGCATTTTCTTGCCATCAAATTTGATAAGCTACAAAGTTTGCAATGTTTATAATTATGCAACTCAAACTGATAATTAAGCATAGTTGTATTAAATTAAATCTGATCTTGAATTCCCTAAAACCATGGAAGCCCATGGTATTTTCATACCAGTTCCATTCTGAGTGGTTTTCATTCTCTGTGCAAAGTCTGTAATCACATGGGCAAGATAACATTCCCAGGTTATGCCAAGGGTATTGCAAAAGGCTGTACTATTGATAAGGGCATAACACTGCAGAACCTCAAGAAAGGCAAAGTTCCAAATGGTTTGGCAGTTTATTTTCAGATGCAGATGTAAACTGGTCTTCATGCAGTTCCTCTTCCAGTCCAGGGTCAATCTCTTCAGGGTCTGCTGCTTCACTCTCCTTCTACCTCCCAGTAAACACAAGCAAAACTAATACCCCAGAGCTGCAGTTAACTAAAACTTTTTCACTTTTACAACTTTAGACATCCTATGAGGATACTGTGAGTTAGCATTTTTTTTTCTTTTTGTAAAAGTAGCATTTCAGCCAATTTTAACTTACCTACCTCTCTGGGAGGCAGGAATTTGAAGATCAGAAAGGACACTATTTTAAAATGTGCAGGCACTATCATGCTGGTGCCTCAGATGCTTGTTTGGGGGGTGCTGGAGTATAAAGCATGTTGTCTGAACTCTGAAGTAACTGCTAGGCTAATGGAAACCTGACATCACTGAACAAAGCCTGAATTCCATTCAGCCATGTAGAATGAGCAACTGAACCAAAACCAATACCCCCTCTGGATATTGTGCCCGAAAGTGCAAAGCGGTCTCAGATGAAGTAGCTTGCACCTGAAAGAAACTGCGAAGTTCCACTACTGTTTTTACAGACATCTTCTGGGAATTATTATGAAGTGACTCATTCTCAACCAGCAGGGGTTATTAATAACCCAATCAGTCTGCAGAAATCATTTTCAGGTTGATGAAAACTGCACGTGCCTTTGGGTAATGAAAATGTATTCCTCGGTGACTTCAGTGTTTGCTCAGTGGGAAAGGGAAAATTGTTTCCTTTTGGCTTGTTATGCTCAGCGTAGTGTGCAAGAGCTTCAAAAATGAACAAATTACCTGGATTTAATGAACAAACCTGAAACTACCTCTGGGAGTACTGAATCGTACTCGAAACGCATGCACTGTAATTCAAATACTGGAACAAACAGATAACCTGCTTCCTCATCTTCCAATGCCCTGTTACTGTGCCTGACACGTGAAGACCAGAATGATTACAATGAGGTATTAGGGCACAGATGGTGTGAGTAATTCAGTTACCCAGTTTCAGTGTCCCTGCCTTTCACAGACAAATCTGGCGACTGCCGTCACCAAGTTAAAAAAGCATGAACACAGTAAGCTTACAGCTTTGGTATTCTGACTGTTCACCACTGCAAACTGTGGAGAAAACCATTCATCATGCAGTAAGTTTGACAGATTGAGGAATCATTTAAGATCGGGTTAACTTCCCATCAGAAAGATAGCATGTGCAGCGGGACAGTGTTTCCCCACAGCCCTGGGGATTTTTTTATTGTATCTGGTCCAGATGGATGACTGCCCCCTACTGACCAACCACCCCCCACCATCAGCAGCACTGTAGTTTTTCTCATCTCAGAACTAATACCCAGTATCTATGATGCCTTTTACCAATAGAATTCAGTACATTAGTAAACTAGTCAACACACTGCTGAAGATGTCTGTTTTTCCATGTTAATCATTGTGCTATTCCACTTTTTACATTTGATAGATGGAGCTTCTCTCAGCAGGAGTAGGATTTTGCAGAACACTACAGTGGATTTTGTAAATACTGTTTTCAAATTATAAATATGTCATTTCTTTACTGTATGCATCTGGTATTTAAATAAAGTTACATATACTCCAGTTTCTTTCTTTTTATTTCTTCAAAGATCAAAGGGCATGTTCATTACCAGCAAATAAGTACCCCAATTCTTACAGGTAATGGTATGAGCTTTATCAAACTTGTAACTGTTTTCTTCAGCCATAGCTGATGGAAAGACATTTTTTTTTAATGATACCAGTCATCACCAACCACCAATAATACATGAAATATTCATTTCCAGTTAGTGTACATGTATCAGTCCACATCCTCTGTGACCCCTTCACTATTTCTTTAGAACAGTCCCTGTCTCCAGTCACTCCAAATTTTATTCAGAAGGAGCTAAGGAGGAAATACTTCAAGCCAACTGACAATGCACAACTCACATATCTCTGAGCCTGCCATCTTAGTGACTGCTTGGTGCCCAGTGCAAAAGAGGAGCTACTCTGGAAAATAATATATTTCAGCATTGAGTTTATGATATTCATTAAAATGTTGTATTTATTACCCAAAAATATCTCTTCAGTGACACTGTACTTGGCTGTCAAACAGGCATTAAAAGAAGATCCAGGACATGAAAAATAAAGGCACCATTATCTAAACATACTCAAAGAAAATATGACGGAGGAAGTACTGCAGTCAAATCCTTGGCTGAATGTGCGTCTGTTATACATGTGTGCGTCAGTGTGTTCCTGTGTGTGCTTCATGTGTGTGTGCTGCTTGTGTGTGTGTGTGTGTGTGTGTGTGTGTGTGTGTGTGTGTGTGCGTGTAGGCTCCTCACTCCTTCGGCAGGATCTGCTCCACAGGCAGCTTCAGCTGTATGGGTTTCTTCAGTCTTCTCAGATCCTCCTCCACCTGAGGGAGCAGAGAGCTTGCCTCAATACCAGGCCCCAGCACTGTTCACACCAGGCAGTCTGCATATGCTGTCATCTCTCACTACCAGGCTCAATCATTCACATCCAGCACTCTGCATATGTTCTCCCATCTCCCTTCAGTACAGTACCTGGGCCAGGTCGTCCTTCAGCCGATTGTACTTATGCACATCGAAGCGCTCTTTCTTGGCTCCTTTGTAGAAGTAATGCAGAAACTGCCTGTCTTTGGCATCGGGATAAACATAGTCCTGCAGAGGAGACACTCAGCTCTTAGTGAGAGGCAATTCTCTTAGAAGAGTTAGCTGTGGTACAGTGCCAGGTTTGTGATTCTGCTTTAAAGGGTCCACTGGCTGACGGAGACCCTTCACTGAGAGGGGAGTGGGACAGAATGACAGCCCTACACATAGAAACCAGCAGGTCTGCTACCCACTCCCGAACTCGGAGTCACCAGTACTACAGACAACTTTTGAAGGGAACAGCAGTGTGGTGTAGCGGTGAGGAACAAGGCTTGTAACCGAAAGGTTGCTGGTTTGATTCCTTGTTGGGGCACTGCTGTCATACCCTTAGACAAGGTACATAGCCCACCCTTAACCCTCAGTAAATATATCCAGCAGTATAAATGAATAAAGCTGCAACCTATGTAAGTCACTCTGGATAAGAGTGTCTGCTCAGATGACAATAACGTAATAATGAACAGCACATTAAGTAAAATTTACTGTTCCCCTTACATGTAAAGCTGTCAGTATGTTCTCTCATACAAACTGATTAGAAAGCAAGGTCATTGAGTCAGGGAATTTAGCCGTTTATTGATTTGAACTTATTGATCGGGGCAGTTGAGGCATGCATACTGTAATGAAAGTGTCTGCTCATGTCTAAACATTCATGATGGGCTTTGGCTCACAGTGCTCACAGACACTTTCACAGGAAACGGAAGCCTTTTGGCAGTGTTTCTTGAGTCATTATGTTACAGTCCTACCACAATGCAGAACCAAAAGGAGAATAAAAAGTCACAAAACTGGTAATTGAACTCAAATGGATTAAGCCCAACAGCGTTGGTGGGGCTTGGTAAGCTTACCTGCTTAGTGAGGACGTAGTAAGCGAAGACCCCCATGCTGGTGCCGTAGGTGATGAAGTAGGTGACGGGCTCCATGACGTCCCAGGAGTAGACCCACCAGGTGAGCCAGGCCAGCGCCCCTCCCTGCACAGACAGCAGGGCCAGCCCCACCCACAGCGCCTTGGACGAGTTGAACTCCGCCTTCTGCGTGATCTGGGCTCTCATCTGCTCAACGAACACGCAACACACCAGTCACACATCAGCGTGGACAAACACACGAACACACACACACACACACACACACACACACACACACACACACACCAGTGTGTACACACACCATTCACACATTAGCATGGACAAACACACACCAAGACACAAAAGCATGTACATCATTCATTACTGTCATTTAGCATTCACTCTTATCTAGAGTAACTGACACAGGTTACAATTTTATCCATTTTATACAGCTGGATATCTACTGAGGCAACTTTGGGTTAAGTACCTTGCCCAAGGGTACAACAACAATGCCCAGTGTGGAATCGAACCCGCAACCTTTTGGTTACAGGCTCTGCTCTATAACATTATGCCACACTCCTCTACACTGTTTCTCTCCATTCATGCAGAAGAATGGACAAACACACGCACACAAAAGCATGTGCACACTACACCATGCATACATAAGAACGGATGACCACATGCACTAGCAAGCATCTACATCATTCACACATAAGAATGGACAACCACACACACTACCAAGCATGGATGAGCACACGCACACAACCACATAAACACTACACCATTCAGACGTCAATATAAACGAATACATGTACACAAGCATGTACATGCTACACCACTCACACATGGGTATGGTTAAACGCCAAACAGGAAGGAAGTAAACTATAGAAAAAAATTATATCAGAACATTATTCACTCATTAAATGTAAAAATAAAATCTACTACTGCAGTATTAGTTGCCTCTAGCCGTCAGATACAGGGTGATCGGTTTGTTAACACTGTTAACATCAACTGTTAGCACACCTATCAGCCACAAAACAAAATTCTTTGAACTCAAAAAAAAAAAAAAAAAAAAACTACCGAGCTCCGCCATCTCTGAGAGTCAGTCACAACCAGGCGATTATCATGTGACTCCAGTTTACACCGGTTGCATCACTTCCTGTCAGTCATTTACTGACAGGAGTAACAGGATGTTATTGTGCCTTTGGGTGTACAGCAGCAGTGCAGGGGTGCTCTACCTTCTCCAGGGGCGAGAGCTCCTGTTTGAGGCTGTCCAGCCTCTCCAGCAGCTCCCTCTCCTTCAGCAGGTGGTGCCCGGGGAGGTTCAGGGCTGAGTGCAGCATGTGGACCGTGGTCTTCATGTCCTCCATCTCCACCAAATGTTCATTGGGCACCTTTACTGCACACAGGAACAGCATACATTACATTACACTACATTCATTTAGCAGACGCTCTTATCCAGACCGATTTCCAGCACAAAAAGAACAGAAGTGTGTCTATTCGAGTTGAATGAGCAAGAGTGTCAGACCAGGCTAACAACACTCCCAGACCAGTGAGTGTGAGCACAACACCGTTCAACGCAATTTAAGTTGGCTTCCATTGCCTAGTCAGGTTGCACAAGTCATTAGATCACAGAATACAAAACACATCACAATACTACATGTAAAATACACAGCAAGGACAACAAGTAGCAGGTGTTAGGGGGTGGGCACTGAGGTGGAACTGGGATGCAGTCTGAAGAGGTGGGTCTTCAGCCTGCATTGGAAGTTGGCCAGTGGCCAAAACAGATTTCACTGGCCATACAGATCAAAACTTCAACTCCACTCCCTTCTCAGTCAGCCTTGTGCTGCAAACCCATGCAGGTCCGGTGCTGGGTAAACTGTATGGATTTTGGGTTGTGTGTTGTGAGGAGTAATGAATTCTGTAGTTAGGCAGACTGAAGGGGGAGAAGACTCAGGTTTTTAGTGGTGCTTTACTGTACCTTGGACTGGAGAGTGGACATTATAGGTGACATCATTAATCTGGAGCTGGAAGTCTTTGTTGAGCAGCGTGTCCAAGGGTGTCGTGCATGACACCCGTTCTCCATCTGCGGGGCAGAGGGTGGTCAGCCAACCATCACAACCAGTTCACCATTCACATGGCTGCCATTTTTACATTATTATCCATTTATACAGGTGTACATGTTTAACAAAGCAGCCTCCATCAACGGTCCATCAGGGATTTGACCCTGCAACCTACTGTCTAGAAGCAAAATTCCTTTACCCCTACTGCCAATGACATATCATTACATTACAGGCATTTAGCAGACACTTTTATCCCGGTTACAATATTTTACAATGCTATCCATTCATACAGCTAGATATTTACTGAGGCAACTGGGGGTTAATTACCTTGCCCAAGGGTACAGCAGCAGCGCCTCAGCAGGGAATCGAACCAGCAACCTTTCAGTTACAAGTCCTGCTCCTTAAACACTATGCTACACTGCCTCCCCATATCACAGGTGAGAAGTGGGACGCACCATGAAGGCTGAGCTTTTGTGGATGAACAAAAACTTATCTGTGGTGAGCATGGGAATTTCCGTGGGAAGCAGAGCCAGTACCTGTGGTGAACACAGCAGCGGACGTGACACCCGGATCCTCTCGCTGGACGTCCTCGATGAACTGTCCCACGTTCATGAGAAGGGGGCGGAGGAAGAAGAGACAGTCCTCTTGCCTGGAGGGCAGGGGGACTGCCAGCACGGGACGGCCATGTTTATACTGGACAGAGATATCTAAAGCACAGAGTAAGAACAGTGACATGTCTATTGAACAACATTGTATGCACTTTATATTATAATTCACAAGAGGTCCTCAGAGGACAAGATTGAGTAGGACGAACAACAGTGCGACAAGACCACAAAGCACTGTGGACTTTCACCCACAAGTCCCTCTACCAACCTTATAGGAAGGCTTTAAAGCAGAAGGTACCACTCAAATCCATTCAACACACTGGGTCAAAGTGTAATGTCATACATGTACCATTGGAGGGTGCTGCAGTAGTGCAGAAGAGAGCTCTGCGAAGTCCCAACTTGAGCTGTGCAGACTGGACCTAAAATACAAGCGGAGAGAATGCGTTTTTCATTGGGTGCCAGTTTAAGACATTGCTTCACTCCTCCTATTCTTCCTCATCAGTACAGTGTAATTTACCATGCAACAAGTTCTTCATTTATTTTTGGCAATAAGCTCTCAAATCAGTTGTGAAATCAGAAATGAATGGTATGATCAGACTACATTGTCTCCTGATTGGAAGTTTTTGCTATTACTGGAATAGATTCAGAGGGTTGCTTACATTTCTACCTTCTGCGTTCTTTTCAAACCCTTTACCTCAGCTCTTTACCACAGCTCCTGGACTGCTGCAGCCCCAGGGTTTTACTGTCTCTCGTGTAACTACATAACTAGTCTTATTCTTGCAAGGGTGTGGTGCTGGATTCTGACAAGCTGCCAGAAAGATTGGCCATGAATACCATTGCTTGCAACACCAGGAAGTCCAGCCGGCACTGTCTTTCTCTAGGGCGCAGCACAGCCTGTGGGAACACGCCCGATGAATAGGAACACAGTGGAAAATTACCACTAGGTATTCACACAGGAGACGGTCAGACTCACCCCTGACACAAACGACTTCAAGGCTAATCCATTAAAGATATTGTGATTTAATGTCAAAACTTAAAAAAAACAATGTTAAAGAGAAGTAAAAGGACACAAAGAACAGCCAACGGCCCCCGATCGAACTGGATGAGCATTCCGCCGATACCATGCTGACCACTTAGTTTTGCTGATGCACACAACTGCAAGGGAAAGTCTCAATAAAAGCAAGATTACTCTGCTGGAGGCACTTGGATTCCTGACAGATCAATGCCAGTTTGTGGGAGAACCAGTATGGCGTGTCCACAGGGTGCTTCTCATAATTAATATTTCAGTCGGGCCGGAACAATTCCCGCTCTTCATTCAACTCTATTTGGCCTGAGGGAGGACTCGTCCTATAGACGCCAGCAATCATTTTCCTATCCATCTCCTCCGAAAAAGGAAAAGGGAATAGTAAAATAATCCCTTCTGGTAATTTCAGATTTTAATTCTTCAGATTAGATACATTTGATTTATGAAAACCACCTTCATGTGCATTTACAAACAAATACATCCCAACCAGCTTTTGTAGTGGAGTAACTCCTTATCTGAATCCGAATGGAATTCCCTACCTGCACATATAATCTGTAGTGCACTGAGAGGTCTTAGTAACATTGGCGAAACAACAAGGACACAAAGGCCATAAAGCTGACGTGCACATGTCAGAGAGGAATCACTGGTGAGGGAGTCATCTGCCCCCAGTCTGCAACCCCTCCACCCCCTGACAAATTCAGCCAAACTGAGAAAAACAGGTCCATAGGTGAATTTATGTTCAATTCAGACACAAACCCTTTAGGGCCAATGGCACAATAAAGTGAAGGGCGAGAGCTTTATTATGCAGAATGTGGTGAACCAGTGGAAGAGGGTAATAAAGCCTGGTGTAGTTAATTACAATTCCTCCAGCCGCCTGCAGCTCGGCTTTAATATACCGTCTTTGTAATGGGTCACCGCTGGTTCACGTGCTGAGTGGATAATCTCAGCCCAGGACCCCGCGTTTGCCTTGTGATTAGAAAGCACCGGCCACAAATAACCATCTAATAAAAAGCAGTCACTGGTCTGTGTCCCTGTGGTTTGCAGGAGTTCAAGGAGGGTGAGCTCTCTGTAACAGACCAGCGGACTGAAAGCGCAAAAGTCGACACGCAACATACATCACAGGGCCACACTGTTCAGAGGATTAGATTAACATCATAAACAAGCCTAGCACTAATCACCAGCCTCTCATCTGGCCAGCCACTTCTTTCTGTTTGGCCAGAGCCAAACTGTTCAATTACACGACAACACCTTAAGGGGAAGTGTGTGCAAAGCAACCTTTGGAGAGTTGTGGAACCTATGCTGAGTAGCCAAGAATGTATGGGTGCAAAGTATGTGAAACACAGGTTTCTGATGACATGCTCAATCCCCTTCCTCTTCCACAAACACACAGGATCTCACGCCCTGAAAGCTTTCTCCTCAACAGGCTCTCTCTCACATCCAGCAAAGACTCCTCAACACAAGTTGCTCATGTTGGGCAGAGGATAATTCCTTGTCAAAAGGTCACTCACAAATTATAAGATAAAACAGAAGGCTTGTGTGGCTATTTGATATCAATTACAGTACAAGAATAATATGACCAGTAGGAAGACCTTTTCATCAATACTGCCTCAGTACTTACAGGGGCAGATGTTTAAAGTGAACTGATGCTGCTATGAGTATCATAACTCTGTATCTGGATTCTAACATCAACATGTGCTTAAGGACAGTCTGTGCTGGTCTCTTTGTCTGGTTGATTGATTGTTCAAAGGAACAATCCACATTTGAGCTGGTACACATGTTTGCATGATCATATTTTCTCCCTTAATTAACACTGCAGAGAGTACCTTACCCGTAAACCTCACGTGTACCCGACAAACTAAAAAGTAGCAATACACCACAGCCTCTTCTACCTTATTGATTTCTGTACAATCTTTTTTTTTTAATGCAAAGCCATATTTTAAATGCCAATAAGTTATTTCTAATGTGAGTTCAAACTGTACACCCAGCATTCTAATTGAGCTAGAACATTTTGTGTTGGCTCGGTTCCTGGCTGGGTCTGTGATTATCATCTTCAGAAAATATGGAACGTTCTGTCTGCAGTGTTTTTACAGCACCAGCCTAATCTTCTGTCACTGTTTGCTGTCAGAGATTAAAAAAAAAAAAAAAAAGATATCGCAACAACATTTTCGTCCATAGAGGGAGCAAGCAGAGTTGAACAATCTCAAGGAAAGGCTTGTTGGACCTCACAAATCATAAAATCAGATCATGATGTTTTTTTTGCGCAAAAAATGTGCCCCGCTGATCAACAGCCTAGTCCGTCTTTTTGAGCCATGACTTTTAAAATGACGTCTCTCAGTGGTGATGTCCAGTCACACTACATGTTGGGTGTTGATCTGCGATTCTACCCTCTATCACACCTTACTCCCCCACAGGAGGTACTTTTGGAAACGCAGTTTATGTAAGAATCTGAGCATGAGGATCTGGCAACAACAGAAATGGACAGTAATACAAACAGACAGCAGGCAATAGGAATTTCACTGCATATACTACTCAAACAGAATGTAGACAGGCCTATATAGACTACATACTGCAGTGCATAAGGAGGCAAAATGAATATGCATGAACTGCACTGCTCTTCATCTAACAGCGTAGCTTCTATACTAATACAGAATTGCTACAGTAGCTTTACCATTACCTTTTATTATTAGAAATAAGAATTACATAAATTAGCTCAATTTTGGTCTTTGTGCTTTTTTCTCCTTTACACAAGCCTATTTTAGCAGGGGAATACCCAAGTGTATACTAGGATTGTCTCACTGCAACAACCTCTGAACTCATATAGGCGCACTGAAGCGAGACAAACAATCCTCAGATATATTTGCATGCAGCCCATGGCTATTTTTGACATTAACATTCCCGCAGTGTACTCTTATTGGAGGATAGGTGCAACTCCACTGATGTCATTCACGTAACTTGTCAGCGCCTGATACATCACAGGGTGCCTGAGAGCAGAGAGACAAGGAAGGCCTGGCTGACCTACATATCCCTGTCCCCGCCGGAACTATGCCAATTTGTTCCGCTGCTTTGGGCTCCCCGTCATTTTCAGCTGATGGCACATCTGGGGTCGAACCCCAGCGACAGACCTCTGTGCTCAAGGTGAGCACCATAACCACTCAGCTGCTTTGGAGCCTGGACACTAATCTTCTTGACAGGAATTAGAACCTAAATTCTGTTCCGTCAGACACCGACACCACGACGACTTGATATGCATAAATCAGCAAATTGCTTAACGGACATTAATTTAGCGGACATCAAATGCTAGTTCTAACATTCAGACCTGTTATCTTACCCAGTATGAAAATGGTAATTGCTAGAGCCAAGTCTCTATTCATTGTTAGCCCATCTTATAGCGGAGAACACTCAGTATGCAATTCCTTCTATACAGCATTTAGTCAGGCAAAATGACACTGCTAGGTGAAGCTTTCCGTCATCGGTCGGGGGCCCAGTCTGCAATGTCATCCTAGCTGTCATTCTCTACCCATGGTCAAACTGAGTGAACTTCACTAGGCAAAACTCTGTCAAACATTTCTTGAACAGTATGTACTTGTTTTTTTTAAATAAACAAAAAGGAATCAATTCTTTTTAAAGTGGGAAAGAATGTCCCATTGAGGGCTTCTAGTCTTGTAAGCAGTGCCAAGGCTGAATAGCCTGTCTTATATTTCACGTGTGTTAAGTATAACACTAAATTGCTTATCTGCTAAGGGCACTGAATTCATACAGTCAAAATGGCTACTTAACTTGACTTGGAACTCATTCAAATTCAAAATTTGGAGTCAAAAATGACTGAATGTGAGAGTATGTTGCATATATGCAAAAAAGCTGCATAGTAATTTTATCTGTTTGTAAATCTTTCTTCTAAATAGTAAGTTGTGCAAATCTTTCAATGAGTTGTTTGTTAAATGCATAATAAATATGCCTTTTCATTAGGCCAACTTGCATTGGGAAAAAGGCTCATTGTTATCATTCAAAGAAAGGTGGGTCCTATGCATCTGTTTTTAATATTCTTTCCAAAAATATTTTTACTACCCCTGGCAGCAATATCCACCTACTGATTTGGACCCTGGGCATTAAATTCTCTCCAAAAATGTGGATGTCCTCTCAGAAACGTTTATGCTTCTCACTATTACAGTATCTTAGAGCAAGGGAATACAGGAAGGAAAAGCAAGTGAACTGAGTTCTGCTCTTTAGCGTAAACCCCTAACTGATAGAAAAAGGATATTGAACAGACACTCTAATGGGGAATATGCACTAAACACACTGCTGGTGTAACCCATATTTCTTATGAACTGAAGCATGGAAATTGCTTTAATCTCATTTGCTTTAATCTCAATCCTTGACAAATGCTAATTAAGATGCACCATCAATATGTCTCAGTGGCTACAACTAAGCTACAACTTTATAACTCAATATATCACCTGCATACGATTTCTTGTAGTAGGCATTGCAAGTAACATACAGTATCATGTCTGGTATGTAAACTCCTTGACAACTAACAGTTATATACTGAATAACAATATATGTAGTCATGGGATTAAAACACACCCAATTAGAATGGGAAATTCAATGATGACCAAGGCTAGGACTTCCTCCCTGATCCAGAGGCCTACCTTAGAGACTGTGTGTACCAGAGGGAAAACCCAGCTGCAATCAATGCAGTCAGTCTAACCTCCCAGATAGAGCTCTGACCCTAACCGAGGCCTTTGCTCTCCTGGTCTACACCTTCGACCTGTGGGGAGCCGTTTCTGCAGGGTTCACAGACAGAAAGGTCTGCAGCCTCAGTGAACTACCCTGCCAAGGCCTGAGGCCCAGAGCACCAGCCCCTTTACCTCCATCACCTCCGGCACCCAGGTGACCTGGGGGTCCTCCTGCCTACCAGATAAAGCAGAACCTCAGATTTCACAGCCTATTAGAAGAGTCCAAGGAAAGGGCAGTCTGGCCAATGACAGGACAGGATGATTTATATGCTCTACTGGGACAGGAAATTGAGAGTTTCGATTCTTTTGGTGATGCATACCATGCATATTGTTGTTTCTGCTGGAAATTGCTAAGGGAATTGCTAAGACAAGGTAGCTATACATACCATTTGCATTTTGCCTTGAAATGTAGGCATTTTATATAAAAATCATTATATATAAGGTTCAAATTTAAACATGCACATATAACAAGCACAAAGCAGCTTGACACATACTCTGAAGACACTGATTTCACACAAACACAATGGGAAAAAATGCTGTCTTTTTCCATTTTAAAATGGAATATACAGTAGCATGTTTTTATTTGGAAAACAGAGTGCCTAGTTTTTACAGGAAAGATAATATTTCCTTCATTGCGATTTGGGTCTGATTAGGACTGGCTTCAAATAATCTTGCTCTGGGAAAATGAAATCGTAAAATAAAGCAAACCCGCACTATCTCTGCAAATGACAAGATGGTATTGTCATGGACAGTGTTGGTCGAGGTGCAGAATGGTTATGAATAGCAATGAGGAAACCGAAGGATTAAGTCGCTAAGCTCTATGAATGTTATTTGAAACATTACACAAAGCCACAAAGTGGCATCAAGCACTGGAAACAAAGAGACCTGTCTGTGTTCCTTCCTTTATGTGCTGCCAAATGACAGAAAACTTAAGGCTGAATGGTTATAGGCCAAGCTACCCATTAAATTCAAACTCTATTCAAAGTGGAAACATTTTCTATTGATAAATCTATATTGGGTTTCATAGGTCAAGGCATGCATAAATTTGGACCTCTCAGGAGTCACGGAAATGCTCCGCCTGTCACCAGTTAACTAAAACATCAATCGAATATTAATAAAGAAATCAATCCAATATGTTGAAGGGGCTTCTGGAAGAGGATATTGCCTTTCTGAGCATCATTCTCATTAGCAAATGCTTCAGGTCATATCCTAGACTGATTGTTCAGCACAGTTGCACTGCTAATAAGAAAATGAATTAGAAGGTTTTTGTAGGAGCCGTGCAATGCCTCTCTGCTGAAACAGTGCAATCTTTTATGCCAATGAGCCTCATTGCCATGGCTCATTCAACACCTGGCTGACTCTATAAGCAGTGTGAAAAGTCATAAGCTCCTGCAATTCCCACTACACTCATACCTGAGAACAGTTCCATGCACATTTGTGTGGCACAAATTCAAAGTCAGGCTTCACTTATTTTTCCTTAATATATCAAAGGGTCTGAAATTCTAATATTCCCCACTCATTTTATGTGGGTTAATGCTGCCATTCTCTCCCTTTCTTTCAGTGATTTACCTCACAGTGCTTCTGTCCACAGCCAGTCTTCACTGGGAAGCTGGCTTATTCCCAGCACACCTACCTCAGTTTCCTGACACTGCACAGGTCCCACCCATCCCCCAGTTACCAGCATAAAATTGTTAAACTACACGGGGTCCCAAATGCTTGTATTACAAATCCTCAGAGGAACTAGCGTCATATGCCATAAGCGTAACTGACAAAGACGAATCAAACCTATGGCATCAAACAGACCGATAACATCCTCTCACCTTATCCTAACAGAAGTGTGGAACACAAAGAAGTACAATAGGAGAGTGAAACAACAGTATAATTGCAATATGAAACAAAGGAGTAGAATAGGAGGCAGGAGAACAGGAGTAGACTAGGAGCATGGAACACAGAGGAGTAAAGTGGGAGTATGGAACACAGGAGTAGAGTGGGAGTGCGAACACATGGGAGTAGAGTGGGAGTACGGAACACATGGGAGTAGAGCAATAGGGTGGAACAGAGGAGCAAAACAGAAGGGGGGGGCATCAGGCCTTCTTTACACTATATAAAAACATCCACCTTACACCAGCTGTACATAGCACAGTGATTTCAAAAACCCATTTGTCTTTAGTCTATCAGCACCCGCGCTCCAGACCGCCATAAATAAGTTTTTCATTCTGTACACAATATCATACTAGTGATGGAGCTGCCTGTAGCCCTGATTCTGAGCTGAGCGCAGGCCTCAGCCATAGGTTCAGGAGGAGTGTTTGGTCATGCGCTGCTCATTTTCTAACATCTTGGGAGGGGAAGCACCCTCATACAGGAAGTCAAATTAGTTCTGGATAGTAAATTAACACCTTTCCTGCCCTAAGGTACACGCTGATTATTGAATGTGACATCTGCAGACAGTTTGATATACCAAGGACAGGAAAATTGGTATATTCAACCAATCCATCTCCCTGGGTTTCATTTTCATATAAAGTATTCACAACAATTATTATGAGCACAAGTAAGGAAAATTATTATTAGTAGTGGTGGTACTAGTTTGTATAGTATAGTAGTTTGTATAGTGTATTAGTTTGGTCTTAGTTTGGTAGTAGCCAATATGAGTGTAAAACAAAAAACAATGGGTGGAAAAAAAACATAGAAAAGATACTGGCCATTGGGGAATTTTTTAAAATGGGAAATCAATGGCCTGAGACCAGTCTGATGTGATTGACGGGCTCTTTGAGAGTCTCCCCGGCGAGAGTGGGCGTGGCTCAGCGGAATGCAGAGACGGCCTGGAGCGAGCCTTCCTGAAGCCTGTGGAGATGATTGAAATGCTAGCCGCCCCGCAGAGCCGTCTCTGATTAAAACCTCACAGGAGGAGCCCAGAAGCCAGGCACGGGAGGCCATTTAAGAGACCGAACATTGGTGTTTACCGTGGCCACAGATATAGCTGTGTGTGGAGATTATTGTGTAATAACAGGACACTGATGCTGGCAATCAGCAGGCACAACTGCAAGAATAGGAAGTGGATTCTGCCCCTCCCTGTTTCATTACAAATTAATGTTGCAATAGGGAAGGGGTGATTGCTCTACCAGGGAAGGAACTATCCAAACTGGAACATGCCACTCACATAAAGGGGTTTATTAGATTTTAAGATGCTACACTGCAGAGTAAGAGATTTTCTTGGCTGGTACCAACATCAGTTATTTGCCTCACCGTATCTACCTCTTCCGAAGCTGATACGAATAGCTCATTATCAAGCTGTGTGTGCTGTTGAGATATTTAACCATACATAAACTGGTGGCTGACTGCATGAACAAATACAGATAAGACAAATGTGAGATAATTGCACTAATAATAATCATCTGTTAACATGTCGCTCTATGCAATGCACTGTTATGCAATGAAGGAACAAGTCAAAGAAAATTACTATGCCTGTGCAATCACAGAGTCCTCTGTAAAAAAATGCTCACAGCAATCGTTTCACCCACGTGACTTGAAAATCAGTCTCGCAGAAACGGAAGACGAATGCAGTGCCGATGTGATGTCTCGGTGAATATTATGAGCAGGAGCATGCTGGAAATGGAACTGCCGTTCGGCCTCGCCGGCCGTGAAATCAGAAACACAGATTGGCCCCCCTCACGGCCAATCGGCACGCGGAGCACGTACGGCGACTACCGAGCGGACCTTCCGTGACATTCGCCGATACGCCGCCGAAAGAGAAAAACAACTGACATTTCTCTTAATATGCTGCTTACCCTTAAGGTCTCGGAAAACAGTCCTCTTCAAAGAGGGATTTGCGATCAAAGCGAAGCGCACAGATGGGACCGCAGGAACACGCAGGGACCCTGACGCTCGCTCTGCACCCCGCCACCTGTGACCCACGCGGGGATGTCACCCATCATTGAGACAGACAGTCTCATTTCGGCAGGCCAGGCCGCCCCGACTCCGGGCACAGTGATACCCCTCCAGTATGCTCGGATCCCAGAGCCTGGCCCCTATTGCGGTAAGCCGTGTTCATCACAGCGATGAATGGGGAGGGCCGTCACGTGCGCCGCGAGGAACATGAATCACGTCGGCGTGGACACGCCTCGGGGGGAAAAGGGACCCTATGCATCTGAAACGTTCAGCTGGAGAGGCCTGCGGCTGTGCGCGCTCGAAACTAAATTACAGCTGTCACCCGGGCCTCCTCGCTCCCACCAAAATGATTTGCATTACAACATTTGTCTCGCGTCTCCTTTCTTGTCAGAGGCAGAGAGAAGCAGGGGGAGTAGGGCTATACCTGTTCATATATCACGCCGGTCTTCCCCTCAGTTCTCCACACTCAGCCCTTTTGAAGCGCACCCTCCGAATCGCACTAATGAAATGGACCGGATGAAAAGCACTCCAAATACAGAAGAAAAATTATTATTACTATTATTATTAGTAGCAGTAGTAGTAGTAGTGTCAGTGTAAAATTTATTTACTTAATATTAGATAGAATCCTTTAAGATAAACCTATTTAATCGTTGATTCTATTTAAAAAGAGTCAGGTTGAAGCAAACATCCACTGAGTGAATGCAGGGGTACCAGACAACCAAGGCCGGGGGAGCACAACCCTTGCAATCTGTGGGTGCAGTTTTGATGTTACACGGCCTACGGGCCATGGCTCCTGCACTTAAGAGCTTAAAAAGATGGGAGTAAAAAAGGCCAACTTCCTCTGAGATTCAATGGCTTAGCCAACATTCTTAACTGAATTTAAATATCAAAAGAAACAAACAAATCATGCATTAAAAAATGCTCAAAAGAAAATGAAAGAATATTACCCATTTACATTTTAAAACCCAATAATGTTGTAATGAACAACGCCTTGAAACTACATTTACTTAGTTACTCAACAGTGAATTTTATTTGCACGAGACCGACTCACCAACGTTAAACAAACATGCTTTAAAAAGACTTCCCAATGAGCTGCCAAGAATGGAACTCTGCTGAGCCTCACAGGAACCAGGTGTGTTATTGTTCCAAGCGAATTTAGCTGTACAACCTGGGTCCAAAGGGTTTAGTTAAATTCTGTCGCAATTACACCACTTGGCCCCTATCCACCCTTTCATTGTTTCAGTCATGCACAGAGAGCACAGCGGTGGCAAAGGTCATGTGGTGTGCCAGTACAGTTGCAGAGGAACGATGAAAACGTTCTTATCTGCATTGGCAGCTGCCCATGGTGCACTGTGGGATTCCCTGATCACCATGGCCACAGACACAAGCCCTGGCACACTTTATTGAGTTTATTCGTGGGCTGTTCCTATCTGACAAACTGCCTCATTTCTGACTTTTTGTGTTGATATTTCCATTTGTTGTCTTCAATTGTGAAGAGTACTTTAATCTTTATGTATCACCTTTCATTCTTTTTGTGAGACTGGGTTTTCAACTAAACACTAACAGTCCAATTTTGGGTGAGTTCTGGCCATTTTATAAATCCAAGCAGAGTTATGTTGGTGTCATGTTGTTAACATGACTGCATACACAAGAGAAAGGTCACAAATCAGCATGGAGCAAGGATAGGGAGTCTTTAAGAACAGGCCATGAAGTATCTCTCATCGCAACAGACCACATACTCACATTCAATTTTTCCCCTCACCTCTTCTCATTTCCAAATATTGATTTCACTGTCAGTAACTGCAATCACCTTTGACCACTGAAGCATTTAATCAGAAACAGGGCTGCTTTGCTCTTATCGAGCAGTCAGCGCAAAACAAGGAAAAGGAACCTGAGGGTCTAATCCACACTGGCCATTTTGATTTCATCCATTACTTCCATTTCCATATGGACCCTTATTTTCTCCTGGTCTTGATATAACATTGGCCACTGATCATGATAATGATGACCATGTCATGCAGATCCGCTGCCGGCTCAGTCATTTTCACTCACATTCCCGGACCTCCTCAGGAAGGGGGTGGAGACAGTGTTCAGACAGGTCCTGAGAGCGATCATTTGCGGCTCTGGAGATGCGTCACAGAGACCGAGTCAACTGCTATGTGGTCCCTCTGGGTATTCCAAAGCCATGAACAAACTGCTAATGCCCACGTAATGATTCCAATGAGAAATTCCTTTAAAGGGGAGATCACAGTAATGTAATTTATGAGTACAGCTACAGACACACAATCATCCATACACATTTTGGTCATTTTTCTACAGCTACTTTTACTTCTAACTTTCCCATGACTTCTATGACTTCTCCATGACTTTCTGGGCCAAAAGTTTAGTTGTTTTTGTTTGTGTCTACAGGATTCCTTCAGAGTGGTGGAGCACAGCTTGTGATGTGCTATTAACATTCCACAAAGTGACTGCATCTCAGCTCGGCTACAATGCAACCCTGTTTAACAGCCCAGACTCCCCCCTGGGAGACGGTGCTAATTTCGGAGAGGCTCGCACCCGCCCCGTGTTAAAGACGGGTCTCGTCCTTCCACACCGCCCAAGCTCTGAGCGCCGACGTCCACCTGTTCTTTTGATAACATTATCGAGTGTCGGCCGATGGAGACTGACCCGCTCTCCTCCCTCATCCTTCGCAACACCTGTCACACACAGAAAGTCAGCGATGATCCATGGGTTAATTATAGGGAAACAGTGAGCAATGGCCGCTCTGTCTCATTTCATACAGACATGAGCCAGGCGCTCACAAGACGATCCACTGGTGCAGTCAGATGCCAAAACATTCATGCAAGTCTCCACTATTCACACTAATGTGTCCGGCTGATATTTAAAATGTGTTTAATTACAAATGTAGTAGAAAGCTAAACTGTACAGCATTCCAAAGAGGGCGTAATACTACGGCAGTGTAGAAAATCAAGTAAAGTGCATTTTCATTAATCATTTATGAACTCTAATCAGGGGAGGGTAACAAGACAGATTAAAACAAATTTTCTAATAAAACAGTCCTCATTTAACGTGGTGGTGGAAAGACCGCACAGCATGTCTTTCAAACCCCATTATATCCTGAAGGGACTTAGATGGTAGTGTGCCTGTTCAACAGAGGGGCATCGATCCATAAAAGGTCTGACAAAACCTTGCTGGATTTTGTTACAACTGTCACGCACTGTGGAGAACTCCCTCATATTATATGTCCTTTCTGGTTTTAGAGAATGTTCAGACACATAAAATCTGACACTGCCCACGGGCTGTTGCAGTCTATGTCTGAGACCCATTTTAGCACATGCATCAGAAAATTAAATTACAGATGAAAAAATTACATACAGAGGTAATATCTGATGGTGTACTTGCATTTCAGTTTGGTTTGCAAGTCCTGGGCCTACACTGCTTTTGTGACATTTGTATTCATGCAATATAGGCAAGACAGCCCCTCTAATTTACATAAGTACACAAGCCCTCCGAGATGGAAAATGCACAGCTGAAGTGAATAGACCATAATTAACTGAATAGATCATAACAAATTGCAATGGTTTACACTTGTGCAGTTATTAGTCAATAAGCTAATTACGAGACGCCCACTGCAGTAGCTGGTTAGAGACAGTTTAGAGGCTAGCACAATGGTTACCCATCATAGTCCGTCTGAAGAAGTAGGTCATGTGCCAGCCACAACTCAACCATGATACACATCTCCAGTATAACATATGAACAGTCTATGGTTCAGTGTGCAGTCTGTGGGGGCATCCACTTGCCTTTTCTGAACCAATTTCACTACTGTATTTGCATTAGTTCCTGTACATGTTCCACTTCTTTTAATCTCTGAATTTACCTAATTGGTTGGAATTGTTTTCCTTCCCCTCTGTGCTTATGACTTGTAGGCCTATATCACTGTATTAGCTAAGCGTTTCTCATGAAAAATGATGCCTTCATTTTCAGGAAAATAATTTTCAAAATGTGCATGACCCCCTGGAGAACCACTTAACGATGAAAAAGTAACAGTGGCAAGATACGTTCTACGTCAACATTAGTGTCGCATACCACAGAAGACGCTGTAACCTCAGCCAAACCCTCAGAGATTACACTGCAGGTAAATCTTACAGCTTCACCGCCATGACACTGTTCACATCCTCTGAGGCTTCTGGGAGGGTGGAGGACAAGGCAGAGAAACAGGCTCCTCACCTCTGACCCGACTGGCTCCGCCCCCCAATGTCACACGTTCACTCAGGAAAAGAGCAGCCCTATATAACGTGGGTCTCTAAGTCACTCTTACGAGGGACCAAACAAGGAAACTCACCTGGAGCTGCTTAATAAACGAATGAAACTGCTAGCTGAAAACAAACAGCTACTGACAAGGTTCAGACTGACAGGAACACACAACTGTCAAAGGAAGGAAATAAACATTTTTCCAAATAATGAATCTAATTTTTATGTTCTGTTCTTTATTAACACTCTGCGGGGGAGCCTGCAATATTCTTAATGCTTTGCAGGCTATATTTAAAAAGGAAAAGACTGGGTGTGTTTTTAGTATTACTGAAGCAGTGAAATAAACTAATTGTAAATAAATAACAAAGTATTTGTTAGCATTTGAGACGTTGCATCTGAATACATACTGGGTACTCAAAAATGACCATTATTTACATGACAGTGTTCCTCAGTATATTCAAGGCCTGACTTGGGACAGTGCTAGATAAAAATCATGACTAAAGGCAAGATGAGAAATCTAGCTGGGCTGAATAGTTTTCATCATTAAACTCCTTGCTCTACAGTTTCATTGGTTCTGGTCAACATAAAGCTCTGACCACATATTTTGTGACAGGAAAGTCGAAATATTCAATGTTCAGCGATGAAATCTAAATGAAACGATTTCAGATAAGAGGTTTTCAATCTTCATCTAAAAGCTTTATCTAAAAAAAACATTTCAACCAGCCATAGTATTCTCACAGTAGTTCATTTACATTTTCTGTCAAACAGCTTCACTGTCAATATTTTCTAGACACTTCACCTAAATATCAACCGACATGGCAGCATCAACAACAGCACAGAGCAGGGAGGACTGACACAAGTGAGGTGTGAATGATAAATCGCATCCGAAAATTTTAAAAGGAGTCGAACGACTGCAAATGTTTTCAAAGCAACAAAGAAGTTGCCGAGATGAGTAATGCAGTGAGTCAAGCGTTCCTCCCATTATCCCACGACTCAGAACCGAATTATAGGCCATGCCATAACCACATCATTGTTTCAGAGGACAGTGTGCTGCACTGAATCACAATGCAGTCCAGGACATGTATACAAAGCCACAAGATGTTTAGCGGTGAGAATAGGCTGTTCTTGGTTGGCAGCTCCGCCTACAGTCTGGTCTGCCTTCGCACTGTGTCAGGTCTGGTCTTGAAATGGTCACCGCTTCCAAGGTAAACCCTGGTAAACTAGTCCCTGCATGAGCAGCTCTCTGGGTGAAAATGAAAGGTTAAGTGCTCTGACATTCCTGCAGCTGCAGGGGTTTTCAGCCATTTTGTAAGTCTGACCCAGCCCCATTATTCCGCATCCCACCCCTCCAGAGTGAAAAGGAAACAGGAACCCTCCTTTCACAAGGGCCAATGACTTTCAGACGACACACATTCTGAACCATAACAGGCCGAGACACACTCATCTTCCAGCGTGACTTGTAACAGACATCCAAGTTCACGACGGTGAGAGCGTCAAGTTCGGGGATGGAAGCCAGCGCTCATTAACTGATGCTCTTTCGCGGGAGACACTTTCTAAAGTCTGAAAAGATCAGGTCTGAAGGATAACTGGAGGATGTTCAAGCCTGCTCAAGGACAGGCATGCATGTCCTGTTCCTATTTTTTATTCACAGGATCAGATAGAAAATAAAGCACACTTGATTAGACTGAATATTCAAACAGCATCTGCAGGCCAGCTTCACTGTAGATAACTGCAGGTAAAACAGATGTCAGAGCTCTGTGTTTATTCACCATGACTACTGGAAGATTATGCTTAGTGGCACAGTTTTGCCCCAGGCATTGCTGCTGTGATACTAAATTCAATAAAGCCCTACATACCACCAGATGTCGCATTCAGAAACCGACTCATTGGATTTTTTTCCCCCAGTTGTGGGAAAGAAAAAAATGAAGCATTCACTCCAGTGATCAGGGCAGAATATGTGGTAGAGCTGGTTTGTGAAATACTGCTGACAGCCACATGAGAGCTCAAGCAATGCTGGCCTGAATCATGCTGATGTATTTGCTTTGCTTACAAGCATACAAATGATTAATGTGTCACATTTCTCTCTTTTTGGATCCTTCAATGGGTTGTACATAGGTCCCCTGACTATGGTGTCTTAAATGTTTACCATCAAAGTTACACTTTCTATGCAAAACTGATCAGCAGGGCATTCAGCCATTGTACTTGCAATTGTTCAATTACAAGTATAATCTCATAAATTATATTGGTTCTGTGAAAATGGCACATGAAAATGAGTGATTGGTTAACGTGGAAACGCATCCAACAACGCTGGAGGCCAGGCACATTCCTTGACATTAATTGTTGTTTATGGGGCTGAAGCACATGTTTAAGTTACACCCACACAAGCAAGAAAGGAAGAGATGGAAAAACACCGGGCTCACTATTCCTTTTGCGCCCAGGGATTTACCAGGTTTCTGATGAACGGCAAACGACTAATATAAAGCCATTCCTTTACATCCATTTTTTTCTGAAAGCGTTGCCCAAGTCCCCTATTTTTATGGAAATCTCATGACAGCTTACTGGAGTGAAATAACTTCGAGACATTCGCAGACAAATGGGCGTGTGTTCCTGATACGCGTTCGCGAGCGCGAAAGGGGACGAGACCGATGAGCGTTTTTTCAGAGTGCCGTCTACCGGTTTAAATCCATATCAGTCAGACACAGAGGTGCTTCAGGTGTTCTGCATTTATCTCAGTTACCTCAGAAAATGCCCGAACGGGAGCTTTCCATCTTCACGTTGATGGACCAACTGGGAAATCAATGGATGCAGTACAGTATTCTTCAGCACAGGACACAACAAACCTGACAGCACGGAATTAATGAATCACTTCCCTGCGCTTTATTCCCAGGTTGAAAAACTCTGAAGGAGAGCAACATCAGCATTACTCCACGCTACGCGGGCCCGGAGAAACATCCATTTTGTTACGAGTCACCGTTCGGAGCGCGCTGTGGAGCACTGTGCCTCGGTGCCGGAAACGGTGCAAATAACGTTGCACCCAGCAAATGTCTTCAGTTGCCGATCAAAATAACACGTTAAGTAAGCGATGATACGCACACCAGCGGGTCGACAATCGTGCAAAACACATTCACACGACAGATGCGCTGTAAAAGAAGTTCAAACTAAACATATGCATTGGTTCTCCGTGACTGCACCGGGATAAACCTACTAATATAATAGATTGGCTTCAGGAAAAATGTTGAAACATCACAAGTACTTATCACACCCATGGTGTATTTAACTTGCAAATACACTTCCTCTAATACTGATGCTGGTGACAACTTGATAAAAATCTTTAAAGGAACAGCGCGTCTCTGCCAGTGTTTCGTTAAGAAAAATAAGTAAAATGTAGTGCTTGTAACTAGTGTTGTTTCATCCCCAGGGATATCAACAAGTTTTAGTAACTTACCTTTGAAAGTAATCTGATGGGGTTCGCTATTTTCCTACGTGCAGTGTAACAGGGTAGAGAACATCGGAGAACTCCCGCTGATAGTTTAACAACCCTTCCCAAAGAAGCCATCGCTGCACAATTAATCCACGAGCAGAAGGGATAGGATCATAATGCACACGTCTCCGCGAGTGAATTATCGGTGGAGATTCAGTTTTCCCAGTGAAAATTTCATCGGATACTACGTCCGTTCACGTGTAAACCACTCCTCTTCGACGTTTTGAGCACAAAGGCGCTGCTTAGGCGCGGCGGTACATTCCGCTGATAGCTCCGTCCGACAGTGCTCACTCCGCTCACCCTATTGGTGGATGCAACAGCGAAGGGGATGGGTTATTCTTTACATCTCAGATAGGATTTCAAAGTCAACAAAAGTACAACATTTTCAAAGTTTCCTTTCTTTTTAAGCGCTTTAGCATTTAAACAGATTCAGTGGATTTGCCGACTTTGAGCGTAGTGACCACAATGCTAAAATTGTTTGTATTATTTCGTACATGTCCATATTCATTTTTGTGTACAACTGCTGTGTAATCCGATCCGATGAGCGCTCGGGTCCGTATAGTTTGACTTTCCTTGACGATTTCACAATATTAGCGCAATTTATGAATGCATTATGCACTGTAGCAACGCAAAGAGAGGTGCTCGCGTCTCTCAGGGAAAAAGTCATTTAACAGCTCCTTACGTGTGTGTAATATTTTTTTCTTCCATTTCATGCTGTGACATGATTTTTTCTTTTCTTTTTTTTTTTTCTTTTTTTTTTGTTTTTAATGTAGCGGGCTTGTTTTTGGTCATTCTGTTAGCTGGCTGATGATTAGAATCGCTGCTGCCTTCGTATGAGTCACGCTCTCAAAGCCAAGACAATGCCTGTTTTGTGCTGACGCACCCACAAATGATCTCGCACTGGTTCCCCATCGCGCAGGAGCCTGTTTTTTCACGGCCTTTCCTTCATGCCCCAGTTCCCTATATCCAACTTTAATTATGGTCTTTCGGTATTAATATCAGATTTCTTTGTAGTATCCCTGACTCTGGTACTCA
This sequence comes from Megalops atlanticus, assembly GCA_019176425.1. Classification (NCBI taxonomy): domain Eukaryota; kingdom Metazoa; phylum Chordata; class Actinopteri; order Elopiformes; family Megalopidae; genus Megalops; species Megalops atlanticus. The sequence goes on along the minus strand of CM032894.1, from coordinate 8,434,266 downwards.
CCTGTGCGCTGGTTGATTGAGTGGTGTAAATCTGGTAAGGTTATTTACCAGTATTTTCATCTTGCTGCTGATGACAAAGGGAGCAGTGACTGATTACTGTCATACCGTACCTGCACAGTTAGTTCTCTTTCAAGTTTATTTTTCATGAAATGTGTTAAAAGAGGCTGTAAGCTTGAAGGAAGACCACTGCCATTCTGGTTTAGTAACTAGTAGCTCTCCAGCTAGTGTTGACCTCAGTGTTAGTTCAGTTAATGCACCATTAGAGAATGTAAATGTCTGGATAATGCATCTGTCACTCATCTACAGAGCCAAAGTGAAAGTCAGCTGACACCACAGTGCATTTTAGAACATCCTTATAGAAATCAAATAGAAGTTAATTTGGCTCAATAGATGGTTTTTGCTGTGTGTTGAAAAGCCATTGAATAAAACCATGCTGTAGCAAACTCAAATCACAAATATGGTCTGCTAACATGTAACATAACTATGTATGTAAGTATTTGTCACTATTTTACTTATTTGCTGGTTTGCTTGGTTTTACTTGATTGGCTGTCTGCAGAACAAGCTGATCCAGGGTCAGACTTTGCTAGGATTTTAAAAATTCTTTTCCAGTTTACACAGATTGCTTCCGGCATCCTGGGTCAGATCATGTTGGATCAGACCTTTATCCATCAGCTCTCTGCATCTGATGGTTCAGGAGATTGACTGATGGGATGTAAGTGGACTCTGCTGGATGGAATGCAGATTCTAAGTGCAGTGGAATGGGTGGAGGAAGGTCAAGCCTGAATGGATGGTTGTGTGTTCTAACTCCACGTCTGCTGTGTTCAATCTTTTTGTCCTTCTCACCTTGCCGTATGGATTTACTTTAGGAGGTGTTTGCTCCCAGTACCTCATGCGTGTCATGGATGCTGCAGTCCATCTCTACTGGCTGCCAATAACATGGGCCTAGTAGGCAAATACGCTGTGGATGTGGTGCAAATGTCCCTGCTGGAAGGGGAGGCACCAAAGTTCTTGTTAGAAAAGCAGTCATATATGCGTATCAGGAACATTGGGGTATCAGTTTTATGGGGATAAGTGGTTGGTGATGGTTACTGAATGTGCTGGAAAATGTGGATGAGGTTGTATTGACTCAGCTGAGGCTTGGGCACATGGATGTGAATTTTTAGATTTAGGCAGGCAGGCAGCCCATTGGACTATGTGTGATGTGTCTTGTCCCTGAAGCTTGTTTTCTTGCAAAAGTTTAGCATGTCTGAGAGGCATGATGCATCAGTTAGTGGGGTATTAGGTACTGGGTCCACATATGGGTTTCCAGGATGTACCAAACTACTTATGCATCCTGATATCGAAATTCACATTTTCCTAACTGTAGATAAAAACAAAGGATTAAAAAAAAATCTGTTACATTTCCACTGTCATGGCTTCAAAGTGTTGTTAAGAAGCAGCTTACACATAGACAACCTATAAAATCTCCACAAGCAGATTTATGAATAAAAATATTACTCACATCAAGAGGCATAACAAAGAGCATATAGAATAAAATACAGTGTATATAGGAAAACAAGAATGCAGCTATGCGAATACAGTGTCATAAAAAGATAATGAAATGAAGTAGACTTGTTTTATGGTTGTTAATCAGTCTCTTTGCAAAAGGACATAAAACATAGGGTGTGCCACTGTGTCACTTTAACCTCTGTGTAGGAGTGGCTATCCTGTACAAACAACTCCCTCTGCATATGGGGCCGGTGGAACTATGCTTTATAAAAATGTACGTGCACCCATGTCAGTCTAGTGAGGCATTTACTAAGTTATATTGTAAAGGAAGACAGTCACAAACTACCACTTTAAATACTACCCAGCTCTCTTTGTGGTGAGGATAGGTTCTGAATGAGTGTCAGGGTGTGGGGGAGTGAGTGGCAGCCACCTTTAACAAAACAAACAACTCAAGCATGGGTCATATTAGCAAGGTTCACTATAAAACCAGAAAGTGTTCACAAGTTTAAAATGGAATTATCCATTCTACCATTGTGATGACTGCTGCCACTCAGCGTTTTCCAGTTAGGTGCACAAATAACTTCCTGCCTTCACCAAAATCCCTGTCTCTCATCTCCACACACAAATGGCTGTTTAGGATGAGAACCGTGTACAAATCTGGGGCATTTCAGCACACCGTGTTCTAATACTTTTGAAGTCCCTGACAACCTGCACATTCACGCAGTGAGCGTACTTTCAGTTTCTGCGCACATTCAGTGAACGATCAAGGGATTAATACAAAATGGGTACAGTCGATTGCACCATTTGGGTACGTCTGAGGAACTAGCAATTGTGAAAAATTGATGTTTTAACTCAGGCAGCGCTTCCTGCTTGTTGGGGAAGTTAATGCATCACAGAAGCCAAGCAGCCAGGGCAATGTTAATGTGCCGGGTGCAATCACCTCTACCGCAGTCGTGCCAGCCTTGACAGATCTCATTATAAATTTCTCATGCATTTATTAGCATGCTAAATATTTTTCACTCTGACAGAGCAACTGACAAAATACACATGGTGGTAAGACTAAATGACAAAATCAGTGTCCCTCACTTTTCTAAGTGTTAATATGTGGCAGTGGCAGTGTGGCACTTGAGAAAATAAGGGCTTTATTGCATGAGGCAACGGTTCCAACAGGCAGTAACCACCTGGCAAACATCTAATAAATGTGGTCTTCATTTGCCATAACCAGGGAACTGTGAGCAACAATGTCCACCCTGTAACACACCTGTAAGAGTGATATGTTTGCCTAGACTCTATACAGGTATATCATGCAGATATATATATATTTTTAGAGTATGATTTGTCAGTGACCATCTTCACATCTTTATATTCTGGAATGCATTAACAGGATAGTAGTGTGTCATTAATCTGAGAAAGACTGACCTTTAATTGCAGTATAGCTTGAGTACATAGCAAAAGAAAGATCAGTCCAGTGAGTGCAAGAATTGCCCTCAGTCATTTGTGCACTCACTCCCTGAAATAATACTAGTAATGCATTAGTGCCTTAGAGTAAACCACTTGATTCCTCTGATACATACAGGCACAGGAACAAACACGCTAGCAGATTTCATGCATGTGCTACAAATAGGTTCATTTAAAATTTAAATTGTGAATGAAGGAACAGGCTCACAAGTATTAATCAAGGTTTGCACAATGAATAAGCAGATCAAATAAGGATAGAAACTAAGAAAAGAAGACAATTGTTTAATTCATATTTTCCTTGTTTCCACTTTGTGTGTTGAGCCAAATAAGATATTATCAGAAGACTGAACTTAAGTACACCTTGTCAGAGTGCAGGCTGATGTACCCCACATAAAATCAGAGGAAAGGAGTCAACTGTACAAAAGTAAATAATTTAAAACCCACATCCCAAGCAGGAACCAGCTTCGGCACAACCACAGAACACAGTTCAGTTGAAAAACTCACAGCTCCTCAGCCACACTAATCTTTGAAGTGTTTCTGATTGGGGCTGGTGTGCTTCAGACAGACCCCTACTTTCACATGCATAAATAATTATTCAGTTTGATATGAAATTGATTGAATACAGATCTGTTATTATGGTGAACTGAAATGAAAGATTTCCGCAAAACACCTACAGGCATTTAGGGACACATACATAACCAGCATAAATTCACATTACTGACATTACAAACTTTTTTTTCCTTTTGGAAGTCAGCTGTTTCTCAGGGAAGTATGAAGGCTAATCCTTCACACACCCACTCTCTGAGGCAACATACCGTTTCTTATGTTCACTTTCCATATACTGCCCATCTATCTTCCCGCCTGACAACAGATTAATTCGGTGTTGGTCAGATCCATCTTCATTGTCATGCCAGAGAAAATACAGAAAATAATGAGACTGAAGCAGCTTGACAGGCAGCACCGCAGTTCGTCAGCAAGTCTCCCTGCCAGGTTTAAACAGTATTAATGGACATGTGGGAAGAAATAAGACCGTGCCCAGCTGATCGTGAATAGGGATATTCATCTGCCTCGTGCAACAACTGGACTGCTCTAATGCATCTGTGTGCTTTTGGCAAACAACAACGGTTGACTCTCAAAAAATCAAACTCGCTCAAAGAGGCTTCTCTCAATGATGTTTGCCAAGCGGTTGATCTTACGGCTGCTTGTGTTGGTAACAGATTTATGACTGTAAAGCTGGAAAGAGTCGGCACTATTAGATCCGGTTGGCTCAGACTGACAGTGATGGATCATCCTCTATAAGATCATATTGACGCTAAGGAGCAGAAGCTACAGCATGGCTTACTTGTGTGGGTAAATGTTTTAAATGTGTCTCACAGTTGAAAAGATTTCTCAGCAGAGTAGGGTAAACAGCTCTCAGGGTGTGAGACTAGCAACAGAAAATGTACCAGAGGTGCTTCCAACATCCACAGCTAACTCCAAAAAGTGCACTTTGGAAAAAAGGTGACTATTGAATATAAATCAAGTGAAGATCATTTGCCATAGGTGAGCATATTTCTTGTCAAGTGTTTTGTAAAAATGGGGGAAGTATATCTCAAAGGTGCTTATGGCCGGAAAGTTATATAAAAACATTTATTTCACCGGCAAGAACAAATTAAATCTGCGTTCAACCTCAGGGTGTCTTGGAGCTGAACCAGATTCTGAGTCTTCAGTGATGGATGGGATGAAGGTGAGCCTAAATTCTGAGGTCTTATTGTATTATCTTTGCCTGTCAGAGGAGTGTAGAGGAGCAGTGTGCCCAACAGCAGAAAATGGCAGTGTAGTGGCTAAGGAGCGGGACTTATAACCGAAAGGTTGCTGGTTCGATCCCCACTGAGGACACAGCTGCTGTACCCTTGGGCAAGGTAAATATCCAGCTGTATAAATGGATAACATTGTAAAGAACTATAACCTATGTAAGTTGCTTTGGATAAAAGTGCCTGCCAAATGAATAAATGTAAAATAGTGGCTGTGAGTCTGTTTGTGGTCATCTCAGTGGCCTGCATATTTGGAGAGCTGAGGTTAGCTATCTAGTTAGGTTATAAACAATTGTCTAAGACTGTGTATTGAAAGACTGTTATCATGAATAATTTCAGTGATCATAATAACACTAGCCACAGTAGCTAGCCTATTAGCCACCATAATGAGACGGTACGAAGCTCTGCTATCCCAGTAGCTTTGTGGTGGAAACCGAATGTGCAAATAAAGATGTGACGTTGAGATTTCTTTAAGGATATCCAAAAAAAGCTTGTTCTAAATGTAAACAATCAAAGAAATATCTGATTGCACTGCTGACCAACCACTGGGAGCCAAAATTTACTAATGTTCAAATGGCCACAGTAAGAAGTGTTCAAAACTGTAATATTGTTGTAATTAGTCTGAGATCTGTTTCTGAACATCTGAGATCATTTTTTTCCATCCATGTATTCATGTTTGAATTTTATTTCACAAGAATCATGGCATCAATAACATGTTTAATAACACAGAATGTCATTTTATTCATAGCATCCACATGTTTTTTCCCCTTCACGTTCATTTTAGCTTTAGCTCTGAAGGGCCACATGAGACAGTAACAGCTTGGCCATTCCTGCCTTACCGGCTAGCTGTCCCCATAAAACGGACCACACTGCCCTCTAGTGTGCAATATCAGCACTGCAAGGGCCAAATGTCAAGGCACTGCAGAAAAACAATTCAAGGACAATCAACACCACAAGGCGCAGGGGGACACAAGTACGTTTAAATGTACTCTATGCATAACCAGCTCTAGAAACGAATACATCTGGGGTTCTGGATACCGATCACTAACCGAATGGAGGAAAGAGACAGAAAAATATATTGTATGTATTACCAGAGCAATCACTTAACTTAATTAGCCTGTCCCCTTCGACTGCAGCGACATTCATCATTTATATCAGCTCCGTCAGCACAAACCGATTCAAATGGTCAGATATCATATTATAGCATGTTTAGTACTCACCATCCAGAAACCAATCCATCACTGTAACCCAACATCGCCAGGTTATTAAAACATTACTTGACATGCATAATATTAGACTGTATTTTCTAAGTGGTTGTCGGGTCCCTAGTGGTAGAATGCCCTGATATTACGCCACAAGGATCAGTCTTTTCGGGATGCGGCGTTCCAAATGATTTATATGTCCGTTAGCGCCATCTACTGGTATAGAAGATTCTCTGCAACATGAACGCAATGCTGTGTCTTACCTATATTGTTTGAGCGCTGAACCTGGAAAATGCCGACTGAACCACAAATGTTAAGCCTTTTCTTCTCGATATCCAGAGAGACACAAGTGTAGTGTATAATTACTGTTAAAACCCATTCTGACCGATGAATGGCCAAATATCAACACAGTTAATCCGAATGTCTAGGAATGATAACTGAATTCATGAACACCCAGAGGACGCATCTGTATATTCCCCTTAATTTGATGTCTGTCACAATCCAGTTCTGTATAATGTATTATGCTAAATTATGAGGAAAGGCCATTTAGGGTGATGCTGTATCTCACTGGAGGGAATAACATCAAAGTCCAATCTGCAGCTGATGGACTCAGCGCTTCTCCCCTGCATTGCTGGAGGTCAGGCTGGACCAGCAAGTAGACAGAGCATGCCCTAATGTAATGTTACCTGTCATTCATCCTTGACCTTTAACATGTAATGTTCACAATGGCAATGTGTGTTAGTTGGAAACATGGCCTTTTCCAACTTCTGGATTGTTCAATTTACTGATAAAAATATAGATGGAGCAAAAAAAAAAAAAAAAAAAAAAACGACGTATACTGTCTCCCTCCTTTATATAATAATTAAGCATGATATATGTTATGAATAATGACACACATTAATGTCCTGTCTATCTGAGCTTTCACACGGATGTCACTCTTCAAACACAGACCAAGTTCAAGTGGGAACGGGGAGTTACATCTCCCCTCCCACCTTATCAAAATGGCCAAAGTGCAGAAGTGCAGTGAATGAATATGGTAATCATTAGCACTGAAACCTGATCCATTACAGCATAGCACACACACACACACACACACACACACACACACACACACACACACACACACACACACACACACACACACATTTTCTAATTAAATCAGGAGATTGACTGAGGTGGGACATCAAAGGCACAGAGTAACTATGATAAGGCAAATTTGTATTAATTAGTCTGAGGGAGAGTGAAAGAAAGTGGTGGTGGTGCAACAGAGAGGAGAGGGAGAGGGTGAGTCTGGGAGATGTCTAACTGAGGCGTGTGCGTATGGATAAAGAGAGAGGGGGCCTGAATGCTGTTTGAAGTCTGGAGCTGAGAAAGATAAAATGGAGATAATTGTCTCAGAATGGAGGTGGTAATGAAGCGTAGTAGATCTGTACTAAGGATCCCACTGCCAACACCCCCCACTGTTACTGCTAACAATTCACTCTCCTAATTGACCAACCAGGACTCCCAAGAGCTCTCTGTTACTATCAATAATTCATTCCTAAATAATTTAGGCTGTGGCCAATCACATGTAGACAAGCAGCATTAATTGAGCGTGAATAAATTCTGCAGAAACCGGTTCAAGTATGGACACTGAGGATGTTAGGTTGTCTTTATTTGGAAGATTGAACATGCCAGAGCTAAAAGAAAGAGTAGTTTAAATGACTAAAGGATGATGAATTTGCAGTAAATATAACCTTGGATTTCACTGTCAAATAACATGAAGGAGTATAAAATTATCATGGTCGTTTTAGCTAGGGTCCACATATGTATGCACAGAAATTGTCATGGGGGCCCTGCTGTTAACCTGTAATGCAAAAAGTCATCTGCAAACCTGGGTGATTTTGAATGCAATTCAGCAAAGTAACTCCAAAACTAAAGTTTGCCTGTGTTCACTAACATACCACTACAGTCAGCGGCTTCCACCCCTGTTTAACTCAAATGTTCAGGTTCTGTCTTGCTGAATCATTGGTGGGGTTCTCTTGGGCTAAACCCATCAGACACAGCTCACAGCATTAATATGAGGTTGGTCGTAATGGTAACAGTTAAATATATAGTTTCGGATCATTGGACTTACTGCTACATTGGACTTACTGCTTTGATTTCTACAGAGTGCCAGTAGAGGTCAGTAATAGACTGGAACATCACCGTCACTGTTACTGCTCATAGTGGTGCATACAGTATGGTGCAATGGTTCTTATTGATGAATATGCTGTGCTACTATTAAAATTTCTGAGTGGCTCAGTCAGCAAGATGTGTGCTTTGAGTGCAGGCTGAGTCCTGTGGACCGGGTTTGAAATCAGCTTGTGTCATTTGCTAGCAATAACTGACACCCCAAAACGGTGGACCAAACTGGCGTTGGTCTTCCAAGGGAAGGAGTGGTTAGGCTGGCCAAAGACTCCTTGTCTGACCGCTCTCAGGCACCCTGTGATTCTTCAGTGTTCTGCAAGTTGTTTGGATGATGTCAATGGAGTAGCAACTATGCTTCAATGTGCGCCCACTCCACTGTAGTGTGAATAAATAGCCATTGGCTGCATGCAAGTGTGTCACGAGATTGCATTTGTCTCATCTCAATACATCTCAGGTTGTCACTGTGAGAGGGGCCTAGTATACCATTGACGATTCTAAAACAGGGTTGCATAAAAGGGAAAATCATATTAAAAGATTCAATGCAATATTGAATTACTAATCAAAGGAATATAATATGCATAGAAAAGGATACCAGCAATGACACCTTGTGTAATTTCACCGTTTAACAGGAAGCAACCTCTCACACCAAAACCTTTCTTGTTGCACTCTCAGATTCTCTTTGATATGCACAGATATCCTGGGAGAAGACCATAAACAGACATTTTTCACACAATACATAGGGCAGCATCAAGTTAATTTCAGAATGTATTTGTTGTGGATGTTTACACTGTGAATCACAGTTGCACAAGGATTATCACTGATCTCATATCTATATTCATTTACATTTAAACTTTGACTGTTACATACGTCAGTTACGAAATAAATTTTTCCATATGTATATTGCTATGTGTGCACACACACATATATATATATATATATATATATATATATATATATATATATATATATATATATATATATATATATATATATGTAATACACACACATACACACACACATCTGATATTATAGTAATCACAGTTATTTCCTTTTAAGTAAATCTGTTCTCCTTTTGCTAACTCCTCCACTGATCCTTATTACCAAAGTGCTCATAAATGCCTGTGGGGAGTTAAGAAAAAAGAACAAAAAACCAACATGTTTGCTTTTATCTTGCAAATAACTGTTTATGCTGGGACAAACAAGTTAGCTGAATCAACATCTCATTGTATCAAAAATTCAGACGGAAAACTGCTATCTAACTAAATTGATTTTTTTTAATGTTGCGTTGAAAGGATTCAGCATTTTGTAAAAAGGAAAACCTGTCTATGAAAAACTTGGCTGTAAGGTGAAGGCTGCCTCAATTATTAGAACGTTCAGCCACATGCAACATGGTTGTTGACTGCTGTTCCAAATCCTGCTGTTCAGTTTGCATGCGTAGAGTAAGAATGTGTAAAAACATTAATGTGCTTATATTCTTCTGATGTGTATGTATGAGAGTGTTTATATTCTACTGGTGTGTATGTCTGTTTGTGAGATTAGTTCTACTCTGCTGGTGTCTTTAGATGTGTATGAGACTGCTTATATTCTACCTGTGTGTATGTGTGAGTACAAGCATGTTTATATTCTGCTAGTGTATACTATATGTCTGAGTGTGAAGTTAGTTATATTTTACTGTGAGTAAGAGGGTGCTTATATTCCTACCAGTGAGTATGAATGAGTATGGGGGTGATTATATTCTACTGGTGTGTATTGCAAGTTTGTTATATTCTACTTGTGTGTATGTATTAGTATGAGAAAGCTTATATTGTACATACTGGCGTATGAGTATATGGTAGTGTGTATATGGTGTGTATATCTGAGAGTGAGGGTAATTACAGTATATTCTACTAATGTGTTTATATGGGTGTGGGTGAGGTTGTTTTCTGCCCGTATCCTCCACAGAGTGATGCAGCTGTAGAGATTCCTGAGGACAGATACAAACTCATGGAGTGGGCCTGACTCTGGCACTGCAGGGGGCTTCTGCAGCACAAGATGGTGAATAATTGAACAAAGTTAGCACCAGCCTTCTGAGGTTCTGCGGCTCCTCCACGGGCTTGCTTTGAAACCGTGGTAACACCGTAACTACCGCCTCGTAACGTTATGGAATATCAATTCCGCATGCAATGCCGTGACACCACCGGTGGGTTCGCCACAATTCTGACGTGCAGCTGTATGCTGACCCCCTGGGGTCCCAGGAGAATGTGGAAGACTACTTTATCATAAAGAACCAGGGAGGATCCTTGCCTCCTTTGTCTACTTTTTTATTTGATGATGAAAATGCCCTGAAAACTGGGCAATTACTGGCCGCTTCACCCAAAATTCGAGCGAAATAAGCCTTGGAATATTCAAAGGCAGACGGGACGCACGCTTCTGTCCCACCGGGTCCACTTTGCGTGCTCCGCTATTGAGAAATCAAACTGTTTGGGTGTCATGCACCCTGATTGAAGTCTGGCGGTCTTGGCTCTGTTTTGCCCGGTGATATCACACTTCATTAGAGCTGTCAATTACTCCCAGCGATAGAGAGGGGCTAGGAGGTGCCTGAGGGCAGAATCAATGCTGAGTTCCCTTGGAATGTGCCATCTAACACACAATGGAGAGAGAGAGCTGGGCTGCTGAAAGCACGTCAATGCTTTTCCACTAATCAAATGAAATATGATATCGTATGTAGTTACATTGCTAAATGTTAAATGTATGTATATTTATTATAAATATGTTACGTGAAAAAGTTTATGTGATAAACATTTCAATAACCACGGAGAAATAAGTTTCAAAATGGTGAATACATTCCATCCTCTTCTCAGTAGTCAGTAAGGATAGAAAGAAAGGAAATTTGAATGGAAATTCTTCCATTTCTTTTCCATAGAGTATTTATTACTAATAATGATGATGATGATAACAATAATAAAAAAGTAATAATAATAGTAATGTATTGTGTGTTACTTAACATCTTATTTAATGTGAATACATTACAATGGGCCTAGGAATGCATTAAAAATAGATGAACAAACAGAACGCTCTCATGGAGATTAAATCTGGAACAATAGGAAACCCATGGAACTGTGTTCTTTTCACATTCAGCAGGAAAAAAAAATCCAAATCAAAACACGCAAAAGCAAAACAAAAAATTCTTTGAAGAAAATCGGCACAGCCAAAGTTCCTTTCGAAAATATACAGTCCGGTCAGAGCTCAGGTTTTGCGAGCCAGAGCGGTCTTGCAAATATTTTGAGGAAATTAAAGATGAAACAGGGAAACAATGGAGCAGCAGCGCAGCGGTGGTGCTCCATCAACCTTATGCTGCTGTTATAGCCAGCAGTCATGTCACCCTGTGACTCTCCCTTGCCTGGAGACTGAGATCCAGAGAGGCTGGGTTTGGCCAGCGTTCGGACGGGGGACCTTCCAGGAAAAGCAGGCCTCTACTGGAAGCGGCGATGGCGGGTTAACGGCCGCTCCAACCACCTCCCACCGGTCAAAGCAGAAAGAGTGACTCACAGGAGGAGACGGTTAAACCGAGGTCCTGACTCACTGGGTGAGACGTTGAATCGGGGTCCTGACTCACCATGGTCAGTAAAGATCCCGCGGTGCTTTATTGTTAGGAGGGGGCTATTCCCCGTCACTCTCTGCCTCTGCTGGACCTGTGATGAGCGGTCTGGTACAGCCATGGCTCCTGTGCATCGCTTCAGTGGGCTCTGTACACTTACATAGGCTAACATCAATGAAAACACTCTGAGATCCATGAAAGGTGCTACAGAAATAAAATATATTGTTATTATCATCAGTAGTACAATTATAACCATGTCTTCCATGGTATACAGTCAATGCCCAGATATGAGGCTGGCTCTTTGCTTTTGGCTGTGATTCTTCTACATATGTGCATCTCAAAAGCAGAAAGTGCATTTTTAAATCAGTCCTTAATTATCCCAGCAACCAGTGGAGAGTGGCAGGGATTGGGGTTACTGAATATGGGAGCAATACAGAGAAGGTAAATCAATCTGTGGAGCTATGTTCTGTCCATATCGTAATTACTGAAGAGATTAATGAGAGACACTTTATACAAGTGGACTGTAGTAGCTGACTATGGGGGAGATAATTTTTTCTGCATCAGGTATGCTCAAGAAAGCTCATTGTTATTTCCAAAGTGGAAGAAAGCCAGTTACACGTTTATGAGGTCATTGAATGACAAAGCTGGTGAAAACAGTAGAGAAGGTGACAACTAGCCCATTTTAAGAAATGACTATGAGTATGATGTAATGATTATGAGTAATGAGTGTTGTCATGGAGTATGTGCCCGTAAAACCTATAATTATTGCCTAAAGAAAAAAAAAAAAATATGACAGACACAAGAAAAAGTCCCCCTGCAATACAAAGAACCCTATTTAGTAGAAGTAACATGATGAAGGTCAGGTTTGAAAACAGGCTACTCCAATCACGCTATCACATAATCTAAGATGAGATTGGTAGCTCCTTTGTGGTGTTGATGGCAGTATTAAAACTGTCCACTAGATGGCCCTGTGCATAATGCACAAGTCATGCAATGTGGGAACAAAGAGAGGGAGATTCCTCCTCTCGAATTCTATTATTTTCTTAAACGGATGACGATGATTCACGTGGAAGAGAAACCATACAGACTCTGTATGCTCTTTACAATGAAAGAGCTTTCTAGAGGGAGATGTGACCTACATACATAAGGACAAAGCAAATGAGGAGTTGTTGGCTCTGCCCAGACTATCAGTGCAAGTGGAACCCATTCAGAGGGCTGTGGGCCAATGTACTATTTACTCATTGATCAACAGAGGCCATTCAAACTTATTAAAGGACATGGTGTATCATCATTCATCGAAGAGAGGAATAGTCCCCTCAATACTGGCATGGTCTGTCTGCTGTCCATACTTAACTGTCGTCAACTGAACAATAGCCTCAGAATATTCTTTGTATACCTGATGTGTCACCGTCATGTTTGTATTCTTACTAATCTGTATACATGATACAATCTGTTCACTCTAATCTGTATACAAGATAAATAGTTTCTGTCTCAAATGTTTGTTGAGGTTATGTCTCTGTGAATGAGGGGATGGGTTCAGTGCATACGCCACGTTTTGGACAAACCGGTTGCCAGGGTGGTCCTCTGTTCTAAGCAGGCTGGACTCTGTTCTCGCTCTCAGCTCTGTCTGCAAGGCACAGCACAACAGGGGCACCATAAATCGCCTGCACAATGCGGGGGAATTATCCCTCTTCAAGCCACGTCTTTGAGCCCGGAGGCCCGTGATGATCCCGCGTCCTGTCCATCTGAGGAGAGGGGTGAGATGGGAGGAGAGGGAGTGGGGGACACGGGGGGTCACCCGGCCGCCACGGGGGTAGCCTGGCGCCGGGGACAGGCTCGAGGTCTGCGCTGAGGGGTCTCCGTATCGGAAGGTAATCCTCGGTGATCTGGCCTAATCTGTCACAGATACTCTGCTGAACCGGGGGAGCCGCTGGTAGCGGGTATGGGATTGTGTGGAGGGGGAGGGGCCGGATTAGAGCAGTGTGTCCGCATTAAACTGCACGGCCTTATCGGGTAAATGCGCTGAGAGCAGCCTCGGCCTGCAAACGCTGGCGTGAAGCTCCGGGCTGCCGCGGAGCTCGAGGGACCACGGGGGTCTGGGGGGGGGCACGTTTCCAGTCACAGGGTGTGCTGGGCTCCCCCTGTGGAGCAGGGAGCTTTCGGATTCTTCACACGCTGCAGCGGGAGTCGCCTTTTGGGCTTTGGGCCGCTGATCAGAGGGGCCGTCAGATCAAATCTCACCCAAGCATTTCCATATCTCCGAGCAATGACCGCTTACCGCATCTCCCCAGCGAAACCCGTGCGCTAATTACGGGTTACATAATTAGTATGAAAAATAACTAATTGTTGGTTGTTTTGGATAACAAGACTGTGGCGTGGCAATAACTCCTGCTCAGTCACGCCTGGAGTGAATCTGTCTGTCTGCCTGGCCACGCCGCCATTTAACCTGCTCACTCTCATCCACCCTGGGTGCTCAGTCGCACTCCACCTTGCCCCCCCCCCCAGGCCAAAGGGACAGGCAATGGGAGGGGTGGCATCTCCATCTCTGGGAGGGGGGGGAGAGACTTTACGGATACTCCAGTGTTTATGTTTGTGGGATTAGCCATGATAAAAGGAAGCCTTTTCTTGTCTAAGCTAGATGGATGCCCCACCCTAGCACCACACGCAAACTCTCGCCCTCCAGCCCAGTCAACATCCTCTTAATGAGAGCCGTGCCAGTCACACCCAGGCCAGGCCCGCTCTGTCAATAAGCCAACCTGCTTCCCTCTCTCTGCACCTCCCCTTGGCCTCCCACTGCCACCCCCAGGCAGCACACGTCTCTGCCTTATTTTCGGGGGGGCGTCATGGTGTCTGCTGATGCCGTCCCCTTAAAATGTCCCCCCCCCACCACCTCCATTCTTCACACACTTATCTTCCTGTCACAAGTCCCCTAATGAAAGACCGCCATTGTCTTGAGCGATCTGACTGTGACTCTCTCTTAACCATATGCTTGGCCTGATTTCTTTTTCTTGTGGTGACAAGGATTAGAGTGTGATTTATTCATGTTTAGTTCCCATGCCAGGAGCCTGCGCTCTCTCTCTCTCTCTCTCTCTCTCTCTCTCTGTCTCTCCCTCCTCGTTTCTCCTCGGTTCTTTCATTTGCCAGCGAGGGCTGAACATGTTCACTTTATGGCTCGAACCCCTTGCAGTACAATTCCATCCTTTTCCTAGACTGTTTCTCCTCTGGTGGGGCTGGATTAGCAGTTTCCTTGATGGAGAGCAGTTAACGCCGCTCTGGCAATTTGCTGCTCGCTATTTAGAAATCAGAAAGACTTCCTAAACAAAACAGGATTGCAGAGAGAGCTCAGGAAAGGTTCCAGGCCCACAGGACCTGCATGTGCATTCGCCGCTCTGATCTCCTGCGCGGTGAAGTGATTACGGTTCCACAGACAGACACCTCCGTTCCGATTTGCTCTGCTTTTTTTTTCATCCTTTCATCCGAACTCTAAATGCAATGAATTTGTTGAATACATTAAGCGCCTTTGTCCGTTAATTGAACGATGAAACAAAAGCGTATATGCACATCATTTACAATTTGTTTTGGAAACAGGAGGTTTTTTTTGTTGTTCGGGTACATGCAATTGTATGTACATTGTTGCAGACGAATAGCTAAAGGAAACCAACAAAACATCACTGCTCAGTGTGTAATGGTGTAAAGTCTTATGCACACTGTAGTCTGAGATGTGGAATGAAAAAGCTGTACACATGAGGCCGGTCTTTTTAATCTGTTTTAAAACATTCGGAATTCATTCCAATTACTGTACACACTGGAGCATCTGCCTCCGCTCAGGCTCCACCCTCAGGTTGGTTGAGAGTGGAGCACTTTTCTGCATGGACCTCCTGGTTGATTTGCATGGCTTCCCAGTATGCCACTGGGATTGGCATGATTTATGCAGAGTGCATTTTCATGTTTGTTTACCTTTTTGTGAGAGGCCCTGCTTGCTGTGATACTTGATATGTGCTGTTAACAGATCTCCTCAGCTATGTTTATCTCACATACATGTTCTTGCCTGTTCCTGGCCAGACCAGCATGCATGTCCCTCCGGACACTGCCTTCTGTCTTTACATTATGAAAACTTTCCATTCAGCTAACAACAAAGCCTGCAAGTAAGATATAACCCAAAACAATTCCTAATACAATTACAGAAAACCACTCCCACGAAAAAACTCGTTCCATGTCGCCATCAGAGA
Organism: Megalops atlanticus; assembly: GCA_019176425.1. Lineage (NCBI taxonomy): Eukaryota > Metazoa > Chordata > Actinopteri > Elopiformes > Megalopidae > Megalops > Megalops atlanticus. The sequence continues at coordinate 8,418,350 of CM032894.1, read as the reverse complement.
AAACAAAACAGATTTACTGCTGCCTGCTGTGCATTTGTTTTGATCATGTTAAGCGTCTGTTTTTGAATCATGCCATGCAGTGCTTTGGCTATAAGCAGCGTTATTGCACCATAGTTCATGGTAGGCTGTGTGTACAATATCACTGAGGCTCGCTGAAATGGAAAGTACCTTTACCTGGAGTAATTAGAGGTTGCGGTTTGAGTGATTGATGACAGGAGAAAGGTGTGTGCTCTGTAAGCCCATTATGTGTATGAGCATTTAATGTGACATGAAGCCAAATTCCAGTAATTATCTCCCAATTGTTTTGATAATCTTTTCTGGCGTGAGGAGGCGGCTTGATATTGCAATTGTTGAAGTCCCATGGCTTAATGAGGGGTTTAAAAAAAAAAGCATGTTGTGTCAGCCATCCTCTGCTGACAGTGAACCACAGAAAGTTTAAGCTCACGTTACATCAGACTGGCTTTTCCCCGACTGATCAATTTGATAGTGTAGCAGGAAGTGGAGGGTAGAGAAATGAACCTGCTTTGCCAAGTTTCTCCATGTAGAATCCTGAGCACTAATCTGGCATGTCTGAGCCAATCATTGGGTGGGGGAGAGTGGTCCATTCCTCCTTCCAATGGAATAAAACAGAACAAGAAAACACAACAGGAGCACTGTAGTCAGCCTTCTCTGTACATGTTGTCTCTTGTCAAAGAACGATGGACACTTCCTCTTGGCCGGACTCAGTTAGACGGCCCATTGGGACTGTCTGGGTAGATGTTGTATGTCTGTTCTAGCTGATAGAAAAATGATACTTTGTCCCTACAAATTGGCAAACTGTTGAGCTTCCACAAGTAGGCTTGATGTAATAGGGGCTTTACTCTTGCCCTGCAGCGCTGATATACTATCTCTGACATATGGTCACAAACTACATGATATGACAAGTACAAAGGCAAGGTTATAGGACGCCACAAGGCCGGTGAGTCATTGTATAAAAATCCCGTTGTTGGATGGGGGATTATTAGCCAGCCACTATTATTGTAAATACTTGAGTACCTTAGTTGCTACCGATTTGCCTTCTACCAGCTCATGCCATGAAAACAGTAGTTAACACTACTGGCATTACTTGTATTATATTACATGTAGTATCCTGATGTGTTTTGGATTCTGTGATTTAATGGCTGATGGTAGTATCCTTGGCTTCCATTGTCTAGTCAGGTTGCACAAGTTAACTTGTGATGGGGCTTGAATAGTGTTCACATTTCTGTGTTCACATTCACATCATTTACATCATCACAATACTGCCCAGCATTGGTTGTTATGATAGTTCTCAGTAAGCAGGATTTCCACCTTTACACCTCGTACTCAGAACTGAGAACCAAATAGTTCCTGGTGCAGCATGATAAACACACCTTGCTTTGCTGCGGCAGCTGTTTCCTGTCAGGACCAGCTGTAGCTAATTTGAAACGAATCGCTGATGCAGGATCAAAAATGACCTCAGCTGCTCGAAAATACTCTGATAAAACCAGAGTATAAAAGTGAAGTACCTAAGGCAAATGCTCCCCGTTGACTGTTGCGCTGTGCGTGTTTCTGTACAGAGAGAACAGCACGTTCAAACGCAGTACAGTCCAAACAGACGCAGAACGCCCCGTCTATCTTGCTTATAAATGCTGTTTTTGTATGCGTATAATATGCAGAGAGCAGATGGCAGCTACGCTGACCTCTCCGTGACCCCTTGTCCAGGGGCTGAACCATAGCATGACAGGTCTTATCTGGTGGAACTGGGCGGCGGCGGAGCTTTGAAGCCGTGATCGTGCGGCGATGCAATCAGGCCGACTGCAGCAGGACACAGTTCAGCGGAAAATCTCTGCCCAGACAGACCCTGCGCTGAACTCCGCCGCCGCGCTCCGCCGCTACCGCGCCCGCTCGTCCCTGAGACCCCGCCGCCCGCGTGGGGCAGCATGCGCGGAGGTCCCGAGCAGTCACGTACTGTTTACCCTCCCACGATCCGGGAGGGGAAAATCTGGGGAATCTCAGCGTGATAAAACATCTCCACACCCCAGAGATCAGCTTTGTTTTTTTTTTTTTTTTCCAGCAGGACAGCAAGCTAATGCAATTATCAGAGTAGCAGTAACTCCGCTGGCTCTAGAGCGTCTGTATACCTGTCACAGAGAGTCACGCACAGCCTGATAGACAGCGGTGCTCGGCGAATTTATTTCACAGCGGACGTTCATCGATCAAAATGTTTGCGTGCTCTTCATTAGCGGTGTGTTCAGCTGCTCCCCTAACATCTGAGCTCCGCTGATTCTTGACTTGTTTCAGCATGACATTAGATCTTTTTTTCTTTTTTGAAGTTTCCAATCAAGCCTCCAAACATCCTGCGATTCCAATGTTCCTTTTGCAGCTGACCCATTTCCCAACCACAGTGTGTTCCTGCGTGTGGAACCAGGCCTATTTGGAATGAGATTGCTGGTGACCCTACCCTGGAAGACAGTGATAAGGGTCAAGGGTCATGTGAGCACACATCTGAGTAGTCTTCAACAGCAACATGTTAAAAATATGTAAAAAGAAGTTGCAATCCATTACAGTCACCTGGCGTCTCCTACAGTCATGGTCACCATATGATTGTCTTTGTTCTGCACAGTTGTCCTGTTTCTTGTAATCTCAGTGGTCCCCCCTACCAATTTTCACCTGACCAGGGTAGGCATCCATCAGAAGCTTTACAGACAAATGCACAGATTCACCCCAAAATCATGTGCACCATGCCACTGTGGTAGGGAAACTCAATGCAACAATGCACGGCCACCATAAACACATTGTCACTTGCACATTTTAGTGTCAGAGCCCTGTCAAACTGCATTTCCACTGATTCACTGTTAGCCAGCTGTACACGAGGTGAGCTGAGCAAATAACCCTGTGCAGGCAGCATATTAACCATCCGGGAATATGAGAGTAGGTTCACCAGAGGCCCAAGAGAGTCAAGCAGAAAACGACATGTTTATCCTGTTTAAGGTGCCATGACCAGAGAGAGAGAGTATTTTTAAATGCTTCCTTCAAGCTCACACGAGAAAATAAATATATCATTTTATGTACCCTGCTATATGCAAGATTTAGATTTATGATCATCGCCATTCACAGTGATCGTTTTGTTAAGCTCCCCCCTAGAGCAGGAATATCAAAATACACAAATACACAGACATCAGGATTTCTGCCTCTATAATAAGCCAGCATGAATTTGGTTCTTGCCCCGTTAATAAAAAATATATGCTTCACTGGCAGGTGTAGTTCAACCCTAACGCCGCTCCAGAGCCAGCAGCCGGCAGTGCTTAAACAGTAGGTGAGACGCCATCATTCAAAATGTAACCTGCCATATTGGACTGCATTGAATATAACATGTATAGCTGAGCTGGGTCAGCGGAAATCGGGCCTCAGCTTCTCACCGGGATCCGTATGCTGTGCGCCTGTGAGTGTGCGCAGGTGAGAGCCCACCTCACGCCCCGCACGCCCTGTCACTGCTCGTTAGCCAACCGCAGCCGGCGAGTCGGCCGCCTGAACCGTAACGATGAAGAAACATTGACGGGGCGCTTTGGATCGATCTCTGCGGCGATCCGCGGGACAAATCGAGGCGTTGCGCGCTCCGTCCTGTTCCTCCATGTGTTTCCCGGAGCCTTTGATGTGCCGGGTTTAATTTAAAGCTTAATGGAATCTCTGGCGTGCGCGAGTCTATCGGAGGCAGGATCAGAGATCCCGCGGCCCTCTGCGGCGTGCTTCCACTCCGGAGTGTGGGTGTCGCAGATAGCGCCGCAAAACAATGGGAGTGATAAGATGCTCCCGGGCCTGGGAGACAACTCATTTACAATGCAGATCAGAAACAGAGACAGTTTTTAAACCGGATCCCTTTTCCTCGCATGTGCACGTTCCCCCTCCTCTAAAAAAAGGGCTGAACTTGGGGACGGGGGACGGGGGACGGGGGGAGGGGGATGGGGGTGTCTACTGAATGAGGACGTCATCACCGTGTCACAAAATTGTATCGCAAGAGCGTCGACAACCTCAGCAGTGACCATCAATTCGGCAGTGTGAGACCATAGCTAGGCGTGCCGCAGGTATTCCAGCTAACAGACGTAACGTCCTAACGATGTGAACCGCGGATCACAGCAGGTGGTCTCCCCTCAGTGTCCCCACTAAACTGCCTGCTTGGGGCTAGTGCCACATGAGAGCGATGATAAAAGCATAACCATAAATCAATTCTCCATCCTTATCAAAGGCATACTTCTATCTGTTTATACCGTTTAAGTAGTATTGCAGTGAAGGGTTTCCATCTGTGGAGAAAAAAAAAACTACACAAGATCTGCAGGCTGAGATATATTGCCCTGTAGCTAGCAATTAATGAGCATTCAAAGACACGGGCAATCATGTTCAGACACAATACTGGCTGGGGAAAATCCCACTTCTGAAAAGAAGCTTTTACCTTCCAATATTTTGGAATATAAGTTACATTTGCAGCATATATACTAGGTGGAGTCCAGCACACACTAGTGCACCCCTTCTGGTTCTGCACGAGTTTTTAAATCCATTGATGTTCTTTTCAGGGTTCTACTACACTGTTCTGACTCAAACAATTAATTCTAAATCCGTTTGAAACCCTGGGCCAACATTCCATGCAAAATGTTGCACTGTCCTACAACAAACTGTTTATCTCTCATGCATCTGTGCCTCTATTTTCCTTTGTTACAGCAATGCAGTACTGGTGAATGAACACATTGTCAAGGCTAAATTTTCTATGAAAGATCTTTGTATTTTTCTATACATATAATTATTATAAAGCAATGAAGACAATACTCACAATTATATTTGTAATCAAAAATTAAGAGAGGGTAAGCATCATCACAGGCTGAAGATTATAGATACAGGTTTATAGATAATCTTTTGTGTTGTAAAATGTTGCAATGTTATTTTCAGTTCTTGAATTTCTTTTAGATAGAATCATTCTAAGCTATGCATGGTTGTGTCAACGCAGAACATTTCTGCGCGGAGGACCTCAGAGCATTTGTGAGTGAAATACTGCAGGTGTTGATGAAAACCCACTGGTTATTAATTTCTTTTTCATTTTTAATGCAGGAGAATGCCATATATCATCACACACTGTAAGCACAGTTTATGACGGGACACAGGGAGGTAAACTGCATGGTACACAAGGTACAATATGATGATCGTGATGATCCAGACACTAGTATAGAAAACACTGGGGGTTCTTCTGTGCTATTCTCCAGAGAGGTCAGCCAATACAACTGCATTTCGAATGGAATATTTCTGCTTTGTTGTGTTATAGAGATCAAAAGAATCTTCTGCAAGAGGAACTGTACATGAATCAATACATGATATCTTCTGTGAGTCTGTAGTTTTTTAATAGTTTTTATTTGAAATCTTTTTTTCAAAATGACTCAGATATTGACAACAGATATTAAAATAAATGGATGGAAAACCACTCACAGAAATCAAATGAACTGCCAGTTAGCACCGTACTGCAGTTCAACAACATTATTAAGATGAGACCTTTCAGAAATGAGTCCAGACTCAGAAATGAGCTCAGACTCCAGCATTTGCTAAACAGATGTACGGAGATGAAAATAATTATACAAACCAGAAGAGACACTCATGGTACACATGCACGTGCATGCATTATTTTAAGTAACGTTTACTGGCAGAGGAGGTGTGTCAGCAAGCTATAGAGATATATGTTACACAAATATAAAGTAATAGCTGCATGATACAGAGAATTAAAAGGTAACCTACTAGCCTTTTGGTTCTTTTATTTTATCCATAGTAACAAATTTAAACAATAGGCAACTTACTAACAACTCTTCAGCAGAACCCAAATGTACTATCAGTCTAGACTGAGCCATATCGGTTATGAGTCTGAACATGTTTCTGAAGAGAGGTTCTCAGTGTATTATTCCAACAACCTAGGTAGCTTGTGTTAGTGGTGCTGTTTACTAGAGAAATGTTTGCTGGTGCAAAAGGTACATAAATAAATGTTGACCCCTATGATTGGAGTTGTTAACATTACCCAGGCTTTCACACAGTTGTTTTATTGTGCCTATAGTGGTGCAGTCCATGTTGGTTTGACTGACATATTTCACTATTTGTTTAGTTTTTGATATATTCAGAAGTAGGAACCCATCTTTTCTCCAGTTAGCAAATCTTTGGACTTCTTCTTTATAGTTAAACTCTGAAATCCCAAGAAAAGCTCACCAGAGCAATGTCTTCCACAGCTTTAATGATGGAACAATCGGGTGACCCGCTGTTACCATGGAAAGATATGCCTTTGATCTGAGGCCCCACTAGTCATGCAATATACAATATTTTCTGGAGCTGGGTGCAATGTGGCCATAGCCAATGAAATATTTGACGGCATATTCAGATATGCAGAGATATCTGCTGCAGTGGATAATATTACAGCAAAGCACTGTTTATTTAATTTAATTTAATTTTATTAAGTTTTTACATTCCTGTGATAAACATGAACAAATCATGCTTTTTTTAGACCCTTCCAAAATGAATAGCTTTCAAATGCAGTTGTCGCTGGTCTCTGGCGTAAAAAACCCAAACAATACTGTCTCTCACATCAGACACCTGCATCTTTGATCTGCCACGTTTCAATTTACAGAGTGGATATTGACAGCGAGCAACACTCAATAAAGCATTTTGCTTTCATGCCACTAGAGGATGCCGTGCCGTATCACAGAATCCAAACCTAATTGTGTTATTCTGTTGTTTTGCTTTATAAAATACCGATTACATTATTTGATTTTCAGAAGACATTTGGCAGTTTTACAACACTGTTATCATGGTGGTTACAGTAAAGAAAAATAATAATAATACACGCGAGGAATACACAGGGTAGTCTGTGGTTTGTGTTTTTGACATGTGTCCACGACTGAACATAAAACTTTAGAACGCATGCTGTCAGGATAAAAGGCTGCTCCAGAACAAAGAGACTCACACAAGTTTGCCAGCCCTTTAAAAGGGCCTGGTACTGCAATGGGGGAGCATTGAAGATACTGCTCCTCTTCCAACACCAAAACATTCACACGTGAGCCCGGCACTTTCAGAGAGAATGAAGACACCTGCCCCTGGATACTGGCTCATTGGGGAGCAGTTAGGATAAACATACCTGCAGAACTGATATCAGAGGACGGGGTTTGGTGGGCAGGTCCCAGCCGCAGGTGCAGATCAGACCGATAAACTGGCATAACCTCATTATCGGGGGGCTAGCTGCCTTCCAGTAAGTAAGCAGGTACAGCAGTGACTCAGACACAGCCCACGATATAGCAGTGACTCAGACACACTGCCCATTTTTCATGGTATTTATAAAGAGATTTATCTCTCACAGCTTGCATCCATAGTTATTCTGGACAGGCACATTTCAGATTTTCACTTTAGTGTCCTTCCAGTGTCAAAAATAACCCCGAAAAAAATACAGGCAGAGAAAAGATGACCAATGCATACTGGCAACAGAGAAACAAAGAACTGTCGTGACTAGCAGAGGAAAGTTTGAAATAATACTCCATATTTCATACCCCTATTGCAAAAAAAAAAACATTACGAGATTTATTACATCAAAAACTCATGCTCTGGAGTAAAGCATAACCACCACAGAGGTCTGGGCAGGGTGAAGAAAGAAACCTGGAGGAAGATTCCACCATTTGGAGTTATGCCTTGATCTATTTCTCGGTTTTCCACCGGGTGCGCTTGTTGTCTCCAGGTGACATTTTGCCGGCTGTTTGCACAAGCACATTCTCCTCCACTTATTGTTCACCACAGCCGCTCTGGTGCAGAGCTATCTTGGCCTTTATCTCTCAGGGGCAGGCTTGCCTACAAACACGATAAGGAGGAGAGGGCCTCTCTGGCTCTGTTTGCTTCTGGGCTTTAGAGGAAACTGGTAAGGGAGCACCTTGGTCCACATTACCGCAATAAATTTCACATTAACTGGGGAAGGTGCGATACAATGTTCTGCTGGCTGAGAGAATATAACTTTTATTACATTGTTTCTTTAAACAAGTTGCTGTAGACATGTGGTTTGGAGCAAAACAAAGAACAGTGACTACACCCACACACACCCACAGACACAAGCCCAATGTTGTGCACAATGTTGTACCACCTTGTTTCTGCACCCTCCCATGAGAGTGCTCTGCTCCCGCCTCTGTTTTAATCTTGGCAGATGTCCGTATCTAGGACAAGCGCACTGCTTGCATTTCACATATTATTCACTTATGCGGCTGGGTGTTTACCGAGGCGATTCGGGTTAAGTACCTCTCTCAAGGGTGCAACAGCAGTGCTCCATGTGGGGAATTGAAACCGCAACATTGTGGTTATAAGCCCAGTTCCTTAACCGCTCTGCCACCCTGCCACCCCCCAGGAGGGCTGAGGCTCCCTGGTGAAGGTTCTGGAACAGCAGCGCCAGGCCTGGGGATACAGGCTGCCTTCACAGGTGGCTGGCCCGGTGCCAGGACAACACAATATGAAAACTGCCATTTTGAATCTGAGTGGTGTGTGTGTGCTCTCACTGAGTGAGCACACTCGTGCACACCACCGCATACACACACGCAGATATAATAACATATGTGTGTACACACAGACGCATGCGTGCACACATACATACATGCATGCATACATACACACACACATACACACAAACACATAATACACACATATATACATAAATGCACACACACACATACTCACACACATATATAGCCACACACTCATACAAATGCATGCAATCATACAGTGAGGGCACAGCAAACACACACACACACACACACACACACACACACACACAAAGGGGATAATTCCCTCACCCACATGAAAGGCGCAGACAGCGGGCAGCGAGCCAAGCCCCGGCTACCTGGAGACAAAGGAGTGGCATCCCGGGGGTTGTGATGTTGATCTGGGTTCAGGCGCTGATGGATGTGTCTGTGTGGGGTTTAAAGGGAGGCCTGTGAGCGGCGGCTCTCGCAGGGGGAGGCGGCTGCACCGCAGTTAATCTGCCCCTGATCCAGCTGTCCCCTCAGGGGGTCCCGGGCTCCTGCTGGTATCGATTCCCGCACCGGGGGGGGGGGGCGCACCGCATCGCTCAGGTGTGTGGGGTCACAGCTCCACACGAAGGGGGTGGGGGTGGGGTCCCTCAGAGGTTGCGCACAGTAACACCAGCTACCTTAAACACCACCTCCCGGAATCACCTGGGCAAATTAATACACTCAGCATTCAGCATTCAGCAGGAAAGGCAATGGCACACCAGCACTGACCCAAAGCAGCAGGACCAACAGTGTCTTCTTTCTAGAATTCCACATACTCACTACATTCCATTATTGTCCTTTAGCATTACTGTAATTTATCCAGGCCGACTTACAAAGGTTACAATTTTTCCATATTATCCATTTATACAGCTGGATATTTACTGAAGCAATTTTGGATTAAGTATCTTGCCCAAGGGTACAATGGCACTGCCCCAGGGGGGGAATCGAACCGACAGCCTTTCAGTTATGAGCCCAACTCATTACCATTACACCACACACTACCGCCCTCATACTCATTGTTCTCTCATATTAGTGGTGCTCATACAGCACTGGCAACAATATTGCAACCACCATGACGGTATGCAACATTAGCCGGGAGAGATTCTTGTCTGCAGTCTTGCATCCAGCTGTTGAGTGTCACATAATCATGCTGGCAGAGTCGGCTACACGACAGACACAAGGAGCAGCAGTGGCTTCTTTGTCCCTCTCCTTACTACTCATTTCTTGCTAATGGAATGAAGACCCTTAGACCCTGAGCCAGGACTGATCAAAGCTTAAAGCAGGCCTGTGACCTTTCCCCAGTACTGCTAATGTCCATCAGCGCCCCCCCAGGCAGGTGGGGGCAGATTTCATTAGATCCAGCCCTGCAGACTAAGGATGGGGGAGAGAGTGACATCATGAATCCCAGGATGGGCGGCGCTATCGTGCATAATGAGAGACTTATTGATTCAAACCAATCATACTGTGTTCCTGTGGGGGGGGGGGAGCAAAGTATTTTGATTGGTTGAAATAAGTCATTGATTAATGGATTATTGTAGCTCTGGTCATTAGTGAAGCTCCTGAAACCTCCCTCTCTCTCTGGGAGCACTGAGGAGCATGACAGGGCCATGATGGCTGTACAGCACTATGCTCCCTGCAATGGACATGATTTCTGTGCCTCCAGGTTTTAAGGTGAGCTGAGGCAGTGTTCACATACGCGCATTTTCTTTGAATGGAAATTTGACACGCATCTTGCTTGCAGACAGTTAGTCTTCTTGGTATATGTGTACAACAACTGTGGTTCACTTCAAGGAGGAAGTGGTACATCAGTACAAAAGGTGGTTTACCATCAGACACCATCACACTAATTTCTCACCCTCCCTTTCTCTTCTGGGCAAAGAGAGGTAATTTAATGATAGCTGGCAACGATAGTTGTATAATTTATGCTGTTATGAGAAAAGTGCATTACTGCATCAACATGCTTTATTAAAATAATAGAAATATAAAACAATAAGATGTTTATAATATCTCACAGTGTTGGTGAGCTGTGGATTGCATGGTGAGACTCTGTTCTGTTCAGTATACTGTAGACTTCTGCTGTTCTAACTGTAATGCCATGATGAATGGGGCTTATCTCTGTCTCTGAGCTGCAGTTCTTTTTAATTAAACTTCTATCGGCTTCTTTGAAGTTAATGAGTCCGTTTGGCTCTGTTATTTTGATGTGGGCTGGATGCTCTACCTTTGATTTCTCCTTTATTTTACATATTGTTAACGTATGTAGCATATTTGGGAATCTGGGGCTGATTGTTGCTTGCTCACGCGATTTGCATAAAAAAAAAACAACAACAGCAGAGGAACAAACAACAAACACGCCGAGAACAAACTGCACCCGTGTAACGTGTGGTTTTTACCCCACATCAGAATTAGTCATGCTGTCTGCCTCGGGCTCTTCTCATTGGCTAATTCTCCTCAGTCTCATTCAGTGCACCTTATGATCGCGGGACTGCTAGCGGCCTAAAGGTACATCATGTGACCATTTTGGGGCATCAGCAATATACGGTTATCGATCATCAGGTATGATCTCTTGATATCACACTGCACATGTGCACTGAGGCAAGGAAATGCAACTCTATCAATAAGATGTTTCAGGAAGGTCACCTTTAACTTGTCATTTCTATTATCTCTGTAAGGATTTTTGTCAACCAGAAACATTCTGTTCATGCCCATGTCATTTTTGTTCTATCAAGTGAGTTAATAAATTGCTAAATATGTTCCTTGCATTCTTGCCCTGGTCTTATGTCTGCTGGTTTCTGCTTTTGAACGTGAGGTTACCTCTCAGTTACAGCCACCGCGGCAGGCTTGCCTTCAGTAAACTGGCTTTGAGCTCAACCGCCATTAACATATTTTAATGTTAGCAATTTCTAAGAGGTTGAACCAAGACAAAATCCTACATACATCTGTGAATAAATCGCTTGTAGCGAATCAAGTACGAAACTACAAAAACGTCTTTGTGTCCACAGGTCTGAGCTGAAAGCATTTCTGCACTTTATTTGTGTGTGTGCTGCATTGGGTCTACAGGCACATGGCATATGTGCCATGTTTTTCCATTGTGATGCTAATAGATCAAACTGATGCGTTTCGGCCCTTATGCCAGCATTCTTTTTAATGCTAATTGAAAAATAATTAGAAGCTAAAAGGTTTATTTTCTCACCAACAATATAGATGGAATAAATCACAGGCGAGCGGTTTTAATAACCTCGCCTGCTTAGTTGCGCTACGGACATCTATATTCAGAGAGGCAAGCAGAGAGACAGCGAGGTCTGTTAAAGCCACAGCCTGCCTGACTTAAACATAGCACACAAGAAGCACCTCAGTTCAGCTGCACTGCCTTCTGAGACTCCTCTCGTGTATTAGCTGGTCCTTTTGTATGGTTCCTGTGGAGACGGCCTTCAGATACAGAGTAAAAGCATACTCTTTGTTCATTACATTTAGCAGACACACTTATCCAGAGCAACTTACATAGGCTACAGTTTTGTCCATTAATATGGCTGAATATTTTCTGAGGCACTTCTGGGTTAAGTAACCTGCCCAAGGGTACAGCAACAGCGCCCCAACGGGGAATTGAACCAGCAACCTTTCGGTTACAAGCCCTGCTCCTTACCACTATGCTACACTCCCACCCTTCTGTTTTCTAGAACATTTGCCCTTTGTTTCCCTCCTCCGGAGAGTGTGTCTCTCTCTCTCCTCCAAGCTGCTGTCATACAGTGAGATCGTAATATGTAAACAAATCAGGAAGGCTTTGGGACTGCACCTCAAAATATGACTAAGTGTATGAAATCATGAGAATGATAGATGCACTTCAAAATGCTTTCTTTTATCAAAGCATCAAACATGGAGGGTTGCATGCAGTAAACGGCTTGTGTCACCAATGAAATAATTACAGGATTGGTGTCACGCGTCACTAATATAGCATCGATCGGTACTCCGGTGGCAACAATTACGAGAGAAACATTTGACGCTATTTTCATTTATTTTTTCACTCAAGTAGAAAAAAGCTTCAAATGAACACCCCAAACTATGAAACAACATTGATGTCACTCTTGTTCCTAATCCTGGGAGAGATGTTTTAGGAGAGACAGAACTGACAGACATGGAAAATGAAAAAAAGAAAGATATTCATCTGTTGATAAGAGAGAAAATGTCCCAGACAGAAAAAATGACATACATTTAAAAATGATAAATGTGGAACTGTAATGAAACAATATAATTCTTTCGATATGAGTAAAGTATTGATACAAGCCTCATCCCTTAAGGACTCTTATTACATTCCAACAAAATCAAACCATATCACTCTCATCTGAAGTGGAACTTCAAGTAAGTCTTGACAAGACTGAACACCTCCCAGTATATCCTTGTAGCGAGCATTCAACAAAGTAATTAGTATGCCAGATAAAAGTATTCAAAATCTTAGTCGCATTGTCAAAATGCAACAGATAGAGGTCTTTGGAAAAACCAGTGGCATTTAATTATGAAAGGAAAGGGAATGATAGCGTACAAATGTGTGTCTGAGATGAAGATGAAGATTTTTTTATTTATGAAGCTGATGAAAAAGTATGGAACACAGTATAATTTGGCTTCAGTCCACATTAAATGACCCAGTGCTGAGAGAAACATCAATAGACTAACAATATAAGACCACCATTAAAGATACAGATCCTTTGTAATGCCATTTGGATTTTGTAAGTGTCTGAATTGATATTTCAGAGCAATATTAATTCAATGTGCAGTCATGGTTCACAATGTCAGTGTAAGAGCAGGGGCAAATGAATGTTTTGCTCTTTGCTCTAGTCTTCAGAGTCTTGAGGTGCAAAAACCACCAAACGTTTTTTTGCACTGATACTGTTGTTTCTCACCCACTTCTGGAAAGCCTATCCGTGACCCGGGACTCATAATAATCCTGAGAATGTTTTTTCGAGGAAGTCGTGGTTTCAACTCAAGAGCCTCTTTAGTTCTGGGGCAGCATAATTGAAGATCATTACTGACCTACAATGCATTCTGTAAAAAGCAAGGAGCCCATAATGAAAATTAATTGTGCGGTGCACTGAGACCCGAAACAGCTGAGCGTGGAAATAGGAGGTAGCGAAGAAAAATTGAGATGAAGTGGAGATTTCCTGTGTGCAGTATCCCCATGGTTAGCCAAGGAGCTGAAATGACAGAGATTATTGGCTTACATTTGTACCCTCTCTGTGCTTTTGTTTTGTTTCTCTGAAGTGGGGTGGGGTGGGGGGGGGGGGTGGGGGTTTGCCTCTCTGCTTCAAAAGAATCGGTAACAAACCTAATTCATCTAGAGCGTAGGATGAGCTGGTAAGAAAGATGAAAGATGAATGTTTGTTGGCATGGAAACAGAAAGCACATCAGTCCTTTCTAGTGCACAAGAGGCAGGCTCTGTTGTGTGTTGTATTTTCTTATGAAAGGATGTATGCGAAGGTTTTTAAGTGGTATCATCACCCTCTAAAGAAAATATCCCAATTATGGCTGTAATTGTAACCAACCAGCGAGAAATGCAGTTTTCACTTTCCATGCCTATTTTGGCCCCTATTTTATATAAGAATGTCATTCTACAAAAGAACTCTATGCTGAAGTCTGGAAAAATAGTTTTTAGGAAAAAAACCTACGAGTCAAATATTTTATTTGAATCAATAGCTGTTTTTTGTGTTTAATTAATGAAGGTTATATGTCCACAGATGCTCAGTTTCAATCTCCTATGTGCCTGTTAATGTCAAGCAATTGATCAATACATCACACAGTTCAGAAAGAGATCTTAGTTTGCAAATGTCTCAAGGGTCAAGGCCAATTCAGGTCTCCCACCTCAGGCATCGACAGAGAATTAGTGTGCTGCAAACTCTCACTGATCTAATTTCAGTCAGAAGGAATCTTCCAATCAAATCATCTGGGAGTCATCCAAACAGATCATCTAATTCTATGAGGTATGCTCTTTCTCACCTCTCCATATCTCACCAGAGAGTTCCGTGTGAGACTAGCGAAGTATTGCACTTCATGCGTACACATTAACATTGCTTTGGACATAGCCCTTGAACTCAGAAGTTATGCATAGCTGTAATTCCTATCTTCAAACGCTTCTCTTGCACAAAACACAACCAATGCTGAATTTGATCACAGACGACATCCATAATGCATTTCCTTTGTACATCATTTAGAAGGGCTATGTAGTGCGTACAGCTATGTGAAGTATGCCCAAAATCCAGCAGGTAAGCAGGAGAGAGTCCAGACTGAAGAGCGTCTGACCATCTATTTACCTATTATTAAATGCCTGAGACAATGCACCCTGCAGCCCAGCGTAATTCACTACTTGTCGGAGCTGATTGTCTATTAGTGCTTCTGACAGTGGAAATAAAGCGAGCAATTGGGAACCGGTGTAATTCATTCTTCTTGTTACAACACAAAGTGAAGTTCACATTCTAACTGACTTTATCACAAGACCATGGGCTCTGAAACCTTTGCCTAGATGAGAATGGGAGGGTAGAGCTTTATGCGTTTGGTGTGTGAATTGTAAACCATCTTTATCATCAAAGCAATTTGCTTCGCTTCCTCTTCGAAAGCAAACCCGTTGTTCATCTGTGCCATTGAGTTCAAAGACAAGAGACCTATCAAAGCTCCCTCCGAAAGCAAGCGTGCATATGTGAACAGCACATTACCCATAAAAAAATCTGAAAATAGAAAACGCGCCATTTTGAAAAGGTGGCAAAAAGGTGGTGAATTCATGCCGAGCACTGTTTCATGGCTGTTTCAAGGCCCGTGATGTGAAAATAAAAAGCCAAAGTTTTGACAGTGGCTACAATGTTGTTGCAGGTGAAGACAGGGAGTTAATGGAATAGCAGAGTGGGCCTGCTTATCCTTCCCAGGCTCTAATTCTGAGCCTTATTACTGTGATTTCAGAGGAAGACACCCTGCAGAGGGGAAGTCCTCTGCGCCCCACTGCAACCGGAGGGATGGACTCTTTAAAAGTGCTGTGGAAAAAAAAAAACAGCGGTGAAAGCAATTAAAGAAGGGTGGAAATTCAATCAAAAGTAAAGAAAAAAAGGAAAAGATGTACAAAAGAAGTATAAAATCATAAAAGAGTAGGCAAAAAATAGAGTGGAAAATATCACTTACTTTTTCTTTATTTTTCACAGGTAATTATGTTTTTATCTAAACGTCATTATCTTTGTTTCTCTTTCAATCTATTTCACTCATTTTGAAATTTCTCTGGCAGTTATGCAGACTTAACGTACAACTTACAACTTAACGTACAAAGAAGCTAACAACTGTCTGAAATGAATATTACCCGGCAGCCTTACATTAAATTAATACTCTCCTTTACTAACAAGTGACACAACACAATTTATATTTTATTCATGGTTATTCCAAATGCTGAGTTCTTAGAAGGAAAATGGTCCAAAATATTCTTTTATTATACGAGGTGTGATTGGTAGTTGCAGTAACTGACATATAATTCCATTCAGCCACTGCATGCAATTCATCTCTTTGCTTAATTTATTTCATTTCTCTTTTTAAAATTTTCTCTGCTTAATTTTCACTTTTCTCTGAAGTTTTTTTTTTTCATGTTTGTGCATTTGGGCCACTGTAGCAGTCCAATACATAAAACCCCACTCATTTCTTCTAATTTCTAATCTCTGAAAACAGGTATGAAATATATGTTTACCTTCCCAGGTTTCCTCAACACAAGAGGAGTTTGATCTTTTTATATATCCCAGAGTGTCACAAACATGCAATAGAAGTTCAGAGCTTCAAACAGCATAGCTGACAGGTTTTATAGAATGATGAAATATTCATTTTAAGAGTTGATATAAAAATATAAATGGAATAAGTAGAAAAGTAAAATAGAAATACATGTCAGGCGCTTGAAAGTGGCAGTAAATTATTGTACACAAGCCCTTTGAAAACCCTCTGTTTTTAGCTTTTCTTTCACAGTCAGGTGCAAGCAACATACGCTGTTTTCAAAAGGCTCTCGCTAAAAGCTAAGTATCATCGTTCTCTGAAGTAATCTTTGATGGTAGAAAATACTGAGGATTATACAGCCATCAGTGTGCAATGGTTTGTGTCTTTGATAGCACACACGATGACCTGTCTCAGCTGAGTCTGAATGATAAGGAATGACAATAGGAGGTATGAATGTTTATGGAGGTAAAGAGTGAGATCTGTCCATCGTATTAAAGCAAATAGACCAGACAAAGAAAATATGTTCTTCTTTTTAAACTTGTGTTAACTTTTTGTTAACACATTTATTTCTCATTTGATTTCTGGTTTCTGATCTGGAGGGCATAGTGCCAGGTATTGCTGCTTTAAATCTGATTTTTAATGCTAAAGCATTATTTGATCAGGGTTGCTCTTTAAATATTTTTGCACAGATGTGGAAAAAACAATCCTTACAGCAAAATGTTTTTATCCTATTTGTCCTCTCCACTTTTTCCCACAATTTTTCTTGCCACTAATTATTATTATTTTTTTTTTACCAATTTTTTACCGTTACTTTTTGTCATAAAAGACCATTTAAACTGTCTGGCATCTTAAGTGAACTCGGGAGAAGACTGAAGAGAGAGAGTTTTGAAATGCACACTTGAAAAAAGAAAAGCGCCACATATATGACAACACTAAGTGTCCCAAGAACAAAAGGAACAAACTTCAGATCCTTTAATCAACTTCACGGGCCAGGTACCTGCGGAGGCCCGCGGACTTTAGTGGATTACAGTGGCATCTCCTATTTTGACTGGGATGGGTTGTGAAATGGAGAGGAGACCATGAGGATCTCTCTCTGCGTTGGATCGCTCTTTTAATGCTTTGATCCCTCC
Organism: Megalops atlanticus; assembly: GCA_019176425.1. Lineage (NCBI taxonomy): Eukaryota > Metazoa > Chordata > Actinopteri > Elopiformes > Megalopidae > Megalops > Megalops atlanticus. Next base: position 8,400,943 of record CM032894.1, on the reverse strand, counting down.
CTGTCTGTAGGGCCACGCTGCTTTGGAAGCTGCGCTATTGATGTTGTGTAATTCACCGTCTGGGAGACACCTTCATAACTTCTGGTTATTTTATCACAGGTCAAGTGCAGGCCTATATATTATAAGCATGCTTACAACACGAATTGGCAACTTGTTGTGCCCTCCTTCTGTGCACATGGCATTTCACTATATATTGATTGCACATTTGATGGTCACATATATTACAGTCAACAAAATGGTGACCCCATACTGACATCTCAGTCTGCTTGTACCCCAGACTAACATCTCAGGCTGCTTGTACGCCATATTGACATGTCAGTGTGCCCGTGCGCTCTCACTCGATACCACACTTTGACCGCACTCCCACTCTCTGTGCTTTCTCCTAAACCGAGGGGGGTTTCCCCATCCGAACAGCAGGCCGTGTCAAAGCCCACAGGGACCGTGACTGAAACCTATCTCTCCTCTCTTCACAGAAGCAGAGTCAGATCTGTTTCTCCCAGTGATGTGCGCTAGCCGGCACATGTTGAAAGGCTGCCTTGTGTTTAATGTGTATCCAGTGCAGCTCTAGGCTTAATGAGGCGTTACAGAGCGCTGCTCCAACTCCAGTCAAGGGCTGTAATGGGGAATGCTCCCCAGACACCCCCCACCCCCCAACACACACACTCCCACCCCACACACACACACACACACACACACACACACGCACACACACTCAGACTCACTCAGATACGCCCTCAGGCTCTCGTCACCTCAAGCTGGCCGCCAGTCAGCGACTACCTCACTGTCTGTCAATCCGCGGGGAATTACTACACCTTAGGACATGTTTACCTTCCCCAGAGCAGAGAGCTGCCGTGCTCCGTAGCTGTGCAGGAACTCTGCGCTCTGTCTGCGGTGTGCGGCTCCGAGCGGGGGGGCATTGGGGGGGTCAGGGCCGCCGCATCTGTACGGAAAACGGGAAACCACGAGGGGGAAATTCAGCGTCTCCGCGATCAGCCCCTGTCCATTCTCTCATTACAGAACTACCTCGTCACATTGTCTGACACTGTCCTCATTTCACATCTTCGGTCCCACAGATGGCCGTTTCAGAACCGGTTCCAGTGAAATGGCTTGGAGTAACTGCCTTTATAAACAGGTGACCAAGAAAAAAAAAAAAGGTACAGCATCACAGTGTGATGTAGTGGCAGCGGAGCAGCCAGTGAGCACGCTGGCTAATCCCGCTCATCAAAGGCCGCATGCTGGAAACGTGCAGGCTGGGGTGGGTTCATATGCTGCCTGGATCACACTGGAGCAGGACAGAGGCCTGAAGGCAGGCAGGCAGGCAGAGAACTGAGGCTTTGCCACTGCTGTACGCTACCATGACACAATGACACTCGGGTGATTACCTGGGGTTGAGGAGGGGCAAAATTATCAATTTTTATACAGACGTTGTGATAAAATGCATGTATAGTAGCCAACACATAGTGGTAAGGTGCAGGGCTTGTAACTGAAAGGTTGCTGGTTTGATTCCCTGCTGAGGCGCTGCTGCTGTACCCTTGGGAAAGGTACTTAACCCAGAACTGCCTCAGTAAACATCTGTATGGGAGCTGTATAAATGGATAACATGTAAAAACTGTAACCAATGTAAGTCACTCTGGATAAGAGTATCTGCTAAATGCTATTAATGTTAATGTTAATGTTATGGTGTGCTCCACAATGAAAATTCTACCTCTGCCATTGTTAAAGCTGTGAGTGTTCTGATTTGCTGGGACATGAACATTCTTGAAGGGGCGTGGTCTAAAACAGACCATCCACAGTCAGCACAGGAATGCAGGCATGCACCAGAACCTCCTGTTATCAACTGGAATCTCCCAGACAGAGGATGGAAGGAGCACAGGGGTGGAACATCCGGTCATAATATGAAATATCTGAGTAACTACTGTATTTGCACACCTTAAGGTCCAAAAAAAATTCAGTCACGGTCTGATTTCAAAACCCCGCCAAAAAGCGCTAAAACGAGAGACGTGCCGTTCCCCTCTGTTTTTTTGCGGCGGGGCTCGGGAACGCCTCCGGCCCGCTCCCCCGTCCGCCGGGGCGATGATCAGATAACGAGCCCATGTGAAGGTCCTTGTCCTCAAATCCTTTTTGGCAGCGGCCTCGCTCCTGCGAGCTCGCGGGGAAGATCAAAGCTGGCCGGGTTCCCACTGATATTACAGACATCCATATCCCTCACGCGCTGCGTCTGATCGGGAGCCAGGGCGAGGCTGACCTGCGTGGGCCAGACCCCTGCCCCCAAAGTGAAGTGACGTCCCGGGGTTTGGCATACCCACTTCACACCGCCTGGGGACAAACGCCGCTTCTCCATCCTGCCAGCAGAATAAATGAGTCAAAACCACGAGCTGCAGAAACTCGACTGCATTAGGATGGAGAATTAAGACTTCAGGCCGTGCACGTCAGCTTCATGCTAAAGAGAAAAGATCCTGCAGGAAAGCAGTTTTTTTTGGTCCAAAATGTAAATTTGATATGAATTATGGTATGTACTTGTTTGCGTGATAGAGTATTCCGAACCGCATTGTGCAGTCTAGAACCTTCTCCCTCTTTGGTCAATGAAGCAGACCAGCCTGAGGTTTTCAGTGGAGTGAACAGAGTAATGCAAAACCCCAAAATGAAGTTTTTTTCTGCAAGTAGGTCTCTGGTTACTGGTTTTCATGTTGAAAATTCTGAAAATTCTGTTCTGGTTTATCACTGTGTTATTTGTGCATAGGGATGTGTTCATGGTTCAGAAACTGACTGAAAAGCACTGAAAAAGCTTTATTGGATTTGTAGTTCAAATGAAAGATACAAAATACTTTTGGTCTTCTTTGAACATATTTATGAAGCCTCTCTGTTTCAAGATTATAAATTGTACTGAGAATATAAATTTCCTATTTTATCATCGTGATTGAATGAAATTTGAGACATTAGCATGAGCTGCTCTTCATGAAAAATTATATGTGTGACAATATAATAAATACAAATATGAAGAATATGTTCTGATGTGCATGCAATATGCAATTGTAGAAGGTACAAATTGTCTTCAATAATGTACTTGAGTAATGTAGTTGTGCCTGTAGGTGATTCTTTTTTAGATGACATCTAAAGAGGTAACGGTACCTCTGTATACTTCATATTAAATCATTTAACATAGGAATTGGGTTATGTTTGTGAGAGGGAGATCAGCCTTCTTTTTATGCCAATCATTTTGCTACAATTAAATTTGGGGTGCACCGAGGTTACAAAAGTAATGCCACAACATAAGCCATTACGAATGGGCTTCCGATCAGTCCCCTCAGTGTTCTGTTTCATTATGGGATGTATTTTATCCAGAATTCATCACTTCCCTTAAATGAATGATGAATGCATTCAGAGTCTATAAAGGCTCTATAAACACAATTGTTATGCTCATTCTCTCCTTGCAACAAATTCACAACTGACTCTGCTCACCGTAAAACATGATAGCTGATATTGTCCTCAGCCTTAGAAAATTTGGAATAATGACAGGCTCTGTAGCTGAGTCCAGGAAGTGCTTTGATGCAAATACGTTGCTTGTTCCTCCCCCAGTTTTAAAGCACAGGCAGACAATTCGGATCCTGGCATAATTAGCAGAACGCTACCTTCATTGGTTATGAGCCAAAACTCATCCATATTGATGGACATGTTTCTTCTACCTGGCAGTTTCTGGGTCTTTTCTCCTTGAGGGTTGAAACCAAGTCATATACTGGTGACCTATTCACACGCAGATACCACTGAATCCAGTCTTGTGTTTGATGTGCCATTTTTTTAATAAATCAGTTTTTTTGCGTCTGCCATTTTGTGGTAAGACTAAAACATAACGATGAAATACAGCAGAGGCGGAGCAAAAAATGTTAACGTTTTTCACCATCCCAGCACTTAATAAATCTCCCCCTCCGTTACTATAGAATGCTTATAAATATTTCATATCAAATATTTAGCATTATTCTGCCCCTAATCCGCTCAGCACTGAAGCACTCCTTGTGCTTTATTTCCACCTAACAATAGCCCTGACGCAAGCGCCTTTCTGCTCTGTCAAGAAGAGGTAACTCACAGCTGGCTGCTGCAGCAGCGAGAATACCTTTCATACACAGGCGCATGACTGATACTTTTGTATCGGCCTGCTTTTAAGGAGAGAGCTCCTTTGATTCCGCAGAATGCTCAAGTGCCTTGTACCCGGGAAAATAAACAGCATAATTGCATTACTTTTTAATTTCCACAAAGCTCACTTCCTGGCTGAGTGTTCCACCCCCTTATTATCAGAAAGCTACCTTCTCATGTAAATGCACCAGTGTTTTCTGCTTGTGTTTCATGAAAATATAAGGCAGCAACTTGGTGGTTTCTAATTATTTCATGCCCTATGGTTCTACGATATAGGATGAGATGCTGGTGTTGGTGCAAAAAAAGTGGGTTTGACTGACAGGCCCTCTTTCCCTCAGGAACTCATTAGGCTACTGACTAAAAGCTACTGGGCACATTCACGCTGGTCTCAGTACCTCTAGTCTTTTTTACTTCTATTTCTCTTTTAGTTCTACATGCAATCAAATGGGGGGAAAGAAACACGCTTATTATGGCTTTAAAAAAGGAACTGGCTGTGCTCTTGAACTGAGTGAGGCTCTCTGGTCTGATGCTTCTTAAAACAGAATTTTTCTCCTGTTAAATGCAGAATTTCTCAGTGAAGTATTTTACACACAGCTAGTTCCCCCCTTCTCTCTGCTGTCTGGCTGTGATTGGGAACTGGGGGCCTGTGACAAAGCTTTGATTTTCCCAATCTTAAAAAAAGACATGGTCCGTTTCATTATTTTGATGATGCAGGAGGTTTGCCGTGTCTTGAGAAACTTAGTTCCTCCTTCCAAACTTTTACAATGTCCATTCTCACAAGTTGCCATTATTTCATGTTTTATTAAAGTAATATGACTATTATTACTTAATGAGCTGTGAACAGACAATGCAAAATGCAGTTTGTAGTATCACTTTTGAATTGACTTAGAATCTTAGAATCCTGGTTTGTCTTAAGTTTTGATTTCACATTAACACATTTGCGCTTCTACCAACAGCTGTTCACAGTTGCTGTGCTGGTAACATTGATTTCTCTGAAGTGAAAATGTACAGTGTTATTCAATGGTTAGATGCTTGATTAATGCCTTTGAAGACTAACTGAGAGAAAAAAGAAAGCTCAATGGCTAGCACTAGGTGCTCTTCAGAGGTGTGTATTCATGAAAATAAAAAAAGATGTACGTCAGCAGTCCATTTGCAAGGGGGAAGCTGCATATACCAAGTTCAACATTAAAAGGCTATATGGAAGAACTACAGTAGGCTGTCTGTCCTGCTGTCCACACAGAGGACAGGGTAGTGGTTCATAAAAGGAATGCCCAACACCCTTCATATCCTCCTTTTCCACTCAAGGTATTATGCTGAGCCGAGCCATGCTGGATCTCGGCCCGGCCGTTTAGGCTATTCAGTTGCAGTGTCTGGACTGTAATACATGTTCCAAATGAATTTGAATACACTCTAAAACACTCTAAACACTCTAAAGAGTCCTCCACCTAATCTATCAAAAAACACTGCATCCCATTTGCTGTACTTCTTATTAGTCCTTCTTTGAGTTGTGCATTTGTATGCATGTACCTCCATGTACCTTCTGTGAGAAATGGAAAGATAGCTTAGATTTCACGCCTACATTGCAGACAAAAATCTGATACTGATTTGATTTTAAGATGGACATTTGGTAAAGAATTACCAAATAAAAAAAGAGAGATCTGGGAGTGACATCTTTGGACAGCTAAATCTTCATCTGCAATATCAACCAATACTGGGCCAGTGAGTGGGTTCAGACATGACAATGGAAAATGGGTAACTCTGTTCAATCAAACAGGCCTCCTTCATGTGTCCAGAACATTGTCATAAACTACACCAGGATCAAGGATTTAAACACAGGGTGGGCCCATGCATCAATTATGTTCCAACACCATTCGCTATTACAAAAGATCATATCTCGATGTTGAAGAGAGATGCTGATGCAGAAAAATGGTTAGTGAACTCACAGATGTCCAGTTAGTCTGTTCTGTACCACATTCATCTAGACTTTGTTCAGTCCTCAAAAAAACAGGCTCTCAACTGTATGCATTGTGATCATTTATATCCTGAGAATAATAAACCTGAGGGCATTTCTGCCAATTATCCATTTGTCGGGGCCTATGTTGGACTAACTCTTCTCTTGATCCATGTAGTAGTTATTTTTTGCAACAAGGAAGTGACCATTGGTATAAAGTGACAAGGGTAGGATCGGGGCCAGGAACATCAACCAGAGGATTCATCTATGCCGCCCATCTTCTCCATGGAAAACAGACACACTCACCAATTTGAGCAGTGCACCAGACAGATGAGTGGACGCAGAGTGGACCGACAGCCCGGAGTGATCCGAGCCTGTATTTCTAATGAAATCCTATTTGCAGCTATGGACATGCTTGGCGGTGTCTGACGCTTCCTCAGGGGATGGGAAGAGTAACCCTCAGAGGTAAGCAGCCGAAATTACCGCACATCTTTTGCTTTACTAAATAAAGTACACTGGATATCACCGTGTTATGATCCCCCACTCCCAATAACCCGAAGTGAGAAGAAGTCTTGAAATGGAGTGTTTTTTTCACATTCCCATTAAAATTGCACTGACAGGTGTAGAATGTTATGGATGGTGAAATAAAGGCTTGAATTTCCATCACTTTGGAACTCACCTTCAGTGCCGATGATGAAAAAAAAAGGGATGCCGTTTCTGGGAGCTTTTCAATTACAAGCCTCCAATTAGGGACAAAAGAAGGCAGAGTTTCTCCTGGTTTCCTAATCCCCTCTTAAATTAGACGATCCGCAGACACGGAGCCAGACCGAGGAGCTGGGATATGGTTCACTCACTACACTTCATTATGCATTCATCTTTCGTCACACACTGAGAGAAAGAGACGTTCCTCGCCCCAAGATGTTTTTTGCCTTCCCCATTCACTTAGCTAGGATTTGTACGTTGGAGCAAAACATCTCACTTTTTTTTTCCAACCAGTTTAAGCTACAGACATGTTCTGGGGCCCTAGACCTGGATATTCCATTTCCCTGTGGTCTTCAATAAAGCAAACTCACGAAACACTTGATAACTGTATGTGTGTAAAAGCTCTTAAAACAGAGGAAAATGTATATGTCATCGCGTTGTGCTTTTGGACATTTTAATTCATTCATCAGTGGAGGTTGGGGAAATACCATAGATGTAAAATGTACCTTTTTGTGGAGGGACGCCATTCATAAAAGATATAAGAAATATAATTATACACCTTGAAAGGTGCCAACAGAAGGATTTATATCGATAATGTCAAATTTAGGAAATGAGGACACTCAGTAGGAGGGTTTAAAACAATGGCCTGGGATAGATATCATCTATGAGTGTTTAAGAGGGAGCCTGTAGTTTAGGAATTAGTGACAGTTTCAAAGGGCAGAAAATCCTTTGGTGTTAGGACAATTTCATAAAAGGGAAAAATAATGCCCCGAACCCTTGAAGTTTCTTTTACCATCAAATCCCTTTACTTAACATTTCATCAAATGAAAAGCCCATTCATTCAAAATCAAAGACCTGTCATTTCTATCTAAATAGCCATTAATGCTGTGGTTTTTTGACATTCTTTAGATGATCTCGAAGTAGAATTCTGAAACAGAACTATGCACTTGAACTCAAAATGGAATATTGAATGCAAAGAGAACAGTACCTAACATACAGAATTATCTATGGAGTTTCCCATGTGGTGTGTGTAGGTGTGTACACACACACACACACACACACACACACACAAAAATGTATTCCAACTATATATAGTATACCTATATGGGCAAGCAAGCTATTGACAAAACATTGCATCATCGCTACTAGCAAGAGGAACTGAAATGATTGTGCGTAAATAGTTAATGATTTTTTTTTAAATGAGGTTATGTCTCTGTTTACTGTTTACTTATTAACCCTACTGAAGTATCCCATTAATCCTCACACTTTGAAATAGGTGTAACATCTCTGTAATTAGGGCATGTTTGGAAGTACAAAGCAGAACCTTTACCTGAAGCATATTTTTCATGGTTCTGTACCTCTTCCCTTGCTCTTCTCTTGTGATATACGCTGTATGCGTATTTCTGTGATGGCTTTGTATGCTGTTGGCCAAATAAAAACAGAATCAAATGAACCTGAATGAATTAAATGGTTGTCTCAGCTTTTGTCAGTGGTTGTTGGTTGAGGAAAAAAACAAAACCATTTGGCAGCACTTTCAGGGTGATCCATATTACAGTGCAGATAAAGGCTTGAAAAAGGGGTGAGCATAATACCAAAGTAAAACTAAAAGCTGGAAAAGGCTGGAAAAGGCTGGCCTGTTGTCATCATCGCCACTGAGATATCTGTTTAGCGCATAGTCAAGCCAATGCAGCGAGGACAAAAACTAACCGGCAACTCACAGAGAGGAGCAGAGTGGGCGGCAAGCCACACAGAACAAACAACGTCCTCAAACATCACAGCGAGAACCGCTGAAAACGCAGGAACGCGCCCCAGCTCGTGGGACCCAGACCTGCCTGTGGGCGACGATCGCGAGTCTATGAAGATGTACTGCGCCGGGATGCTTTCTGTCGCAGCTGAGGAGAAACCGAAAAAAAGGAAAAAAATCAAAACGGAGGGGGGGAAAAAAAATCAGAGCGAAAACAAACAAAACCCCAAACCGAGCCCTTGGCCCCCGAGCTTTTTGTGGGGACGGGCCCGTCTCCCTGCTTTCTCGGGCTGCGCGGGCCCATCTGGCCGCGCGGGGAGACAGGCAGGCCACTGCAGCGGGGTGCTCTAGCCCATCAGGGGGGCTTGCTGAGGGCACAAAGGCGGGATTAATACAGCTGCCACTCCTATTAAGACCTTCCACAGCACCCACTGCATATTCCTTAAGTCCCCTTCCCGTACAATGGGGCATCATAAGCCACGCACAAAGGCCTCTCCACGGATCTCAGCGGCTCGCCGGGCACGGAGGATGATGTCAGATATTAAAACAATACACTTTGCTTAGCGAAGGGAAAGGGGGAAAGCGGGGGTTTGTTTGGTTCATTAAATGAGATAATTTAACAGTTTTCTTTTTTTTACATCATTTTTCAGCTCCTGTGTGCATGCATTAGAAATGACATCTTAACACAGATAAATGTAATATTTTCTTATGTACATTACTGTAGAATGATATTAACTGATTTTTGTAAATATATGTATGTACAGTTTGTATGTATGTATGTATGTATGTGTGTGTGTGTGTGTGTGTGTGTGTGTTTTGTAGTTATCAGTGTTGTGGATGAAACATTTGTAGCAACCACTAATGGTTAAAAGAATGGGTGCAAAATCTTCAGTTGATTAAAGAATACAAACACAATTCTTTTTGCTGATGCTAACCAACAACATGCTAATTATTGCCCCTCATTAAGAGTACCTAATTACGTTATACACTACAGGTTTAGCTAGCTAGCAACCTAGTGATGCAGATTTGATCGCAGCAGTGATTACATTTTTAATTTCATTCTGTTTTCTATGTTTTCTTCACACTAATTACAGCTGGTGATATTAGCTGGCATCATATTGGTTCTGTTTGTTAGTTAGTGCTGCTTTATATAGCTAAGTCATAGCTAAGTGAATGTCCTGAAAGAAAAATTAAAAATATTCCATTGCTAATGGAATACTTTTTTGAGAAAATAATTCCAATAATTCCAAGACAATTACACACTTGGGTCACACTTATAACTGGGTCAACTCATAGTTAAAAAATTAGTGTTTGTATATAGATCTGAACAATAATTCTCCATAAAATATTAATACATTCTGTTCCGTTACTTTGCAAAGAATTTTCACAGTAAAAGTTAAGATATGAAAATGTCAAAACACATCTATAGGAACTTACATCATAGCATTCTTATGCATTTTGGGTGGATTATTATCATTTATTCAAATTTTTCAATTATAAATTAAAAAGATTTGATGTAACTGACTTTTCCATAGCACTTTCCTTTGTCTTGACATTTGAGTCTTTGAAAACATCTCTTGGACTATGATATCAAAGCATTTGATGTTTATTTCATTGGAAGATTACAGACAGAAATATCAATTAATTATTTTCCCCCTTATTCTTTTGCTGTTTTCAAAGAGCTAAAAACCCACAACATTTCACAGGGTCTGTTGTTTGGAAGACATCTCAGCTCATGTGGTAGTGGACGGAAACAGATACAGGCCTGACTCGTTAAGGTCGAAGGTCACACACTTGGTGAGGGAATAGTACCATCCCTGGGATACAGTAGTGTCTCCAGCTCTGCTGAACGGGCTTTGCCGAAAGAATGGCTGATCCTCCCACATAAGTGTGCAGTCCTGCCTACCTGAGCCCACAGGCTGCTACTGAATGAAACCCTTTATTGTCCCTGTGCAGCTCACACAGTGTCCTGTAAGTGACGCACCAGTTGGTGACATCTTCCTCTGGAGCTTCCAGCACCTGGGTCTGCTGCACTTAGGAAGGAAAAACACATGCCTTCATGCTCACCGGAGACTTCCCAGCTCCGTTCTTTATCCTGGCAACTATCGTCTGTACTCTGGGCAACGTGGGAGTTTAAAGCAACAGGTCAGCTGAAAGCATGTCAAATATGCCAAATCAGACTCACTGAAAGAGTGCAGATTTACTGAAAGAGTCCAAACTCACTGTATATTGCTGTATATTATGTAACCCAGGAGTTATATTTATAATAATGATGTTACAGAATGCAACGTGAAAATAAAACAGATATGAGTAGGGTCGGTGAGGTGTCGCTGTGTTTTGACTGGTCGAGCGGTGAGACTCGGCGGTCTGTCCGTGTGGCGCACGCTGTAGCGGCAGCAGTCTGGGAGTGCCGCTCAGCCATTTGGAATTTATCAAGCTATCGCTACAACAACGGAACCGCACACACAGTTTTTCGCCCACGCCCCGCACCCCCCAACCCCCTGCACAACTTCTCCTTTCATCTCTGGAGGATGTTGCGATTCCAGCAAAGATCTTTCTGTGGGGATGTTATGACTCCAATAGGTCTCTTTTGAGCCTCCGTTCTCTCGACCTTATCTAGAACAGCACAACTTCAAATGAAATAAATATTCAGATGGACATCCTTCCCTCCTCTGTTTGAGTGTTTCTGGCTGGATATGAGAAGGGTAACTGTGTTACTGCATTTATCCTCCTAGATTTGCTGGAACTAGTAAATCATTCCAGCCCCACAACTCAGAAGCATCTCGCTCAGTCTGCTGTAAAAACAATACCATTTTTTTTTGGTGCCGCGTAGAGGAAATGGATTTTTCCATATCAAAAGCTTCATCATCGAACAAGGTTATGCTTATAACCGTAAAGCGCTTTGAATAAAGATGGATTTCAGCCAAAGGCTTCATAAATGGGGCTCAAGGGTTAATAAAAAAGTATGGAAACGCTTTTAAGATTTCAGCCCCAAAACAGAAGCGTTCCACAAAGAGAGGAAGCGGCCACATGTTTTCCATTTGCGAGGAAACCTTTGTATTATGAATCAGATTTCCTTGGGGAGTCTCTTCTGTTGGCGTTGGTAATGCTAAGCGATTGGCTGACTGCTCCCAGGATCAGCCCAAAAACCGTGACCCCCTGGCTGCATTGGATTAATCCCACACAGGCATATCAAAGTCCGGAGTAATGACTAAACATGTTTTTTTTTAAAAAAGAAAAAAACCCACCAGACATACATCTTTGCTCTGCTCTGGGTGAGGGACTGAAATCAAAGGAGGCTATAGTCTTGAGCGTTGCAGAAAAGCATTTGGTGATGAAATTCAAAGAAAAAAAAAAGAGTTGCTAAAGATAGAACACTATCTGCTGGGGATCCGGGGAAGGATGTCGTGTGTGTCTGCACGTGGGAAGCTTTAGGGTCATAAATAGTTTTCTGGGGTAGTCAGGCGGATCGGATCCTAGATTTGCCCCCAGTCCCATGGGACTCTATGCTTGTATGTCCATCCTGGGAACAATAATCAGCTCAGACTTTACTGTGTTGTCTGAGTGCAGGGGTTCAGATTCATAACCAGTATATGATAAGAGGTTCTGTGAATATTTGGGAGTGGGTAAGGCAGGGGCCGAGAACCCCCCTGGAGTGGAGTGTGGGCGGAGTGGACACCGGGCGGGACAGGGTGGAGGCCTGTTGGGGCAGATGCACAAAGGTTTTTTTTTCCCCAGCCCACATTTTGCACACTAACACTGCGTGGAACATCGCCTGTGACCACTCTGCAAGCCTGGAGACTCCATTCCACATCCAAAAGCATAAGGTTCCCATTTCTGAGCCCAGGCCCTCAGCAGTGTGGTAAGAAATGTGGTTACTTTTATCCTCTCTGGCAGCCCACCCTCCCAACGCACTCTCACACACATGTACGCGCACACTCACGCACACACACACACAAGCTAGCGATGCTTTCAAAACCAGCTGCGAACAGCTCAAGAGAAGAGCTTGCATAGGTTGAAGTATAGCGGGTCTATGTGCGAGTATAAGTTACCCTCTGTACGCAGAAGACACACGAACATGAACTAATGCATCCCCAACAGCTTCAAAGAAACCTCAAGCAGAACGCTTTATAAGCAAGTACACGCAATGAGCTCATGAATAAATCAGTGGTGTCCACTTACGAACATGAGCATGTTTCATTTGTGTACCTGAAGGCAGCCGGACAGGCATGACTCATACATTAGTGCTTAGGCGAGGGAAGCAAAGTAATCTCACACAAAGCACAGCCACCTGAGTGAGAACCCTCTGATAAAGCTGGTATTTTAATGCACCAAAAAGCAGGGCGGGTGAGCCTGACTAAACCTGCCAAATTGGCAGTATATGCCGGTGTCTGGAAACGCTTTCCCTCCACTTACAACAAAGGATTTCAGGAGATTCCGAGCAAATGAAAAAAAAAAATTGATCAGCCAGTTTCACACTCTGGTGGCCCCGAGTCATTTTTTTTAATCCCTGCCTGGTTCAAATTGTTCATTAATTCAGTCCGTTCCCTAGAACAACTATGATGCCCAAAATGCACTGTCTAGGGCCATCAGTGTGGTAGCGTATGACCTCTTAAGGACTCAACAGCGGAACACACATGCGCACACACTTGCGTGTTGACTGTACCTGTGAGGAGGTGAGCGGAGACTCCGACTCTGTTGGTGTTGGGCGGACGGGCGGTGGGGGGAGGGGAAGGGGGGTGTGTTTGATCTGCGAGGCAGCACTAAGCTGGAGATGGGAGGCTGGGGGGCAGGTCGGGTCAGGGGGGGCCTCAGGCGTGTGCCTCGCGGTGGTGTGAGTGATTACAGTCCGGACGGGAGCGGGGTGACCTCTCCGCGGGACGGCGCTGACCCTCGGGGAGTCCTGGAGGAAGACCAGCCGCTGCGCCCCGAGGATGAAAGGACCCGGCGTTGCGGGGAAGGGCCGCCGCCGCTGCTTCGCTTCCTCTCCGGCTCCCACACTGCAAAGCATTGTGAGACGCGTTTGGGACAGTCTCTGGCAACCGCCAGAGGGGTGAGTCACTGCCACCGCAGGCCCGGCAACCCCCACCACCTCCCTCCCACACCCCCACGCCTTTCTCTCAGACACATCTGCAAAGCCAATGCCAGAAACTTCTCAGAGGGAACATGGCTGGTTTGGAACCTCCTTTCTGTTTCCATTGATGTGACATTGTGGCAACACCACCTCCTCCAACACAATTTTCATGTTACAGACACATTTTGCTTGTATTTTTTGGCTGTTTGGCCATCAACATGACAGAAACAGAGATCAAGAAGGCATGTTTCTGATTCAGATGTTTCTATGTGCTCATTCTTTGGAAATCTCCATGGTGCTGCCTTTCTTACACAGGGTACTCCTGCAAAAAAAGGAAAAGTCTACCTTGGTCAACAGGGTGGATTCTGGTGGTTTACACAAATTCATATTGTATGAGGGAATATGGCTATTAGTGGAAAAAAAAGGACTTCACCCCACCTGTCTGAGGTTTATAGGCAAATACTCTTTTCGCCGTGTCAGTGTTTTGTTTGAAGGAACAGGGTCAGCCAAGTGTTGAGCTGACTATTCATCTTAGGCAATGACAAGAGGATAATGCATTCAGTGTTTGTGTGCGCTGTGATGTACCTACAGCACTGTGCAGGACACACAGCGAGCACAGATGTGGACGCGCTCTGTCTACATCGCACAACATAAGCCACGGCGGCATGCTGGTGTTTCTGTGTGAAGGCCAGAGAGTGTAACTCGACCCAACCCAGTGAGAGGGAGGGAGAGGAGAAGAGAGGAGAGGAGGAGAGGAGAGAAGAGAAGAGAAAAGGGAGAATAAAGAAAGACAGGACAACAGATATTCACAGTTAATTTCCAAAAGGCCGCACTCCATCTTCTTTCCCCTTTCTCCAGGACACTGTAAACTGAATTCTTTTGCAGGAACGCAAAAAATAACAAATTAAGCAAAAACTCAACACACCAAAGATATATTTATTTCTAGATCTGAGTCACATTTTATTCTTGTACATTGTGTACCTGTGTGCATGTGTGTGCATGTATGCGTATGCATGTGTCTGGAAGGGGTTGGCTGTTTGGGCAACCTGTGTGTTCACAAATTGAATGTCTGAAAGGTCCAAAACATTTACTGACATAATCCCCTCCGTTCCCTGCATCAGGAGAATCATTTCCTTTTTAATAACACCGTGTCACACTCTCTTACTGTTGGCCCCATAAATCAGCAGATCACAGAGCAGGCCAAAGTGCCTCTGAAAACACCCCCTCACAGAAGCTTCCCCCTCATCAAAAGCCTGGCTGCTAATGTTTTTCTCCATATCAAAGAGGATCCGAAATCAGAATTCACCTGACACCTCCCCTGTCTGATTCATATAGCCGATAAATGACCACTTTCTTAAAACTTTTACTGCAGAGCGTTTAATCTTAATTTGATGTTTGTTTCCTGTCCTTTATATGGAAATGGCTTGGGGGGAGCAGCTGTAATTGAAGATCACGAGAGATGTCATAATTGTGGCAGGTGGAATCTAGAAATGAGGATACTGCCAGAGCTCGGCACTGGAGGGGAGAGGTTGTTGACTGCTACCGAAAGATCTGATGGGAGTCCCAGATGAAAGACATCGCAGCAGGGGCACTTCAGTGAAACCACAGTCAAATACGTACAATAACTGCACATGCCTGGTATGGGGAGTGCACTCCCACTGTCTTCATGCTTAAGTGGTTGATAAGATGAACATTGCAGCAGGTATGGACTAGAAACGGTGTTCCAAAGGTTTTCATTGTTACAAAATCCTGATTCTTCCTTTGGGGATTCTTGAGAATTGATTGCAGTACATTTGTCTAACTGTCTAAATTGTGGAAACCGGCCATACGTCAACTCAGAAAAACACACACAACCGACACTGGTCTTTGTTTTCGACTCTGAGAGACAGAGATGGTTGCTGGTTAGTTAGCATACCCTAATGGCCCTGAACACAGTGCAGCACAACACTGAGTATGCTTTAGTGAACATAAAAAGTACCTTCCCCTGAAACTAGAATACAGCATGAAGCAATAAATGCTTATTAAACACTAAGAGCACAGTGCGGGAGTGAGGTCGTTAACACAAGAGGGAATCAAAATATGATCAAAGGCATCAAATTAGGGTCTACTCAATTTAAATGTATTAATAGAACTCATTATATCCAAGCCAAATTATACTAATGCAATGGAACTGGTGCTAGTATCATAAAACCCCTTCCTCCACTCACCCAGGAAACAGGACATACGCAGCCCTTACCAGGAACCCCCTTTTACATTCACTTCCCATTGAAAGGTCTGTGTCACATATATTCTTCCATTTCCATACAGTTTTTTAACTGTTTTATTGGATTATGTCAGTGTTACATTCTAATTTATGTATTTCCCTTTTGAAGTTACCTACCTATAGAAGTTACTTATCTATAGGAGTGTCTTTTCCCTCCAGATATGTATTCAGTGACTGTGCAGAAATCGCAGGCATTTTTGTTTAAAAAGTTTCAGCTGCAATGGAAAGAAGGCACGGTAAACTCACTTCAGACATATTTCAGAGGGGAAACACAGGTTGGATATTTGAGCAGAGCAAACGTGTTTCCAAAACACCAACAGTAATAGAGATCTCTGAGAAACGTGAGTTTACCACACGAGAAGTGTCACAATGAAAGGGGTAATGTAGAGAAAAGCGAGTTTGTCTTCAGCTGGAATAACATGCAGAATGATAATGAGAGCACTGTGCTCAGGCAGACTCCTGGCACTCGAAGGTTATGCAGCATTTAATATTCAGCCGCTGAGCCTGAAAAACAGAACTGAATTTGGGTCAACATGTAGCAAGCGAAACATACTCTTCGTGTAGGGTCCAGGAAGGCCATTCGCGTGAACTCATTAAACAAGCAAAGCAGTTTCATTACTGTTGTTAACAAGTAAGCGTAAGAAAAAAAACTGCTTTTAGAGATTGATGTTTCAGCCTTGAATGAATCAGATTATACTGTGCAGTGTGTGAAGGGGGTGAGTCTCTGACCTCAGATGGTTGGTTTCTGGTGATGTTTACACCCCTGAGCCATGCTTACAGAGCCAGTACAAAACTACTGACAACACACATTTCAGAAATATACAACTGCCTCTTTACTGGCTCAGTGGCAAGAAACGTTGGAATCATAATATCCAAAAATATCCAAGACATCATATGAGCATCACACTACTCTGTCTGGTAGATATTTATAGTATGTATTATGACAATTTAACTGCACATATAGTTTTATGAAACAAAGCAAAATAAACACTATAAAGCCATCAACTATCACCTAGGGTGAAATATCACACCGAACAGAAAGTGTGCTTATATCAAAATATGGCATCAAGTATTTGGTATTACGTATGATAGTCTCTGTATTAAAGGAATTATTAAAGGAATTTTAAATTACCTTTTCTTTCGCCAATATTTCTTTTTCTCTTTTAAGATTAAATGCAGAATAACAGGCATTCAGGGTAGGTTACCTGATTCAAGTCAAGTCTTTAAACAAATTAATAAAAAGTGTTAAGAAGTGAAACACACCTGAGGGATAAATCACCTGATCATATAATTTTAAAAATGGAGATTAGCTGAGGATGTTCTAATTCTCCTTTTTCCAAAGCCCTTAGTGCATTAAAAAGTAAAGCTCACTTAAGTTCCCCATCTTCTCAAATTTGTTTAGTATAATAGTTTCCAACCTTCCAGCAATTTATCAGAAAATGCTGCAGTGTTTATGTAGTGTGTGTATTACAACAGGTGATCAGGAGCACTGTCTTTTCAGTGGTACATGTATATGTGTCAGCATTCTGACTGGTATAAACAATGAACCCACTGCATGGCAGTATTAGAGACGCAGTGGTCAGACTGTCTATGGGATTGCTGGGGCATCACCACAAGCGGGGGAGCCAAAGAGGACAAGAGAGCGAGCTCCCTACCTGGTCTCCCCCTCCTGGCTCCTCTTTTAAAGACAGTCCACGCGCAGTAGCTCCCCAGTCAAAAACCTCGGCTGGGGAACAATGTTGCTGCAGGACACACAAATTATGCATGGACTATTTTAAATTAATAAGCAGCGTGTTGAGATACAGAAGCAACCCCCCATGCCCAGTGCGATCGAAGTAAAAAAAAAAAAGAAACAGAATGAAGACATGCTAGCCAAAGCAAGGCTGGAATTGAGCTAGTTAAAGGGGAAATAGGCTTCCACTGACCTCTGGCTCAGGACAACTCCTCTTCATTCATCTTAATGGATTCTCTAAACAGTGCGGTGCCAGATCATACAGTGTTGCTACATTCCTATTTTGAGAGGGCTTACAATTCACAATAAGGCAAGAGGCAGACTATCTTGGACGCCAATTTACCTTTATTCCTGGAGAGAACGAATGTGTGAGCACTGACAGTGCATTCATCAGAGTACGGTTTGTGTTTATGTGGGCTCCATTATTTATACTTGGTGGAAACAATATGAAACAGATTGCAATGAGTCACAAAGAGCTGGTTGTTTATATGTTTACATGTCTCATATGTATAATCCAGAGACAAAAATGAGAAAGATCATTTCAAACATCAATCAGTTGAAAAAAATTCACGCAACCTGAGCAGACTCGTCAAAATTCAAAATCTAACAGTGTGTACAGGCCTATACTGTAGATTACTCTACCTTGGACCCAATATCTAAATAAATCCCACCATTTGTAGTGATGGGTTATTATAGCCAAAATACACTAAATTAATCTGATGAAGAGCAAATCTTTCAGTAATCTAAGAACACACCATTCATTCTTTCTCATTTGTTCCAGATCGAGATGGCTCTAGGGAATAGACATTAATCCGTCTCACAAGCCACAATTTAACACAAGCTTAGGATAATAATGTGTACTACTCAAATAAATGCATAGGTTCATATTACAGAAAACAGAGGAGCCATCTCAGTTGTCAGCTTATGGTTAGCAACTGTGTAGACGTCCAAACTGAACCAATGCATGACCGACGACGGGGAAGAACGAGGGTTTCTTCATTAGACCGACGCAGTTGCAGCAGCGTGCACGTGCTATATTGTGCTGCTATATTGTTCCACCATGAGAAAGCAAACAAATGCCGACACGATCAGTGAGGGAAGCACTCCTCCGCAGATGACTCAATTCTCATCATGGCTTTCAAGAATTCAACAGAAGGCCACAAAAGATGGCCCGCTCTAATTGGCCAGAGAGGAGCCGCCAGAGACACGCATCAGCCAGATTCCGATTACATTTGCTTTGTAACCTACGCCTATTTCATGGTGGGCTGCTCAATGCTCAATCTGCAAATGTAAAAGGGGTCTATTAAATTTTCTTCTAGGAGCCACTAATCACACTAGATCGGCTCTACCTAATCTTTTCGCCATGACCAGTTTATCATTTGACCTTCCAATCACGAATTAAAGAGAACAGATAGGCTACTTGCTCTTGCCCTGAAGCACAGTCTGACTGGCTTTAATAAAATGTCTGCCATAAATATAGTCTTAATAAACATCTTAACCGTTATAAAGATTTCACTTGGTTTTTCTGATGTTGATTGATTTGTTGGTTTTGGCTGTAACATTACAAAACAGAAAATATGTGTAGGACTCCCGCTAATCCCCCGGGAGTCTGAAAAAAATATTAATGAGCGCTAATGACCTGTGTATTCGTTTGCCAGTTACTGCCGGTCTACGTGGAGGGCGCAACGTTCGAAATCAGATATGATCCTGAAAGGGTCAACGTCACTAATATCATTAGAATTTCATAAAGTGTTTTCCTAGGCCGTTTCTGCTCCAGAACTACGAAGAGCATTACAATTATTATAGGCGCAAATAATGCAGACTGCCAATTTTGTGATCGTTGCTTTAATTATCCAATGGGTAGATTAAAAGATATTTTTCAGCGACGGGGTGAAAGATTTTTAGGACTTAATGTAAACTAACTCATGGTTTCTGGTTTGTGTGTGGACTGTAGAATTGTTCTGGAGGAAAAATAATGATGAGAACTAAATAAAACGATTAACCTCCTCAAAAATATATGCATTTAAAATGATTGAGTATTTGGCAAGACAGCAATTACAGATTTGAAAGACAAGAAAGACCACTGTTTGTGTTTTTTTCTTAAAGTACGATTTAACTACCCCTCATGCCTCGCTTTCCCCGAGTTAAGTCGTTCCCGTGAGCTCGTGTGTGTCTCTCCTCTGTGCGTACTTGCTGCCCAGCTTTCCGCTACACTCTGGAATGCGGCCAGCCGCGGCTCTTTTCTCCCCACATTCGAGTCCAAATCCCAAGCCTTTGATCTTTTTCGCTGTCTCCTTACCCGGAAGAGAAACCTTGCCTTCTCTCTCAGCTGGGATGGAGCGCACACGTGGAAATGCTGGCTCGACTCCATATTCTTACCAAATTTAGTCATACAAAGGCATTGGGAAGGAGAAGGGGGGGACTGGGATGAAAGAGTCAGCCGCCAGAAGATCAAAGGCAGCCGCGGCTCCGCCTGCTAACCCCTCCTCCGTGCTTTATAAAGATCTGCCTCTTACTCCGGAGTTATTCTCACGCAATCTCTCCACCGCTAGTTGCCGAAACCCTCTCCCTCATGTTTTCGTTTTTTTTTCCCCGTCTCGTCTCTTGAAACATTTCCTACACGAAGGAGCAAACAGTATTTATTTACTTATTCATACATATAGAATTATGTTTGACTGTACGACAATGCCTCTACTTCTAGCAAAGATGTACAATACACGGTTAAGGCTGTTTGAAACACTTTAAAGTAATGTTTTAATTGATTGAGATCCGTATTTTGACTTGTTAACAATATATAGGGAGAGGAAATTGTATCATGTCATTATTGGCTTTTGCTGCCCTTAAATATCCTTCCTAAACTCAGCGCATTATTATTACTATTGAAGTTGGTTGGAAGGATATAACACATACAAAATTATTCCCTTAAGCCTACCTTTTGGGGTTGTAGTGCCATCAATTGTTGTAAATTTAATGAATCGTTATCCGCTCTCACGTTCTGTTTACGTCATTAGCACCAAATTATACTGGGGACTGAGGAAGAAGAAAGAAATGGGAAATTGAAAGAAACAATTTAGATATTTCGACAACATATTTGCAGAAAAATACATTCATTTTCGTAATTACCAACTGGCGTTTTAAGTTACGAACAGCTGGCATCGATGTACTGGAATATTTGCACGATGTATATTTAAACCACACAAATATTTACATCATTCTCGCAATGGAATGCCATTTGTTTCCATTTCCTTTCTAACAACCTTTCCTGTGCAATGAACAAAACGATCTCCTGCCAAAGCGCTATAATAGCCCGAACTAATATTTACAAAAGTAAACATCTAAACTAATTGAACGGACTTAATAAAACAATATCCTCCCATTTGGCAAATGAAGTGGTTTCCCAGCTATAATTCCTGCTGTCGCACTCCACCCCAAACACATCCCACGTGACGAGTTATTATTATTTTTTTTAGTCAGACAGAAAATCTAAAGATATTTTAAAGTATACTATTAAGTTTTTTAACCAGACTTAGTTGCATGTATCTGAAATGTTCTAATTATTTTAGGTTTGGATGGATAGTTTGACAAACATTTATATTTTGACAGTCCACCAAAAAAAGAAAATATTCTTTCTTGTCCTTTTCGATTGAAATCATGTCATATCATTTGTCAGCTTTTTTCAGATTTTTTTTCAGAACGATTAACTTATACAATATCAAAAACAATATCGCCAAACGCATACCAATAGTAAGCAAAATAGGAAATACTTTTACAGCCAAATTCATTCCCAAAGGCAAAATAAATTTAAACTTCGATTAGCAAAAGCCAGTTAGCTTTGATAATGCTTATTTTTTCTTTGGAAATAACTGAAATGTGACTAAATGTTGTGGTTGGCCATAAATCATAGTCAAGCCTGTGTAACAATATTAACAATATGTGATGTGTTGTTTAAGCAGACACAATATTGCATGTAATTGTCTGTGAAAATTGATGGATTTTTAAAATAAATCGTATTGTATTATTGGAGGAATTGTTGCAAATTTAGTATGAATATAAGACGCTCATTGAGACGCAAAATAAAATATACAGTAGTACGCTTAAACACAATCATATCGTGATCCTCTACATATTCCTGTCCAAAGTATAGCAGTAGTCTCACTTTATCGTTTTATTTTTGCATTAATGTAGTAAAGTCTTTCTGCAGACTGGTGTTAGCTTCATACACACCGCTCCCCCTCCCTGCCCATAGCTCTTTTTCCTGTCTACCCATTTGCCGTTTGCGATTTATAAACCTCTCCCCCCCTTCTCTCTCTCTCAGGAGTGTCAATCGGTGTGGTGTCAATCAGAGCGGCGGTTTCGCTTTCATCTTCACCCTCACAGCCATAGCAAGACGCAGAGCGAAGTGAGGAGGAGGAAGGGGGGGATGGAGAGCTTCATTACCAACACACGCTCACAACTGCTACACTACTTTGCCGAGCGGAGCTCCAGCTCGTAACTCAGTCTGCGACGCGTCGAAAATAGTATCTTCTGATTTTTTTATGATCTTTTTTTGTTTTACAAGTTTAAGATGAGCTAATTTTTTGACTTCTCTCTTAATGAGGATGTATTTAATCTGCAAAAGTAGAAATAAAAACTCGCCGCGGTGCACGTAGGAGGGGATGACGGGATTTCTGAGAGTTACTTGCGGTGAACGCATCTAAGTTATTCACGTTGGGCAAGTCGCACTTTTATTTATTTTTTTGTTTCACTTTTTTCTTGTTTATTTTTCCACCAAGGAGAATCACGAGCATCCGGAGCACTGAAGGGGACATATCTGAAGTTTCACCTATTTTTTTAACGGTATTGGCTTAAAGTATTCAATTTCTACGGGAGCGTCTCCGAAACAAATCCAGCGTGCTCCTCCAATTAAGAAGGCACATCTGAGATGAGCGATTTGGTTGATCTTTTAAGAGATTTTAAGCAACCAAACTGAAGACAGCTGCACAACAAACGTGCACTAGCATCACCGTAAACGATTATATCTGAAGACGTGTTTGGTGTTTTGGTTCTGACTCAAGAGAATCCGTACCGCTTAATCAGAGTCATAACACGCAGCTCTACTGTTGCTCTAGTCAAAACACAAGCCGCGTGTGCAGACCGCTGAGGCCACTCAGCATTCACTTCAAGTGTGCTAACATTTCCAGGAGTTTTCCGGTTTCTTTCGGGGGATTTAGATCATTTACTAAACACTGTAAGAAGTGCCTTGCTAGGGGTTATCGACTTTCACCCGAACCAAAATGCCACAATTAGCCGGAGGAGGTGGCGGCGGGGATCCGGAACTTTGCGCGACCGATGAAATGATCCCTTTCAAAGACGAAGGGGATCCGCAGAAAGAGCAGATATTCGCCGAAATAAGTCACTCGGAGGAAGAAGGGGATTTGGCAGATATCAAGTCGTCTTTGGTGAATGAATCGGAGACGAATCCAAACAGTAACAGTCATGAGGTGAGCGCTCTCGTGAAATTGATGTTTTGAAGAGACGTTAACTTTTCATTGACTGGTACTATTCAAATGAAACCTTTCATGTTTTAGAAAAGGCATATATACACAAAAAGCCTTGCCACACCACTCAGTGATTTTTTTTCAGTTGTTCATCTGATGTTCCGTTCAAAATGTAATTCTTTGTTCACATCTCTGTGCACTTTACAAAAAGAAAGATGTCGAAAGACTCTTGACTGGGCCGATGGTTGTTAGTTTACATTTTGTTTGTTAAAATCTTTGCACGTAACACGTGGGTATTTACCAATAACTCTTCCACTCAAACATTTCAGTTTGTGGAAAAACGCAAATGCAGAATATTGTTTTTGGGTGTTTTATTTAACGAATTACAAGGCACAGCAAAGAGGAGAAAATGAATCGATGTCTGGTACCAGAAACAAGTGGCAGATGCTGTGTTCTGTTACCGTGGTTGTTTCAAATAAACATAATTTTTTAAATGTAGACAAATTAATTAAACGTATCACTTTAAATCGTAAACATTATAAATAAAATGCTCCCGTGGTTTTGCATTGATTGTTACTGCAAATGTATTGAGTGTAAAGTTAAAACAATTTAGCATTTTGCTTTGGCGTGTAGTTTGAAACGGGGCACTAGTGCCCTTCATATATTTAGGATGGAAAATATATTTCATTTCATATTACGTTACGTTTTTGTTTCAAAATCTGGCAACTGCACTGGCACGTGGCCGTTAGCATTAAGAAACCATTTCCTAATAAGTTGGTGAAGACAAGACGCAGCACATTAGACGACCAAATAAATACCTTGATGCAACGGAAATGATTTTTTTTTTTTTTACACCATGCATTGTTGTACAATTTACGCATGCTAACTACCAGCATCCCCTCCCGTGCCGCCCACATCACCTCTCCCGTATCTGACCCGCATACTCTGACCTTTTTGTTGTTGGTCTTGGTACCACAAAGTAAGAAGCCTAACCCTACACTGATGAATGTAGGTTGACATGTTCAGGCCGGTGAGTCGAGTGTGCTGTTAATCTTTTATTTTGAATGCAGACTTTTGTATTTACATATGATTCTGTTCATAGCTCCATCAAAAATGCATAGTTTGACAATTTATAAAATGTAATTTACTTAACTTTAAAATATTGTCTGAATTTATTTAGTGGATTTATTAGTAATACATGTTTCGAATGCACCAGTCTCGTCCAGTTTTCGTGGAGGCAACAATATTTGGAAGTTGTACTTTCATATTTCCACTCCCCACAATAATATACCGTTTTATACTCTTTTTTTTTTGTTAGGAGGGAGGAGAACTATTTATATGGCCTGGTGCACTCTGTTTACAAGTATAAAATAGTTACTATGTCAGCATGTTCTGAACATATGTTAATGGAATGCCTTATATTTTGAGTTGAGATCCACTCTTTGTTAATGTCATGTGGGGGGAAATGGTGAGGGAGTGAGTATGAACTGTGCATCCAGTGAAGTTCACAGTCTCCGCTGGTAGGCACCCTGAGGGAGCTGAACTCCAAAAGGAGGGCTTTTTACAAATTCTGATTGAGGGAGTAGGGAGGGAGCTGTCGGCTGGATGCTTCTGGAATACGATCATTCGCCAAGCTTTTTTTTTTCCCTCCATTGCCAATTTTTTAGAAACAGTAGCTGCTACGAAGGATGAAAATAGCATTTGATTTCAACCTTGCTGTAATTGGCAGAGGAAACGCATGGAAATTAGAATTTCATGTGGTTTCCCAAATAAGCTTTTTTTCTGGCTCCTTTAAAGACCTGATTCCAGTGAAGAGATTCTTTGAGCTGTGATTTAGACTTTCACACACAACCCCCATTTTCTTGTTTTTGAACTAATGCCTCCCTTTCCAAGGTGCAAAAGGCTCTTGCTGTGTGGCGAGGTTTGCATTTTCCTCTTCGTTTTTACTCATTGACGAAATGACAGGCCTCTCTGCTCTTTTTGACAGGCAGACAGACAGTCCCATGATTCATACCATGAAAAACACAGAGACCATCCTGACAACGGTAAGTCAAAACTAACGAAGCTGCTGAATTACCTTGTATTTACCCTTGCTATCTGCAGCCGTGAGTGAAGTCCCATGAAATCGGATGGATTTTTTTTTTTTGTCAAACGAGATTTTCGATTTTGTGTACAAAATGTCTAGCATCAATCCAGTACTCTTGCTGTATGTAAATAAAGATAGTAAATCCAGGAAATAAATGGTATCCAGTAAATAAAAAAATCTCATGCAAAATAGAAATAAAGATAATTTTGCATATAGGGAAAGAACCTCAAGAAACTGAATAACAATAATCTTGCAAAATTGGTCGATTTGCATTTCAGAAGTAGAAATGTAAGAAGTAGAAACGAAGCAGTGTAGAAACACGGAAATAAGAACATGCAGTCCAATGCTGGACTACGTTATGTGCACTGCCAGAGCGACGTGTTAGTCAAATTCATTTAAAATTAACTGTAATTACATTTATTAAACAATGTCATGTTAAAAAAGAGCTGTATTAACAAAAGCACTGATTCATTTGTGGTTTTTAGTGGTGCATATTTGAAATCGATCACCCCTTTTTTCCCCCAAAACAGAACTTTCTTTGTAGCCTTTAAGATTTATGGATGGTAATAAATGTAATTTGTTTGGAATATCAGGGCTTGCACTTCAGGGCAAGTACTCCAGCGTGCAGGTGGTCACATGTTGCTGATCATAAACAGTAAACATAACAGTGTGACAGGAGTGCGGCTGTAATGCCATCGTTCCCTTACGGCAGCAGAGGAACAGTCCCCACAGTGCGCTGTCCCTCACACGCACCCCGCTGGTGTTGTCACTGACAATACGCTGCCGCTGTGCACAGAATGTTTGATCTCTTTGTTCGTCCCCCCCGTCCCGAGTGGAGGAGAGCAGCAGGTCAGAGCAGAGGAACGGAGCGTGTCCGCCCTTTGTCCCTTCAGCGTAGTTTAAACAGGGCGCCCCGTAGACCCCCGCGCCCCTTTTCCACAGCGGGACCGGCTCTGCCATCCATCTCGGCCCCCTGCTTCCCCGCGGTCACCCCCAGACGCCACGCGTGTCGCCTCTCAGATGGTGGGGGGCAGGCCTCCGGGAGCCAGGTCCTTCAGGTCAAAGGCCGGGGCAAACAGCGGGGCGTCCTGGTTTTGACATGATCTGCCTGTTCCCCTTAATTGCCCCTAATTGGCATGGAGGGCCCCTATTGTTCTCTGGAATAATGTAACCCCTTTTTTATGGAAGTGGATGGGAGTGGTTTAACAAGCAGTGTCGGCAAACAGAAAAGCACGACACAGGCGACACCAAGCAACGCGTTTGACCTCAGATGCGTTCGTTGCTTTTTTCCCCCCCGAATTTCCCTTTTGACAGAATGGTTTTGACTTTTCCCTTTTCCCTTCCCTTTTGACAGAATGGTTTGAGTCTGCTTTGCCCATGTACACTGCTTTTGCTTTTCTTATTTCTTTGCAACCCGAATGAAAACACAATCATTGCAAACATTTCTTCCATATGCAATTTCCCAAATATACCCCTTAGTAATATACAGGTTTTTAAGAGGAACGCAAAACAGTACTTTGTACTGATTTCCTCTCTGGCCGTCTGAAACTATTATTAGTTACTTTGTTTGTGGAAATATATACCTTTGAGAAGACAGGTAGCAGACTTCGACATGTGACTGTTTTTTTTTTCTTTAATGTTGCAGGGAAGCATCAGGATGTGTACAACAAAGGGCATTCCTACCAGGGCTATCCAGGTTACATCATGATGTCAAACATGAACAATGACTCTTACATGAACAACGGCTCTATCTCCCCGACGATGCCCAGAACGGTGAGTCCTGTCTGGTGCCACTGTTCTCTCAACCAGTTAGCATCGCTGTCACCTGCAGGCCGGGTCTGTATGTTTAGCACAGAGGTTTTCTTTATCTGTCTTATTTCCGAAAGAGTGCATTCTCCTTTCCTTTCTTTCTTTGCGGTCAGGTTTCCTGTGGTAGGTTAACGGTCTGATACTGGTGTTGTTATGTGTGAAAAAGCACTCTGCAAATATTAACATTCGTGTAAACAGCTTTGCTTTGTATTTCCTAGTGGTTAGGACTGCAATTAAATTGAGTTGGACACCTTGCAGGGTTACAACTCTTGGAGTAATTAGGACATATTACGTGAAAAAATAATTCTGAAAGAAAAGGACGCTAATCTGCGTTTTCCAGGCCACTGCTAAGAAAGTTCTGGAAATGTCAGGGCGTGCGTGCGTGACCCTGCTCTTATTTGCAGCATTGTTGTTGATTGGCTTAGCAGAGCCGCTGGCCTTTGCCGCGCTGGCCCTCACCACCTTCCCCTGTTTGCTCGCTTCCAAGCGTGCGTTCTCAGCGTGATTCCAGCCAATGAAAGGCGGACAGAAAAAAGAGCACGCTAGCAGCTGTCCACCCTAATCCTGTTCTGTGCTTTTTGTGCTAGGAAGACACTTGGGCCCGATATGGCCTGGTGCCTCTGAAAGCCAGCAGCTATGCGCTGCCTTAGCACCGTGCCAGTGCAAAGATTTGGGGGTTTGCCTTGTTACCATTCAAGACTCAAATCCTTGGCTAATGTCAAATTAGTTGATGACTTGTAAGTTTGTGGTGCAGAACTGTAAGATTTTGAGAGGCTGAGTTTGACTGAAATGACAAATGAGTTATTCTGTGGTACCCGTGAGTCAGGAAGTTGGTATCAGCGCATTGTTGTGACAGCGTGCTCTTGGCACGTATTTTGATCGTAGCTGCCTTTCAGTGTGGTTTCTTAGCTTTCACACTGCATTTTCACAGCAGGGGGTTTCACTCGAGCAGGGTTTGGGGTTGGGGGGCGTGGCTTTGTAAATGAGTGCATACTGATTCAGCTGTTACTGCGTTGGCCTGGTGGTGTCTATCTTTCTGCTGTTTAGATATATTTGTTCTTTTTTGCCCTGTGTATTGCTTTATTGTTCAGTTCATCGCTGAACTGTACCTTTATAGCTGAATAAAACATTATAGTAGTAAGCTAGTGTTAATTACGTAATTAGCTAGCTTGCTGTGTTGTTGCTGGCTGTAGTTTTTTACACTGAGGGGTAGAGCTATCTAGCGATGATTGTACTGATTTTGCTGAATTACCATGGGACTGAAATGGCTAACTAGTTATTGAAGATGTTATAGAAGTGTTTGTTTCTGTAATGTAACTGCCTATACCGAGCAAGGTAATTTTTGAAGTTTAACAACACAATGTTTTTTCATTTGCACTGGTAAAATCAGAATGGCTGATTGCCATGGGTGAAGCCCAGGTGGGGAATGTGTTTATTTCATAAATATCTGGCTTGTATCTGGCTATGTACACATCCACTATCCAGAACCAAGGCCTTCTGCCCAAGTTGGTTTGTTTTGATAGGGACTTTACTATTTTATATGTGGGGTCAGTATTGTGTTGATTTGTGACTGGAGCTGTGAACTGGAACAGATGATCAGTTATTCTCTCACCAGTGTGAAAGGCTTTTGTTGGGGGAATGTTGTGGAAGATGTTGTGGTTAGGTGAGCAGAGGAGAAGATGGAATCGGGCACTTCCAGGAACCTTTTATTTACAGCAGAGGAATGTCCTAGGCGTTCCAGGGATTGGTGGCTTTCGGGAAACGCAAAATAAAGACATCTGCGAAAATGACACCTGTCCCTCAAAGAAAATGAACAAAAAAGAAGAAAAAAAACAACTGAAGTGGGAGCTCTGTTTGAGGGAGAGGTATTAAAGTAAACCTGCCCTTTTCAGGGTGGACTTGGCTGGTTTGATAGCTGCAGCGGTTGGCTCAGAGTTTGTCAGCAAAATATAAACCTGCACAGATTTGATGTGCCTCTCATGCTCTGATCTGGTCAGGACCTCCCTAGCTCTGGCTCCTCCCCCCCGGCCCCCTCACAGCCAATGGCTGTGTCCGAGCTCGCGCATTCTTCATACTGTTTCAATTAAGCGGTGCGGAGACTGGGCACTGCACATCACTGCAGTGTGTCCCTCCCACAGATGGCTGCCCTCTGTCGAGGGTGGAAATCTTTAGGAGGGCGACCTTATCAATGTGACCCACCCCCCCACACACCCACCCCCTCCAAATGGCTGGGAGCCCACATAACATTAGAAAGGAGAGACCTACCTCCTGCCACAGATGTCTTTTCCATTCCTGAAATTCTGTGCAATTGGCATACATTTAAAGTGGATAGCAAGTTTATCTTAAAATGTATGAGTGATCGCAGCTCTTGGCTTGATTATACAGAAGACGGCAAATTCTACCATCGTCCTCCTGACCTCAGCTGTGGAGTAATTTCATCTTAACACCTTCGCACCTGTTTAAGCGAAATGCTTGGTTTGAGAGTTGGTGAGCACTGAGGTCACCCCCCTCAGGGGACAGTGGTGCTCTAGATTGGATCCCTGTCCTGTATTTTCTCAGGTCAAAGGAGCGTAGAGTACAGGGTCATTCAGGTGCAGAATTCACACTGAATGCATGAGCCTCAGTTAGACCCAGTTGTGGAAATGTTTGTTGTAATTACAGCAGATGAAGACCTGCATGGCTGATTTCAGACAGAATGACCATGCGTGTTATCTCTTTGAAGCATAATCGACCGCAGTAAAGAATTGTACACAGATGATGTGCTTATTTTTACTGATACTGATTCCGTCTGGACCACTGTGGCCATTTGTTTTAATGTACCTGAATTCTCCCTCTCTATAATAAAAAAGGTTGGCGAAATCATGTTTTCCATTGCCCCAGTAAGTCTCGTGAAGTAATGGAATACTGCATGTTCTCGGGCAATTTGGATCAAGCTTCGCCCTACACTAGTATCTCCCAGCCTGGGCTTGTATTTCATTGAGATCAAAGGCAGGTTTTCCCTTTCATTTTAAAGTTTAGATCAATTTCCACTGGCCATGACATTCTTGAGCATGCCGGATAGTAAACAACATGCTACGGTGGCTGATTCTAATCAGATAATGACACGGTACCCGAGGAAGGCCCTGGACCCGAACTACAGAATGTTCCTGTTACCCCCCCCCCCCTCCATATCCATCTGCTGACCACCATTATGGGCTTGTCAGACATGTCTCTTATAAGGCTGAACAGGAGAATTTTTAAGGTGGTTAGAGAGTAGTCTAGATTCAGATTGGGCTGCTGGTGTGTGAGCTGTTTTCTGTTTATAATGGGGTCCAGCCATCGGAAAGAACAGCGGAAACCACAGTTTTTTTTGCAGCCTCCTTAAGAGGTATCAGGGTTTTTCTCTCTTTGTTTTTATTATTGGTTAATGGATGACTTTCCACTGCACCCATAGGTTTATAAATTGCACATAAATATAGTAAAATCAGCAACTCTGTACTCATTTCCATCCCATGTCGTCTTGGTGAACCCCTTGTGTCATAAACCCAGATTTAGATCAGGCCCCAGACTACTACTTTACTGCTCTGCAGCATTGCAATCCATTGGGTGCTTTGGAAATTTGTTACAAAAAGGATCATTTTAAGATTTGCTTTCTGGAAGCCCCGCTGCCTTTGGAACTTGTGATTATTTTGGAAGTGGAGATGTGGAAGCAGAGCATTTTTTTTTTCCCAAAAGCAATTATAATTATCACCTCTTTTTCGGACAGTTTAATTTTCATCCAGCATTAGCTTATCTGCGGATGCTTTTTTTTCTGCAGTTTGATCTCATGGGCAGTGTGATTTTAAATGCAAGTGTTGCAAAGATTAGCACATCTTCTGTACACTTCGTATTTTGGCATCTCCGGCTATATAAGCAGGATTCGTTTGAAATTTTACTGTTATTAAAAACCGCACTGGATTATTAAAGTGACTATGAGATCTGGGAGGCTCAAATTTCCTCTGAGTCTCACAGCTGCTTTGGATTTAATCACAGTATGACACACCCTGCACGTTCTCTCTGCTGTTGCATCTCCCTAAAGAAATCTCAGGTAAAGATGATGGTTGTGGATGGAGAGCATGTGACCTCAATGTATTAATAACACTGCAGTTTGAGTGTTTTGTATGCAACACACACAGCAAGTTACGTGCATGTTGAAAATGTACCACTTTCTGCACATGTGCACTTTCATTGACCCATCCTCAGATTGGTCCTGAAGTAATCTTCTTAATTCGCTATCTGTGCAGCTAGCTTCAGTGTCACCCTTCTCATTCAGAAGCACAATTTTTTATTGTGAAGTTAATAGTTTTCTGACCTTGTACTGCTGAAAATACAAAAAATGGGAACTTAAAAGTATATTAAGACATTTTGCATTTTTGACCATTCCTACTGATGTGTAACCAGAAGATCATCTTCTTGCCAGAATGAATGCCTCTCACAAATGACCACAGGCCTGTTAATATCTAACAGTTTTCGTCCCCACTTTCTGATGTTGTCGTTCCTCATGTTCATGACTTAAATGGAATAAGCTGTAGAAAATGGATTCTTTGCACATTGGTCTGTCTTGGTTCTGCTCCTGGATTCAAAGCCTCCCGCTTTTAAGCTTTTTTTTCCTTGTTCCATTCAGGGGGCCTATACGAGCCAAGTGGCCTGTATATCATTTATGAAATGTTACTGAGATACTAATACTAAAAAGCACAGCATGGCAAATGTATTTATGTATTACTTTGTGGATAAACGCTCTGAATTAGCGCGAGGCGCCCGTGACCGGGCCCTGTCCGGGCGTTTGTGGTGATTTGTTGGTCATCGACGCGGTTGCCGGGTAGATGAGCAGCCGGCGGTGGCTGCAAAGCGGCTTGCTTCTTTTCGGCGGAGCCCTGGCCTCAGCGGGGCAGGTGGCGTGAGTCGGGGGGTGTGGGTGGGAAGGGGGGGTGGGCGTTGCGTCCCCGGCTCTTTGATGTGAAACGTGACGGATCCGGCACTCTCTGCGCGGCGTGGAA
The DNA here is from genome assembly GCA_019176425.1 of Megalops atlanticus. Classification (NCBI taxonomy): domain Eukaryota; kingdom Metazoa; phylum Chordata; class Actinopteri; order Elopiformes; family Megalopidae; genus Megalops; species Megalops atlanticus. Next base: position 8,368,962 of record CM032894.1, on the reverse strand, counting down.
TCGCGAACCCCGCCGTGCCGAAAGGGATTTTGACTGTCAGGACCCCTCCCTCTCCCTCTCCCTCTCCTGGTGGCATGACGTGCCGCAGCGCCGCGTCGGACTGTGTCATCCTCCGGCCGCGTTCGTTGTCGCCGGGCCCTGGGGGTCACGTCTCATTGCGGACGCTGGCTTCAGGTGTAATCTCGCACGGCGAGTTCGCTGGATCCCAGACAGCATCTGTGATTTGGTCACGTGACGCAGAGCACGGCCCTTCTAAATACGCTCGTGTGTTTATCAGATGCGGCCCTGTTGCTGTTCCAGTTTCACAGCCTTTAGCAGCCCGAGGCCCACTGACAATTTTTTAACATGTGTTTGGCACCCATGTGAATCAAAACCAGTTACATTTATACACTTATTCATTTGTACACTTTTATTTGAGGGTTCATCAGTGATACAGACACATTAAGCAATGAAAGGGACATCATTTCTTGGAGTTTGCAGTGATGAAAAGTAGTAATAGAAAAACACTGCACTAAAAAGCATCAGTCTTAAGAGTATTTAGCATGTAACAAGAGGAACTGGTTTCTGCTAAATTGGGAGTTTTAGTGGTGGCAGTAATTTTAGATATTTTACATGCTTTTTTGACACTGTGCAGGTAATGAAGAGTATCTAAGAGGAGCAGCTGGAAGAAAATGCACAGAAATGTGCTCATTTGTTAAGCTTTGCTATTCATTGGTGATTTTCCAAAGGGAGAAGAAGAATTGCTGTGTTTGCTCAGGACTCAAACTACCTTGAGGTCTGCATTACTCTGGGGTCTTGTATATTTGTATATTTATGTATTTGAAATGTATATTTCATTTGAACATTTCCATTTCTCAAGACCATTTCTCTAAATTATTCCACTGGATGCTTCTAAGATTCTCATAATAAGCCGGACTGTGACTTTGCAGTATAAATGGTTCAAATGGTATCATTTCACCCCTGACCAGATAACATTGGGGGTAATTATGGAGGAATGTTCATTGCTGGTCACCAGTCAAGCTGCCCTCCTCCTAATCATTACATTAGTTTAGATTATTGTGATTTAGCAGACGCTCTTATCCAGAGCGACTTACATTAGTCACAGTTTTGACATGCAGTCCGTTTACACAGCTGGATATTTTCTGAGGCGATTCTGGGTCAAGTATCTTTGCCAAGTCAAGCCACAGTGCCCCAGTGGGGAATTGAACCAGCAACCTTTCGGTTATGAACCTTGCTGCTTACCACCATGCTAGACTGCCGCCTAATCAGACCAATCACAGAAACAGGGTTTGAATTTCAGAGCTGTGAGTGTTCTTTAGGCCTCTGAGTGAAGAGAGGCGAGTTCTCCTCAGCGTTCCGTCCCAAGGTTGCGTTCAACACCCCCCCACTGTGGGGTTGGCAGGCCTATCTGTCCTTCACCTGCACGTCGTGTTTACACCCACATTCCACTTCGCTGTGTGCCACCTCCATCTGCTTTCCCGGAGCAGGGAGGGGTGTGGGAGTGGCCCCCAGGGTGTGATTACTACCCCCTGCCACCTGCATGCCTTGTTTGTGCTCAGAGAGGGTCAAGCAGGCGCTCTGTCTGATCTCTGCGGGTCCTGAAAGATGCGGTGTTTGGAAGCTCTTGCCGGGGGTCTTGTGCTTCCTCAGGGGTCCGAGGCCTGACGTCAGCAAAATGCTTTAAAGAAACAATGTGTGACTATTGGGAGTATGACTGTCTGATACTGCTGCATAGTTATAATTGTGTGGTGTAGTGGTGTTCCTAATTGCCTTGCCTTGAAAAATAGGCCTTTGTTTTTCCAGGTGATTTCACTCAGAAATACTTTATGAAACTGGTTAATATTATTTGTACCAGGAGAGCTGTCTGTTGTAATGAGGCTGGGCATTACTGCTGTTGGAAGGCCAGTTGTATTGGGATAATCATGTGAAGATGTGCGTTTTTTGGAAGGTCTCATCTCTCCCGGGATGTGATGATGTCTGTTCTGTTTTGATCATTGTGCATTTTGGAAGCAAGGCCTTCTGAGAGAATAAAGAGGACTGGGAGGGAGAAGGCTGTCACTGCAGTGAGAAAACTGAGCCCAGTACCGTGTGTGTGTGTGTGTGTGTGTGTGTGTGTGTGCGTGTGCGTGCACATGTCCGTGAATGCATATGTTTGTGTGTCTGTCTTTCTGTATGTGTGTATGCTTGTGTGTACGCTTCTTTTTGTGTATGTTTGTGTGTGCATGTGTGAGTAAATGCATATGTTTGTGTGTGTGTTTCTGTATTTGTGTGTTTGTGTTTGTATTTTGGTGCATGCAAGCGTGTCTGTGTGTGTGTGTTTCTGTGCGTGTGTGCATGAGTGTTTCTGCATGTGTGTCTGGCACACTCTGGCTCTCCTCTTATCTGAGTGTGTGGAGGGTGCAGATAGAGAATGGAGAGTGGCTGCAGATCAAGGGCCGCAACCAAGCCACACGAGCACTTGCTGGGGGCTTCTCTGTCTGCAGCAGCGGGGAGGGTGGTGAGAGCCGGAGAAACAATGTGTGTGTGTGTTTCTGTGTGTGTGTGTGTGTGTGTGTGTGTGTGTGTGCGTGTGTGTGTGTGTGTGTGTGTGTGTGTGTGTGTGTGTGTGTGTGTGCTTGTGTGTGTGTAGAGAGCTTTTGTGTGTGTGTGTGTGTGTGTGTGTGTGCGCGGTGCTCGCTGTGTGTATCTGCACGTGTGGTTATTGTTGCCGATCTCGTGCTTCTCTGTGCGTAACCTCAGTGAGAGTACCGTCACAATGTGTTTTCTATTTAATCCGCACTGTTTGAGCTCAATGATCCGTGAGCCGTCTTGCTCTCCTCCCTTTGCTCAACTCGGTGTCCTTTGCTTGTGTTCACACCAGCAGGCTAAAGGCCAGGGGGAAGGATACCTGGTAAATGTCACAGCTTGCAGCGGAGCGGAGCTGACTCCACTGTCCCTCTGTCCCATGTCACAGTGCTCACCCCTACCCCAGCTGTCTCAGCTCTGCCGGGGCAGGCCTCATTTTGTGTGGGCATCGGATATCTTATAACACTTGCCAAGAACATTGAGCAGCAGCAGCTATTTAATATATTGCATGGTTAAATGTTTATGGGTATTTGTATCTGTACATGCATGCATAATATTATCAACCAGTGCATTATGAGATGTCAGTGTTAACCCCGGCAGTATGCTTTTGCAACTTTTAATTTACTCCCCGTATCTTCTCCTTTCAGCAGTGTTGAGCGCTGTGTTCTATCTGAGGTTGCCCTGCCTTTTAGCGGTCTTCCACCAAGGCCATCTACATGGCAGGTGCTCCGCCTCAGACTGTTTTGTGCCATTAATTGGCACCATCTAACTGACCTTTGCTTTGGTTCTTTTTTTTTTTTTTTTTTGGAAGGGGTGAAGTTGGTGGATTGGACCGTGAAGGAGGGAGCGCTGCCTTAATGACGCTTCGGCCTGGCTCTCAGAGCGGAGGGTTGCCAAACTGATTTTCCTGTTTGAGCCGCTCCTTTAGCGGAGTTGAGCTCCACCGGGCGACTCCGGACCACTCTAGCCTAACAGACGTTCTCTGGTGCTGCCTGGAGTCTCCATAATACTTGAGAAAGATGAGCTGAAGGGCTGAATTCTGGGAAGCATAATAACCGAGCCGGCCCGATAAGCGCAGGCCTAGGATGGCTGTGCTCTAGTTATGGCAGCAAAGCGACGGATCGGTGTGGGGGGCGGTGGGGAGGGGTTGGGGGGCTCCCGGTGGATCGGGGTGCTGGCCCGCGCCTGCCGTGATGTGCCCTCCGTGCGGGTGGGGAGTAACGAGGGCGCTCTCCCCTGGCCCTGCTTTCAGAAGCTCGTTATTTTCTCGCGCCAGGCGCGCGTGAAACGGCACGTGTATCTGACTGCGCTGTGAAATATTAATGGTCCCTGGTGGAGGAGTACGGTACAGGCCCGGGTAGCTACATTACAAAGCTTGCTGAGACACCAGGCTTCATTAGGCAACCTGTTAAATAGACAGACTGGGACCTTTTTTAAAAAAAAATTCCCATCAGTCCCTGCTCCCCTGAGATCCACCCCAAGCGCACAGTCACAGGCGTGTGCTCTGTCTCAGTTCCTGCAGAGGGAGGAGGGGAGGGAGAAGGGGAGCTATCAATTCGTTTTGTGTGGTCTAGACCATAAAAAACATGCTGTTCTTTGGATATGAGAAAAGGCTGTTTATAATTTTTGGGAAACCCATAAAAGTTTGCAGTTTCTTTCATATCGGCCGCAAAATTGAAAACAAATGCTGAATTTTTTCCCTTCCCTTTGAACTGCCCAATTATGGAGTTGTGAAAATAAAAAAAAAATCTGCCTGTAGCCGTCTCTCTCTCTCTCCCTCTCTCCCTCGCTCTTTCTGTCTCCCCTGCTATCGCCTGACCTCTTTCTTTCCCTCTTTTTCCCTTCCTTTTTTCTCTCTCTCTACCTCCTCATTTTTTCCCCCTCTCTCCATCCCCTCCTTGCCCCTTCTTTCCTTAGTTTTCTCTCTCGCTTTTTTTTCTCCCCCGCCCCCGTACCCCCCCGCCTTTGGAAAAAAAAGCGGAGGATCACTGATGTCAGAGTGAAAAGCAGGAGCTTTAAGGAAACTGGCAGAATGCAATAGAGCTGCAATCCGACATGACGCTGTAAAGGGGGCTGCGGCGCTGAGAGCCTCTCTCCGTATTCCCAGGGTACACCACTGCTCGCGGCCTTGGCTTTGATCTCTTCAAAGCCTCCTGCCTCCTACTAGATGGAGAGTCTTGGCTGCTGCTGCTCGCTGGAGCCAGAGAAGGGGGGGTGAAATTAGAGGTGGTGGTGGTGGTGGTAGTGGTGGCTGGGGGTTGGGGGGATTTTCTTCCTTTGCAGACTGAAATCAATCACCTATGCCGAAGCAATTATGTGTAATTGAACAAAGGGAGATTAGAGGGTCTGTTACCTGAGTGACTGTGAGGGACGGGGGTTGGAGCTGGGGGCCTGTAATCTGACACGCCGTCTCTCTCTGCGCTGCGGCGACGCTGGGGTCAGGGTGCCGAGCGGAGGGGGGGCCGGGGGAGGGAACCGGTGCCCGGCGCACCGACCAGCCGAGCAGAAAATCGGCGCACAATAGAGCGATTACACTTGCAGATGCAGCCGTTTTTGCGGCGGGCCGCTTCCACGCGAAGGCAGAGGTTACCGCCGAGCGCACTTGGTGCCCGGCCTTTTGTTGCCGGGCGCGTGCCGGGTGTCGTTCCCCCGCCGTTCCGTCGCATCCGCCCCTCCCAGCCCCGAAACGTCAAGCTCGGTTCCTGCTGCAAAGGCCGGCCCTGACAACGCCCACGGCAGCCGTTGCCGTGTGTTCTGGAGAACAGCTCGGCTTCAGGGGAGACGGGGGAAGCTGACAGGCAAAGCCTGCTTCCTGTCCAGACTCCGCCCCCCCCTCCGCTGGTACTGGACACATGCACACATCTGCAGCCCATGTGTTCTCCGCTGTTCGCTTCCAGTGGCCTTCTCCAGTCCAGCCAGTCCTTATTTAGGCAGTGACCTACAGCCAGCTCTCTCTCTGCGGTGTTTGCTTAAGGCCTGTCGATAAGAGATTACGCTCAAACCACTGGGATTCTGGTGGTTCCACACTCTTCGTGACTCCTTAAGTACCTGTGGGGGAAAAACTCCTAATGCACTCAAGTGTTTGAAATATTTCTGTAGTCTTTTGAGTTTTGTTGTTGCCAGCTATTGGGAATGGCGGTGTCTTTTCACATTTAATTGTTATTTGAGGCAAGATGATGAAAGCATTAACAATATTCAGCAAGAGTGTTTCACCTCCTGATCCATGCACTCTGTACATATTTGTTTTTCAAAATGTTTTCTCCTTTGATGGTTTAATTGAAAGTATCCTGTTTCCTTTCAGTCCACACCCCGTTGAAGGCGTCAGTCTTGCTCGTATGGTGCGTTAGCTGGCAGGCAGTGTGTCACATTCACTGCAGAGTGTAATGGCACAATGTCACATAACAGTTGAAGTGTCATTGTGTGCACATGCTCATATTTTTCCCTCTGACAACATGGATTGAGATTTATATACATGTGAATCACTCAGGTTAAGGGTGCAAATAACACAAGTTTCACATTAATAGTAAGGAGAATAGTTATCATTGCTGTTAGTATTTCTCATTATTGGCAACTGTACATGGCAGTGTCATTGGCTTGCTTTGAATCTTAAAAATGAAAAAAGCACGGTCAACAGGGGACTCTTCATACAAGAACACGAAGGCTGTCCCAGGCTTCTCCACCGGCTTGTGTCTCTGTGGCTACTTTTGGGTACTTTGCTTAGGTCTGAGATGGTTGCATACTCGACAGACAGGAATCTCTGTTCCCCCAAGGGCCAAACTTGCCTTGGGCTCTGCCTCCCAAAAGTCCTGTACATGCTGCGATTCACTGTGCCCCAGCCTCCTCACCTAAATTTGGAGGTTAATTTAGGACTCCCCGTGCTCCCAGCTTCTACCAGCCCCCTCTCTGATTCCTGCTCATGTGGTGAGCTGGCTCACCTGTGCATTCACTGCAGTGTTACTGCGTCGCTTTGCAAAGAGGCCAGGATGGGGAGCGGTCTTCAAACAAGGGTCCTCCTGACCAGGCCCTGCATCCTCACAACGTGGCCGCTAATGCGCTCCCAGGGACGTCCGCTGTAGCGGTGTCCCTGTTGGGGCTAGCTCCACCGGAGCTCCGGGTGGGGATGTTCGCAGGGCCTGACCCAGCAGCGGTGAGCACACTGCAGGCTCGTAACGCCCCATCTGTCAGGGCTCCATTCCCTGATGTGGGGAGTGTCCCATGCCTGGTACTGCACTGGAGGGACAATGCTGTGTGGCACATCGTCCTTTCATCCCTACAGCTCCAGCGTGACCTCTGACCTCAAAGGCTATGCCCCTGTCTCTGTAATGCCGCTCTGTATAAAGCTAGCATTTGCTGAAGATGTGCTTCACAGAGACTTCTCTTACGCGGAGACACAGAGCGGTATTTTGGTCAAACGCACGCCAGGCAGGTTTTGGCAGCGCGGCTGTCAGTCACTGCCGAATGGATGGGCGGGGTAGGATGGCGCATGTTTCCCTCATCAAGTCTGCCAGCCCTGGCGCCGAGTTCGGCCCCATCTCTTTTAGCCAAACTTTTTAAGTCTAACTTCTCGTAAATGAGCATGCGAAAAAAGCACTGAATCTTCTTTGACTCACGAAAGAAAGCTTGGAAGTTATTCGCGATCATCTTTGATTATGTGGACGATAATGGCCGAGGCACCCCCGAGCCTGACAGGCGGCGCAGTTTAGGGTCGTCTTCTTTAATCTAGATTAAAACTGAGAATGAAAAAGAACCGAAGATTGGCTTTTTATGCAACAGAGTGATAGAACGGGCGGCTATATTTCCATCACATTTTATGCGGAACCTTCGGGAAGCGCGATGCAGAATGTTGCACACAAAAGGCGAGGTGAGCCTATTATCTTGAAGAGGCGCAGGGAAATGGAATTGGCGTAATGGAGTGCTGTTTATTTATTTATTTATCCGATCCACAGAGGCTGCCGGGTAATAGAAAGATGGCGGTAAAGTAGCAAATAAAAGGTGAAGGCGATGTGCAGGAACCACGCCGCGGAAAGATTGCGTTCTCTCTCCGAAATCAGATCAGTACTGCGGTGCCGTGAACCCGTGTTTTTTTTCTGTAATAAACCCCCACACTTCCACTGGGGCTACATTGGATCCATTTACATGAGGTCATGGGGTTGTGTGAGCTTTGTGCCCTATAGATAGGGTGAGTGGGGGGTTCTTACACCCGAGCTGTATCTCAAGTGGCTGCAGCTACGCATGGCAAAGACATGGTGAATTGCGGTTTGTTTTGAGGAGATTAAGTTGAGGCGGAGTTCAGTGTTTCATTATGACCCGTAAAGGCAAGCGTACGTCGAGACTCGAGCGTGGCTCTCGATGGCTCTGTCGGCACTGAAAAGCCATTGTTTAGCGTTTCGCCTGCTAATCTCCCGGAACATGGCTGAGGTTGTGTAGAGGAGTGTGCTGTCAGTGCTGTGTAATTGTTTTCCTGAAGAAGAGGACTCCTGGCATGGTGACTAACAGAGTAATAGGTGTTGGATCCTTATCCAATCATAGCCCTTGTACTAAACATTTCTTAATGGAACAAGCCATCAGTGATGAACCTTCAGAAGCATTCAGTGGCTACCTGCATTCAGAGGTCATAATACATTTAAAATGAAATGTATATTAACTATGTTAGGCATGAAGTTATCATGCCATTCATATGTTTGTGCTTGTGTGGCTTTCACAAGGGAAATGTAGAGAAGCTGAATATGGGATAGAACATGTGACCTGAGCACTGCTTCAGACACCTTGCGGTACAGTGGTACACCACTGTATATTCTTGCAGAAACTTTGATTGGCTCAGATGCTCCAGTCACTATCCATGTGCAATCCAAGCGCAAGCAAGACACTGAAGCGGACAGATGATGATGGTACTGATTATAGAAACGGTGAATTCAGTGTGAGTGTGGTCACACAATGGCAAATAGGTTCAGGAATCTGCAGTTTCCCCTTCCTATCCAGCCCAGTTTAAATACTCCATCACACTCCTCACTGCTGGTGGATGTACCATTTAGGGGCTTTCTCTATCCATCCCCAGCCCACCGATGCACAGAGCAGTCCATGAACTCATGTCTCACACACATTTCAGTCAGTTTGCACCATTCTCTTGAGTGAAACCTTCACTAGCTGCTTTGTTGCAATCAGCCAGCCCCCAGTCTCCCTCACTGTCTGTCTCTCTATCCTTTCTCTCTCTCCCCTTCCCTCTTGCTCTCTTTCTCTCTCCCTTTAGCACTCTCTTTCTTGCACTCTTTCTCTCTTTCTTTGTCTCTCTGTCTCCTCCCTCATAACTTCCCACAATGGCAGCTTAAATATTTACCTCCTGGCTCGTGTTCCTGAGACCACAGTTCCAGCGTTTGCTGATGCAGACACAACATGACCGCTGGAAGTGAGTCTCCAGCACAGGTAAACATCCATTTTCTTTTTTTTTTTTTTTGTGGCTCCCACCCACCTGCAAATCCAAAGCGGCAGCCATTCACGGAGAGAATACCTGTCAGAAAGCAGAGGGAATGCTATCTGGGTGTAGCAGGCAAATCCGTCTGCCCGTGAATTCAAAAAAGTAGCGCGTCAGAATCCCTCTTAGCATTTTTATTTAGGTTTTTGTGAAGTCGTCGCTGCGTGACAGATTCGCATCGCGCAAAACGCTCGGCTGAGAAAAGCGCGAAATCTGTCAGGCAGCGACGACCGTGCGAAATCTCGGGCTAAAGGGCGATGTGAAATCTGTCAGGCAGTGATTTGACTTTGTTTTGGGAGACCCTCTGGTCTGCTCGAACCGCCCCTCCCTCCCTCTCTCGCAGCGAGCTGAGTCTGCAGCGAATGTGTCCGTTCATCAGTCTGAGTTCACGCTGCACCACATCTCGGCGCTTCTTGTGGTTTAATGCAGCGCTTTCCAGATATAACCTGCTCAGTGCAGTGGAGAGATAAGCAAAGGCATGCACGTTCACCTTGCAGGAAGGACTTTCGGTTTCCAGTGCTGTTTGCAAGGCCTCGGGCAACGTTTGAATCACCTTTCAAACCCATCAGCTCTAACCCATCAAAAACGTTCATCAGCACATCAGCCTCCATACAAAGCTAAAAGCAGATGAGGTGACGTGAGGGAAGCATTTGCGAGATTTTGTTATTCTGTGTGGTTATTAAACATGTGGCTTTTTATCGCTTAGCATTCAGTAAAACTGTGTGTGAAGAAGGAGGCTCACGAATTCTCACCATAGCAACCATTTCTGTTCTCATCTGAACCCTGCTGGGGGGATGGGCTCCAGGTGTCCGGTAGTGGGTGTGGCCTAGGTGCGCCCTAGGCTTGCAATTGGAGCATGGCGAATAAGCGACGGGGGCGAAAGGGGGCCACGGAGGCGGATCAGAGTGTCGGCCAAAGGCCTGAAAAACAGTGGCACTTCAGTGGAATGTCTGACCTTTCGGAGGCCTTTGATCTGACCGGGTCCTGCTGAGATAATGAGCCCCCCGTCCGGCCGCAAGGTGAAGAGGCTGCAGGGGAAGGAGGGCGCTGCCAAACCCCCACGCCCCGGTGCACGCGCCCCCGTCCCACCCCCCCGTCCCCGAGCCAGACCCCGCGCTCGGGACAAAGGCCCCGCGGCACGGTCCTGCCGGAGGACCGGGAGCGCCGTGTGACTGCCCGGGTTGCCAGGTTCCTCCGACGTTTCCGCGGAGCGCGGAGCCGCCTCGCAGCGAGTTAAGCCCCATTCAGATGAAAATGAAGGGAAGGCCTGGCACGCTCAGATGAAAAGCCACTGTTTTCCGAGAGCTTGTTTATTTCGCCTTTCGCCTAAGTGACTTACTCAGACGCAGGATAAAAGACCCTTGTTCATCTTATATTCATAACCTTGTGGTGGTTTTCTGTAGTCGGGAGTCTGGAGCAGGATTTTGAGTAATGAGTATTGTACTGCTGGAAGCCTGGGAGGAAGGCCTCCAGGTCTACGGAAGTGAGAAGTGCGATCTGTTGCTGTCGTGCGTGTGGCCTCCCGAGACTGAGAATGTCACACAGTGACAACTGTTGTTCTCATTCAGCTGGCTAATCATAGCATTAGCGTAGTTCCAGTACACCTTGGAGATATGATGGACGAAACTACTATGAGTAATGCAAGTGAACTGGCATTGGCACACAGGCAAATGAGGTGGTCTGGAATGGAGTACCACTCATCCCCATTCTCTGGTCTGACTAAAGGATGCTCAGTAATCTGTGGTTTGCAATGACGTAGATAGTGGGAATGGAGTCATTGTGCTGTTCTGGGGGTCTAATTTGTGTGCAGACTCACAGAATGCAGCTGAGTTCAGGCAGGTTGTGCCCTGACTCTTCATAAAGGAGGCCTTCCTCTCAGGGTGGCTGTAAATGTTAAGCTTGTTTTGCTGCCTGTCTCTTCAGTATCTCATTATTATTGTTGCCTGTTTTTTCCCTATTTCTACAAATATCTGTCTCTTGTCTCATCCGTTCAACTCTGACTGATGGAACCATAAGCAAGTGTTTTTTTGTCGTTGTGCAGGGAAAAAGTATTGAATGAGATTTCTGAAATATTTATCATTTTTTGAGTGTATGTATTGGGGAAAAAATGGCATGTGCACATCAGCAGTGGCACAGGAGCATCATGCCTTTCAAATCCAAAATTCCCAGCAATTTAAGAAGAATTTTAGCCCTTTAAAAACATTTAGCTGCTCAGTTCTGACACTGTCTGAACTGTTGTAACATTGGTGATTTGGGGGGGGGTTGGGGGAAGGGCGTAGCATGGAGATTTCGATTTCACTCTTCCCAAATCTCTTTGCTGCCCCCCGCATGTCTCATTACCCGCGGCACGTGGCAGCTGCCTCTGGCTCTGCTTTCTTCTCCATTAATTGGGTTTGGTTGCTTTAAGCCCAAAGGCCAGCGGGCCAGCCTGCCAATAAAATGCTGCATTTTTAACACTTAATTGAAGGATGTGAGTTTGTACCGCTCGAAAAGTAATCGCCGCTTTTTTATTTTGCTACTGGAGTACAATTTTGGGGAGAGCAGATTTGGAAACTGTGTGCACGTGTGTGTGTGTGCGTGTGCGTGTGCGCGTGTGCGTGTGCGTGGATGTGTATGCGTGTGCACATATGCATGTGCCTTTACTAAAGTGTTGTCAGATGTTACATTGTAACATGTGTCATTTGGAAAGATGGTGTCCCTGTTACCCTTCCTGTAATCATATCATACTTAAGGCCATGCAGTTAGCATGTCTCCCAGGAGTTAAACACCTGGCCATTATTCCAGCTCTGATGCAGAGAATGCCTGGGCCCTAATCTCCATCGGTAACCTCAGACACTCTCCGAACGCTCTCTACAGCTAGGTTCAGAGAGGGACAGGAAGGAGGCTGCCTCGATGGCGGTTTGCAGGTCTCTGAGTGTGGTAAATGGCGCAAGCAGCATGTCAGACTGCCGAGAGCACAGGTGCAGAAGGCGTGCGCAGGTGTGGCTGCTGCCTCTGTCTAGAAATCTGCCACTGTGTTGTTTGAAAGCGCTGAGAAGCTGTAGGCGTGACAGGAGGCTGTAGGCGAGGGCCGGTGGTTTGTTGTTGTTGTTTGTGTGTGTGTGTGTGTGTGTGTGTGTGTGTGTGTGTGTGTGTGTGTGTGTGTTTTTTTTTTTCCACTGTGGTTGAGGTGTTGCTTCTGATGACAGTAAACAGCAGGGTCAGAGGTATGTGAGCTGCGTTTCCGCTGCTGCGCTCAGGTGCGGGGAAACAGGGCCTCTCTGGGGTGATAAGCATCAGAGGTGGGGCGGGGCTCTCTCTGCACCCCCGCTCCTGAGCCACTGCAGGCCGGCCCAGATTCCACTGGGGGAGCGGGGTGCGGCCAAGGACACGTCGTGAGACCTCCCTGTCCCCTAACTGCCATCTGCTTTACCGCCAGCTGGCCCTGTGGGGGAGTCACACTGCAGTACCTTGCGGTTCAGCAAGCCCCCAAAAAAAGATGTGTCCTGCATATTGCGAAATCCAGCCATGCAAACACCTTGTAAAGACGTGCCGTTATGCTCTCTTGCGTCTGGCCGTGCTCCTTTCAAGTTTAAACAGTAAATTTGCACAGGAGTAGCATTGCGTCTGAACGCAAACGTTAAGGCTCCTGTGTTTCTGTGAATTTTTCAGTTAATGCGGTTAAACCGTTCAGTTCGTCCACGTCGGAGACAGTGAAGCCCTTGTTTGTTTGATTCCAGGATGTTTACTGAACCGTCTGAGGTAATAAGCGGCTCTTAACGGCTACCAGGTGAAAAAGATGTTGACAGGAACAAAAGCGCGATGATGAGGGGGTTTTAGAAATATTTACTGGCATTGGAATCCGTCGGCACCACTCACGCCTCCCGACTGTTAGTGAAATCCCTCACACGGTTTAGCACACACTTGATTGTAGCCACAGGCGAGAGAAGTCCTCATTGCATATAAATTACAGAACTGGGAAGTAATTATTATTAAAATCTAGCTTCCCATTTCCCCACTCTGCAAACTAGGATAATTGACTCTGGATTGAAAGACGGGTAACGGGGGGGAAAAGTTTGAGCGTTCTGACTGTCGGCGGGAGTCGCTGCCTGGGATTGCTCTGGTGAGCCCAGCAGAGATTCCCAGTACCAGTCCTGTCTGTAATTGAGCATCCCGGTCAGAATCCCAGCAGCTGATTGGTCCGCTTCTGAAGGGCTTAGTGCTGCTGATCCGCTCTCTCATGGGGGGGTCTCTCTCCCGTGCGCTACCGCTGCTTTCGCTGTGCGCCAGTGTGCCCATGCTCACGCTTAAAGGACCTCTGTGCACATCAAAGGACCCTCCATCTAGCAGCGTGATAAAACTAGCCCACGTGTAACCTGACCCCAAAAGACCCAGCCCCTCTGAGTCATTGTTTTACATTACATTACATTATTGGCATTTAGCAGACGCTCTTATCCAGAGCGACTTACACAGGTTACAGTTTCTTAATGTTACCCATTTATACAGCTAGATATTTACTGAGGCAACTGTGGGTTAAGTGCCTTGCCCAAGGGTACAACAGCAGTGCCCCAGTGGGGAATTGAACCAGCAACCTTTCGGTTACAGGTCCTGCTCCTCACCACTATACTACACTGCTGCCCTGCAGCAGGATGGGGGTGGGGATGGGGGTGGGGGGCTGGGTGTCCGACCCGCGCAGGTCTCGCCGGAGAGTCCCGGAAACCCGGCAGAGCCCATCTCCCCGCGGTGGCTGAGCCCAGCTCCCGGCTTGCGCGTCGTGAGGCCTGGATTTTCCACAGCCCGTCAACCTTCAAAGGGCCCTTCCAGAGCCCGGCTATAAAACGCAAAACAGAACACTCCTCCTCAATCAGTGCCGCCTTTCCAAAAATATGAACAGAGGGACCCAAGCCTATTATTTTTGCCCTGACAATAAAAGGAATCTCCGATATGGGCTGCCTCCATCTCTCGGCGGACCTCGCTAAACTTCCATCTGGCGGAATTAGGGCTGAACTGATACGACATTGCGTGACCCGCGGTCGCGGTCAGCTGCAGCCGCCCCAGCGTCTCTCCCCCCAAGGTTAGTAAAAGCGTCTGTAATGAGCAACATCTGCAGAGGTGTTAGGAAGGGGAGAGCCCCAGCTGAATCTACCAACCAGAAATCAAATATAACCGCTCCTCTGTTTCTGATTGGCCTGAATGAATTTAATCTGCGTAGAAACAGCAGCGTGGCGTAGTGGTAAAGAGCAGGGCTCGTAACCAAATGGTTGCTGGTTCGATTCTCAGGTAGGGCACTGCTGCTGTACCCTTGGGCAAGGTACTTAATCTACAATTGCCTCAGTAAATATCCAGCTGTATGAATTGATAAAATTGTAACCTCCTGTATGTAAGTAGCTTTGGGTCAGAGCGTCTGCTGAATGACAATAATGTAATGTAAGGTAATATGATGGAAACCTTCATGGCCTCGCTGAATTTACACTGCAGTGTGTCCACATTCTCCCTGAACCGCTTTAATTTCATCATACCTATATAAACCTCTGTGATTAGGAGGCTCTTATTTTCCTTTTCAAGTGAGGCAGGGTGCACTGATTATCAGAGACTCTGGGTGAGGCGTGTGTACGCCAGCAGAGATGGGGGGTTTTGAGGCGTGCTGTCTGCCCCGAGGCGTATCAGGGGCGGGTTACGCTATCATGCGGCTGACTGGCCGGGATGGAGGCCCTCTCTCCTAATTAGCCGTATCGACATGGCCCAGGTCGGCGGGGCTGTTGGCAGCCTGGGCCGCCGCGTCTCACCGGTGTCGGCCTCCCGGCACGCTCACAGGGGAAGCTGACACCACCAGCTCCAGGCCTTCTGTTAACGAGTGACCGGAGGCGCATGTGGCTATCAAAGCAAAGTTCACCGCCCAATGAATCCGTGGCAATATCTTTTTCATTGTGTGTCCATTTCAGTTAGTATTTTAAATTGGATCCTGCCTCATTTTATTTTATTAGTCTTAATTTCTGTTAAAATATTGTTTAAAGCAAGGCTCCCATGCTCCTTGCAAGTACTTGAAAGTCCCCACCCACACCCACCCACCCCCAAAAAAATTGTTGGACAGGAAAGGGAATGATTCATTTCTCATAGTCTGCTGTTACATTGATCATAACTTATCAACAGTTGTTTTGGTCCCATCAGTTGCTGAACATGATGAGATGATCAAACCTTGTCAAATTGTCAGCAGTGAACAGGGCGCAGAATTAATGATGTATGGAGCCATTTTTATGCTTGACAAACTGCCTAAGGAAAGTCTGTATTTTACCTTCTGCTCGAAACCAAACTGATGAGGGCGTCTTTGCTTATTTTCCATAATGATCATTTTTTATTACCCCACCCATGAAGGAACAAACCCATTTAATATGAGTATGACAAGCTAAATATATTCTTCAAGAGTGCTGCCGAGCTATATTCTCCATTTGTTTACTTGTATGTGGAGAACATAGCACTGAAAACAAACATAACATTCCACTACTTGGATAGCTAGGTAGCTGTCTGTTTTGCACCTAGCCAACAAAGGCTTGCTGTTAATACACACTACAGTATGCTGTAGTGTTCCATGCAGTTGACTTCATTTATTGTTGCTGCTTTCACAACCAATCACTGCACACCATTAAATATGGAGGGTATTTTGATTCCAGTATGAAGGTACATGCTGTATACTTTTCCAGTGTGTGCAGTCTTTGAACGTATGCAAACATAAGCCGTCAATCCTAACTTTTGCTATTCTCTCTGAAACATTTGCAGCAATCAAGACTGTTTTCCTTCAAAGCCTAGTTATTAGAGGTTTGGGGAAAACAGTGATTTGAGCAAATATAATTGAAACTATCATTTAATGATATTGGTAAAAATATTGATATGTTTCATATCAATGTAAACAGTCAAGGTCAAGCTAGTAGGTATTCACGTGGGGTGTTTTTTAGCATGACATTTAAAATGTTCAGTAGAACCTGAATTACATTTGCAATCCCCACTTCTCAGTAAACAAGAGTAAAATAAAGCTTATTATCTGTAATCAGTTATTTGAGATATTGTACCAGCCTTGAACTATGAATTTGTTTTTCATTCATACCAGCTCATTTGCTAGATGTTGTTATGCTCATATCTCATTTTTAGACCATTCACTTGAACAGAAGTTATGGGCATGAAAGGGAACTCAGTTCATTTTGTTTGACTGTTGGGTGTGTAAATATAAACTGTGCTCATTGGACCAAGGTGTATTAGTGCAATATGCCTGCATGAGCTTTGCAGCAGCCGCAGAAATGCTTAGGAGGCAAGTTTGTGTTCTTTGAACATGCCTTCTATGGGCCCATCTGTAAGACGTAAACGCTTACAAAAGAACTGTTTGATTTGGTGAGGGATTTAAAAGCACGCTTTGAATTCTTGTCTGTTTTTGTGCTGTTGCCATTTTCAGGTGTATGTTTGCCATTTTCCATGGCTGGTGGTTGTGATATAGCATGCCATACATTTTATGGGATTTTAGATTTTTGGAGATCTAATCTTTAAAAGTCCATGAAATGGTTGCGTTGACTAAAATGGGAACCCTGTGTAAATGTATCGCCCTCTAAGGTACCATGACCTTTAGTCCCAGAAACGTGCTTTTGAAGCACAATGCTTAATTAGTATTGTGTCATTTATGCCATAATCGTGCGAGTCGGGGTCCTCGTTTGGGTCCCTGAGCTCTGGTGGAATTTTCATTCCAGTAGGGTAAGAAATTGCAAAGTGCTGTGACGGAAATGAAAGTGAGCTCGGCGATCACGTACCAGGGAGGAAGTCACATGGTGGCGGTGGGGGCGGCGTGCAAAGAAAACTGCTGGAATGGAATGCAAGGTTTTTTTTTTTTTTTTTTTTTTTTACCCAGAAAGAAAAAAAAAAATGCCTGTTGGAGTGGAAGCGTGGCTGAAGGAGGGGCAGGCTGTGAAATCCTGGGTTCGTTTGTGTGTGTGTTTGTTGTGAAGCTTGCTATAGACATTACTCAGTGGCTTACACATACACGCATACTGTATATCAATATTTATGTTCCTGTGTTTCTCCTACAAATCATTTCACAAGATGGGATAAAAGCACTGGATGATTAGAGTTAGATTAGAAGTAGATTATTCAGAGACAAAAAAATAACTTATGTAATTGGGGTACGTTGGTCGATCGGAAACTGTCATTGTTCTGAGGCAGAGCGTGCCTGCAAACAGTGCCTAACGCACATAATGAAAGTGTAAATATGCCGTGCATGTTGGTGATGTACTATTCAGACATATTTCCACTATGTCTGAATCCAGGACAGGTTCCTGCACCCGGTGAGGTCCACGGAGGTGCCTGGCTGCTCTAGCTGTGGAGATGCTGTTTCGGTCACAGGGTTTTTAGTGGAGGCTCCACGAGAAAAACACAATGCAGGGTTTATTAAGAAGTTGAGACAGCAGGCCTGACAGCCGCGGCAGAAGGGCACAAAAGAGCTCCTTTCTGAGATGGTGAGGCGTGTGCTTCCAGGCCCTCTGTTTCCCCGGGCTCCGGTGAAGCAGCACACACCTTTGTCTTAGTTTGTCAGTGTGGGATGAGGGAGGGTTTTAAGCTGCAATAACAAGGAAAAGTGTGTGTGTGTGTGTGTGTGTGTGTGTGTGTGTGTGTGTGTGTGTGTGTGTGTGTGTAAGCATTCATGCATGGCTGCATGTGTGTGTATGTATGCTTGTGTGTGTGTGTGCATGCATGCGTGTGTGTGTGTCTGCATGTGTGTATGTGTGTGTGCTTGCAGGTGTGTGTGTGTGTGTGTGTGTGTGTGTGTGTGTGTGTGTGTTTGTCTCATGTTGTTCCTGCCTGGCAGATGCTGAGGCATGACGCTGAAGCCCATTTGCATGTGCGTTGCTGGTAGCTGAAGCCCCCCTTCTCCCACATGCTCCCCTTCTTTTCCCCAGTCAAAGACAAGACTGGAGCTTAAATGAAAATCCTCAAGGTTCTTATCTGCTTCCCACACGAAAGCAAATGTGAGATGAAAGGCGTGAAATTAGGAGAAGAGCGAGGATGGTATCATTTAGCCAGCTAGTGGCATGTCCATGTTGCTCCAGGCGTAGGTCAGACACTAATAGGGGGGCCTAGCCACTGATATGTTTTCTTAAGGTAGGATAAGCCCAATTAAAAGTTCTTTTTTTCAACATGGCTAGATTATTTTTTCTCTTTGACCTTGTTCACAGAGGTATAGAACAGTTAATTTATTGCTGCAGCTGAGAGCTTGGCTCATTCACTTGTGCCTTGCGTTTCATTGGCTGGAAATTGATGATGGGCTAAGGGAGACTTAAGTAAACTTTATCCCATTGTCCACATGAATCTCTTCATTCATGAGTGCTTTGCATGATTTCTGTCAATTATACAATAACTCTGTTCTGTTTTAATAATTGTTTAGTAGTTTGTGTTCTGAAGAATGGTTTCTATGCTAGTAAAAGCTGCACTTTCTCATTTCCCAAGGCCATTTCCTGCCTTTGAAATTAATCTAAGCTACACGGTATCAAAGATGAATGGTTTATTAGCCTCAGGTAGCCTGTCGTCACAGTTTGGTTTTAGTGTTTGTTGTGGTATCAGTTAGTCTCCTCAGATTTCCTGATCTTAAAACGACAAGGGATGTTTCTGTTTAGTTAATGCAGGCAGGGGAAATGCAGCTTTTGTTGTGCGATGCCAGCGCAAATCGCTTTCTTCACTGGGACTTATTGTCTGTTTTTGCCGAATGTCCTCGACTATCACAGATGGCGGCGAATATATCCTTAAATGAATTGAGCACATTTTAATGGTCTGTGAAGTGGGCGAGGCAGGCAGGCAGGCGGGCGGCCTTTTCGGAAGCAGTTAAGAGGGAGATTCCGTGATTCTGTGTGTGAGTGAGCGGGGCCGGCCGTCTGATTGGCCGCAAGGGCGACGCCCGTCTGTCGCGCTGCATTCCGCTGCACGCACGCCGCCTCCAAACAGCCCAGGAATCCGCCATGCTGTGAGAAGGTGAAACGGCTCAGATCCCTGGCCAGCGGTCAACCCCCCCCCCCCTCCCTCTGCACTCCAGTGGAGGGGTGGTGCAAGTCCATGTGACTCTGGAACCAGCCAAGCGCACACGAACCAGCTGCTCCCTGACCTGCCTCAGGGGGGCGCAGCACATCAGCATGCCTGCTGTCCATTCTCCTCTGTTTAGGATGGCAGCGTTGCAGAGGCCAAGGTGTTTGAATCGTTTGAATGAACCCTTGAAGGGTCTTTGCTGACAAACTGATACGCAGCTATAGTACGATAGAACAGTGAGTGAGAGAGGGAGTACTTGCCAAGCTGAGGACTCGTGGTAGCAGTTCTGAAATCGCAGACCCCCGCTGGACATCCACAGTGTTTTTTCCTGCCGAGTATGGGTGAGCGCTGGAATCTGCGCCCTCGTGGGGTATTAGCCGTGCAGCGGCGGCTCTGCCCCTCTCCCCCACAGGATCTGCTGGAATGTGCTTTACGGGTCGGCTCTTTGTTGGCCGGCCCCAGGGCGGGAGTGTGCGAGCGGACCAGCGCTGACGTGATTATCCCTGCTTAGTTCCACGGGGTGGGGGGACGTTTCTCTTAAAGCCCGTCCTGGGTGCCCTAATCAACTCCCCCGTTTGGCTGCTAATGACGGGCTTTGATCGCAGACCTAAGACCTCTGCTCCGGGCCTGGCCTGCGGGGGTTTCCCCCTCCTTAAAGCGAGCCATTCCCCTTCCTCCGAACGGTGGCGGACGGATGCTTATTCTGGACCTTGACTAAACAAAGTTTGGTGGAGCGGCGCAGGGCTGGTGCATATTTATAACCCGCGCACCACACATAACTGCCTTAATACGAACCAGGGAAGCGGTGCTCTTTAAAGCTGGGAGCACAATCTCAGAGGAATGGTTTTTTTTTTTTGAAATCCGTATGACATGACTGAATGTTAATGTATGATGTGTGGAGCGTACTGTATTTGTCTTCTGCATAAAGCAGCCAAGTGGTACACATCTCAAGCCGCACCTCATTTACACTAGCAGTGAGGTACAGTGGATATAGACGCTGCTGTGTATTAGGGGTGTGCATTTTGAAGTGTGTGACGTGCGAGTATTCTGACTCCAGCCATCAAATACTCGATAGTGGGTCATTATATAAACCTCTGGTTTGTGAATAACTCACCTCAGCGATTTCACTCACACTTTGAAGCAGGAAGATTAAGAATATCAACAAATGATCTCATTTCATGTGGGGCTTCTGGGCTCCCTTGCAAGCTACTACACAGATTTTTATGTTTTACCTTTTGTAAACCAACAAGCATTTGAATGCTGCTCTGAGACAGCCTTGTGATCCCGTGGTTTAATATTCAAATAGTGGAATATTTGCACTCATCCCTAGTGAGGCCACAGTGTGTGACCGCCCTCTTCCCCTCTCGTTTCCTGCAGTCCAACAAAGTTCCCGTGGTGCAGCCGTCCCACGCGGTCCACCCCCTGACCCCTCTGATCACGTACAGCGATGAACACTTTGCCCCCGGGCCGCATTCGGGACACCACCCCGCAGACGTCAACTCCAAACAAGGTAAGTGCCAACTGCCCGTACCAGTGCACCTCCTCTGGGGGCAGGTGACACTGAATCACCACTGGGAGGGGCTCCCTATGTGTTGGATTCCCACTGATAACATTCATCACGTTCAGCATATGCAAATGCCTTGGGGCGGCATTGTGGCGTAGTGGTAAGGAGCAGGGCTCTTAACTGAAAGGTTGCTGGTTTGATTCCCTGCTGGAGCACTGCTGTTGTACCCTTGGGCAAGGTACTTAACCCGCAATTGCCTCAGTAAATATCCAGCTGTATAAGTGAATAACATGTAAAAACTATAACATGTGTAAGTCACTCTGGATAAGAGCATCTCCTAAATGATAGTAATGTAATATATACTGCTGTAGGTCGCTGTTGGCGGTGGGCGCATTTGAATCAAAAAGGTAATGAATGCAATTGAATCTGCACCGGGTCAGGTCAGCTATATGCTAACATCCTGGCTATAACGCGTTTCCACACAGCCGAGTAGAACGCGCCTCATCTCCTGTGATGGGAGAGGTTACAAAGAGGGCTCTGAGAAGCCGGGGAGGTTTGGGCACGTGACATTTTCCACTGTGCCTTTTCCTCGTGCCTCCGCAGAAACGAGCCCGCTTTTCGGAGAGCAGCGCCTGTGGTTTTTCTGCACTTGTGCAAACAAGGCGCGCCTCTTTTTTTTCTTCTCTCTCTCTCTCTCTTGAGTAAATGTCAAGGTACAGTCTGACAGGCGGTGAAAGCGTGCTCGAGACGAGCTGGTGAGGCCTTCAAAGTGACGCGGGCCAGAGCTTGGCAGACGCTCACGCACACACCACGCTCCATATGTGCCAGCTCCTTCCGCCCGACGTTCGCTGCAGAGCCACTTAAAAGCAGGAAAGCCCGGCACAGGATGTGATGTCGCTGTTTTTAGGCTGGGCCTATAAATAGCCTCACGAGGCACTGTGCCAAATAAGCATTAACTTTTTTTTTTTTTTTTACATATTGACTCTCGGCTCAGCCCCTTGTCTTCGGAGAACAAGCGGCGTGCTGTGAAGGTTATCGGCGCGGCTCATGACTGTTCCGAATGAATTTTCCACGTCAAGGTCATTTTCATGTTTTGTTTTTTTTTTTTTTTTTTTTGCCTTTGTGCATGTTCCAACAATGAATGGAATCTCCCTTTAAAATTGGTTTGTTAAAAATATGACTTCTCTGCATCAAAGAAACTGTTCTGACACCTAAATAATTGCCATTCTATAAAATATTTTCATTTGTCAAATAAACTTTTTTTTTGTTTTGTACCTGCGGCATCTTTTTGATGCTTATTAGCAGTGTCTGAACTGTAAATGCTGAATCTTTATACACGAAACATTACATTATGTTTGTACAGCAGACGATCTTATCCAGAGCAAATTCATAGCTTACAGTTACACATCATCCATTCATACAGCTGGATATTTACCGAGGCAATTCAGGTTAAGTGCCTTGCCCAACGGTACAGCAGCAGTGCCCGTGCAGGGAATCAAACCTCTAAGCCCTGCTACATGCCACTACACCATACTGCTGCTAGCACGTGGACATGTCCTCCTTCTTTAAAATATAACATCTTGCTTGTGTGTGTGTGTGTGTTGTGTGCGTGCGCATGCGCGTGTGTATGTGTGTGTGTCTGTATCTCTATCTGCAAAGGTAAATTAATCCCTCTGGGTAACGTTTCTACTTTTAAGATGTATTCCAGTTGGTCTCTGTAGTCGTACTGATGTGAAACTTGATAAGTATTAGAGGGACCCAGGAGGGGGATCTCCCATTCTGAATCGATCAGCATCCTCAGGACCTTGACTGCAGCCAGCATTTCCAGCAAAGAGACTATTTAAAAGAAATCTTTCTCTGGAATTAGCTGCAAATGAAGTCCCTTGGCGTTTGAGTGCCTGAAGAGTGAAAGTCCTAAGAAGATGGAAATGAGGCTGGGGGGGGAAGGAGGCACGTTCGATTTGCTCCCTCGTTTAGCCCTGGCTTCTCATGCTGCTCTGTGGCTCCTTCTGCAAACAAGTTCATTGTCCACTTTTTACACATCCACAGCCTTTGATATGTCAACAGGCTTAAAAAAAAGAAGGAATCGGATATTAAAAGCTTCTTTTAGCCGCTTCAGGCTCTGGTTTGTAATTCAGGCACGGATTTAGATTGTGTTGGTGTGTGCCTAGTTGAAGAGTAACACACTTGAGGAGCATTTTGGTTGCATTCCTCCAGAAAATGTTCAGCGTTACAGCCTTATGCGTGCATGCGGGCAGTATAATTTTGAAGCTCTCTTTCTTTCTCTCTTGGTCTTCCTCCACTTCTCTGCCTCTCCCTCAGCCAGCACAGAGTACTGGGAAACCAAGTTGGGGATTAGTGGCCAGAGGTTAGCTGTGTATGGTGGAACCTTGGGCTGCTACAGTGGCTTTTGAGATAAAAGCCCCTGGTACACTTCTCCGTGGGGGCGGGATTTTTCAGCCAACTTTGAAAAGAGGGGCAGAGAAAATCTTGGATCCATTTGGGATTATGAGTCGGTGTTAATCTTGAGGCAGTTGACTTTTTTTTTGTATAGCTGGAGGGCTTTGTAATTGGGGGTGCTGGTTTGATGAATCCATTCAGAGCAGACCTTATTTTTTCCTGTTAAACGCTACAACAAGCGGAAAGCTCTTGACCTTGAAGCCCAGAGGAACAGCCTTGACGAGGGAGAGCTTAGCACGAAACCGAGAGTGACAGTCTCGGGCCAAATGAATCATATCAAGACGGAGCATTACGGGGACCAAGAAACCAGCCCTAATTAACCAGTGATCCGCTTTGGTGGAGCTTTTCCGCGCGCTCAGGCGGACTGAGGGGAATCGGCTGAAAACAGGAGGCCTGTAATTTCCTTCCAGCCGCTTTGCATGCGGGACGCCCCCCCGCCGCTCTGCTTAACGGGCATGGAGTCTGTTATTCCGGGTTCACAGTGTGCTGCTGCTGGACCAAGGGCCTGTGCAGTATCAAGCTGAGAGGGCTGGAAAGTTTACGCCACGCTTTTTTGCCTTTTCTTCGAGAACATATTTGTGATGTGATTGACCGATCCTTGGTCCCGGTTTTCATTGCCTTATCCATTGTTGGGGCTGGAAATGGGCAGCAGAAACCAGAGCAGGGGGAACTCTTGTTCCCTCTGTCAGTGTTTCCACTGTCTTTTTTTGAGGGGTGGGACTGGAACCGTGCACCATTCCCTATGGCTGCCTCAGTCCCAGTACAAAGCCGGGTTGTGGTTAATGGGTGCTGGGGGCTGAGGGCTGAGCTAATGAGATACCTCCTGTCTCATGTTGTTGGGACTGTGTCTCAGCCTCAGAGCTGGTGATGTCATGCTTTTCTATGTGGATTTTTTTTGTTTTAATTTTAATTTGTTTATTATTGCCCAAATATCATATACAGCAGGCAAAAAGAATGCAGTGTATCTGTCTTCAAGCCCTGGGAGGATGTC
Organism: Megalops atlanticus; assembly: GCA_019176425.1. NCBI lineage: Eukaryota > Metazoa > Chordata > Actinopteri > Elopiformes > Megalopidae > Megalops > Megalops atlanticus. The sequence continues at coordinate 8,344,944 of CM032894.1, read as the reverse complement.
ATATGATCTGTTGCTGAATAGACAAATACATCTGTTCTCATGAAAATGAATTTAAGTTGGTGAAATTGAAGTGTACTGTCATCACGGTCTTGCTGTAATATTAGATGAAGTACACAGATAAAGTAGACTTTAGTGTTTGGGTCTTCACACTGTGGAGAAATCAGTGTGATCCCAGTTGAAGTACTACACAATTATAAGCCCTATCCCTGACACTGTATCTGCTGTATTTTCCAAACAGTACAAAACTGTGACATGACATGACTATGAATGACAGTATGATTTCTCAACTTAGAGCAGAACAAAGACATGAGGTATTCATGAGTAACAATGATTAGATTTGAACACTTGCTCTGAACTGTCATTAGCTCGATTCAGTAGAGTGGCTATCGGATCATTTTCACCAGGGTTAAGATTAAGAAGCAAAAAAGATACTTTAGTCCTCTGTTGCAGTTTATAGCATTAATGAATTAATTACATAGGTATTAGTATTATGTATAGCCGTTTATGTTCAGAATTAGAAGGAGTGTTCATTCACTGACAGTAGTATCATGATGAGCTTTCGGATGCAATGTAAACATAACTTTTTATTGCTATTGAGTTGCTCTTCTTAAATTGTATCATTGAGTTCATGAGGACTCCATGTTTAAGTGTTATGTGTGATGGTGAATTTGCCTGAATTTAAATTCAATGTGTCTGCTTGACTGAACTGCAAAGTCTTGTGAGTTTTTGATTTACTATCATAAATTTATAGTCTTATGATTTCATATCTATTCAAAAGCGCAAAAACATCTGTCATTTATGGCCTGTTATTTCACTTGGCCAGTTTTTTTGGAGCACATCTTAAAAGTCCTACATACTAAATTTCACATTGATTGGACTTGCGAGTTGTTAGAGGAAGAATTTTTTGTTCTTCTGCAATACTTTTTTTTTTTTTAATTGTGTGTGTCAATTTTCATGTCAGTTATGGTTCATCTTTTTTTTTTTTTTTTTTTTTTTGCAAATTTTTGGGGAATCCATTATAGCAGGAGAGGAGAGGGACCTAACTATCCAAATTTCATGGCTATACTACTGAAAATTCAACAGTTAAAAAATTAGCTAATCTGACCCAGTAAAGCCGCTGTAATATCTGACCTGAAATCAGTATATCCGTCACCATATATCTCCTCTTCCTCTACAATCAGACTAAGCTTGGTGATTTTTGTCCCTCTGTGTGTATGAATGTACCGTGTACCATCTGTTTTTTAAAGCAGTAACAGTAACATAACCGGTATGGGTCCTGCACCTACATAGCTTGGACCCTGAAAACTATCCTTTATTTTGAAGTCTCTTGCCTCGTCCACAGTCGATGTGCATTATAAATGTTGAGCTCAGGATGAGTACAGAGGGAATTAACAGGTTTGTGTCTTCCCCTAGGCATGCACAGGCATCACCCAGGCCCTGACATTCCCAACTTCTACCCCCTCTCTCCTGGCTCGGTCGGACAGATCACCCCACCCCTGGGATGGTAAGTCTGTGGGATCCACCCCACAAATTTACATTTACATCACAACATTTATGAGACGCGAGGCATTTCACCCACAATGGCTGCCCAGGTGAACAGAACTCCACAGGTCCATGTAAAGGCAAAGGCTTGCTCCCCGGCCTGGCCGCCTGCCCTCAATTACAGCAGCTGAAGACGGCTGCGTCTGATTTGTTAGGCACATGTCAGACAGGCCCTCAAGTCATGACCATGCATTTTCAGCTTTGTGGCTCAGTGGCCCCGCTAATATATCATCAAAGCCCCCCCCCCCCCGCCCTTTACAATTGGTCCAAGCTGTAGAAAAATGCTCTTATTGAGTGGCGTTGCGTACAGAGCCGGGTGAAGTACAGTCGGGCCGGGGGTGATGAGGAGGGGGAGGGACATAGGCTGGGTGCTGATCCGTCCCTCTTGTTTTTCTCCGGGCCCCTCAGGCAGGGTCCGCCTGGGTACCCGATCTCAGGCGGATTTAGGGATCTCTACCCCACCTCTCACCCAGCTGACCACCCCACAGCCAGGTAGGTTGGGCCCGGTTTTGGGCCGGTCGAAGGGGGGCGAACCTGCCGCCCCTCGGAGCGACCGCCCCTGCTTCTCTGCTTCCTGCCCTGGCGCCAGCGCTCGCCCGGAGGGGCAGCTTCATCCTCGGCTGGGCCTGGAGCATTCCAGCGCGTCACAGACCCCACAGAGCGAGCGAGAGGCGCAGGGATGTGTGGGCTAGCCAGCGCTAAATGCCCGCTTTAAACGCACAGGTGTACTCCGTGTAGGGACATGCAGACAGCCTGCTGTAAATTAAATTAATGACACACACCGTATCAATTACTGCAACTGGCTGAGGATAATACTACTAATAAATCACTGTGATCACACAGAGCTTTTCACATACTCATGGGACTTAAATGCATCCCCACAGTGTTCTAATTATCTTGTTGATTACATGAGAGCACATGAATGTCTTGAATGCTGTTTTAAGGAGCAGACCACGCCTGCTTTGTACCCTGGGTGCAGCTTGAGGGCAGACAGTGTTGGCTGTGTGCGAAGCCTTGGCTTGTTTGTCGTGTGCTGTGCTGAGGGTGCTTGAGGTAAATTCAATTGGCCCTCCGTTAGCTCCTCCTCCAGCAGCGTGTAACACCTGCAGTGTTGCAGCCGCGTGACAGGGCAACTGGATGGCAGCTCAGAGCCGTGATTGGCTGCAGGGCCTTATCGGGCTTCCTTGCCAGAGCACACATTCCGGGTTTGGCCCCGATTTGGCTCTTTTATTAGCTGGAACAGGCTCGCTGTGGTTGTTATTGAAGTTTGGTGTGTGTGCATGCTGCAGCTGGATGTAATTTAAAAAAAAACTTTAGATACTTCAGAGTGTCAGGTGGTTAGAGGCAACTGCCCTTTTCGTTGGTGGCAATGTGTGACTCCTCCATCTCTAATCTCCAGTGGTGTATGAACCTCGATTCCTCGCATTTGCCAGTAGCCAAGTTACAAAGGCATGTCAGGTTCCCTCCCAGTGTCCACGCTTTACATTTTCAAAACCTGTGTGTACCAGATCTAATCAACCATGAATGAGGCCTGCCTCTTCCAGGCAGCCTTATGTACATCTGGTGACAAGCGTGTGTTTAACTGAGATAAGTATGTACAGACCACTGTTTGGTACCCGCTTATCCCCGATGTAACGAGAACGTCTACAACACTGATTGAGTGGGTGAAACACCAGTCACTTTTGATTGCTTGGCCTTTGTGCATGCATTATCTCACGCTCAAGCATGGTTGTCACCAGATGTTTTGCCTTAGCTTGACAATGGTCATAAGTTCTGTTTGTAGATGCTGTTTTAATAGAAATGATTTCAAAGAATTGTTATCAGTGAAGGTAGCACTGTGATGCATTTGTGGTTTGATGATATGTTGAATTCATGGTTGAATTAGCTCATTTAAGTTTGACTGTATTAAAAATCATAAAAACTGAAATGTCTTAGCTTTGGTATTTGCATATTTTGTGTTTTAAAGAAATAATTGTACTTGGAATCTTCTAGTAGCATAAACAGAAGAGGCTGTTGGTGAGACGCTAATAAGCAATGTGTTCAGGGTGTTCCTCGCATTTGCACAGCAGTTGGTGCTGTTTGGTCCCTCCGCTCTGCCGTAGCTGTCTTTCTCTCCCTCATGCTGAGCTCAGTGTCCATGTGCAACACCGCGAGAATGCTGTGCAGCATTGTGCAAGAGCTGTCTTTGCACCAGGAGGCTTTTCTGAAATGGTCTGTAAATGTCTGTCTGTCTGTCCTCTCTTTTTCTTCTCTCTCTCTCTGTCTTGTTCTCTTTCGCTCTCTCAGGTTTCCTCATCACATGGTGCCTGGCCCCCCAGGCCCCCACGCCACCGGCATCCCCCACCCCGCCATCGTGAACCCCCAGGTGAAGCACGAACCCCAGCAAGACAGCGACCTCATGCACATGTGAGTTACTCCATACAGTGCTGTCCTCATAGTTGTTTTGACCTGTGTTAGTAGTGAGTTTCTCGTGTGTGTGTGTCATGTGCGTTCTTTTGTACTATGTAAACTATGCATAGTCAAGAAAGCAAAGAGCCCTGATTTGGTTTATGCACCAAACACATAATTCAGTGGTGTCAGCAGAGATATGAAGTCTCATTTATGTCATTAACAGTTTTACTCTTCATCTGGTTGTATCTGAATATGTACTGGAAGATGTAAAGGATTAGAGTATTTAAGAGGCCAAGAAAAGCAGCAATTTACATGGAGTTCAGAGGAGTCACCTTTTGGCTTGTTTGTGTTTCAATAACGCATGCGCACACACACACACACACACACACACACACACACACACACACACACACACGTGTACAAACAGATGCATGTACATGCACGTGTACATATGTGCACAGACAGACACACATGCACACGTGGTTGGTGTATTAGGATATGTATTTGCACTTGTAGCTTCACACATTGTACTGAGGCCTGAGAAGTCTAACAAAATGTTTGTGGAGCTTGCACTTTGATGGTAACGATAAGTGCGAGCTCCCCACAGAGCCGATAAGCAGCTATGCTCCAATGGCCCTGAGGCAGCGGTCACAGCTGTCCCAGAGATAGCAGCCCCTCTCTCACTGTGGGCTGTTGACGTCAACGAGGAGAGAGAGAGCTCGTTTCTTCAGCAACTGGCGCTGCAAGCAGTGGGAGAAACTTGGTTGCCATTACTTTTGGGACTAATCTCTTTGCATGAAGACGCACAACTGCACTCAATTAGCGGGTGACGCATGAGTTGCTAGCTCTGTCGCGCTCTCACGCGGCGCTCTGATTGGCAGAGGGGAAACCAGACCGGTTCTCGCACGCGGGCCGGCGCCGCCGCCGCCGCCGCCACGACGGCACCCCCTCCCGCGCCAACAATGTCCATTGTTTGGCTTGGTGATCTTTATTTAATTGTACTTTTTGGGACCCCCTCCACCACCACCCTCCCCCACCCCACCCCATCCCTCCCTCATGTGTTTTGCGTAGGAAACCTCAGCACGAACAGAGGAAAGAGCAGGAGCCCAAAAGACCTCACATCAAGAAGCCCCTGAACGCTTTCATGCTCTACATGAAAGAGATGCGGGCCAACGTGGTGGCGGAGTGCACGCTGAAGGAGAGCGCCGCCATCAACCAGATCCTGGGCAGGAGGGTGGGTGGAGCCTCCTCGGCGTCTCCGCGGGAGACGGGGGCCGCCAGGATTACCCGGGGCCATCTCTCTGCCTCAACCTATTAACCACGCACACTGCTTAGACAAATGGACGTTTAACCAAATTAGCTTAAAAACTTCCTGGATGATGATCAGGGGGGTGGTGGGGTTTGGAGTGGTTTGAAATGACAAAATGTATTCTTTTTTGAATTTAAAAAGGAAAAACCGCTAAACATATTTAATGCCTTAACTAAAGCTTTGGTGGTTCAGGCAGCGAGCCACAGCAAAGCGTGGTTTGCAGCCGTGCAGAGTAATTGCTTGCTGACATGGTTTACAAAAAAAAAAAAAAAAAAAGGAGCGCAGTTAAATTGGAACCAGTGTTTTGATATGAAATCAAAGTTTTCCCTGCATATGTTAATCTCTTCATCATGTTCCCTTTTTATACAAATCATTTGGAAGTTAAAAAGGATTTTTTTTTTCAACCAAAACACTAGCACGCGTCTCTTTGGAGGGAACTTGAAAGTGCATGCCAGTAATTGACTGCCTTTTTTTTTTTTCTTTTTTCCTTCCATCTCCATGGTACGGAACAGTGGCACGCTTTATCTCGCGAAGAGCAGGCTAAGTATTATGAATTAGCCCGCAAGGAACGACAGCTCCACATGCAGCTCTATCCTGGCTGGTCTGCCAGAGACAATTATGTAAGTATGAACAGAACAGTCTGGCAGCTTGAGAGGTTGAGTGTGAGCTGTGAACATGTGGAGATATGTTACCCCCTCGCCAACAGAGCATTGAGAATTTGAATTTGAGGAGAAAAAAAAGGTTAAGGTATAAGATGGCTCAGGCATGGGATCTGTTGTGTGTGCGTGTGCATGTCTGGGAGTGTAAGCGGGAGTGACTGACATTGTTATAAGTGTGGCTCCAGCACTCACATTCACTACGCCATTGAGGAGTTTGTGGTTTGTGGTGTTTATCCGTCTCTCCCTGGGCAGCCCTGGCACCTCCTGACCTCGTTTTGCTCTTGCGTTATTTTTTCACCTCACTGAGCAGCGGCAGGAAGATTATCAGCTCAGCATTGCCAAGTGATGTGTAGCTGAACACTCATTTTTACAGTATGCACAGTATAGAATAGTCAGCTGGAAAAATAGGAAAACTGTCATCTTGGTGTTCTGTTGCTAACAGCTGTAGGGAAAACAGCCCTAGGGAAAATATTGAAGTCACTTTTTGGTATAAGTTAGTCACCTTTGTTGATTTTTTTTTTTTTTTTTTTTTAAAGAAAAGAAAAGAAAGTAGCCTCTATGGGCTTGATCTATAATACATTAATAGTAAATGTTATGGAAAAATGAATGACATCTGATAATGATGGAAAATATTCAGGAAAGAAACAAAAGAGAAAATAAATATGTATGTATCTAGGTTGTTTTTTTTTTATCTCTTCCTACTTGTATATGCTGAAAACCTAACAAGTAAGCATTTCCAACAAATGTATGGGCACATGGCTTAGCAAAAATAGTGCACACTACTCAAGGGTTGAGTTTTTTGTGCCTATTTGTGTCTCATACCTTTTTTTTTTTTTTTACCTGCACTTCGCACGTCCCTTATCAGGAGAGCCAAAAGAAGCGGGTTCGTTTCCCAGGAGGGATTGGCTAGCGGCAGAAACGGGATAGCGTGCGTGATTTAGGCTGTACCCAGCCGCACAGCGCGGGCTGTTGACAGTCAATACAGCTTCATACACAGCACAAATCGGCCTGCTCTCACTGTCTGCTGCGCACGGCAACAGCAAGACAGATTAACTCCCCCAATAAGTGGATTAGCAGAATTTACAGCAGGAGACCAAAGCGAGCCTCAATATTTCACTACACATGACTTTGTATACTCCTATCTCTACCTATAGTTGTTCCCTTGGGATTGCGGTAAGCTGTAATTCCATAATAAATCAGACAGCTCGCTGCTGCCGTGTTGAGGATCTTTATGTAAATTAACTTGGGGACGAGTATTTCTGCTCATTTTTTTTTATTATTAATCTTTAATATAGGCAATCGTTATTGCAGTTTTTGACTTTAGGTTTTCAGTGTATATAACAGCTTAGGCTGCAAAGTGGCTTAAATCTATGTCAGTGTAGAGTCACAAGGACAGAAAAATGACTGCTGTGTTCTCAGTGTGCTATATGGCAATAGTGCTCATGAGCACTGACCCAGGATCTGCCAATCCAGCCCTAATCATTACACAAACCCTCGTGTGGGAAAGGCTTTAACTGATTCGGGGTCAGTGCTCTAGGGCTGAGTCAGTAGTGGAAAACGCAGAGGCGTCAGTGCCCGGGGTGTCCTGCAGGGGATGAGTAGACATGGCAAATGGCAGGAAGTGGTCTAGTGAGTGTGAGTGCTGGAGCCACACTTTAAGCGTTCACCTGGATATTTTATAGGGAAAGAAGAAGAAGCGGAAGAGGGAGAAGCTCCAGGAGCCTGCATCAGGTGACTCACGCTTTCTTTTTGGTGTGGTTTTTTTTTTTTTGGGGACCATCAGTTATTGCACCACATCGATACCGGCCATTCAGAATCCGTTCCATTTGTTCCAATCCATTCGTGTTGTGCGTCCTTGAACAATTCAGCCTGGCCACAGACGACATTAAAGCCACGGAATGTGTGCGTGTCGGGGGTCTCTGAGGGCGGAGTCTTCCGCGCCCGAATTGGCCCCTCCCCTCCGTACCTGTAGGCCGGCAGTGCTGCTGGGCTCTGATTGGCCCTGACTCAGCGGGCAGGTGCACAGTGCTCCGCAGGCTTGTTCTCAGCATGCAGCCCTCCCCCCTGTCACCCTTCCCATCATGCAACAGCCTGACTTTGGGATTAGTCTGTGAATAGCCCAGCGTGGGGGGGGATGAGGGCCTGCTGCCACCTCAGGCCTCTCCCCCCCCCCTCCCCCCCCACACTGCCCAAACGCCTTCTGCCCACTGTGCAGGTTTGGGCTTCCAGTGCGGCCCAGTGCATAGACAATCACAGGGGAAACCCCCCGGCCCAGCTCTCTGTGAACGTAGTGCAGCAGAACACACACTTGCACAGCACGTGTTTTTCCCTGTAAGACGGCAGATGTTAAAGTTGCGATTTTCTACAGGTACAGGCCAGAGAATGAAAACTGCCTACATCTGAACAATGGTAAGAGAACCTCCGTTACGTTTCCCTCTCCCTCCTATTAATCACTTTGACAAAACTTTGAAATCACTCAGTGTGACAGGTATGTATTTCCAGACTAATCCTGAAAGTCTACCTGAACACCATCATTTTCATTGTGAAATGACTCAAATGCCTGTACAGTGAATGTCAGTGGTATGTATCTCAGGGCTAGAGTAGTATCTGACCTAAATGTGTGAAGGATTGGGGGGGGATGCTGTGTCCGGTAAGTAGACTGATTCATCAGTGGAAGTCCCCTCCCTAACCACCTTTGTGAGATGCTTGTTCCTTTGTATGGCTTATTATTGTGGTTGACATGGGTGAGCAAACATGTTCATGTTTTATTTTATGCTAAGCTCCAAACTGATTTCTTTATTATATGTATTTATCAATTAATGACACTGCATTCCTTTTATCAAAATTTCACAGAGTGATCTGAACCCAGGTGAATCATCGTTCATAATCTCTGCAGTTGAAATTGAGTTGCAAGGTTAAGATTATAGTTAAACATAAGTTTTGCCACAGGGAAACGGCTTCCACAATTAAATCAATGTTCTTGAGGAAAAGGTTCCCGGCAAATCTGTACCCCCTACCTGCTCCTTTATTGCTGGTGACTGTTGAGGTGTCTGAGCTTGAGTAAGAGATGTGAAAGACGCGATGGGATTAGCAGTGCTAGCGTAGGGTCTGTGTGGGGCCTGCTCATGCTCTCTGACTGCAGTGCTGTTTCCTCAGCTGCTCCCTGTTTCACCCAGGAAAAACACTGTGTGACACAACAGCAGCAAGCTGCCATTTCAGCATCACAGCAAAGGAGGCTTTTTGGAATCGGTCATTCCCAAATCTGCAATGAATTATGGGGGGGTGGATATTTGCTCTGAGCAGATTAGCTCAGGGGGAAACCCTAACCATGCATCAAAGAGCTGTCAAGATTGCCGTTTTTTTTTTTTTTTTCTGCGTTGGTGTTAGTTGGTTAAAGTGAAATAAATAGCTGGGTGTCACACTTTGCATAATTGGACTATTTACCCAGAAGCCTTTGAGTGCTGCTCTGTTCCATTTTCCTTTCCTGCTAAGATGTACCGATGGGACAAGCCTGGTTCTTTAATTAAATCAAGCCAGCTAGACGATGGCTTGAGGGTTTATTGATAGATGGCCCTGTGACTCCCTCTGAACCTAAATTGGAACAGTTGGGTTTTCTGGTGTCTATTTTTTTTTTATAAAATTCAAGCCAAAGCACCCCAGCACTGATCCAATAATTAGCTGCACCTCCTCGAGTCTGGAGAGACACCACTGCTGATTCCTTGTGACAACCTTAAACTAATATGCATAATGCCAAGAATACTGGAGCAATTCAAAAGCGCTCAATTTATGCATATCCCATGAGCTGGATTGAGGTTAGTTTAGCTTAGACTCCAGAAAACCTCTCTAAATGAACTTTTTTTTTGTCTCTTGCCTTTATCCGCCCTCATTCCATTAGACTCTGTAACATGGATATTGCAGTGGTGTGCATCCATGTTAATACAATTTATACAGTTTGGGGGAAAAAAACCCTAGACACATCTCAGGGTAAGAAACGATTCGAAACGTGACAGTAATGACTTTACACTGGTGTGGACGTCAATAGATAGAAAATTTTCAAACATTATGTTTGGAGTTAATATTTGATTATGCTTGTTTTCTGCTTCTTGGGTGACAGGGGTGCAAATTGAATCCATTTGCTTCTTCTTTAAGTGAGGAAATACTGATGGATGGGAGAGGTTTGCTGTCTAACAGAAAGCAGCACTGTTATGGCACTGGCAAGGTTTTGACAGTCATTCCACTGTCGAGGTTTTAAATGGGAGGATATTTCCCCAGTTCTGTTATCATTGTAGCATCTTCAAAGCATTTTGAAAATCTTGTTGATTCCAACCAACTCATGTACTGGTTTTTAGGAAAGAGAAAAGATATCTCTAATAACAGTGCTTTTTTAGTCCGTGTGTATTTTGTACGTAGAGCAGTACCCATTTTTCCTTCAGTTGCAGTCCCACTCTCTGTCTCCTGCTCCATGGTTTCTCAGCTGTTTCAGAAAAAGCCTTTCTGATTTTTATCTGTGAGAGACGTACATTCACCTTACAGGATTTCTGTTTGTTTGCCAGTGCTTTCACGTTCAGGACAATCGTGTAACTAATGGAACCATTCAAAATGGTGTCTTGCATTTTTGTAGAATTACTGCAACTATACCTGGCCCCTCATTCCTAAAAGCCATCGCCATGTTGTTGGTTTTCATCACATTTATTTATAGACTATTTTGGCCGCGGTCTTTGGAAAACACTGGAAGGTCATTTGAAGCTTTCAGGGGGACTCAATGTCAGCGATCGTGAAAGCACCAGCGTATAGTAAACTGATGCCCAGGTGGTAGAGTGTTTATGAAGAGCAGAAAGCAGGAGATAAAACACTGAGGCTGCTCTGACATTTTTATATTGAAGAGGAGAAATTCCTTGTATTCATTCAAGACTCATTTGTTATGATGATGTCAATCCAAAGAATGACTTTGGAGTTTCATTTTGAAATTATCCATTTTTGACAATTTAACAGTTTAAAAAAAAAAAACCCAACATATCCGTTGATATAGCTGCTATACTTTGATTAGCAACATGAAATTTGCATTTTCGTGCAGTTTAAGTTCGTTTGGCATGTATATAATCAGCCTGTTTGTAGAAATAAAGGGTTAAATCATAGGTAGTTGACCTACTTTAACACACGAATGACTGTAATTACCAAACCGCATTACATTTCACACCACCCGTTCACAGCATTCAACATCGTGTATCTGTGGCTTGGGTATCTGTCTATGCAATCTGGAGCACATTGTCTGTTGGAGAGCTGCTTAAATGGGCACCTGTGTGTGTGTGTGTGTGTTGTGTGTGTGTGTGTGTGTGTGTGTGTGTGTGTGTGTGTGTGTGTGTGTACACATCTGCATACATGTATGAAGATGATTACTACCCTTTTTTAGTGGAATGTGTTCTCCTTTGACGGAATCCTCATTCATTATAATGCCTCTCTGGAATAATAGGTTATGGTTATAGAATTCATCTTCTATACCTTCCCCTTTCTTTAGAGAATTAGCTCTGCTGCATGGTTTGTTTGTGGATAATACCCATAAACACATCCCACAACCGCCTAATTAGCTCTCCTCCTTCTGCGGGGCCAGCCTTTGGCCGGGCCGAGGGGCCGGTGGGAATGTGAGCCGGGGGAGCCTGGCCACATGGAGGTGCAGCTGAATCTGGGTCACTGTAAACACCCTCTCTGTGTTTCTCTGAGGGCTGGAGGAGTGGCATGGTGGGCACATGTGGGTGCTGCTTTTGTGCCCCCGAGCTACACAACCTGAGCTGCTTCAGTGGAATATCCAGCTGCATTCATGGATAATATGTGAAAATATAAGCATTTTGTGTTGCCCTTGGGTAAAGGTTATCTGCCTTATGCATCTCTCATTACTCTACCTACACAGGGCATTGCACTGGTTGGGAGCAGATCTTGTTTGTGGTTTGATCCCCAGGTGGGCAATGCTAACGTGCCCTTGAGCAGTGTACTTAACCTGAACTGCCTCAGTTAATATCCAGCTGTATAAATCGACGATGTGTAAGCTCTGTACGACACTCAATTTAAGAGTGTGATCGGCACATAAATGATGTGAATGTAGCTCAGCCTCTGATTGGTGCTCTGTGTTGTGGGGGTTGTCTGTACCGAAGTGGAGGGGTGGGTTCTCTGGAATGAAAGGACTGGCTGTTAATGTAGAGCATCTTTCCTCCTGGAAGGGTCCAGCCATCAGGCTCTGACCAGGCACAAGCACAACCCTCATGGACCTCCCTCTGTCTAAATGTGTGCTGGTGAGTTTGACAAGGAGCAGTATGTCTGCACTGTCCGTGGCCTTTCACTTTGGCCACATTACCTTAAGGCCACAGCACTATGTCACCCATCGACTCTTTCTTTATTTGTGACCCGTGTCAACTGGGGTGGGAACATGTGATGTTCGGTGTCACTTGCATAATAGTGGCACAGACAAAATGACAAAAAAAGATTAAAAAATGCACAGCTTCGCCAAGAGAGCCAGCACATAAATGAAATATGTGAGGTATTTTGGCTAATATTTCTGCGGGAATGTTTCCCAGTGCATGTTACTCCACCAGAAAAAAAAGGTTTTAATGATTAAGCTGCTTCCGGAAGTCTCAGTTCTGTAGCGTTTGGAATGTCAGTGTGTCGGTGTTTATGGTGCTGGGGAGAGGAAAGAGCGTCTGAGTTTTTAAATCCTTGTCTTAATCTTTGGCCTTTCTCGCTGTGGTTAAATGAGTCAGGGAATGTTCTTGCCTCGCATTTTGTGTGTAATTGAAGTTTGTCGTGGGTTTAAGGGGTATTTTCGCATTTGGTGCTTGGTAGCCTGTCACCATTTGATGTGTCATCTAGGTGTGAAAAGTGGTATGAGGTGTTAGTTTCACACAGGTTTAAAGCTGTTCATTTGCTACCACATTGCAAGAGGAAAAGTGCCCCTTCACTTCTGGGAACTTCCAGATGTGGGAGTGCTCATCTTTCCTGTTGTCACCCTTGGACATTAAGGCCCGAATTTGAGTCCTACGGTAGTCCAAATCTGTGGCAAACCCCCATGCCTGAAACAAATCCCTAATCTTCACAAAAATGTCTGCCTTTTTCTGGACTCTGTTCAGCTGTTTAATGCTCTACCCATACCGCCAATAGGGATTCAGCCTGCTACACACACTGGCACTGCTGAGGTTTTGTATCACTTGGTTTACTCTGGGTTAGTCCATTGTCTTGTCTGTTTGCTGGCTCCAACTTGGCTATATATAACAGTCCCACAGGCCTCACATCTTCAGTGGATTTTTTTTTTGGAGGGCGGCCTACAGCAAACACTGCAGATCACTTCCTTCCCAGAATGCATTTAACTGCAGAATGCATTAGCAGATCTGTTTCCTCAGGAGGGCGTTGGCAATCGAGCGCCTCTGATTAATATAGGTCTTACAAGCCCCTGTGCTGGTATACGGAGTGAGCACAGAGGTGAAACGGACTGCTGAAGTTGTATGTTGAATCGCTCTCGCTCACGGCCTGTGGAGTTTGTTGTTTTTGTGTTGTGGCAGCTGTGCAGCAATGGGGACTGTTTGTGTAAGGGGTCAGAGGTGCGTTTGTGATGACTCTCTCCACGGGTGACGCCCCATGCCGTGAGCGGGGGGGGGGGGATTGAGTTGACCCCCATGGCACGCCCCTTAGCGTGTGACGGAATCCAGAGGGACACAGAAGGCAAGCAGAGCCCTGCTTTTTTACCGCGGGACCCGCTCTGACTGAGCTGCTGCTCGTTTCCACAGTAAATCTGGCTCCCATTGTAAAAGCAGGCGGAGCATCCACCCCCGCCCTGGGCCCCCCCTCCTCGGAGCGCGAGTCTCAGCTGGGCCTTTGAAGCCGACCGCAGCGGAGGGAGCGGGCGCGGGGGCCCTTTGATTGCGCGGCGGCGGCAGCGTGGAGCTCCGGGTCTGCAGGGACACGCCGCTCTCGGCCCGGCTTCAGATGTGGCCTCTCCCCCGGCCTCTCCGGTGCATGCCTGCGGTCGGCACTCGCTCGCACGCCCCGCCCCCGGATTACCGCTCTCCCTTTGAGTCTGCTCGCACTGAAGCCCCTCCCCGTGCAGGCCACCCCCCCCCAGACCTGGATACATTCGGCCTTTTGTTTTAGGAGTTAAGGTATAAAGACATAATTGCTGAGGGTTTTCCCTGTAGTGTCGGTGTCTTCACGCTGTAATTAAGTGCTGACAGAATGAAGCAGTTGGTTTTAAAAAAACGTCTTCCTCTCGGTGTCATTTGCTTTGTCTCCAAGCAGGGAACAGGTCATTCTGTGTTCTGTAGTGTCTGGGTTTTATAGGCCAGTTGCATTACAGATTCTTACTAAATAAAAGCTCAATTTAAGGGCACTTGAACACGTATCAGTATAAAAAGTGTACATGTATCAATATAAAAACAATATTGTGGCTTAATAAATGCTGTTCACTTCCTTTTTTCAATTTCAATGGTCATGTAAAGTATCCTCCAGGAAGGTAAACACCTGCTTTAACATGGAGTATTTTCACACCAGCAGAACTCTCTTAAAAAATAAGTATCACTGACTGAATAGCACAGCTGAGCATCTCATGTTTCTGTCAGCAGCATCTTATTCAGGAAATGGCAGACGAGCTGGAACATTCTTTTCAGTAGTCTTATTCTGAGGACCTCTAATGGGGATGTGCCCTTTTGCTTTCTGTGAAATTGAATTGCTCCAAAATCAAGAGGAAAAGAGGCCTATCCATTCAGGCCTGAGAATTAAAGAGAGGTTTGGAGGGAAACAGAACAAGCATCAACACATCTGGCATTTCCTTTCCTCAACATTTCGAAGAATTTTTTCTTTCACAGCCAGTGCATTGCTGCCGTTATAAAGTCCTCTACAAGGTGAAAGCCCCGGCTACACCCTTATTTCACATGTTTAAAAAGCATTTTTTTTCACGTGGCATGCATTTGATTTGACCAGAGGAAACCCAAGGCTTTGGGGAATCAGGAGAAGAGGAAGGAGAAAGGGGGGGTGGGAGAGGGGGGAGAGGGACGGAGGGAGCAGCCCAGCTGCCGGTGCTTTAATGTTGCGCTGGAGGTGAAGCCGGGGAGGGAGAGCCGGGGGCCGTGCCAGCCGCCCTGACCTCCCACACGCCCCAGCCCCTCGGAACAGAGGAGCGTTTCATTTCGAGCGCGCCCAGCCGGCATTCCTAGGCGCTAATGGGGGAGAGGCGGCTGAATCCCGCCGTTTGTGTCGGCGGCGCTGTGAAGCGCTGGCTCTCCGCCGCGCCCTCGCCCGCTCCCGTCCCTCCCCGACAGGAAGCCCTGCCGCTTTTCATCTGCGGCGGAGAGGGGGGGGAGGGCCCGGCCAGGAAGGGCCGCGCCCGGCTTTGAAATCGGGAGGGGGATGAGAGGAGGAGGAGGAGGAGGAGGGGAAGGAAAGCGACAGGGCGCCCTCGCCAGCATGGCTTCTCCTCCTCTCCTGAGCTTAGGGTCGGCTTTCGCTGGGAGCTCCGCCCTCTCTGGGAGCTCTGCTTCTCTCATGGGCTCAGGGTCAGCCCTGTCTGGGGGCTTCCCTCCTCTCCTGGGCTTGGGTTTAGCCCTGGCTGGGGGCTTCCCTCCTCTCCTGGGCCCTGGCTGGGGCTTCCCTCCTCTCCTGGGCTTGGGTTTAGCCCTGGCTGGAAGTTCGCCTCCTCTCCTGGGTTTGGGGTCAGCCCTTGCTGGGCGTCCCTCCTCCTCTCCTGGGTTTGGGGTCAGCCCTCTCTGGGAACAGTAGCCCCAGTGGAGCTCCCTTTCATCCCCATACGGTGAAGCCATCAGCCTGGTGGGGGGGCTTACCCCCCAGGCCCAAGCAGACCAGCAGACCTCCCACAGACACACTGCTGACTTTCACACCTACATGGATGCGGGTTCTGCTTGTGGAATGGCGGCGATGATATTTATATTTGTTGGCATGTCAACACAAGGGTGTAGTGTGGAAAAAAGAAGGTCACGGTCTTTGCTTTGGACGCAAGTTTGACTGCTTTCAATGCTCAAATGCACTAAATTCATTTCAGCTAATGATGACTTAATTAAGGTACTTCTACAACTGAATATAGGAAAGATTGTGAACGAAAAGTACCATCCAGTTATATTAGTTTGATTCTTTTTTTTTTTTTTTTTTTTTTTTTTTAGCTTTTAAATTGAGCCGTTGGGGAAGGGAATTGATGAATCTCTAACAGAGTGTCCCATCAGCCTTGTGCTGTACTGTAAACATCATGGATAGGTATGCGCAGGGAGCGCTGGGTGTGTCTCAGCAAAATCGTGCCTTGGTTACAGTGACCCTGCCTCTCAGCTCACATGAAAGGCACTGAAGCCACACCCCAAAACCACCAGCATTCCCTTCTGATGCTTCTGCCCTCCCTGCCCCCCCCGCTCTCCAGAACACTGAAGGCCTGCTCTGAGAGAGGCCTGCACCCCCTGCTATATGCCTCTGTGTTTCCAGCCTGGTCCGTGGACGCTTAATATGTTCGGCTGCTGTTCTATAGTAGCTGATATGCCTTGAGGGGCCCAGGTTTTCTTTTTGCCCTGAGCAGCAGCTTTTCTTTTTTCGTAATCTTGCATATTAATGTCTGTGTGTTTCTGTGTCTCGCAGGAGGAAAGAGGAACGGTTTCCCATCATGCAAAGCAAAGGCAGCAGCTACAGGGCCCCTTTTAGAGATGGAAGCCTGCTAGATTCCATACTCCCATCCCCACCCAGCCCCCACCTGCCTGAGAGGACCCCACCTGCAGTCATTACTTTACAGCCCCCACCACCTCCTGAACTGAAAAGACAATCACCACTGTAAAGACCCGCCCCCGCACTTGTGCACGAGACACACAGAAAGCAGAAAGCACATGCACAGGAAACGCTTAACGGATCCTTTCTTCTCCACCCCAGTCACAGGTGCACAGTCTGTCACCTTCCACCCCACGGTTTCTGTCGTTCCTAAGTTACACGGCACCTCTTGTCACCCCTGGTTTTAACCCCACTGCGTTCCTCACCGGTCTACGTTACCTGTTCTCACCGAACTTTCGAATCCACACCGGAAATCACCACCATTTTCGTCCGGCCTCTGTCCAGGCTGCGCTACCACGTGGGACATGGGGATGTATGTACTCTCAAGGAGATTGCCGCCCCTCCCACCCCCACCCCCAATTCCATTTTTAAAAGACCGTTCGGTGCGAAAAAGGATCAACACCGACAAGCTTTTATCTTGGGTTCAAACTTATTTTGAATGCTTTTGTATTTTGAACTTTTTATTTCTTTGGTGTATATTTTCAGTGGTTGTTTTTTTTGTTGCTGTTACTTTTTATTTTTATATATCAGTATATTTGAAAATATGCTTTGGAAAGCCATTTTTTTTGTTTTTGTTTTTCCTGTTGAAGCGTCTTGCAGAAATAAGAAAAATGAAAAGGGTTCTTTTTGAAAACTATTTGTAACAAATAGTGACCTCTCAGTCATCCCTCATATGTACAATAGAGCTCAATATGTGTACTTTTTAAAAACTTGTCGGATATGTTGGTTAACCTGTCTTGGTATTTTTGCAGGTGATGTTAGGATAAAGACAGGACTAGGTGTGCAAAGCCTATATTTTATTGTTCTAAACTGACAAATGATACAAATATATATATATTTACCCCAGCACTTGGCCGCCTTTCTTTTATTGCAATGTACTTTTGTCCTCTCTTTCTGGTAGCTGATAGTGTGGTCTTTTGCCATGTTTATTCCATGCAAGCCTTTCTGTAATGTTTTATTGATTTTAGTACTGATTGATGCATTTTTATTCTTTGTCTTATTTTGAATCCTTGTCATCTTGGTTCAGCACTTTGCTCCCAAGTGGTCACATTTGATATGTGTTTCAACATGTTTTTTTAAAGAAAATAAAAAGGCAGCATTGACTGAAATTTGTCTCTGAATTTTAAAATGTTTGTGAGCTAACAGTTTTTTGCTCTAACATTTTTAATTGTTTTAAGCTGTTTAAATTGTCATTTTCATTTTATTTTACATGCAGATGTACTGGATAGTCCTTCACAGTTATTCATGTGTTAACAGCACCACCTACTGGTGATAATAAAGGCAACAACACATTGAACAGAAAAGGGCTTTAATTTTGAGCTAAAAATGGTTTCTGTTGGCAGTTGGTTTAGTCAAGGAGATGTTATTGGTCGATGTGACCTTACAGTGGCCCATCTGTCACTGAATACAGACACTGCTTTCCTCCCATCAGAGACTCAGAGGTTTGCACATACAGAAAACAATTTCATGCATTTCAGAATGCATTTTCTCTTATCTTGATTAGCTATTTGTCAGAAAATCGAGGCAAATCTTTATTTTTTTAGATTCACATGTAACCTTTTCCTGATTGTAACAGGAAGTGTTGTATACAAGTATTTGCTTGTTCACCCAAAATGTTTTATTGAATATTTGGGAACCCATACAAAGCTAGCCAATGACTGTATCTTGCCGAAAAAATGTGAGAGCAGTGCATACCAGATTCTTTAGTTTTCTTTCTACTTACAGAAGCATCAACGTCATCTAAACTGGCAGCAATGCAGTATGTTTAATCACAAAGACTTCATTTGTGAATGAACAATGAAAAGAAGCCTTACACCAGAATGCAAATTTTGCAATTCTTCAGTAACAGACTACTTGAATCACTTTAAACCTTTCCCATATTTGTGCTGAATAGCCAGCTGGGCTAGGTAGCAAACCTTCTAACAAAGAGAGAAAACACTGATGAAAAATGAGTTCACTAGCTGGATAGCTAGCTACATCAATTTGTGTTCATTGCATGTTGACCATATAGGTAGCCACAAGTTCACAACTGTCCTTCATAGTAGAACATAGTAGACCTCTGAAGCCACTTTTGGCAGTGAGAAGCTAGTTCCAGCTGTAGACACCATTTGCTTGAATTCATCATTCAAGCAAGAGCAAGCCCTCACAACTCTTGATCAGAGAACCCTCACAGAAGTTTGTAGCGTGGCCTCAGAGAGTGTGGTTTTTACAACATAATGAATGGAACCAATTGAGAATGGTCCAAGAATTGCAATCAGGTCTTTCAGAAGCAACAGACCTAACAGGGCCCTTCAACATTTTCTACTGAAAAGATTCTTAAGAATCTGTGAGAACAAAATTGGGCATGGGAACTGTAGGAAAAGAGCTTTTGTGCATAATGTGTTCTACTGGCCGCCCTGCTGGATCTGAAGTTCGACCTTAACTGGGTTGAACTATATGTTGCCAACCATGAGAACACAACATCACTGAGGAAATTCAGAGATAATATGACATAAGACACACAGGTTAGTATACATTTTGTCCCATTAGAACCGGCAAATCTAGGGATCAAGCAATAGTCCATGTTATATATTCAATAGCAAACATATATTTCTGCTTGAATGTAATTTGTATGATTGCATTTATCTCAGTTTTGACAAACAACGCTTGGTAATACAAACGACGAAGTCTTATGATTTTTACATAGGTACATGTAGTAGCCAGATCGATTCTTTTTGTTTCGGTATTTTGTTTTCCTCGATCAATACAGTTTGAGAGCATGGAGGCTGGACATGTCACTGTATTCGGCTGCAGCTGACCCATCCCAGGATTCTCCACCAGCCAAACATCCTCAGCTCCTAGCATGTTACTGAGCTCATAAGAACTAGCACAGCCAAGCCCAGAATGCAAGCACCTTGGATCAGATAAACACATACTTCATCCAGGACTCGCACATAGATGCAGCACTCACCTTCTGGACTAAGAAAAGCGGCAGATTCCCACAGCTACACATATTGGCAGTAAAGGTCTTGGTCTGTAATCAGTCTTGCTGTAGGTGGTCTTGACTACAATTCTGCTTTCAGAAGACAACTGCAGCCAAAATAAGCAATAATCTCCAGATTTTTACAGAGGGCTGGGAATTAGAGTGTGTGCAGTATTGGATTACACTGCATACACATATAGCACAGAATTTACAGTAACACCATCAAGGCTGTGTCCACTGTAGCGTAATTTGAAATCTTTTAGAAATACGTTACTGTCCCGTGTTTTCAGAAGGAAATTTTGAATAAGACTTCTTCACATTAAATTCTTACCTTACTCCCCACCACCCACTTCTTTGTCCCACTGAAAACAACTTAACAGCTCAAACATTTTTCAAAAATAAAAATGAACTATTTCTCCATCTGTGTCCCCTGGTGAGCCTTCTCCTTCCCACACTCCCCCAAATCCAATGCCTTTACTACTGACCCCTGACCCCCTCCCCCTCCCAGTATTACCCCCCAGCCCTCATCCTCTAAGCCAGGACATTAAGTTTTTACAATTTTGTCATACTGTAATGTGACAAAATATTAAGAATGAATAGACTCACACAAACTTCCTGTATCCATAAAACCAGTGCAGAAAGTGCTGGTTAACAACCATTTGGTGCCCCCTTGTGTTACAAGGTTGACATTACATATATCACATTACATGACAGGCTGCAGCGTCTTCATAAGAATGTCAAGACTGTGTGGCACAACAGGGAAACTGTACAGTCTATTACAGTCAAGACTGTGTCTACACGGAAAGAAGGAAGAAGCAGTGTGTTTTTTTGACAGTATGTGTTCATGCCATGCCTAAAATAACCTCACATCAGAACTTCCATTGTTCACTACAATCATGGGACTTACAACAAAGACTATAAGGCAAGTCAAGTATTTGAAAAAATCCCTTTAATGCCATATAACAGTCCATGATCAACAGACACAAAATGCTGACATTTAAATGTGCAGTGAAAGGCAAGGAATCATGTTCTACATAAATTGTTAACAGTTTAGTTTTTCAGAAAGGCACTCAGGGTTATACCTGAATTTGAACAATTTCAGCCTTTACAGTCCTTGGTTAATGCCTTGTTCTCCAGCTTTGAGCACTCAGGCATTTCTCTCTAGTGCAATCATTGCTCTGATAAAGGCGTGTCTGTGAAGCTGTGTCAGTCTCGTGAGCTGATCGTGACACTGTAGAGTTACTTGTACTTGTAGAACCCTTCTCCCGTCTTCTTGCCAAACTTTCCTTCCTCCACCAGTTTGTTCAGCATGGGACTGGGGGCAAACAGGGGTTCTCAGGTTCCATTGCATGCCAGCCTGCAATCAGAGTAACACAGCATCAGTAACAAGTACAAAGGAGTAATGAAGACATTCATTTCCTCTTCCGTCCCATCAACTGAATAGGTTGGCCTGGGCAAAAAAGACGAAAAAAAAAAAAACACTAGGGCTAACCACAATACTGAACTGGTTGGGCAAAAGAACATGAAAATCTGTGTGTTATATGGCCTATGGCTTGTTAGTCTCTGTACATTTAGTCAACACTGGATTCTGTCCGAGAGTACACTAAATAAATATCTGAATATGACACACAATCAAGGAATAAAGAAACAACTCAAAAATATGCAGTACAGATGCAGTAAAAACACAACAGGGAACCAAGATACCCTATTTGATAAATTCAGCCCGCTTAACACATTTTCATTTTATTAGCTATTATAACAGAATGAGCTTTATGTAGCTCGGTGAGCCACACTCAATGTGTCCATTTAGCAAAAAAAAAAAAGAAACTTTAAACAACTTGTCAGTTATAAACTATTAACCACAGTGTCTGCAACTTTGGTAATGAAAAAAACTGGCAACAGGCAAAGGGGCCATCTTCAAACACAGGCAAGAGCTGAATACAAGCTGACAAGAGAATGAGCTTTCCTACAGTTTTTCAGAGGAAGGAGGCCTTTGGGAAAAGGTACATCACTATACAACATTCCTGTGATATTCCGAATTCACACACACTCACCGTCAATGATGAATTTTGCAGTGTCCAGCCCGACGTAATCGAGGAGCTCAAAGGGTCCCATGGGGTAGCCCGCACCAAGCTTCATGGCCACATCAATGTCTTCTTTTGATCCATGGCCTGGAGGATGAAGAGGTGGAAGATGAATACTTTCACTGTTCTTCTCCAAGGAGTGACACACACACAAGTGTGGAAACATTCTGAGAGGAGTTGGTATATTTCAACATAGCCAATACATTTTGATAAGAGTATGATTCAGAAACGCATGAATTCAGCATGATGAGTAGCTGGCCGTACCCCTCTCGTGTAGTCGGATTGCTTCCATCATGTAGGGCACCAGCAGGCGATTCACAATAAAGCCGGGAGTGTCCTTCAGAAAGTAACACACACAACACGCTAGGTTCAATAGCTCTACAGCTGATCCAGCTCAGGGAAAAAAAGAACTTGGCCGTTCTTAGAAGGTCTGATGTAACACAAGCCTCAAGAAAATACATTCCACAGAAGTGAAAATGGCTGTCACATCTGAAGATCTCATAGATTTGAAAGAAAAAAAACACAACTCTTACTTTGCAAGACACTGGGTGCTTTCCCAGAGCTTTGCTGAAGTCCACCAGAGAGTCAAAGGTGGCCTGACTCGTCGTCGGTGTTCGAATCACCTGGACATCACAAAACATACCACTGCCGTGAATGGGGACAATAGGCAGGTAAAATCATGACCTGAATTGAAATTTAATTCCCTCTTTGAAAAAGCATTACGGCCAAATAGGGTCCCATTTCCTGCAATATTTGGTCCCAACCTCCACCTATGAGCAAGTCTTATTTTACTTAGTGTCTTTCTCATTAATTGATACGCTTTTTCACCCTTCCTGATGACAAATACTAAAACTGAATCAAATCTCTTTTTTTAAAATGAGAAAGGAACATGATAAATTTTTCAACCTTTCTCTGAGAAAATACACAGTATGATGTCTGACTGGGAGGATCTCCACACTGATGCTTTGCTGTATGGCTAAACGTACCTCCACAAGCTTCATCATAGGCACAGGGTTGAAGAAGTGGAGACCCCCGAATCGGTCCAGCCTGGCTGTGGAGCTGGCGATGTCAGCAATGGGCAGTGACGAGGTGTTGCTCGCAAATATGGTATGCCTGATGGATGCAGAAAAAACCAAATCCAACACAGGAACCAGAAGGATCAGACACATATCATTTCTGTAAGTAAATAATGAATGCTACCATTATATTTACTGTGCTGCCCAGAAGCACAGACATACATCACTTATATTGATATCACCTTTCTGTATATTACTGCTGCAATGATTTATCTCCGTACCAGGATATATTTATTACACATATAAATTGAAGATAAAATAACTTTTGCTGGGCTAGAAATTGCTTAGGTCTGCATGAAGATGATGCATTATGCCCCTGCTCCTTCACGCTCTACTGACTCAAAATGAAGAACAGGACAGGAAATGCGACTCACTCAGGGGCAACCTTGTCCAGCGCGCCAAAGAGGCCCTGCTTGACTTTGAGGTTTTCCACTATGGCCTCCACCACCAGGTCAGTGCCCGACACCACCGAGGCAGCATCGGTGGCCGTTGATACGTTCTTCATCACCTTCTGAATGAACTCCTCTCCTGCCTGCAGCACACAGAACGTGAAATCGTTTACCCGATCACCTCCATCTGATTCTGACACCTAAAAAGGCTGCAGCCCACAAATGACACAATGGATGGCATGCAGTGTGCGCCATGCCGTGCAGTAATGTTGTCACCAGCTGCTCAGTTTACAAGCTGACACGAGACGGACCTCTGGTTTGTCTGCAAACTTCTTCTTGGTGACTCTTTTCAAGCTGCCCTCAATTCCTTTAGTGGACTTTTTCAAGATGTCCTCAGAAGTGTCCACTAATACCACAGAGTGACCTGTGGCCGCAGCAACCTGGCAAACACAGAACAGAGAGATGGTGTTGGAGACACAAGTTTATGAGAATTCAGCCAAAACCTGTGGTTATGATTCCTGTCAAAAACATGGTAATTGACTTAGCTCCCTCTACGGAGTGCGTGTGCATGCGCAGTTGCACACACTGAAGATATACAGTGCCCAAACCTCAGCACCTAACGGTCCATTTTTAGTTCGCAGCATAACAGAGAGAGCCAGAATTATTGCCTTGTATTCGAAGTAAGTAAAACACGGACCGTGATTTGGTGATTTTTGGTGGGTATATTTTGTATGAAAGGGACAATAGTCACAGTTTTTTCTTTGTAAATACCTTAATATGCTTTCTCTTAAAATAACCAAATCAAAACGGGCAGGGCAAAGTTCACCCAATATATAACTCCAAACTACAATGAAGCTGCAGTAATGCCTGCGGCTGAAATGTCATACTGCCAAAAACATGACAGTAGGCTGGCAAATAAAATAAACTTAAGTTCCTCGTTCCTTATCGTTAGCTGTACGACCAGTTCAACCATGCCTCTGCACGTCCAGTGTAACTTACTACCTCGTCTATCTACAAAACCAGCCTCTCTCCACATGCCCTGTCTAGCTAACGTTAGCTGGTGGTCGTCTGCTGACATACACCTAAGCAGCTGGTTATAAACAACGAAATAAAAACAAAATAGCTAGCTGGCTAGAACATCATGGGCCTGAACTTCGTTCGTGCTTTAAACGCCTCTAGTTTGCATCTATGATTAGCTAGTTAACGTCAGCTCACTTGAAATTTAGCAACAAAAGTAGCTGGCTCGCTACTGCTGAGATCGTACAACTGGGCCGTAAGATCTCAAGTGCAGCTAGCTAGACAACTTAGCTTATCGGTGTTTTATCTTACCTGTGCAATACCTGCGCCCATCTGCCCACCTCCGATGATCGTAACATGTTTTATCGCCGCATTCCGTACAGCTGTAGAGGACAGCGTTCTGATAAACTGGTGGGTAACGAAAGCCATGGTGTTTGCAGACCGCAGACCGGGTGCACACAGTACCGAGCAGCGGTGCAACTACTCTCCGTCTGCACAGGAAGGTCACAGATACCCTAATCACGTGATTTGTTCAATCCTTTCCACGACCTTTCACACAGATCTAAAAGTAAAGTATAAAAGCGTAGTGTTCAAGGGTGTCATGCTGCGCAAAGTTCCGCGCAGATTCATTACCAAATACGCCATTCACGTGACTGATAACGTCAACTGTGCCCACTACTTAATCCATGTATTATTACAGAAACTCTTAATATTTGTGTAGCATCTCCAATGTAATAAGTAACTTTCCATCCAAAATCAATGATTACGAAAGGCGCTCTCACAATATGGCTGGTGTAAGCACGCGAGCGTTGCCGATCAATGTGCAAGGTTTCATGTGTGTGCCTCTGAATGTGTGTGCAAGTTGAAGTTTTAGTTATGCACCCCCTCATAGAAAAAGAAAAACTGCTCATGTAGAAAACTGTTTTGAACTGTATTATATGATTGTTTTGTGTTGATAAGGATCCTTGTTTTCATTTGCAACTTTATAAGCAACTGAGCTCAATCAACTCCATTGTCATTGTCATGTGATGTCAGCCATCTGTTAACAAGCTCCACCTGTGCCAATTAGCAATTAGCTTGTGAGCAGGTGTGCAGCTGAAGAGTGGGTTTAGTGTGAGTTCCAGGTCAGGCCACCGGATGGAGGTGGAGGCTAAGGCTTCTTTAGGGGCAAAACAGTACATATAGGGGTGTCCATCATTTTTGACAGTGCTGAGATGAAGAGCAATATAAGGGAGTGTCTAGGTCTCATGTGGCAATGGGAGTGGGACACAGATGGAGGCATTTTTACACTATCCAACATTCTGTAGGTGTGAGAGGCCCTTTATTTGGTTGAATAGATGAACTTGCTGGCTAGGTCAACGCTAGGACACTGGATTAGGGATGGGACTTTTAATAGTGGGCAAATATCCAAGTGGGCTTGGTGATAGGTGCAGAATGCCTGAGACCATGTCATATGTACTGTCAGAGTGTGAAGTTCATTTGAGGAAAAGGAAAGAGTTGCATTGTTTGGCAGACATGGGTGTGATCACTGCAGTCAATGCTGAGACCCAGCAAGAAGAATTCAAGTGTCCTTTCTTTAGCCCTGGAATTGCTACTGGCTAGCATGCCAGGGTGTAATGGTTGCTATTTTATAGAGCTGTGTGACCACCAGTCCTGTAGGTGGCAGCAGTATGTTTTATTGTACTTCAGCCTGCCATCAAAAGCCAAAAGGAGAATGGGAGCTTGAACATTACATTACATGCATTTGCAACACTTTGTGTTGTGGCTGTGCCTCTAAATGTACTGGTTCTGGGTTTTTCCCCTCCTTGTGGGTGCAAGCTAGAAATTTATGAGACTGATTTCAAAGAATTCTATGTGGAAGATACCAATTACCCAGGACAACACAAAAAGCTATTTAAAATCAAAGCTAAAACTGGCTAAAACTGAGGAAATTAAGTTCACAATATTAGATGTATATGTCTATA
The DNA here is from genome assembly GCA_019176425.1 of Megalops atlanticus. Taxonomy (NCBI): domain Eukaryota; kingdom Metazoa; phylum Chordata; class Actinopteri; order Elopiformes; family Megalopidae; genus Megalops; species Megalops atlanticus. Next base: position 8,318,757 of record CM032894.1, on the reverse strand, counting down.
ATGTCTAATCATGTCTAATTTAGAACAAAGCATCTCAAATTGATCAACAGCTAGTGATACATTCTGCTTGTCATTTTAGGCAAAACTATTTTTCAACATAAGAAATACTGCAAAATAAACATCTGAAATAACAGGACATTCCACACTCAGTAATGCAGATAACCAAAAAAAAGTAAGGCTATGATATGTAATGATTGTATTTGAAACACATCGTTCAAAAATGCATTTCATAATACATCAGAGCTGGAATGTCAATTGCTGGTCGAAATTGCCACGAGTCACCAGACTGATTCCCTTCCATAACATGCTTTCTCAGTCAGTCTGGCTTGAGACAACTGAAGAATATGTTTCAGTCTGGATCAGCAGCCACTGGCTGTTTAGCTTCATGCTGTCCCCTAACAGAAATGACTGAACTCACACTTTCATCACTCTTGAGGAAAATATGCACAAGTGCAAATCCAGTGAAAGAAAGCAGAAAGCAACATATATGGTGAAAAAAGGGGAAGAGTCAACTTAGTTTTTAACTTGTGGTTTTCAGCATGGAAGTTCACTCAAATTCAAGGCATTACCAATGAGGAAGAACAAGAGTTTCTTTTGTCAGATGAGTGCACTCTTAGCAGCATCCAAAGTCATTTTGTTCTGCAAAAACAAAATTAAACCAACACTGATGCGGCTCGAGAAGAAAGTACTCCTTCGTCGGTGACAAGTCCTGTAATTTCTTACATGTCCACTAGGGGGACACAGGAGACGTGGACAATCAAAAAAGCCAATCACTTGGCTTCAACATCTAGCCCTTTCTTCAGTTTCAAAGTACTGGTCATTTCTAGATCTATCCACTTGAAAGAAGTATGTTTAAGGGTTACAAGGGTTTAAAGGGTTACACTGGGTTCATTAACTACTTGGTTAAAATTAAATCAAAATAATGTTAAAAGCATGAAGGATAAAACATTTTCAGTCATAAACCAACTCTGACGCACCTTGGCACAAAATATTGGTATACTATGCCTTAACTGTCCAATGTCAGATCAAATATATTACGCTCAATCTGAAAACAACCCTGAGATGGAGATATCATCATTCGTAACCATTTGGACTTCCCTGAGCACATTTTCAAAGTGCAATGACATTCAAACTGATTTTAAAAATGAAATGGACCAAACACAAACCTCACCTTTTAACCAGGCATTCACTCAACCAAAGACATTTGAATTCTGTTAAAAGGTATGGCAACAGTTTAAGAGATCATCAGATAAATTAACAACAGATAAATAAAAACATGTGACTTTCTGAAATCTGATTAGGTGTGAAAAGTATACCTATTTAATCTATGCTTACCCCAGGTTATTATTTATATATCTACATTATGCACATAATATGGTGTTAAAATATACTATAATTAGTATAATATTTAAATACACTGTTGCTCTCTTAAGCATCTTAAGGCTTGTGACATTAGTGGAAGACTGTCATTACGTCATCAAATACAGTGTGCATTTGATTGCACACATGCTTTAACCACTCACCATTAATCACAATCTGAATCACCTTAAAATGAAAACCAAACATCTTTAAAGTGCAAGAATTCCAAATCTAATGAATTGTGTGGAACTTACAGTGCAACTGAACATTCAGTCTAGAAAGGTTAATCTGAACCTTGTTAGAATTTGTGGAGAAAGGAAGGTTTAGTGGACTTCCATAGCAACTGCCAAATTTCATTCCACATTATCCAATGGTGTTTTTCCCACTGCTGTCACCACACAACTTGTTCCCTGCTAAAAACTGCTACACACTCCCTGTGACAAAACTGCCTAGTTTGTTTCATTACCTGTCACATCACTCCATTTTTTCCACCTGATACTGGAAGAAAATTAGAACTAAGAGACTAATCCCGCTACCTGTCCAGAAATCACTAATTATAATTATGGTATGGACACACAATGCAAAAATCATAGTTATCATAAACTAATTGTCATAGGTGTCCTTTGGTTTAAGAGCCATGTCGCAGACATGGCGTTTCCATAAAACCGTCAATCTTCAGTCTTAGCAAACTGAAACAATTGTCAAAAAAGAAAACATTCATCAGTCCAAGCATAAGGTCTGTAATGTGGTCTCAACCTACTAACCACATCCAACCAAAACATGTGCGATTATCAGGCTACAGTCAGCTTGCTGGGAAATTTCCACATTGCTTTACTGGCTTATTCCTCACAGGGCTTCAAGTGGAACCCACAATGCACTGCTCTTACTGACAGTATCCATGAGACCACTAAGTAGTCCTGCTGGGCCTGTGTCCACGGGGGGTGATGTGGACAGTGTACGGGCATGGGGCCAGTGTGAGACCAAATCGCCCGCCCATGGCTGGAGGGGGGAGGCCGTCGGGGAGCCTGAAGGAGAAGGCCTGCATCAGGTTCGAGAACATCAGGAAGAGCTCCATCTTAGCCAGCTGCTCGCCCATGCACAACCTGCGGCCTGGAAAGACCAGATACAAGAACTCATGCCATCAAGATCCTCCACAGCACAATCACTCGCATACAAATGCACAGGTACATGCCGTTTTTAAAAAAGCACGTTCAAACATCCACTTACAATAACCTAACTGTCACAAGATTTCTATAGTTGATGAGCACCATGGGTAATTATGGTATGGCACAAGCACTGACATCTGCCATAGCTTCTTCCAGTTTTACAGTAAATTACAAGCCTTATAGTAGATCTACAATTATGGTACAATTAAAGTTATGACTATGTTTGAGGGCCATTACTTTTTAAAACTGGGCCTAGCAAGCATAGCTGTGTAATGGAAATAAAATGTTTTTGTTGACCAAATAGACTGTTTTTCCAGCAGGAATATGTTTTTAGCATCACAGACGCTGAACCTTGTCTTGAAATTAGAACAGGGATATTACCTATTCCAAAGGGAATGAAGGATTCCTTTCTCACAATTTGCCCATTCTGATCCAGGAACCTGTATGGATTGAAGTCGTCTGGGTTGTCCCACATAGTAGGGTCCCGGTGCACAGACCAAAGGTTTGGGATAATCACTGTGCCTTTGGGAATAGTGTACCCTCGAAACACTAAGAAGAAACACAAAAAAAAAATCTTAAATTATTGAAGGTATATAAGCATTCTGTCACTTCCCACCTACCAACCAAGAAGAGAAAACAGGAAGCAATGGTTTGAGAGCTCATCTGTTTTCTGTTTTGTTTTGATGCCTACAGTTGAAAGGAATATCCAGTCAATGCCACTACAGAATCAGTGTCAACAGGCTCATGTTACCAAACTGTCTGTCTTTTAAATGGTTATCTGATACTGAACCTGTCAAATGTCCAATTTGTCTAAAAATATATAAACTTTTATGTGCCCACATTCATTGGGCACATTTTATTGTTATTTACAGCTATAAGACCCAAGAAATTCCTTGGTTTTTACTTCCCTTTATTTGACATGTGACAGATCACTTATTTTATCAGCTGACTGGCTAGAGTTACGATGTTTACAGAAAGGACGAACTGCAGCCACCATTGCAATTATTTTGACTAATTACAAAACTAATGACCATGTCCTGTTTTTTGTTTGTGGACACTGCTAACTGGCTACACAGCCAAAGAATTCCTTGTCATTTAGTTGTATTGACGTTTAGGTGAACAAAACTGTCTTTCACTGATACTTGGTGAAACTTGGTAAAATCACCTTTGCTGTACTGCAATGCAGTGGTCATAAGGTGCATTTTTCAGCTATGTCATTTTCAGTCCAATGAATGTTATTAATTAATGGAGCAACTATAAGATTTTAATGATTTCGCTAAATTTGATCTGTAACCATTATGATCAGATCCTTCCTCCGGTAGCCCCAATGAGTGTTCTCACCTGTGGTCTCTGAAGCCATGTGAGGTATCGCCAAGGGAACGACTACAGTCATCCGCTGGACCTCCATGATGGTGGCCTCTGTGAAGGGCAAGCTCGCCTTGTCCGTCAATGACGGGACCCTGTCTGACCCCACCACCGAATCAATCTCTGCCTGAACCTTCTCTGCAAAGCAAATAGCGACAGAGAAACATCCAACTGATGTGAGGAACAATAGACAGGTGATTTGTTCAGTGTGTTCAATACTACATACTATGCTAAATTGTTTTTTAGCAAAGCACTATGCTAAATAGTTTTCAACAGTGTTCATGAACACAGCTGAAAAATATTTAGCAACAAATAGGTCCTGCTGATGTTTTTCACTGCTCTTCAAACTAAGTATAATTTAATTCAACAATGTCTCACCTGGCCATTCAGTTATGAAAATCAACAGAGGAGCAACAGGCCAAAGACTAGCTGAATACCTGCTACATACAAAACTGTAACTATATATTTGCAGTATAGTTCCACTTATAATATAAAGCACTGCTGCAAATACATTCGTCAGTTTTAGAACAGGGAGGAGATACCTTGAATGTCAGGGTATATGCTCATGTACAGCAGGATCCAGAGAATGCTGTTGGTGGTGGTGTCAGTTCCAGCGATGAAGAGGTCGCCGATGATGTAGAAGAGGTAATCCTCTGAGAAGCTGGTCTCGCCGGCTTCAGCGCTCTGCTGTTGCTGGGCCACCTCTACCAGGTACATGTCAATGAGGTCGCGGGGGTTGCCCGGGTCCAAACTGGACCTGTGCCGGGCGATGATCTCCTTCAGGAAGACCGTGATGTCCCTCTCCACCTGGCGGATCTCCCCAAAGGCACCGAAGGGCAGGTAGTAGAGCCACGGGAAGACGTTGATGAGGACTGCGGGGCTGTTGACGCACAACTCCAGCCCCCGCGCCATGAGATCCAGCAGCGTGCGGAACTCGCGGTCCCCCTGCTGGAAGCGCTGGCCGAAGCTGATGGAGGAGATCACGTTGGACACGGCGTTGCTGATGAGCGGCGCCGGGTCAACGGTCGCACCCGCCGCCTCGCCGCAGGCCCTCAGCAGCTCTGCTTTTACGACCGCCAACTCCTCCAGAATGCAGGGCTCCAGGCTCAGCTTGCCCAGGCCGAAGCTCCGTAACGTCGCGTGGCAGAATTTGCGCTGCTGCCGCCACACCGCACCATAGGGTGCAAACACTATGCCTGCAATGAGGAAGAAGCTCGTCGATCAATTAACGCTGATACCTCGCTTACAGTTGCCGTTAATGTACATACAGTGATTACCCACACCTGGCAAGCGTTCAAGAAGTACATTTAATTTAACCAGTAAAGTATGATATTTGTTACGTTGTTTCCCATACGACTTCTGTGCAAGGACACACAAAGCTGCATGAACAGTAGGTATAATAGTGACAAGTATAAACTGACGAAATGGGCCCAACAGCGGCGCGCCGGCTGTATTCAATGCATTAGCGTGCCTCAGTAGTTAGCTAGCTGATGTAACGTATTAGTGTGATTCAATGCACTGTATAATTCAGTTATGTACGAAAACTTATATTTAAATGTAGCTTGCTGTGAGGTGCACTATAATCGACTCAGTCCTACCTTTCCGCTTTGTCATTATTGTGACGACAGGAACATCGGGTCTGTCCGAAAACACGTCCGCACGATTGGAGAGGGCGTCCCTGACGACTTCATAGCCTGTTAGCACAACTATTAGTTGGTTACCAATGAAAAGGCTGTATATATTGCCATAGTATTTCGACAGTTCCATTAGAAAAACTTGCGGCGATAAGGAGACAGGTTTTGTTTGGTCATGTTTTCCACGGCGCCCTCTGAACCTCTTCGAAATGAAACCTGGGATCAAAAACTGTCCAAAATTGCCAATGAATGGCCAGGGTTTTGGACCGGGAGGAATGTTGGAAAAATCTGGAGTTCTTAGCTTGTGCAATACATAGTAAACCGCCAAGAAAACGGCCAAGGCCACAAAATAGACATTCGTGAATAAAGTAGAACTGTGCAGTCCCTGCCATAATTCCCGCAACATGGTGCCCGCGCACGTAATTTAAACGCTAAATCTGTAGAAACTATAGTTATGATTGATCCCCATTCGGTGTCAATCCACGCAACATTTTGTTTACCAGCCTGTGTTGTCACTGGAACTCTGCAGACAGTAGGCACATCTGTTCACTGTTCGCTATGAAAGCTCAGTGACCACATGTACAGTTCCTGTTTCCCTATTGGTCGGGAAACGTGCTTGTCATTGGCTGCACGGTGTAGTGACGAATAAAATAGGCGGAGTTAAGCGCAGGCAATGCCGCATATGAAAAAAGAGTAATAAACCTTCCTTCTGCACGCTTAAAAATCTCACAGATATAAAATAAACGTTATCATATTTATAATCAAAGTTCTGTCTAACTCCCAACATCTTTGTAGTGAAAAGTTGTCAAAACTGCCACTTACTCAGAGAACACCAGAAAGCCTTGGTGGGTCTATGGCTTTTCATATATAACTTTTCATAAAATAAAGGTAGTTTCTGGTAGGTATTAGTTGCTACTTTTTCCACATAATTTGTACTGTATTGTTAAATACAGAGAATTATTCCGGAATGGCCCATAATGCACATGTAGTAAAAATTTCATGAGCAGTTGATGATGCTGTGTTTGACAGTTAATTCAAGATGGTCACAAAATCATGAGAAGCTGGCCTTGACTTGAACTTTCCTACTGACCCATTTCCTCACAGCACAATGAGGTGAAATTGTCTAGGATGCAACCATTTCATGAGACATACACAGTTATGCACACTTACACTTACACTTACACTTACACACACACACACACACACACACACACACACACACACACACACACACACACACACACACACACACACACACACACACACACACACAGTGTCCTTCATATTTATTATACATTTTATTTAATGTGTTACAGTCTACAAGGTAAATTGATCAAAACATTTATTTAATGCATATTTCATTCATAACAGTCAAGGACCTTTTGCAGGCATACAGCACATAAACAAATAAATTCCATTGACACATTGTAATTAATATAACTTATGTTATAATCTAGGTTCATTGTCAGACAACTCTTAAGGCACATAATATATGAACACTGATCTTGATTTGTTTCTCTGGGTAAATGGTAAAATCGATCTTTAATTAGATCAGAGACTTTAGAGACTTCATTTATATTTTTAAAGACTTTACAATGTCATACATTGCCAGGGACTTTCAGTTGCCCTTACATTTGTACTTTATAGTAGGAGTATATACCAGATATTTTAACAAATCTTTATACAATTCAGATCTTCATTTCACTTGTTCAGGTTTCCCTGTAAACATGTTTGATGGACATCCCCAAACCTTGTAGACACGTTTGCTTCAGAGGGTCAACTTCAACAAAGTAAGTGACAAATACCAACGTGGGATGGTCAGATGCTGCTTCCTACAAATTTACAGAAGGTGCCTGAAATTTAAAGCTGGGGTATACAATTTTTTATGTGCAGGGAATTAATACATAAGGGGATGTATGCATTTTGTTTCTCTTTCTTTGGATGGGTGGTGCTTAAAAGTACTAAAATTAAAATTAAAATGATGAAATTCCAGATCCAAAGCCACGTGTACATAACACTCTCAGAAAATATCCCACTCTGTAACTTAGAATGTGATTGTTGTGAGCTAGCTCACTGGGCGATCATATACACTTTGTTGTCAAAGATGGTTGTCGTTCAAACACAGAAAATGTCAGTTGCCACTTTAAATGACACCACCTGTCCAAATATATGTCACCAATAATAGAATTCAGTCAGCACTAATGCCAAAATTCTGTTGTATTTGCACAGTGAATGCAGCAATTGCATTTGGTTAACACCTGTCAGCTGGCTAGAAAGGTATTGATGAGTTCCCTCATTTGGATAGCTTGTCAGGAATAGTCTGTCTGCGTGCCACCTAGCTAACCCAGTTCACCACTGTAGTTAATTTTAACAACAGCTACTAAACTCATAGCACTTCCTTTGTTCATTCTATATTGCGCTGTATCTGTGTGTGTAAAACTGTGCATTCAGAATCTGAACAAGCATTGCAGCTGGTGTTAAATGGCACTTATTATGAGAAAAGTGTGCACTGTGACCCAGCGGTGGAGCCATTAAGATGCACTGCATTATGATGGCATACATTCTCTGTGTAATGTGGGGTATGGCCTTGAGTATTCCCAACCATGATATTATTTTTAGAGGCCTTCAGGGTTTTTTTTTCTATAAATAACAAGACAGGACAAATATTACACAAAAAATTAAGTCATAAATTATGATGATACAAAAGTAAAAAATGATTTCATAACGTTTTGCTGAAAAAGTAAAAAACTTTGTTGTTGATATTTAAAAATAAAGCTTGACTCCACATCACATAGTGGCACCAAATTACTCAAGGGAATGTCAGACTTTAGGGCTGGTCCCAGTTGCTGTAAAAGTCAATGTACTGCACACATGTGGAAGTACTGTCTGTCCTTTTTTCTAAAAATCAAAACTCATAAACACGTAACGTGGACTTAAATGTACAGTTTAGTGATGCAAATAAATGAAATTCTTACAAAAATGTATACGAAAACAAAGTAACAGCAATGAAGTTACATGTAAAAAAATTCCATTTCAACTGGAAAAGCATGCAGTGACACAATAAAGACACTTTCATACGTGAAAATCTGATTCCTTCAGTTTTGTAAAATAACAGCAGGTCTACAGACCCTCAGATATCTAACTCTACTCCACAGAAGACCTGTGGATTAATTTCTACCTTTTTTCTGTTTGAAGAGCACTTATGAACACTGCCTTGGTGTAAACAGGATGCTTTTGCAATGGCAAGAGCAGCTGTGAAACAGTGAAGGTGAATCAGAGGTGCGTTTCTGATCAGACTCTGTTTAGAGGCACCTGTCATGCAGCATGTCGTGCACGGCTGCGTCTGCATCTGCTTAAATGCCCCAACTCTGCAGACGCAAGAGCCTCTCTGCATGGCAGGGAAAAGTGCTCTCAAAGACTGTGATTGTGCTCCTCTGACCTATACAGTGCATTCATTATCAGGTCGAGGAGGTCCCGGGCTCAGTGACTGGTGCTTTGACCGAGCCAACACGCTCACTGGAGCGACGCTCGGGGAGCCGTGTTAGCGCGTGGACGTTATCCAAAAACCACACAGACGGTAGACTTTCAGATACAGTAACAAAAATAATTTTAAATAAAGAAAATTCTTTCAAGATGACCTCTCAGTACACTTTTCATTTCGGAAAACACATAAATAGGACAGATTGAGGATCCTAGGCATTGTGAGAGCGATAAAACTGTCAGTTTTGCATGATGTGACCGGCAGCATTTTCTTCATACACAACAGACACTTTTTTTTCCTTTCCACTGTCTTTGGCATGGGCTTCAGTGGCTCTTTCTGCCCCCTGTTAGCCCTGTGGGCCACAGAAAAGGTTTTGTGCTAATTGCAACACTGATGGTGAATGCCTCAGGGGAGCAGTCAAGTTTCCTCATTCCTCTCTTATGCTCTGCACCATGGAGTACCTCTTGCAGGAGTTCTTAAAGCAGGCAGGGGGCCAGGTGATTGGCCAGCAGAAGACGCAGGGCACCTGGGTCTGGACGTTCCTCTCGAAAAAGTTAAACACGGGGTTCCACCAGGTGTTCGTGAGGTAGTTGTTCGGACAGCCCCTCAGCGCCTGTCAATACAGTGAGATAAAAAACAGGGTATTAACAGACGTGGATGCCTTTTCCCAAAAGTGCCCTTTATTCAAGCCTTCAGAACAAACTGGAAGCCTGAATCGGACCATGTTAGCAAACCTCCCGATGACTGTCTGACACAGGTTCAAAAATGGAGTGGATATACAAATAAGCTAATTATGTGGCAGATTAACAACGGCACAGATTCAATTCATGAAATGTAATTATCGGTAATTTGATTTAAAGGGCAGTACGGCGAGGCAAAACACAACATCTTCCTCCAAGTCAAATCACAAGACTGCAAAAAAGAGGGAGTGTCCAATCCTGGCCCAGGAAAGGAGATTCACTTCCCACTTGATTCAACCAATTACTGTCATCTTTGAAACAACTGAACTTCCTCCTGTTTCATGACAGTTTCGTGCTATAAGTTCTCTGTAAAATAAATGTGAGTGAGTCTTCGAAATAAAAACATACAAATAAATGTTTTTCTTGGCGCTTGTATTTCATATCGATCCCTTAAACAAACTGAAAAAAGCCATTTCATTTGATTAAGTTTAAATTTAGTTGTCAGAGTTAAATTTATTGTTAGATATATTGATCTCTTGGTCTTGAAACAGTATAACAATACAATTATGTAAAAAACTAACTCACTGATTATTTAATCTGTCTGAGGCACAAAACAACAAACTGAAAGTAGAGTTACTTCTCAACTTCTCTTTTCATAGGTACAAAACAACAAAGCAACGTGTGAGTACACATTTACATTTACATTTATTCATTTGGCAGACGCTTTTATCCAAAGCGACGTACAAAAGTGCAAATAGTGAGCAAACAACAATACACGTCAGTACTCTAGATCAGTATTCTAATAACAGTTAAAACAGTTAAAACTATTCTTGGAGGTAAACCCAGTATAAAAAGTGGGTCACCAGGACTGAGAAACAATGGCCTCATTTTCCTGGATTAGATTTGTATCAGACAAACTGATCTTTATAATACGTGGATCGGTTGATAGGCTGAGAGAATGAGACCATCCAGGTGACGGGAAGCGGATGTGCGCCAGTGTGATCACTGCTCTCTGGAGGCAGAGAATGAGGTGTGGTTGTGAGACCAGCAGGGGGCAGAAAGCAAGACAAGGAGAATTAATATTCTGTGAAACATTCTTCCCTGGAAGGACTTTGGACCCTAAAGAGGGCATTTCACAATATTGTAGCAAACTCTTTTTTTGAAAAAGTTGTTTTGGATGAATGATTAATCATTGTACACAGACTTTGCTTTGGTGTTATATATGATATTAATCATGTATTATATTTCCACAATTAAGGAAAATATTTCTATTAGCGGGTTATTTCAAATCAGGCAGGTAAATAGAGCTATTTTTATCTTATATCCCTGACTCTGCTTTTGCAGGAATTCACTGCAATATGCACGGTTCAACAGAGAGAGAGCTGGAGAAAATGGGTAAACATGTAGCCCCTCTCATACGCACAGTCATTAGGAGGTTCAGAGAGTGTTTGTGTTCTCTGTTTTATTGTGCCATGGGGAATCTCTATTGCTTTTCCACTGAAACACAGAGCATACTGAAAGCTCAGTGGACACACAACTCTGTTAGTAAACACAGAGCTGCTCAGTCAAGTCATTAGTGCAGGATTGATGGACGCGTGAAGCTAAAACGGAAAGAAACTATTAAGAAAAGACAAACTGCAGAGCAGTTTGTGTTGACAGATCTCAGCAAATTTGTCCGCTCACAATCAAGTCAGTTATCCAATCATCGTATTGTCAGCCATGACTGCATTTCATTCTGAGTCAGATTTTAAGAGGGGAAAAACCCAAAAAGTAAGTAAATAAAAACAGAATCATTGCAGTTTGATGGCATTGCTAAAAAGGCATTTCCAAACTAATAGCATTTAGTAAAATACTGTATTTTTCACCTGCCTCATGGTGAATATTGGACCACACTGAAAGCTGAGGACTATTTCCTTCAGAAATTTAGCCAGTGCCCTAACATTGGAACTGTATCATACAATAGTGTCTCACAATAATGAGAATTAACTTAAGAATTAACTCAGCTTTCTGCGGTTTTCTGCTGGTTTGATTTTCCCAGGTGGTCCACACCCTGCTTCTGCCATAACAGGATGTGTTCCCTTCTCTCTCTCTGATTCAGGTAAAATGTGAAACCACAAACGCCACAAGGCAAACAAATCACTATCGCGTAGCTGAAAGGAAGGGAGGTTCACTGCAAGAACTTTTTTTTTTTATTTGCACCGTGCATTGGCAGGATGGGTGCAGCGGGTTTTCACAGACCGGCTGTCAGAGAGTCTCACCTGCACGTTGGCCATGGTGTGGTACCACCAGAACAGACGGGAGGTGATGAAGTAGGCCACCACCACGTCCACGCTGTAGTGCTCGTGGGCCACCAGGATGCAGACCACACCCACCGCGCTCAGGAGCCAGCACATCAGGTGGTACCACCAGAAGCTCCGCGGGGAGTCTGGGGGGAAGAAGGCACATGGGAGAGGTGTGTTAACTCAGACCCACATGCCGTATCTCTTCAAACAATCCCTGCCCTTGAACAGATGACGCAGGTGCACAGTAGTGCATTCATAAAAGGTGGCCTCCAATAAAAGCTGCTTACTTTAAAGGCAGAAATAATATGACACACTTTGTTGACCTTATGCATACAGTATAGTAAGATATCCCTAGCTATACTATAACTTACCAAAGTACAACTCAGTAAACTACACCTCAATAAGATAACTTGCTAGCTAGTTTGTTCAACTAGCTAGCTAGCTACTATTTATATAGCGTTCATATCATTACTTTACATTAATCCCTAATTTTAGCTAGCTAACAACTAGCTAAGTCCAGTTAATACCCCCTGACAGTAATTTGCCATGTAGCCAGTAAACAAATGACATTTGTTGCTATGTGCTGTACTCTTCCCCACTGGCTGGCTGCTGTTGGACACTTACACTCCTTAATGAACAGGTAGGTCAGGGTGAGCATGACTGTGTGTCCGCTGTACAGGAAGTCCCCGCACATCATATGTGAGCCGGTGATGGACAGGCCTCCCCCGGAGATCAGCTGCAGGATCCTGTGCACCTTGGCCTGGGAGTCTCCATACAGCTGCGAGAGAGGACCTCAGAGAGTTTAACAGCTGACCCAGGGTCAGTTCCCTTTGGTGAACACTGCCTCATCTCAGCCAGAGGGAATCACTACCTAACTCATACGGGTAGCAGCAAGTTACTGACACTGCCATATAACAGAGAAAAATGATCTTCTGGTGTTGCTATACAGTGACATACTGCACACAAACAACACATCTACAGTGGTAAGGTGGTTCCCAGAACTTGTGTTTATTAGTGGAGGTTTACAGCTCCATAAACAAAACCTCCATTAAGCTAAACCCTTTCCCTATGCATCAATGTGTCATCTCCCTGTTCCAGCAGCGGTGGCTGGAAAAGCATGCTTTTATGAACGTCCCGAAGACAGACTGCAATATTGTTGGTTTCCCCAGGCGAATGTTTATGGAAATGAATGTTTTTCTGGCTTTTTTTTTGCCTCCAGCGGTTCATGTGAACGGCTCCTATATTAAGTCCAGGACGAGGAGATTGCATGAAAGGGGAACGTTTTTGGGATGCCTCAGCTGTGGCCCCTCTGGCCAGCACTCACCTTGGGGGCGCAGGTCATGTGCATGCCGGGTACGGGCAGGGTGGTTATGTACATGGTGATGCAGCGGTACAGGTACAGGGTTCCCATTAGAAAGAAGAACCTTCTGCCCACTATTGCCCTGCAAACAGAGGGTCAAAGGTCAACACTGGCACATGAAATGCATGATATGAAGCCACAGAATGTCAGGAATTATGACTCCATTCAATGGCAGAAGAGAGTCATCAGGACAGGCAGAGAACTACTAAAATCACCTACGGTGACAAGATTGCATTTACAAGGATCTGAAGACTTACAGGCTACTGCACTTTGCTTTCTAAATCCTTAAACTGGGAAGATTCCATGTATTAACAGAATGTAAATTAAGTGAAAATAAAATAAATAAAATTTGTCCATGTTTAAACAAGACTTTCATATCTAATACTGTTATAGATTGCTATACTATATTTGAGTCTTCAATCTAACCATCTGATATTATTGTGTTACCAAGCCAGCCACTAACTCCCACAAGAGATTGGACATATTTAATAAGGGGGACTGGTACGATACTGGCCTTTAAGGCACAGATAAAAGTGTTCACTGAGTGTTCCTTGTAACACCCCAAGCAATGAGGTTCAACACGTTGCCATTGTGTTGTTCTAATCTATGCACAGTGCCATCAAGAGAACATTTAGGCCAATCCATAAAGCAGCCAAAGTCCAAATCAGCAGACAAGAGAAAACAGCACGTGAGATAAAAGGATAAAGTCATCAAAAGCAGTTAACTTTAGTGGCAATTTAGAGAGACAGTACTGAACTATATTTCAGTAATCAGAACAGCAATACTGTAATATACATCCATAATCAGAACAGCAATCATCCTTCACAAGGTCATAGAAAAGTTTGCACCAAATGTTTATCTTAAAACCAGTTCTTTTCATTTTGCAATAGGCTTCATGGAAACAAAGTTATATGCCAAGAACAAGTATTTGCAAAAGATCTAATCAAACCCCTAGAGTGTAACGGTGTGTGGCACTAACTACAGGGAAATTATCTTTAAATTTAAGCTGACTCCTAACACCAATGGACATAAACATTCTCTGTGCATCGCTGTGAGTAGCCCTCGGAGATAAACGACACTTACTTGTATCTGAGAAAGAGCCACTGCACAAACCAGATTCCTACGAGGACCATCCCGTTGATCTCCGTCACAGAGAACGCCCACTTGACACGGTCAATGTAGTCGAAGAACTTGTCAGGCAAGGGCGGGTTCTCCTCTTTGTCCGGCACTCTCTCGTGCACCACCGTGATCATGACCGTGGTCAGGACCAGGTTGAAGACGGCGTACACGAAGGCGATGCCGGTCTTCCACCACTCCAGGGGCAGCTGGCTGCTCCGGCCGTCGGGCACGGAGATCTTGATGTAGTCCCGCGGCTTCCGGACGCACTTCCGGTGGCTCCTCTTACCGCCGTCCTCGCCGGCGGCACCGTGGCCGGCGCAGGCCGCACCGTTCGGCAGCTCGCCGTGGTCCTCCCCCGCGCGCATGTCCAGACGGGCGTCCGCAGAGTCTCTTTCCACAAGCAGCTCTGGCGATGCCATGTGGCACCCTCTAGCGGGACGAGGGGCGCTGCGGAAACCGCGCAGAACCTAGAAATGGCAGCCCAAGCGCCTGCTCCAGCAGCTGGATAAACCTCACGGGGCAGGCTTCTGTTTTAGTGGTCTGGCAACAGCACCGGATGCCTTTCAACTGACCACGCTCCTGAAAAGAACACCAATCAGTAATCATGATTAATTATTCATTAATAAAAAATTTACCCAGACAAAGAACAGAAGGGCAATGATTAAATCCTTTGACGTATTAATATGTGATTATTTTTTAGAAAAAATATAATCTACTAGTTTAGTGATTGAGTATGCTCTGATTTTAGTCATACCAGTGGAAAGTAATTGAGCAAAACTTCTCATCCCTTAGCTTTAACCCAATGTGGATCTGAAACTGGACTTTCATATTTCACAATCAGCCTGAACTCAATACAGCATCCCAGCACCTCACAACAGGACCCTTTAAAAACAGCTGTCATGGATATGTGAGGCAACATCAGTTTCTTATTCTGCTTTAAAAATAATAATAAATCCAAATGCTCAAACCAACAGGTGCTAACAATAATCACTTCCAACTAACTGCCCTAATGCATGCAAATGTGTCATTAATGATCAATTAATCTGCAAATGTATTTAGCTAATCCATGAAATATTTAAATAGAACGTGCTGCTGCATGCCTTTTTAGGACAGATGCGGTACCTTGTAACGTTCATGATCATCACTAATAGCATGGCGCGGAGAGGGGAGGGGGGAGGGGGGGGACTAAAAATAACAATGAGCTTTTTCATATAAACAGAAATAAATGCGCCAGGTTTTGAAACACAAACACTGCGCTCAGTTCTATTCTGGGCCTCCTTTTTCCCAGCGGCTGAAATGGCATCAAGGAGGTCAAGCTATTCGCGTCCGAGATATGGATCTGTTATTGCAATTTCATCTGAGAACGCGAGGAGCGGCCCTCATTGGCCAGCTGCATTGCCTGACATCTGCATCAGTCTCCTCATGTGACACCGAGCCCAACCTGCTATTTCACGTCCGATAACGCCCATCAAAGGCAGCTAATGGCAGACCAGCGCTGACAAAAACTGTATTCAGTGAAACCAGCCCGAAAAACCACACAGTGTACAGCTGGAAAATATGCACTTAGCGACAATCAACAACAACAATCCTGCAATACTAAGCAACAAAAACACTCTCAAGGGAGACAGTGTAGGTCCATGAACAAACTGGCTTAAAAAAACATAACATGTATCAGCTTTGTGGACATAAGAAAAACAGCAGAAAAGAGCAAATTTACCTAATGTATTGACAGAAGCAGAATTGAATTATATGACACTGAACACTAGTTGATATGTAGTAACCGATACTGAATTGCCAACCAGGTCGGGTATCTCTACTCACAGCCAGGTCTCCTTGAAAGTATGAGTCATTCTGATAAGTCCTCATTCTTCAGGAAACCCTGCCACACACTAAACTAATATTCAATAATTAGATTGGCATTTGCCTGTAAGCAGAGATCATTATCTGCCACGGAGGAGGTCCCGATGGTGAAATGCTCTGATGATGAAAGCTAGTGATTTTGAAACTTTCACATTCTTTATTCATTTATCAGATACATACATTTTTGGATTGCAATGACATATATTAAAAGCGAAATGGTAAAAAAATAAATAAATAAAAAATGAAAACCAAGCACATTTAACAGAGAAGCGCTTCTCAGCTTCAGTTGTTGGACATGCAAATGTGGCTCCCAGTAGTCAAAGCTTCCTGGAAAACTGCGCTTCCCTCTACAAGCCATAGTTCTGACAACCCCAGCAAAGGCAAAGGATTAAATAAGGTACAAGAGCACTGTTTTTTACAAATCATAAAATGTCTTTGCTTTCACGCACCAGGCAAACGTACACATCACAAAGAAAGAATCAGTTTAATATCAAATTAGTAAGGGGTTTTTCTTTGTGAGACAGCAATGGATCAAATGAAGGAAGCTATGCGCTGCCACATCTGACCTTAAATCACTATCACAGGACTAGTCTGCACTATGCCGTAGTAGGAAGTTACACATGGCTACCAGTGTAAAAGCGAATGAATGTCTGAGTAATTGCAGATGTTCACTGAAACCTGTTGACACACCCATGTGTCTCACATTCCTTCCAGCTCTTACAACAATAAAATGCAAACATCCACTCCAGCCACATGAGCTTAACCTACTGAAGCTAAGAACAAAGGAAACTCTCATCTCATAGACAGGTAACCATTCTGCTTATAACAAACAGCTCTCACTTTTACAACTTATTTCATGAACTCTGAATATAAACTCTAATTGTACTCAGTGCACAAACATGGTGAAAAACTACACCTTTCAGGCATTTTAAAACAAATGGCAGTTTGAAGCCACTTTATTTGGAATCCCGCTGCCAAACTCAACAGCGTTAACATTCCGATACAACTAGTATCGAAAGCATTAAAGTCTTTAGTTAGAATGGTCAATTGCGCATACTGTATTTACCTGCTTGCTGTGTTTTCCAAGGCTGATACAGGGGATTTGGACAACATGCTACTGCACTTTGCACCTACAGCACCATTTATATCTTCCTCCTGACATGTCAAACAAACATTCAGGCCTGTTTATTTTCAGATTTGAGGTCATCCCTGTCCACAGTAGTTTTTCTACGAATGTCGACCAATCCAAACCTTGTCCATCAGATTAAATAATTTGAAGAATGCAATAAGGAACAAATCTTTGGGAAAGTTATGATAGACACATCTCTTTAGGTTGGCCTGCACAACAACAGTGTGTGTGTAAAATGCTATAAAAGCAGAGAAATACATCACACCATACAGGTGTTTCCCCTCAAACCTTTCTAAACTAATGACATACGAGTATTTCAGGAATGGCCATTTTCCCATTCTGAGGTGCTTAAAAGGCATTGGTCCACTTAAAAGCTCCATTAACAGGTCTGAGGGTGTTGCAACGCCCTCAGTGAAATGGATTTCGCCAATCATCTGAGACCCGTCGAGAGTGTTTACTGCAAACCGGCAGACACCCGGGCGAAGTGAGAGGATTAGAGGCAGTAAAAAATCAAAGTGGCACTTCCCCCTTGATTTAAATTAGATACATACTGTATTTAGAATTGAGTCATTTCTTGAACATACTGTCACCCAGACAGCATCGCAAGCACTGGATTGAGGCGTGGATGGAAAGATCCAGGTTTTGCTAGGCGGGATGTCTGAAAATGTGGTTGCCCTGTTTGTCCCTGGACCTGGATGTCATAACCCATATTTCACTCTAAATTACACGTTTGGCAATTTCAGGCTTGCGTCGCCCAAGGTAGAACTTGAGCTGCAGGGAACTGTAGCAAAGCAAGGCCCGGCCACTGCATTCAACAGATTATAGTACGTCTGTGACCATGTATTGGGAATCCGATCTCAAAACACAGGCAAATCTAGTTACATTGATAGCACTGGATTTTCCCCATTTTCATCACTCACTAACATTGATCAGGGTTAGCACATGCACCGTGTCCTCTGTCCTGCATGTAAATCATTGCCTACTCTTCCCCACTCTGTCTCTGCGCGGCGTGTTCAGCGTTTTCCCACCAGTCCCACACCCAACCTAATGGGATACAGCGTGTGGTGGAAAACTGGCTCGTAGCTCCGTGCCACATGGGAACAAATGCAGTAATATATGGGTTGGCTGGCTGCGCTGGACCTGTCTTCATCCTGCTATTTCAAGCAGCCACCCAGCTGTCCTCAAGAGCATAAATTTACCCAAGAAAACTGCATACTGCTGTGGACACACCAATTTGTATGTGTGCATAATAACATGCTACTGTGCAGCGTCCAGTCATTTTCTTAAATTAGAGTTCAAATTCAGCTTCAAAGAGAGGATTAAAAATAAACACTCAGATGGAAGAAGTGGCCCTGCCCAAAATGAACCGAAAAACCCAGAATGAGACTCCTCATTCTAACATAAATCTTCTTGTGTTAAATGTGATTCAGCTTCTTACAGCGTGCGGAAATATATCCATCAGCCCCTCAAAAATGTTTTAAATGTCTCCAGTGTATTCAGGATAGTTTATGTCCTGACACAATATTTCAGTTTCCAGTGACTTTCCTGGTAATGTTCTTCTGACACAAAAAATACTGACTGGATCCAGTCCTTTCTAAGAAAAGATGAATAAAACATGTTATATTAGCATGCACTTACATCGCAGATTGTACTCAAATACAAATAATGTCACAGACATACAAATATAAATACAAATATGTAACTCAGAAGAGAGAAAGGCATACACATTGCTGACTTAAAGTGCAGATAAAACTGGCAGATTGGCCATAAAGGTAACAGTGCTAACTAAGTTTGTATAACCATGTCCACTGTGGATCCACTGAATGACTCAGTAAATTGGTTTCCTAAACTGTGATAAACAATGTGAACTGTCCAGCAGCAAGGCATTCAGGACAGGATAGACTCTTCTATGTGACATTGCTGCATCTTTGCGGAAGACCCCTGAGTGTGTTTGCTGCTGTTTTGCTGTGTGCCATGTCGAGAACTCAGCTGAGTAGCATGAGGAAAACACAGCACAGGTTTATTTGCGGTTAAGGACAGGTCGCTACACTCTCACAAAACTCCATAAAAGTCTCGTGAATCATTGAGGGCCAATTACAGTAATCTCTCTTTCGCCAGAGACCATTGCTCTTACTCAGCCTGGGCTGGGATCCTGGAAGGTGCGCCACTACTGTAAACAAGGGCCAGCGTGGCTTGTCCATCAAACCTGCGCAGAACAAAAGAGGATGTGTGCTCTTCTACTGTACTTCATATCGAGGAGAGTGATCGCCGGTTGCATAAGGTGGCATTCAGCCTCATGCCTTTGAAGGCTGAAAGGCAATCCCTTGGCGAAGCCACTCTGCTACGCCCTGGTGGGTAAACCACTGGAGGAGGGCTAATTTCGTGTTGTGGGAACGCGCAGCTGTGATATTACAGAGCAGCGGAGAGGGTGTGTCCGCACGCGGAGCAGGAGGTCCTTTACTTTTGAGGAACAGGACTGAAGCCCCATGTGTCATTACCACAATCTAAAAATGGAACGCACTGAAAGGCGAGGCTTCCATTACCTGCTCAGTCTCTGCTTTATTACCAATAGAAACATTACGTTGCTGTTATGTTCTCAGGAATTTAATAATAAGGGTTAATGTTTTCAGTACTAGCTGGAAATACTCCTTGGACAGACGGTGGTAATGTTTCATATAGTAACAATAAAGAAAATAGATGTATAGCACCCACAAGACAAATGTCAAAGTTCACATTGCCATAGGTGTCTTAACCTCAGCTATTCACATCGGTAAGTGAGAAGTTTAAGAATAGTTATTGAAAGCATTACCATTGATTGCTTCACTCCAACAACGAAGGCAACCACATCTATCTGACAATCAGGAGACGTTGAGAGGTGACAAAGCCAAGCACTTATCTTTCTTCCTCATTCAAGTCCCAGACAACATGATGGGACATTCAACAACCATTTTCACTTTAACACTAGAGGCAAAACTACATTTTGGAAACAAAGTCAAGTCATGTTTCCTTGTTGCTTGGTTTTCCATATGCTTGAGACTATCCAAAATCCAAATGGTGAATTTACAGTCTACAAACTACAAGATTTCTACCTCAGTTACTTCCAGAGATGTTCTAAAAAATTGAACTAATTGAAGAAAATGTATGTAAGTCAATCAAGGGTCATCAAAGTATATCAGCTCAGGTTGTAAATATCCTCACAATTTCAACACTGCTGAGTCGTAATTAAATCTTCTAGTCAGGTAACGTACAGCCTTTCACCAATACTGTGATATAGTTCCACTTCGTTAAAAGCATGACTTAATACTCCACAGGTAAATACAACCGTGTACAAACCTGGAAGGAGCCTTGGCTATCTAAGTTTACAAAAATACAGATGAAAAGGCAAATAGCCACACATCCATAAGCGTGCCCAGGTTAATGAAAACCGATCACATCTCGCATGTGATGAGACACCTTACCTTCGCTGTGAGTTGACCTGCGCTGCGGCCAGCGCTTTCTGTGTTCTCGCTCCTACTGGTGTTTACACTCCTGAAACCCAAAGAGCGCTCCCCCTGCCTTCTCCCGTGCTCCTCCCCGTCGCTTGACATCACACCTTCACACACCCCCATTCAGCAAGACATGACTCATCCCTAGCATCAGAAGACGGGTTTCGACGGACGGATTTACCGGAAATGAATGTGAAAGCGCACCGTGAATCTGTCAAGAAAAAAAAGGCTGAAATTGTGAACGCGTATCACTCCAAACTGACAACTAAGACAAAAGTATAAACAGCGGGATAACGCAAAGCACGGTATTAACGTGAGAAAATGCGTAAAAACAAATACGCAGTGAATCCACGTCGTCATTCCAGACAGAAGAGCAAGGCTAAGGGTGATACACGTGCGTTCTACCGAGGAGCTGGGTTTCCCTAGACCTCCTTAATTACTCATTGGATTTGTCATAGCAAATTCACAGTCAATACCAGCAATACGAAAATATGTACACTGATAATACATTTTACATTGTTTCCTTTTTTGTTTTAGTTGCCAGTCTTATGCGGACTCAATAACAGCAGAGCGTATGCATAATAAAATGTTCTCATGATTAAGGAGTCACATGAAATCCGTGCTGTTCGAGAATCGCTGTTACGTCAGCACACCAATGAATGAAACTGAGTAGGCTTGCAGCAATAGATACACTTTTTTTTTTTTTGGTAGAATGTAGACCTGAATAAAATAACGGAATGTCTGTATTTATCAGCTCAATGGCCATCTAAAATGACCAACAAAATTAAAAGCAACATTTTGTTACATAAAAACATTTTTAAAACGTAAGCTTTACATTACTTAGTCTTCTAAAAAAGTAATTATACACTCAAGCAAGGGGGAAATTAAAGGACCGCGCCTGTATAATTTCATGATAAGATATGGTTACTCTGAAAATAGGCTACGTACAGGGCTTTCCTTGGAATAATAAAGGACCTGTTGACATCAAATAATTCTTCAGAAGCTCCTCCTTTTGATGTGGAAGTGGGTTTTCCTAAACACGGGTTTTTGGGTTATATAAAGATGTGGTTCCTTTACCACAAAATCTGTACATCTGACATTTAATCCTCATGCACTTTGATCTATGACTGTAGTTTGATTGTTAAATATGAACTACCTTCACTAATTTAGCAAAGATAATCATATGTAATCTAAAGACAGTCTTAGCACATACTTAGACATGGGGCTGCTGTTCTTGTAAGATGATTTTAACCTGGCCAGTTCATTGGGCTCAGGCTTATTCTGTGTTCAGTAATGTTAAGGAGATTTTCTTAATATATGAGACCCTCAGCAGAGAAAAATCCCAAATCTATTGTGGATTTGTTGGGATAAGTTGGGGCAAGATGATGTCAATGAGGTGCATCTTTCATGAAACCTCAGCATTCAAACTTCATAAATTTGCAAAAAAAAATCTACAATAATAAAGTCTGACAGGCTGTATAAAGACTCTGAAAATGGCCATGTATTCTTCTGTGGAAAAAGTAAATAGCTATGTAGTCAAAATGAGTGAGTTGTTATATTAACCAGTGCTCTGTGTCGCATGGAAAAGAAAATAAATGAAGAGACTTGCTGTAAAATACTGCATGCTCAGATACTTTTTTCTCATGAATAATGAAAACTAATAACCAGCACCACATGTTGCACCTCCATAATTGCAATCCTGCACATATTTATAACTTGAACTTTCCATGATGGAAAAACTGTTTTCTGTGGCTAATTAGGTGGTAGCTAACTTCTTATATTGAGCTACCGCTCACTAAAATTTGCATAAACACAGTCATTCAGCTGAGGAAATTGCATATAGTGAAAGCACCACTGTTGCCATGGCAATGTTTTTTAAGCTGGCTAGTCTGCCATTTAGGTGGCTAAAATTGAGAAGCAAGTCCTTCTTTGCATCAGTCCAAGATTTTTCAAACACAGCTAATCTCTACATGTTTACACACATATAGCCACAAACTATTAAGTGCAGTAATCGGAGACAAAAGCCTGCATTGTGATTTGCTAGATGTTTGTAATACGTAGCAAATCTTACACGTTTTGAGGGTGCAGTAGCAAGGAAGGTAAGATGTTAGACACAGTTGCTAGGATAAATACCATTTATTTTGTCTCCACCTATAGGGAGCAGCTGGAATTCAAGATGGTGTGAGCCTGAGATATCACTCTTTTTGGCATACTTTGGTCAAATGTTTTGGCATTTTGGTGACCAGTTATTTAATAAAAAGTATTAAATTGGCCTGATGTTGGATATTTTTGTAAGTAATGTACGAACCCATTTGTGGGCATTTATATCCTTTGAGGCGGAAGGTCACATTAGGTCACGTTAGGGAGGTCTCAATCCTACTACTGGAGCCCCCCTGTCCTGTTTATCTTCTATCTATCCTTGCTCCAAACGCACCTGATTAGTGTGATTAACATGCTCCTAATTAAATCAGGTGTGCTCAGCTAATCAGAAGTGCCACTGATGAGTTCAGTCAGGTAGGTAGAGCAGGGTAAGATGGAAAACGCGGGGGGGTCATGAGCAGGGTTGAGAATCAGTGCATTAGATCAATTAATTCTCCCTAATCTGAAATGCTTCAACCTCAAGACTTTTTGGATGCATCTGTAGCCTATTTAATGAGAAATAATAGCATACAGTCTAATAAAAACACAGTCTCAGGTCATAAAAATACAAATGATTAAAAAACAGTCATCTACATTTCTCATATCATGTGGATGTTAACTCATAAACAGACACAGCAGAAATACTTGAAGCATCCTTCTCACTAAAAACACTGCAGTGACTGTGACATTGATGTTCAAAGACCAAGAATTTATCCTTGAACAGTTATGCAGAAGCTGGTTGTTTCAGGGTGTCATCTTTCTGTAGATAGCTGAAGTCTTTGAAACTTTGAAACTCAGAGATATCAAACACCTGAGATTTATGTATTAAATTCTCTGCAAGTCCACAATATGAGCTATGACTTCAACCTGATTTTAATTACTTAATTTCATATTATATAAAGAAATGTAAAATAATACAAAATGTATTTATTACATAAAAGAAAACTGTATGGCATATTCTGACTGACAAGAGCACCTGCTGCCCAGCCAATAAGAGTAAAAGAAAGGACGAAAAGACTTGAGGGACCATTCGGTAACTTAAGTTTGGACTTGTTTCTTTAGTATGTGTTAGATATGTATACTAGCTTAAAGTTGGTATCATATTACCATCAGTTCTTTGAATGACAGAGCTGCTCTTGCAGATGAGTATGCATTGACATATATATGATTTCCTACGTGACGTATTCGTAATATTCGTAATATAACATTTTGAACGCTTTGGATTGGAGGCACACTATGCGACAAAACCGGTTCTTCTCCTTTACGACACTTTGTGCTAGTTGTCATAGCGACGCCTTGCGAAGCCAACACAAACATCACTTCCGATGACGAGCTCGCAGAAGTTTTGGCCGTAATACTCCTCAGTTCCTGAGGTCTTCTCATTCATGAAGCTGTCTGTCTGCTAAACAGATAAGGAGTTGGTTACTGATTAGCTTACATACACAACAAGCGACAGAATCAATAACTTCGGATCGCAATGGATACTTCCGGGACCTCGCACAAGAAACAGAAACTGAGCAACACCGCTGAGAATTGGGTGAGTTCAGGATGTCATACGATCACACCCCCGATCCGCCACGTCCACCACTTGCGCTTGGTGTTAGCGTCGCTAGCTGGCTAGCTAGCAAGCTAACTGTACCGAAAAAGACGTGGTCTGTCTTTTAATTGTGAACACTACGCAAACACTGCAGAATTGCTAGATAGCTATTTGCATTTAGCAGAGAAGAACACATGATTGCATTCAGTTCTATTCGTAATATGTTGCCAGGTTGCTACATTAACTTTAATCTCATTTCACCGGCTCAGTGGGTAACTGTAGTCACATAACACTAGCTACAAGCATTGTTTAACTAAAACTTATTTTGCAGACTGTGTGTGAACCTGATTAGTTAATATATGTTATCATGTTCGGACATACAGACAGTCATGCTTTTCGTTATGTTTTCGCTTTAGTCGGCATCCGGACTATTGTTGTCAAGCCGTCTGTTTTGTACTAATGAATCTAGCTAGCTACGTTAGCAAATTACGTTTCATTGGCTACCTAAATTTCAATCGTCGTTACAACTACTTGGACCTGCATCCTCCCACGTCAAAAGTATAGCAAAAACGAAGTCTAGACTAACACAATGCTAAGTGCTCTTTTGCTGTCTATAATAATAATAATAATAATAATAATAATAATAATAATTATAATAAACAATAATGAACAGATATTAATTGATCGTTTTTATACTTTTCAGATGTAATTTTTTTCTGAAATATTTCAGGGAATGCAGAGAGCCACCAACGTTACGTACCAGGCTCACCACGTTAGCAGGAACAAGCGTGGACAAGTGGTCGGCACCAGATCAGGGTTCCGGGGATGTACTGTCTGGCTGACGGGTGTGTAGTGTTCAATTACATTTACATTTAAATCCACACTTCTATTCAGTTTCTATACTCTACCCGTTGTTACAAACGTTTCATAGCTAGCGAAACGTTTTTCTTGCTAGCGAGATGAGTTTATGTTGTTTTACTAGTTGAAGAAGCATAATGTTTTAAGGTTTTAGAATAAAATGTGCAGCAATTCACTGACTGATCAGTTGATCGGTTTATGACTAATACATGTATGCGACTGTTTGCCTTAAAGGTCTGTCAGGGGCAGGGAAGACCACGGTAAGCATGGCTATGGAGGAGTACCTGGTGTGTCACGGCATTCCTTGCTACACTCTGGACGGAGACAACATCCGCCAGGGCCTGAACAAGAACCTGGGCTTCAGCCCCGAGGACCGCGAGGAGAACATTCGGCGCATCGCTGAGGTGGCCAGGCTCTTCGCCGACGCGGGCCTGGTGTGCATCGCCAGCTTCATCTCCCCCTACAGCAGGGTGAGGCCCTCGGCTTTGCATTCACATTTGTTCACTTGGCACACGCTTTTATCTGAAGTGATTTACAAGTGAGGCCGAGTAAAACACAGGCAAAAAGCCATATAAGGAGTCGACAATATTAGAAGCGCTGCATGACCAAGTTTCAGTAGATGGCCAAACAAGGTACAAGCTAGCTGGTAGAGACACAAGTGCATGAAACTATAGATATGAAATTTTTAAAATGGAAAACAGAGCTTTAAGACTCCATGAGATAGCTGTGGCTTTCTTCCCAGGCAGGTCTGGGATGAGAGCCTGGTCCGACTGGTAGCAAATGTGACCGTTTTCGCTATATCTCTCTATCCCAGGATCGTCTGAACGCCAGGAAGATCCACGAGGCCGCGGGCCTGCCCTTCTTCGAGGTGTTTGTGGATGCACCGCTGGACGTGTGTGAGCAGAGGGATGTGAAAGGACTCTACAAGCGAGCTAGAGCTGGAGAAATCAGAGGTGAGGCTTTGCATCATCTTAGAGACCATACTTAGCCTTTTTATCTTACTAGTTAATGCAGTGCAGGAAATCTATAATTTATATTTGTTGTATTTTTAGTATCTTAACATAGGCAAAGGTACCAAAAAGCCATTTGAAATTCCTAAGTGGAAGTGGGTCGTTTTTGGTTTTTAAGTGGTGTGTGTCTGCGTGCTTCACTCTTCTGAGTTTGTAGCGAGAGGAAGTGGATGTTTCCTTCTAGTTCTTCTATTTGTAGGTCTTGTAGTTCTGCACCACACATCTTGCGGTCTGCACTTGCTAAAGTCATCTGATTTTCCTAGATATGAAATTTTGCACCACGCGCCTACTTTCTGTGTTAGTGCTGTAGATGCAGCTCAGACACCCACAGGCTGGACTTTCTCTAGCTGATATCACACTGCAGCAGTGTGGTTTCCCCAGTGGGTGTCTAGGGCCAGACTAGGGTATGTTCTGTAAACGCACTTAGAATCTGCTGTATGTAAGGCCTTGTTCCTACACACCAGACCTGATTGTTCAGAAACCAGAAGGCTGTGTTTTTCTTACAGGAGACACAAAATTTTTATGCATGTTCCACCTTTTTCGTCCTGTTTGGCATTGCCAGCATGATTGTTAGGGCTGTCTCACTGCAACAACTTCTGCATGTGTGGAGGAATGCTGGGTGTAGCAAATGCAATGCCCTGATACACCTGCACATCAAAAATGTATTTATTCAAACAACATACATTACAGATAAATAAGCACCGGTGGGAGGATAGGTACAATTCCAGTTATACCTCCCCCTATTCCCTGTGCAACAAAGCCATTTTGTTCTGCAGCTGTGGACTCCCAGTCATTGTCAGTGGACCACATAGCCAGTCTGTTGAGATATTCTGTCTGGAGCATTTGTGCTTGACTGCTTTTCTACAATAAAGGCACATAATTAATAATAGATGCATCAGAAGGATAAGACCTGAGGTGGTGAATATTGTATAGATGACAGCTGGTTCTTTGTGAATCCCTGTATTTCTCTGTGTCTTTCACAGGCTTTACTGGGATAGACTCTGAGTATGAGAGACCAGAGGCCCCAGAGCTGGTATTGAAGACTGATTCCTGCAGTGTGAACGAGTGTATACAGCAGCTGGTTGATCTCCTGCAGGAAAGGGTAAGGGAGTGTGAATTCTGCAGCATGCTCAACATGTACAAGCCTCATCAGACTGCAGACCTTGCTCCTTTGACATAACCTTGACCTCTAGTGGTGGAACATCGGTACTGCACTCCTTTAGACAGGCAATGGATATTGGTTTTAGAAGTCATATGGTTTAGCTGTAATTGTTAAAGAACCTATTTTATTTATATTGTTGTTTTAATGACTTAAGCAATTCAGTGACTGATGGACACTACCACTATAAAAAACAAAACAAAAGTAAGCAAGGTGGGGGAAATGTGGGCTTCCTTGGTTCACTTAAAGCTTCAGAGGTTAACACAGATTATAGGGAAACTTTCCTGAATGAGGGAAGCTTACCATTAGTGAGGGAATTTCTTTTACCACTGTCTGTTTGTCCTTTTTCTCTGCACACTCTCTCACTTCCCTAGAAATCATGTAGTATAGGAGTTAAATCTAAAGGAACCTCTAGGTGGCACAATAGTGCAATTCCAAATATGACTACAGTGGGGAAATAGGCCTGAAATGTAGTGCAACAACATGAAATATAATTACTAGTTACTTCAAATATGTAGTTACTGCAGATAATCAGTGTCAACAGAAGCACTTGCTTAAATTTAAAAGCCATTCAGGTGCACATTCAGGATCTAAATGTCAAGCATCAGTTTTCTGTTGTGTTTAATATCTCTGGTCTCCCTGTTGCACTGATTGCATGCCTCACTAGGACATTGTGCCAGTGGACGCATCCTATGAGGTGAAGGAGCTGTACGTGCCCGAGAACAAACTGGACCTGGCTAAGGCAGACGCAGAAACGCTGCCAGCCGTGGAGATCAGCAAGGTAGCCTTCCTCTCTTCATCCTGCTTTACACCGTCAGAGCGAGACATGTCAGAGGGCGGTGGACAAACTGAAGCTGATGTTTTATTGGCTCTCGAAAGAGGTCATCTTGAGGTTGTGTGTTTTCTCCTGCGCCTCAGGTTGACATGCAGTGGGTTCAGGTTCTGGCAGAAGGCTGGGCGACTCCTCTGAACGGCTTCATGAGGGAGAGGGAGTACCTGCAGTGCCTTCATTTTGACTGCCTGCTGGATGGTAAGAATCATTTTCCTTGCTGTAAAGAAAGAAGAAATACTTTGGATTTCCCTATTGACTGCTTAAAAAAGCTAAAGCTTGTTGTGATGAGTAGATTCCACTAGGGGGAGATCTAAGCTCTCAGAAGGCCATAAAAGAGGAAATGGCTGTAACCTGTTAGGGTTAAGATGCTGGTTCTGGTTCAGTAACAAAACACCAAAGAGATAAGGGAAAATAAAACATAAAGGAAACCTCAAAATTGCAGGTAATGCTAAAATGATCAGAGTTCTTTTATGCTTTGGTCATAAATGTGATCAGAAAAAGACCAACTTTGGGAAGTGATCAAAGCCATGAGTTTCTCTGATCTTCTCCATTTAAGGAGACTATAAAATGACATTAATTGTCAAGACAAAGTATGATTTTCCAAAATGAGTAAATTACTTTTTATTGCCTCATAACAATGATTTCTCTATTGTACATTATGTAGCCAAACATTCTGACAGAAATCCCCTCCTGTGTAATAAAATACTTAAGCTAACACTCATGTTTTAAAGATAAGGCCTGTGCTTCATTAGTTTTCCCATGCTACACTTACACTGAACTCTTTTGCCAGAAAAATACCCTTTAGAAGAGGAATCCATTGCTGAACTAATGTTTCAGGGCACCATGTTCACATTACCAGAGTTCTGGGGTTACGTTCAAAGAAGATTTGAGGATACTCATTCCAGGAAAACTGTCTCAGAGTTGCAGGGGTCAGACCCATTAATAATTGCTACCACAGAACGTTGTTTGTCTCTTTATGGGCTATATGGGAGCCCAATTAGATGTGCCAAAGTAATCAAACATCGAAATGCCTGCTGTCCTGTCGAATTACCCAAACTGTTGGAAATGTCTTTTCGTCTTTCGTAACCGCATCTGCGTGTTGGCCACCAGAACCACAGAGCTGTGTGTCGGAGATTATCCGATTTTCACCTTCAGAGAACACATTTGTAATAACGGCCTGAATAGAGGCAGCAGTGTAGCCTAGTGGTAAGGTGCAGGGCTTGTTACCAAAAGGTTGCTGGTTCAATTCCCTGCTGGGGCACTGCTTCTGCACCCTTGGGCAGGCATTTAACCCACAATTGCCTCAGTAAATATCTTGCTGTATAAATGGGTAATGTAAAAATTGTAACACATGTAAGTTGCTCTGGATAAGAGCGTCAGCTAAATGACAATAATGTCATGTAATTTAAAGTTTCAAATTGAGACTTCCTGTAGGCTTAACACACAAGTGCAGGTTCCTAAACCTGTCAGATTCTCTCTTCTCGTTTGGCTGGAGTGGAGCGTGACAAAGGGCGGTATCTTATGGAAACCAGCTGGCTATGCCGCTTTATAAGTGTGGGATGGGAGGCCCGTCGGCAAAGGGGCGGGCGGGGGTTTGGGGGGGATGTAAATCTGATGTGAAACGCCGTGACCATGTTGGTTTAATCAAGGTGTGGGGCTAAACGAATCTGCCAAGCTAATGTCTGCACGGGGGAAAGAGCTCCCTGCTGAAACCGTTTTTGGGAGAGTGAAATGTATGGGACTGAAAGGTAATTTCACCCCGTATTAAAGTGTTCTGCTCTGTTTTACAGTCCAGTCCTAGAGGATACAGTCGCTCTGCTTGTCAGATTGTTCACAGGTCCTTCTGTGGAAGGCTTCACTATGTGTTTAGAGACCGAACTGCTTTGTGGATTGGCATTTATTTATAAAGGCTGTATCTTTACTCTATATTTTATCAAACACCCTCTCTCATTTTTAAATATAACCCATGGGTGATATGTTTTGAAATGTTTGGTGTGGTAAAGAGAAGTGTACTGTTTGCATAGGGCTCCTTTTATTAGAAAGTTTCACTGAAGTCAGTAGAAATGACTGATAGCCATGGTATTAATGTGTTATTACCCTTGGACTGAGTTCACCATGGGCCTAAACATGACATTTTTTAGCTTTTTGGTATTTCTTCAGTTGGGGGTTTAGATGTACTGTAGTTTACATGCACTACACACACAACAGACTAATAAAAAACTAATTCTGTAGTCCAGCTAATATTTTACAGCAAGCAAAAGCACATTCATTCATTTTATGGACAAACACTGCAGATTGGTTAGCATGTGATGGCCACGTTTCTTTACCAAGAAACTGAAAATGATATGTCATCAGGTAAATAATGTGTACAAAGTTTAGTGTGGACGAGTGATGAAATGCAGTTTTTACTAATGTGCCTAACATTCACAATGGTGTAACCAGAAAATGCACATGTTAAAAATGTGTATTGTAATAAATAGAATACATGTGTAAAGGTTCACTACTTGGTTGCTTGGCCCCCTAATAGTAACAATTATGGTTTTAAAGAGTGTATTCCCTATCACACATTTTTGGACAGATGATGTATTGGCTAGAGTTTTGTGGTTGGAGGATGTCATGTTCTGCATTTGACCCCACTGGACAGAACAGATTTATCTCTAGTGCCTTTGAAAGCCATTGTCTCTGCATCCAGATTTTTTTTCCTTGTGGACCAACAAGTCCTGGTGTTTTTCCATGAGGTCGAACGTTGACGGTCTCAGTGCAGTGGCTGAGCAGATGTTGCAGCGATGATGTCATGCGTGAGCCTGGACGCTGCCCTCATTATTCTGCCTTTGTGACCCCTCCCCCAGGTGGAGTTATTAACCTGTCGGTGCCTGTGGTCCTGCCCGTCTCTACCGAAGACAAGGAGAGGCTTGACGGCTGCACCGCCTTCGCCCTGGTCTATGGGGGGCACCGGGTGGCCATCCTCCGCAACCCCGAGTTTTACGAGCACCGCAAAGAGGAGCGCTGCGCTCGACAGTGGGGCACCACCTGCAAGGACCACCCCTACATCAAGGTCAGCCCCCACCCCCCCGAAACGCCGCTGCTGTGTAGGCGGGTGGAAATCGACCCGCAGGGCCTCCGCGGCCGAGCCCCTCTGAGCTCTCCCTACCCCTGCATTTCCTTTAATTCAACTGCGCTCTGTTCGCACAGCCCCTAGCCTGTTCTTCTTCTGGCCGAGATCTTCATATTCCAGCCGGTCTCCTGCCAAAAGCAGGCCACCTTCCCCCTTCCAGACATCTCGGAATAAATACCGTGCAATTGTTTCCATGTGCAGGCATTGACAGGCCGCTCAGGTACGCTCGATGGCTCTAAAGCGTCCCGGAACGCTCTGGCGTACGCTCCCCTGTGCCAGCTGAAGTGAGATTTTGGATCAGAAAAAACACCGGGCCGTTCCAAACTCAACAAGAAAATCCGGCGTTGTTTGCCATGGGAGCGCGGTGCAACATTCGTTAAAAAGATCAGGACTGATAGGAACATTAAAGCCGCTCTTCTCTTCCAGTCGTCACCTCATTTTTAAACAGGGATCAACTGTACAGCTTCATCATCTACAGTAAATTGGGAGCTGTAGCAGGAATTGTGAACTGGAGCAGGCAGAAAGAGCGTGGAGTGCACCCGCTCAGTGAGTGTCCTTAAAGAGCCTGATGATTGAAACATACAAAACTAAGGGTCTTCAGTATGAGGCGCCTCTGTCTGCCAGTGATACCTGCAGTGGGGCTGGATCTCCCTGGAACAGAACAGAATGATTAGCCATGTGCAGTGAGACCAGGGGGCTTCGCATGGAGTGAAGTTGAAACCCAAAATGGGTGGAGCATTTCTGTGTTTTCAAAGACTCCCTGATTTAAACCAGTCTTGGTGTTTTTCTGTGGAGTACCGTCTTTTGACTGGTTTAGACGTGATAGCTCCACCTAATGTGGGGTTGGTGAAGTTTCACTCTATTTGTAGGTTGGCCTGGGTAGACCACTTTAGCAGCCAGTCAGTATATCCATATATACCCCCAATCCTCTCCAGTGCCTGGTTGGCACACAAGGTTGTAGCGACTAATTGTGCTAATTTGATTTTTGATTATGCACTTGTGGCTGTGATATGCTATAGGGTAGAGTATTTAGACAGCTTAGCGTTATTAAGGTGTTACCCTCACAGACGGTTGGGATGGAAAGCCCTGAGGAGACGGATCAGAGTTTAATCTGCAGAGCCCCACAGAGCCTGGCTGAATAACCTGCGCTGTAGGCCGGGCTAAATCCATTTTCCTGTCTGTCAGTGTGAGGGATTAAGTCAGTGTTGTGTTGTCAGAAATATTTGCTTTAAGAAAAGCTTAAATGTGAAGATCACAATGGCACAGCGTGGATTGCATTTATTCTGTGCAAATGCAGCATTCTTAAAGGCTAGTTTTGGGGTACGTAAGGGACTAAGAACAGTGGCGTCCACTTTAGCCTGTCCCAGATTTTATCTTAGCACCCGAGAGCACATGGCCATTACTTGCATGTACGTCTGACCTCATGCCAATATCAGCACAAGTTCATCTGCAGTAAAAAGAATAATTCAAACAGTAACTCCGACCGACGTTTTTATCTGGCGCGTTGGCAGCACATGCTTATTAAGAAAACGTGGATGGCAGAGTCCATTATCTTCTGCAGCGCAAACGTCCTAAGATTAGACCTGACAGATTCTTGGACTGAATTCTTACCGGGCCCCTTTTTTTCGGGTTCGAGATGATCCCCGAAGTTGAAAGGACCACAGTTTTCGCCCTGCGTAATGGTCCATTTATCAGCGGAGGTCCCGACCCCATTAGCCGTTCCAGCTGAGACAGGGCTTGAGCTGTTGCCAAGGTGATTCATTTTTTGGGTCCCCGCTCCGTGCAGTGGAATGTGGGACGGCGATGCTCTCTAAGTCGCCTGCATCCAGGAGCCGTTCTCCTTGGCACAGCGAAAACCCCACTTTTCCACCGCGGTTAAGTTAAACAGAATCGTCAAATTGAATTTCTGATCCTGACAGTCATTAAGTGAGGTTAAGACTTGTGGCATCTCCTCCTCTCTGAGAACATGCTGGGCTAGGTTAATGGCTCGCTGAGTGCCAGCTAATGCCTTGTAAACGGTGTTGAAGGCAGAGGAGAATCACAGCATGAAACGATAGCTTTTAAGCGAAATGGCTTTTTGGATGTTAAATACTTCTGTGGGGGGTGGGGACTCACATTCAGTGTGGTCACAAGCTCATGCTTTCATGGTTGTGTGGAACATTTTATATCTGGCTTCATAGACTGAGGTGCAGTCAAGTCACGGGACAGTTGCTGGAGTCAATTACGTAGACATCTAAGTGTTTGAATGTACATGCATTCAACTAAGGGCTGTTTGTCATTAGCTTAGCAGCATTACCAGCAGTGCCCACTCTGACCTGGTGCTAATGCTAAGTGCTCAGTTTGTATTTATCATGGCACGAACGTGAGTTACGACATGCTGCAGGCTTGGTTTCAGTACTTTTGCTTTATAATAAGCCTGATGGGACTGTGGTTCTGTCTGGTGCAGCTTGTTCCCCTCTAACCCCAGTGTTCCTGTCGTAGATGGTGATGGAGAGCGGGGATTGGCTGGTTGGGGGGGACCTCCAGGTTTTGGACCGGATCTACTGGAATGATGGGCTGGACCAGTATCGCCTGACTCCAACCGAGCTGAAGCAGAAATTCAAAGAGATGAACGCAGGTATAAAGACTTCCTATGTTATTGTCTGTCGTATCTCTTTATTTGTTATTAATATTATTCAATACAACATAACTACAAAATACAAACACAACAATATTTGTGTATTACTTGAATTCAGGCGTGATGCAAGTAGCCATTATTCACAGTTCTTTTCAGTTCTTTACAGTTCTTAACATGTCTTTTCAGTCCTTTACAGTCAGTGATAACAAAGAGGATTTGTGTAGAATATCTGTGGTCTTTCATAAATCTGAAGATTCAGCTCTGTCCTGCTGTATGGAGATGCTGTTGGATCTGCCACTCTGTCTCCCTCTCAGCCGCACCGTGTCCTCTTTGTCCCCCCCGCAGACGCGGTGTTCGCCTTCCAGCTGCGTAACCCGGTGCACAACGGCCACGCCCTGCTGATGCAGGACACGCACAGGCGGCTGATCGAGCGTGGCTATCGCCGGCCCGTGCTGCTGCTGCACCCGCTCGGGGGGTGGACCAAGGACGACGACGTGCCGCTGGCCTGGCGCATGAGGCAGCACGCCGCCGTGCTGGAGGAGGGCGTGCTCCGGCCCGACTCCACCATCGTGGCCATCTTCCCCTCCCCGATGATGTACGCGGGCCCCACTGAGGTAAGCGGCGCCCCCTGGAGGAGGGCCGGCAGCACTGCAGCCTCAGTCACGTTACATTACCTTTACATCACGTTATTGCCATTCAGCAGAAGCTCTTATACAGAGCAACTTACATAGGGTACAGTTTTTGCATGTTATCCATTTATACAGCTGGATATTTACTTAGGCAGTTGTGGGTTAAGTACCTTTCCCAAGGGTACAGCAGCTGTCCCCAGCAGGGAATCGAACTGGCAGCCAATTTTGGTTATGAGCTGTGCGCTTTACCACTATGCTACACTGCTGCCCCTTGTCACGGTCACGGTCTTGGTGACCCTTGCAAAGGGTTTCCGCTTCCTGAGATGGTGAATGAAGGTGGATTAGATATGTGAGTTTCCCTGAAAATCCTTGCTAAATTGACCAAAATTGTGAATTAGTTTTTTTATATGATGGCAGGCAAGATACATTGATCTTTTGTTCTAATTCACTAGCTTGATGTTAACATTGCAGACAACTTGGCTATCTGGCTGGCTTGCACATTAATCTCACTACAGGAGGTCGTTGATGACCTGTGTCATCAAGGCCAAGTGCAGCTTCACAGAAAGGTCACTGAGAATGTACATCTGAGTGGAAACCCTGCTTTAAATTTATTGAAGAGCAGGGTACTGAACACCTTAAGGAATATTTGCAAATGGCAGGGTCTGAAAGACTAGTGGTCATAGGGTGAGGCCTGATTCATTGTTTTTATCATGGTGCCAGACTAGATTTGTCAAGATTTCTTTATTGTAGTGGCATCAGGATGGTCTACATCAGGTTTTCCCTGTGTAGATTTAATTTGTGTGCCTCTTGAGGTTTGTAGAATGAAATCAGCTTGTCTAGTGGATTCCAGGCACATATGGTTAATACACTGCAGAGACAGAAATAAGACAGATTCTCTATGTTGGAACATCACCAAAGGACCTTGCCAGTAGAGGATCGGGACTGATCTGAAGTCACTTGTTTAATGGAAGAAGGTTGTTATAAAAGCATTGTGAGCAGATCTGTCTTGGTCAGTCAGCCGAGGTGCAGATAAGCCAGCCAGCCTCTGCGGCTATGGGCAGGAAGTGCAGATGGTCTGAACATTTAAGGCACGTCAGAAAGAAGTAGCCAATACTGTGGGTCCATCTTCAACACACCTGTTTAACAACAGGGAATCAGATTGGCTGAGGCTGCTGAGCTGTACACAGCCATTGGGTTTATTTGAGGAGCAATGTTTTAAGTGCAGTTGAAATTGAAACAGCATGCATTAAGACATCCTCTCTGTGCTGGTTGTAGATTATTATTATAAATTACCGATGCTATGCCAGTGCTATTAGTATCATTCTGCATAATTACACTGCTATACAGTTTAATTTATAAATACGCTTTAATGTAAAATACATGTTAAACGAAGCATCCACAGTCACTTTTTAAAAAAGACCCAATTAAACTTATTTGCTTGAAAGGTCTTCATTTGAACCGCAGTTTACAGCTTTCCTACGCTTAAAAGCTGACTGTTTGTCAGACTTAGTCATGGACTGAGGTTCGAGAGGAGCTGCAGTGGGGAATGTCCCTTTGAGATGGGGCGGGGCTGGGTTTTGCTCGCGTGACTGACTGGGCTCTCTGCCGTTCCTCAGGTCCAGTGGCACTGCAGGGCTCGGATGGTGGCCGGGGCCAACTTCTACATCGTGGGCCGGGACCCCGCGGGGATGCCCCACCCGGACACGGGAAAGGACCTGTACGAGCCCACGCACGGGGCCAAGGTGCTGACCATGGCCCCCGGGCTCATCACGCTGGAGATCGTGCCTTTCAAGGTGGCCGCCTACAACAAGGTGAAGATGTGCATGGACTTCTACGACCCCAAAAAGTGAGTCCGCTCTCCTAACGCCCCCACACAGCTAACACCGCCCAGATTCCAGTTCTCACCTCTGCTGTGCGCACAAACAGTAATGATAACAATAATATCCACCACCTTTGAAGTTTTATCTGAGGATACAAAGTGTTTACCTTAGATTTAAAGGTAACCCGCTGAAAGATAAAAGCTGCCGGGTAGATCCTAGGTAGGCTGGCTGGGTACTGTTGCCCCTGGAAAAAAATTCCCTTAACCTCTATAAAACTAACCTTCTGTATAACTAAGAATGGGAAAAAAGGGTAAGTTCAAATGGGTATTCCTTAAAAATCACAAGGAGTTTTTTTTTCAAAAAAATATTCATGACGCTGTTGGATGTAGTGTACATTTCATTGTCAACAGAGAGTGATGGGTAAGATTTACAGCCATATAAACGTCTCCACAAAACTAGTTCAGCAGTTTCTGTTATTTTTTTCTTCTTTAGGGAGAAGAGAAACTTGGTTTACAGCAAGTACTGTTATGGATAAAATTCTCTAGCATGTAAACAGTTAAGTGCCGTGTTTAAAGCGGCGGAACTATCATTCAGCTCCTCAAGTGCAACGTCAGTGTGTGTTTTCCTTTCATTTTCTTATCTGCACGAATCTGAACCGGGGGATAAACAGGAACGCTTTTATTTTCTTACCCTTTTACAGCGTTGCGCCGTTCCGGAAGCTTTGATGTGTTACGAAAATCAGACGGAGCTATTATTTATTGCATATTTGTATACGGATACCATAGACCGCGAATACCAGCGAATGTTGTCTGTCAACGTTGTGATGATAAATAGTACCGACACCCGAGCTGTGGTGTTAATGAGCCATGGCTGCCAGAGATCATGACTGAAAACGCTGTCGGCACAGACCCCTCTGCAGCAGAAACCTGGCGCAGTTTTCAGGCAGTGTTTGAAGACCTGCTCGGGCGTTACAGACATCCCAGTTCAGTTCATATAAACGGCAAAATTTACTGGCAGTGTGAGACTGCTCTGCACTTTAACACCTCAGTGCCAAACAGACTACTCTTTGCATGTCCTTAATACCTCCTTACACCTGCATTCTCTGTTCTCGCTCTGTGTGGGGTAGTTGGCCGGGGGAATTAGTGTGTAGGATGAAGGTTTGTGTGTAAGAACATTCTTCTCAAAGCTTGTTGGTGGGCAGTACATAGTGTGGAGGCACCTAAAAAGGTTGACAATCAGGCAGGGGTAACATTTCCAAGCCGTTGGGATACAAATGCATTGATGCTGGTGGCGTGAGTGTGTAAGGGGTGTGTTTGTACGCCTGTCTCCCGACACTTCCGTGCTAAGTATATGGAGTGAAGCCTGAAAACTGCTGTTTGCTGGCTACTTCCGAAAGTGATACGTTTGAAACGCTAAGTGGTAGGCTTTTCCTCAGTGTGGTAGTTTTCAGTTAGCGCCTTTGTTTCTCCAGACAGTTTCAGACACGCTGTGTGGAGCTGGGTTCATAGCCGTGCGCTGGCACTTCCCTCATAGCTGGAGCTCAGGTTGGTGGGAGCAAAGGCTAAAACTCAGTCTGCATTTCAAAGGGTCCGCTTGGCGCCTTCCGAAATTTATGGCGGCCTGTCTGCTCTCCCCCTGCTCGGCTGCACGTTATTGGGCTGTGCCAAATTTCAAATGAATATGGATCCGAAGACTAATTGCCAGCGATCCCCCTAAAAGTCTCCCTTAAAGTTTGGCTTAATGGCTCAAATCAATGCAAGCTGTTTCTCATTTGACTGCATACTGAGTTGTCTCTCCGGAATATGGTTTTTGCAGTCTGCAGTCCACCCCCAATTAATACTATTCGAACAAAGTGCTGCAGTTCCCCCGCTTCAGACAGTCCCGTGTCTCAGTAAACTGCTTATTGATAGTGCTTTATTGTCCCATTCAAAATGCGGTTTAGCTGTAATTTCACCTTGAACTTTGAGAAGGTGATAGGCCTACTCTTTAAACTGAGCATCCCAGTACTGCAGAGCTAGAATTCTACAATGGCTGAGAAGAGAGACACGGTGTGCTTTTCAGCAGTGTTTTTTGGAGACCGTGTTCCGAGTTGCCCTGAGCAGAGGGCACGCCGATGCTGAAAGAGTACTGTGCATTCGGCACAGGGTGTTCTGGGTCCCGCTCCGCCGTGGGAATGGGTGAGAGGCGGCATGTTTGTGTCAGGAACTGCTGTGGGGGGTGGGGTGGGGGAGAGGGGGGCGGCTCCACGGTAACTCAGGAAACCGGGCACGTTCGACAGCTTTCTGCCACCTGTCCGCCAAGTGTGGGGGGGCGCGTCTGGGGCCTGGGACAGGCTGTTTGCACCAGTGAGACGTATTAACACTTGGTTGTAATAGCAAATAAAATGAGCGGATTGACACTAAATGGGACCGCTGGAGCCCCAGTCTGGTCACTGTGTGGAGAACAGGCTTTTGTGTTTGAGCAATTAGGGAATGCCCATGCAACTGTGTCAGAACCTTTCTCTGATCAACCCTCCAATTGAAATGGCAAGACATAAAACTGTCATAAAAAAAAACAGTTTATGATAAAAGATTGTTTAAAAAAAAGCATTGGGACAAATTCATGCAAGCAGAAGGTCGATATGAAAGAATCAAATCAAAGTGGGTGAGTGGGTCTGTCAGTGGTGCTGCTCTGTTGTGGTGGCAGGCCTGGAATGAGCTGTTTGTAAGAAGATTTATTTTTCTACTTCTGTGTTTGGATTGAAATATCTAATAAAGGAAGAATATTTCATTTAGCTGTGCGGCATGCTAATATGGTGGAGCCGCAGAGGGCTGTATTTAGACTGGTGAATTGTTCGCGGGGATTTTTGCATGTAAATTGAAGAGACTGATTAGTCGTGTTTATCAGACGTTTTGCCCCGCTGTTTATTTTTTTAACCATTTGTTTAAACTGGAACGTGTAGCAGAAGGTTTGAGTTTAATGGCAGACGCCTGAGGTTTAGATTCCTGCCTCTTTTTCTGTTGCCTTGAAGCAAAGACCAGCTATTTATCCCCCCGCCCACAAGTTTGTTTCACTGAACATGTTGGAGGGGACCAGCGTGAGGCACTCTTCACATCTCATGAAGTGTTCAGTGTGGTATTTCTGAACATTTCAGACTTTTTTGCCCTTGGCAGGAACGTTTGTGTGAAAATGTCTGCTGTAATGACAGGCGAGCGCACTGCACACACAGGCCGTTGCCAGAACGTCACTAACGAGCGAATGCTCTGTCTCTTCTCTCTCTTCCAGCCACCAGGACTACGACTTCATCTCAGGAACGCGAATGCGCAAGATGGCCAGAGAGGGCCAGAACCCTCCGGAAGGCTTCATGGCCCCCAAGGCCTGGACCGTGCTGAAGGAATACTACAAGTCTTTGGAGAAAGCTTAAGCTGTATTACGTGCAGAGCAGATCTTTTAGTGGTTAGGGTTTAAAAGTGGGACCACCCAACAACTGCGTTCCTCCACTCTTTCTGTGGTTCCTACGAGGAAGTCACTCCCAAAAGCAAAGACACTCTTAAAGCTGCCCGTCACTGTTTTTAGTCTTAACACACTGAAAAGTACTGTTGTGTGGATGTTGTTTAATACAATGCACCAAATCATTTGTTCCATTTGACACAAATACAAACCGGTAAATGTATTTGAAAGATCAAACGGTTTTAGCTTAGGTTGTTGATCTCAAAAGATATTTCTACGGAAAGGGACAACGGTTCATTGTGTAATTTTCATGGCTTTAAAAAAATATTTTTGGAGGGACAGGCTTCCTTTTACAAATACCTGAAATGCTAAATGTCTATGCGCTGTGTCTAACTGAAAATATTTATGCGTAATAGCCATCATGTTCTAATTTATCAATTATGTTTTCCCCCATGGATAAAAGAGCATGTTAACAGGATTAGAGATTGCACTGTACTACTACCAGTTTTCTTTTCTTTTTTATACTGCAAAAAACTTCATTTCCTTTTAACTTCAGATTTCTTCATCGCAGAGCGATGTTTAAAAACGTGTCAGAGGTGGTTGAGATGAGTTAATGTGGTGGTCTTTGCCAAACCTCAGTTAGACTGTGTAACTGATGGATAATTAGTGTCTTACTGTGTAATATTTCATTTACACAGACATTGGCCCCCTATTCAGTGATGCAATAATAACCACAATGGCCAGTCTAATTGGCAGTCTTACCTGAAGTGTGCTAGCACTGATGCCTGGGGCAGTGGTTGCTGACCTTCACAACCTCCTGCTGTTTTGTACTGTAACCTGGACATTAAAGTCTTGCCATTGGCCTTTCAGAAGCATGGCAATAACAAGCCCTGCTTGTAGGAAGGTACGATTGTCCTTAAGGATGCTTTACTTTGACGACAGAGCTAGATAAAGGATCAAAACATATGATTTGTAAAGCTCATTACTTATGGAAAAAGACATAACTAAAACTTATGGGCATTACTTATACATGATACCTAATTCTAATTATGGAAAGTTCAGGCCACTGCTATTCAAGACTCAATTTTCCATGTTCATCTGCTTCTCAGTCTTCGAGCATATAAACTTTAAACCAATTGAAATAACAATCATTAAGACCAGTGCTGGCTCGGTCAGATGAATTTCAGGATGTCAAAGATCATGTAGACAGCCAAAGCTAATTGCAGCGCTTTGACAAAATTTGTTTAAATGTCTTTGGCAAAAAAAATTAATTTTGTTTTTGAGCTTTTACTGAACAAAGAAGAATGATTGTATTTGATCTTTAGCCGTTAATTGCCCGTGCCACATACCATAAGTACAGAAGATTCTTTTGACTGAAGCAGCTGCAGGTTTCTTTGAAAAGAAAGTTCTGTATCATACTCATTAAGAGAGCAGAGAATACCTCTGCAGCAATAACATACAGTATGTGACCCATACAGATCAAAATTTTTTGATGGGGATATGCAAAACCTTATTAGGCTCAAATTAAATTAAACCCTTAGATGAAAACAATGTCACTGGTAAACCTGCGATTCCATACTGATTTGGAACAATGTTTGTTTGTCTCTTGTATCTAGCATGCAGTCGCCCTTATGACGTGCAGGAATATTGACATGTCAGGACTGTTAGTGTCAGTGATTGTTACATTTTTTAGCGTGGTGTTACTTGATTTCTTTATTTTTCTTAGCTCTGGATTTTATTTCGGTTGTTTGGATATTCTGTTACTGTTGTTTGCCAGTGAGTCGTTTTTGTCGATGTGACGGTTAATGGTCAGATCTGGGCAGCACTGTTGTTCCTGTAACTCTCTATTAAATCATTCCTAGCAAACACACCTGCGTTTGAAAGTGTTCATTTCCAAACTGACGCTTCACAAATGTATCTGAATTGCATGCAAATGCAAGTGCATTTGAATTTGCTATCCAGGGCACCCCCTGGCACTGACACAAAACATTGCCACGTCAAGCTGTCCTCCAATATACCAGCATCCATCCAGAGCTACAATCCCAACTGTCTCTGAATGTACAAACACCCATTTAGGACTAAAATGCAGACTGAACAGAAATACCTTCAAAATAAGCACGTCAGATACTGTACCAGTCAAAAGTTTGGACAGACCTGATTGAAGGGAGGTTTCTCATTATCTTAAAGGCATTATCTTAAGACTCTATTTAAAAGAAGTGCTTGAAATTTCTTTAAACTTGACTTCAGCTTCACTATATATATTTGTCTATGAATTTCTTCCCAAAAAAACAAAAATTAAATATCTTTGGCTACTTTGAAGAATCTAAAATAGATGGTTTTGACTCTTGGTCACTGCAAAATTTCATTTGCATTACTTCATAGTTTTGATGTCTGTACTATTATTCTAAAATGTGGAAAAAAGTAAAAATAAGCAAAAAGCGCAAATATGCCTAAGACAGTGCTGTCATTTTCCCTTGAAGCCTCAGATATTGCTGTAAAACCTTACTGTGCACTAGTTACCCTTACAGCGGTGTTCTTAAAGGCTTGGTAGTTCAGAGTATGTGCACAGCAGGGTGAGGAAAAACTCCCAGGTGGTTCCCAGATGCAGATTTAAGTGGAACAGAGAGGGTTAATTGCTCTTTAAAGGAGCTCCCTCTTGAGAGATATTCTGGATCTTTTTCTTTGTGTTCTGCCTCCTACAACGTAATGGAGAGACCTGCCACCTGCGACGCTGTCTTTGTGAAATCGTGTTGAATCTCAAATTGCAATCAAGGTCGGGCCTTGACACCACTTCAAAAGGAGTACTTTGTGTGCTGCAATGCTTGGACTCTGCTGCAATGGGAATCTCTGTCCCATGTGAAGCGTGCACTCTTATTGCTGTTTAAAGAACCACAGTTAAAATCAGAACTGCATTGGTGTATAATATCACTACTGTAACTCAGCATTAACCTGAGGTGTCCACTTTGAGCCACAGTGTGTATTGTGATAAAATTTTTTTTAAGCAATTACGCCTTTTTACTGCTGGCAGTGTGCAGCTGAAGGGGGAGGGCATTGAGGTTGGCCATCATTGTCTCCTTAAATCTCATTGAGGAACTGAGGGTACAAATTGTTACCAAGGTACATGAACAGAGACCTGAGAACAACCTCTTTAGACTAATCTAATCAGCACATGGGATGTCCTACAATAGGAGCATCTTGTTTGACAGCAGTCATTAAAACAGAAGGGGC
Organism: Megalops atlanticus; assembly: GCA_019176425.1. Taxonomy (NCBI): domain Eukaryota; kingdom Metazoa; phylum Chordata; class Actinopteri; order Elopiformes; family Megalopidae; genus Megalops; species Megalops atlanticus. The sequence goes on along the minus strand of CM032894.1, from coordinate 8,275,464 downwards.
ATCTACACAATATTAAACTTTAAATTTTTTCTATGCATGTTGTTATTACCAGCAAAAGTCTTCCAAGATCAGGCAATTTCTGTTTTGGTGAATAATTCATCTTGATTGCCAGTGTATGAAATTCACCGTCTTTATGCACTTTGATATCCTTGAAGCATTCATTCTACAGTAATAATCAGCTTTTGCCAAGACAAAAAATATTTATGTTTAAAGGGAAGAAAATGTCTTAGCCAATGTTTTGAAATGCAGATTATTTTCTTAAGACATTTCTCAAAAGAGTAAGTCCAAGTCTTTAAAAGAGACAAGTCTTCTCCTAAAGACGGAAAATAAAATATCACGTTGTATTTTTGAATACAACAATATGACATGATTATATCCAAACTGCGGGATCCCAGCAAACCACAGACTCCAACCCCAATACACAGGAGTCCAGTGAACAGTAAACACCAGGTTTGTTGTTTGTTGTCTAAAGTTTACATAGAAATCCTCTTTGTGTCAGAGTGAGCATACAGATCTAAAAACAGTGGGTTAGTGTGGCTTTATAAGAAGGGAACAGTCTTAGAAGTGTTTTGTGAAGACTATATTGATCAGCCTTTAGGGAACTGATCTTTCCACTCAGTTCTATATTTTATGTTTCATTCTTCCTTGATTTGGTCTTCCACATTTTCTCACACCATAATCTTCCTGTTAGAAATTTCTGAGTGACAACTGATGATCGATTATGTACACAATTATACAATTATTTTTAAGAGGCATCAGAAGCCAGATTTTGAAGTAGATAATTGAAGTTGGAATTTGTGATTAGCCAGTCCTCTACATGTCCAAAGCTTAAGAAACTATCCTCCATCGGGAAGATTCTCCAAGCTCTTGTGCTCTGCTCTGGCGTGGTGCACGCTATGACATCACAGCTCTACCAGAAGGTATATTGCTTACATGAATTCTGCTGCTTTCAGCTACAGTTTCCTTCCATCTGGTTTGCATTTCATTCAAAGCAAGTTGTGATAAAAAACGAGTGGCTTCTCAGGCAAAATGGATCACAGTGGTACTGTACATAAGCAGGGTGACTGTATGCAGGAATGAATAGGAAAATCAAAGAAAACCAGAAAGAGCCCCTCAAACGCAAGCGCAGTAATTGTCAGCGTTTCCATTTTTGATTGAAATCAGATCCAGTCTGACTCGAATGAAATATCAAACCAAGAACTGCAGCCCAACTATTCAGATATTTAATGGAGAACATATTATAGTAATATGTAGGATTTCCCAGCTGTAGCTAAAAACAACAGCATTGCCCTGAACGTACATCATTGTAGATACATTAGACAGTAGATACAATATTCTGTGTTACTCCTGGCTCAGTTTACCACATACGATTCAGTCAAAGGCTGCAAAAACTCCACGACTTCATAACGCCGCAGCTAGATACAGAGATATCACCTTCAGGGATGGATGTCACACGTTAATCGGTGCTGCCAGCTCAGATCAAAGAGCGCAGCTGCTCCGTGGCAGTGGGGCATCTGGTGAGGGGTTACTAGCAGCTGGCAGCCACTAAGGAGAGCCCCTACGTGTGTCCTGAGCCCCCCACCTACTCAGCGCTGTACAACGATAAGGCGGGCCTGGCCTGCTGCCATCAACATGGAGAAACAAGGGATCATTGTCACGGTGGCGGCAGGTGCATTTCCTGGGGCCGAGAACCAAGGTGAGGAATCAGACAGGAGGTAAAAGAGAGGTGAGGTGTGTGTGTGTGTGTGTGTGTGTGTGTGTGTGTGTGTGTGTGTGTGTGTGTGTGTGTGTGTGTGTGTGTGTGTGTGTGTGTGTGTGTGTGTGTGTGTGTATGTATTGTGAGGGGCAGGGGGTTAATGTCTCTTTCAGTTTCAGGCTTCTCTCTTGAACACATCTAAAAGCATGCATGTTGCTACCTAGATTGGGCAGACAGCATCTCTGATCGTCTATGGAAATTTCCGCATCAGATGTGCAATTCTATACCAGTGTCTTAAGGTATCTGGGGAGCCTTTAATTTTGGTTATGATGTTATACTGTGATGATGATGTCATTCAGGAGATGAGCTCATACAATACAACAGAAAACAACAACTCTTGTAAAACACACAAAACCTTTGTGAACTGCAAGGACATTTAATAAACATGTTGATATAAAATTACACATCAGGTGTATATGCATAGAATTTAATAAAGACTTTTTAATTTAATAAAGATTAAAAATAAACTGAAGGACAGTATCTGTTGGGGGGAAATCACATCAGAAAAATACAGGTTCAAAGCAAATGTGTTTTGTAATAATCTCACGAGACTGTTTATTTGAGTCTTTTACACTTTGATGTTGCAAGACCACACACAGTTTTATTAATTATAAAGTCACCTTGTTTAGAACATAAACATATTCCCAGAAATGTAATGTTTATGATTGCAGATGACTATTAATGATTCACATCAAGTGATTTCCACTGTGCCACATTAACAACCTCATATTAAATATGCTCTGTTTACTATAGTCAACACAAAGTTGTGCTTTCCGTCAGATGATGTTTATGTGATGAAACAGTAACTAGCTGGCAATGTGCTTTTTAAATATGAACTTTTGATAACACTGCTACTTTCAGACAAGAAAATGTGAGAGAAATATCCATTGCACATGTTCATTCTGCTCCCTGAAAGTAGACTCAATAATCCATCATGCAGTATTGGGAAACATTCACGTTAGAGTGACAGCATTTCGTTCATGGATATTGGCTGAAGCATTGATCCCACAGGTTCTGTAGGCCATTACAAACCACTGACACCTGCATCCCAGATGAATCTCCCAGAAAACACTGTGTTTCTGCTGCAGCAATCTCACCTAGATTGGAACCTTTCTGCTAAGTGTTCTCTTTAAACTGCTGCGCACGTGATGGTGATGGTTCCCACGTGCCCTTCAAGTCTCACACCTTTGTTTTCACATGTGTTTAGCCTCCTGCTGGAAAGGGCTCACTACAATTGCCCCCACCCCCACCCCCCCGCCCCAATGAGTCCAATGGTGATCTGAAAATGATTTGTTGTAAATGCATGTGAACAGGCTGTGCCGAAAAACATTGATCTTGGGCTTGTTAGCTGAACACATACCAGGATGGCACACATGCTCTAGCTCTATAAGACACGTAGGCTGAGATTGTAATATGTCACAGCTCAGACTTGCCCCCAGTTTCTGTAATGTAAACAGAAGTGGAAATGTACCGACGTTGGCATCACCTGCGTTGTCTCTTGTTCTGCGGAACAGGAAACTGGGTCTATTATCTGACGCGCACTCGAAAACAATGGCCGCGGTTCCGATTTTATCTGCGGTTATGTGCTCATCGCTAGTATCTGGACCACCCTCAGGGAACTCGCGCCACACATTAAAAAAACATCCTACCATACGCCGGGGTCAGACGGCAGCTCTGTTTTCACTGTGTGGTTTGTCACAGAGGAGGCCCTTTTTTGAACTGTAATTAACAAAGGAACAAGGAAACGGCGACGTGTGCCAAGGACTTCAAAGAGCAAATGAGATCAAGGTTAAATGGAGTGATGTGCTCAGGGCTAATTGGTTTAGGCCTACCCCCCGTCCGGAACCCCCCAACCACAGGGCACGGTGCCGTGATTGCGCAACACCTCGCACCCCTGCCAGGGCAGCCATTATAGACACACAGGGGTTTTTCTGGAAACTGTTGCAGCCCAAAGAGAACAAGGTGAGCAGTTTTCATGCCTTACGAACATCAGGTGCTCCCTCTGTGATGTTCCAGCAGGGTACTGCATGTGTAGGATAATGTTGTTTGTGTAGTTCACAGGACAGCCATTTCGCAAGCCGAAAGGAGACATAAGTATGAGACATTGTTTAACATTCGTCATTCATTTTTTTTATTGTGAATACAAAGATTATTTGTTTTTTTGTTTCCAGTTTTGATAATCTTTTGCAAAAAATATTTTGACACTAAAAAGCGACATCTTCAAACAAGATGTGCAGTTCACGTTATTACATTATAAAGTTGTATGGCTCATTCTTGTGGGCCATCATGAGATCTTGAAAATGTTCTAGAGTTCTGTTCTGGCCAGAGATACTTTGTGCATTCTGACAGTAATTTCAGCATTAATTCAGAAAAGAGGTAAGGGGTCTTAAAAAGACACATGACTGCTTAAAACTGGCATTTAGCAAGTGTGTTTTCATAGCAAATTAAATTTAATTCTTTTCAAACTAGACTAATGAAAAAAAATCACTCATGAACTCATTTGCCAAAACAACACATTCATAGTTAAGCAGTTTAGAAGGGTATTGCAGTGCTCCCCAGAGGTGGTCCAGTGTGTGCAGTGTCTACATTGGGTGACTGCCTTAAGTTGATTAGGTTTCATTCTGATATTAACTGTATGCTTACCTGGTTTTTATACCTGTTAAGTGCCAGATGTCATTGAAGAGGAAAATGTATTATCAAATGAGTTTGAAAAACAGAAAAATACAAAGATTAAGATCTTCATATTGTTATTAATCTAATATCAAAGATCATAGGTCTATCAATCTTGTGTTGCTGTTAATACCCGACCCATTAACAATGCCCCAGTAACTGTTTCAGTTAAGCTCAATTAGCTCTTCAATTAATCAATTGCTGTAGGTCATATTGCAGTTCATTGAACAAGTTTTCTTTGATCACTATAAATCAATATTTTCTTTGATCACTATAAATCAATGTTTAAGGGGTAAAACTGAAAACTTTACAGCCTAACCACACAATACGTTTCTTTCAGGAAGGACAACCAACGAACGCCTGTTAAGTGGTGTCAGTCAGCATTCAGCTGACAGCTCAAGTAAACCTAATTAAATAAGAGCTGAGCCGATGTGGAAAACCAGCTCATGCAAAAAGCGCACCCTTGGGCTGGAGCTGAGCAAGACATCATGAGTTCACTGCACGCGTGACACACAGCAGTGACACCTTTATAGTCATGATGCAGGCCGTGATATAGAGGTCGTTTCATCGGCGGAATAACATATCACACATAAAACAGGGCACGCACTAACACACGCACATGTCTCAGAGGAGGTGTGAAATGTGTCGTGGCATTCACACTCTATTTAGAGGAGGCCGTGTGACTCGGGAATACGTCTGTCCGCCCGGGCCTGGAGACAGGAGCGTCCCGCGCCCCTCACATCGGAGCACGTGACCCAGGGCAGGCAAGCTGCTCTGCCTATAGAGCCGGGCCAAAAGTTTGGACACACCTACTCATAGGAAGGGTTTTTGTTTATTTTTTTATTGTTTTCCACGTCTTAGAATAACAGTAGAGACATTGAAACTGTGCAATAACACAAATGGAATTATGCAGTGACCAAAAAAAGTCTTCAACAAATCAAAACTACCTTATATTTTAGATCCTTCAATGTAGCCACAAAACAAAGTTTTTTTGGAAAGAAATTCATACATAGGCATCAACTTCACTATTTATATACGTCTAAGAAATAAATTTCAAGCGTTTAAGCATAAGTCTTCAGATCGAAATATCTCTGAATGCGTGTTTCCCATTATCTCAATCATGTGCGTCCTTTGACCGGCATTGTACGTGCAGTACACTGACCGCTTTTGCTTCCCGTGGCGTGCGGAATGGTGTGGACACCAGGCTGGTGAGTCAGCCAGATGCCAGATGGAGTTCTTTGACAGCTCCGTGGCACAGCGGTAAAGAAGTTAGACCTGTAACCTACAGGTTTGAGGTTTGATTCTCCAGTGGGCACAGCAGATGTATCATTGAGAGAGGTACTTAATATCAACTGCTTCGGTAAATATCCAGCTGTTTAAGAACATAAAAATGTTTAATGAGGTGAGCAAAACATCCAGCCATGCTTGGCCTGTCAGTCTGCCTATAGTCTCACTGGAATCTCTCTGTAGCTGATCCATCGCTGTGTCAAATTTGGTCTTCAAAACTCCAAGGGTCTGTGCTGCTACTAAGGATCCTGGTGAGCCATGATGTGCATTTATAACCTAAACTGAAAGACTTATCCAAAGTGGGAACAAATGAACACTCACCCTAACGTTCCTGTTTTATTTGATCTAATTACCATTATTAATGCTACTTCTATACGTGCATAAACCAGCAAAGTTCATTAAGGATGAATTATATCTTGACCGGATATATCAGTTTCCAGATGCCATGAGGAGCCTGCCAGTGTATCCCCTGAAGATATATATACACAATCGCATTGACAAGGATCACACTTGGAAGCTCAGCACTCATTTCGTGTTCATTTAGAGGGCCTGTGCCGTTATTACCTGTGAGTGACTTCCTGCGTTCGTGTGTGCAAATAAAGAATAGTGATGTCATCCCACAGGCCTTTCGCAGAGTGCTCTTGGAGGTCTCAAATTTCCTCCCATCATTAGAGGAGCTGTCATTTGAGATCTCGCTGTATTTGTCTTGGACATTGTTCTTGCTTTGATTTAAAACTGCGGTAATTATTCCTGCTCCACTTTCCTGTGGAAGAGCGCAGAACAGAGGAGCCCGGAGCTTTACAAGCGTGCACACAGTAGGTACAGCTCAAGAGTAATGAGAATATAAACGGCCCAATTAAATGCCTCTTTTATGCTTTCTTCGCCGATGCGTTTTGCAATTCCGCTGCTATTGTGCTCACTTCCACCCCCCGAGCATGAATAGGGCCGGATGTGAAAAGTGAGGAGATGAAATTGAACCAGGTTTCCTCTTTTATCTTCGCATCTCTAAACAAAAATAAATAAATGAATAAAACCTGAGAGGGGAATGGAGAGCTTTGTTCGTTTAAAGATTCCGTGCAGCCGGGATTTGAGTGCAAGTGTGACTCACCTGGCCCTTGTTCTCAGTTCCACTTACAAATACACATTGATCTTAACCCCAATAACCCCAATGAAAAACTTAACCCCAGAGACACACACACATACACTTACGCACAAGGTAATGTTAACCCCACAGACAAACACATACATTAATCTTAGCCCCACTGACAAACGCAAAGTGTTGTTAACCCTGAAGGCTAACGTATCAGATATGCGTCCTTCGTTGTGTTGTGTTTCATCAGCAAGTAACAATTTCTGACCAGCCAAAGACAATCTTCACTGATTATATGCATTATTGACATTCCTTGTTTTAGCAATCCATTGTGGTTTAATTAAGTTATAGAATAAAAAATAAAAACAGACTCATAACAGGCAAACACGTACAAGACACTTACAACCTTTGTTAAGCAACTACTACTATGCTTGTCTTCAGAATACAATGGGCTGGAATATAATGTATGCCCTCCAAATCAAGCCCCTTTTACATTTTAATCCCTTCAAGCACACTTATCAATGGCAAGTTTCCTTTTAAAACATTTCATACTGTAGCATATATAGAAACCATGCATTACTATCAACATTTCCAAGTAGATACTTGGAAGATCTGGAAGAGTCTGGAAGAGTTGGAAGAGTAGATACTGCCCACCTTGCAATCAGACATGCAACCCTAGAGTTAGAAAGTATAGCTCCTTATCCAGTGAGTAAATGGCAAACCACTTGTGCATGCTGCTTGAGAATTATGAAATGGCAGAAATAGATTTTAACATAAATAGCTATGGTAAATTCTTGGTTTTTTTATGGATACCACAGATTCTTAGAAATGTTAGTCTTTCCTAGAAGACGCTCCAGCGCATTTAAATGGATTACATTTTTTAGCTGGCAAACGATGACCTTCTCGGAAGCACTTGCTTAAGTGCATTCCAGAGGAAGAAAAAAAAAAACATTTTTGCCTCAGAAAGTGAACTGAAGCAATAAAGTGCTATGCAATGGTATAACAGTGCTAGTGACATGTTGTATGAAAGCTTTACCTGATTTTGCTCGGTTGTAGGAAATGGCCTATATTTGATGTCAACATAAAAATGTCACCTGTGATCTAATAAACATCCACAGATTATCACATATGTATTTCAAGCTATCATACCCTGTCAGTCAGAAGTACTACTGGCATTGACATTATTCAAAATTCCTGATGGTGCTGCAATACTCAGTGCTCACAGACCTAAGATGTCAGATCTAAGAAGGCCAAGAAATATACACTTGACTTTTTTACACATACAATACAGAACAGCACACAAACAGTGAGTAAACCACTTTACAGTCAAATAAACCAGAGTGCAGTCAGATACATAGGAAAAAAATGTCCAGTAGAAAACAATGAAACGGTCCATGTATAGTGGTCAATACTTGCGCTAATCTCATTTGTTTGAATGAAATTGAAAACAGGCAATTAAGTAAAAACAGGAATAAACGTTAAAAACGACAAAGTCATGGAATGAAAACAAGTGTGGTGGAAGCACAGAATGTATTTGATCATTCTAAAATCCCAGTGGAAATATAATTGAAAACGTAAGAATTTATTCTTTAACAGGAAGGCATTCCTTCCCAATTATAAAACGCAACAGCTGGTTTCATAATAGGATGCCTTCAAGTAACTTCAAGTAAATGTCACGTATAAATTAACATTAACTGAATTTAATTAGCATTACATGTCCCCTGGGAAGTTTTTCCCTAGGAATGGCAATAGGGAATATTGAACAATATCATATATCGCCACAAAAATGTTTTTGGTATAGAAAATGCCAAAAAGGGATATGTTCAAAGCAGTATCCTCTATAAGTCTGTAAAAACAACTTGCAAAAATAGGTTTGCCATTAAAATGATTGATATAAAAATGAAGCCAAGTTACACTTAACAATTTGGGAAACACAAACACAAACTATTCCAATGCAGTGCAACCCAGTGTTTCCCATATTCTTTTGTGTAACTTGGCCATGTGTTTCTTCATCTAACCATCCAAAGAGAATGTGGTGTTTTAAACTCTTACCCAGAGCAACGATGTGCATGTCCTCTTCATGGCTGTCATGCCAAAGAAAATGCATGAGACTGGATCTGGATTAATGAGTCTGTTTTCTCTATTTGCAAATCAATAAAGGTAGCTACCATTGGCTTCAGGTTCACAGCTGAGAAAATGCCATCAATCTCTTTCTTTCCCGGTAATTGTTGTTTCTTAGACCCAGGTTTGTTATGTTCTTGTAGATCCATGCTGTCAATACCAAGCCCATGACATATTCATCTTCTGACATATTTCAGCATTCCAGCTGACTACTCACTCACATAACTGGCTGGGTTGCCCTGTGGGGAAATTTCCCCCTTGTGATGAGCCAAATAACGTGTCGCTGTTCAACGGATAACCATTGACTGTGGTTGTGTTTGAGATATTGAGACGATGTGAGACTTCCAGACCAAGCCCGGTGGGTGGCCACAAATGAAATTCCACACACAGGAATGCGTTTGGTCGATGTTCGGAAAAGACTGGGTCAAGGGCTACTCTAAAATGAAATTCAAACAATGCTTTTGATGAGCTGAAACATAAAACCTAAAATTCGCAGAGAAACATTTGTTTTCAGACAGTTCTGCGTATTTATTTACAACAATTGTACTGGCCATATGATAACCGAAGTTTGCTTTAGCGTGTAGACGGAGATAGCTCCAATGTCTCTGTGTTGAAACCTGTGTCAGGCTGAAGGCCCAAACATGGATGACTGTTTCTCTTGGAACTGCTGTCAGCTGGGTCCCATGTGTTGGAAAGAGAAAATGAAGAGGTTGCTGCTTGTATGCAAGACAGGGGCTGAAGCAGCGGGGAATGGACATTCCAAACTCTCGCTGAAACAGAATGGAACCATTCACCGGAGAGAGAAAGGATATGGAGGACTTTGGCTGGCTGTTGACATGTTATTGCTTCTCAGCTTGTCCTTGTCCTGAAAACAGCAGATGCATTGCAAGATGTACTGCGTGTGCATTGCGGAGCGGCATTTTCTAACTGGTTGCAAGGGGGTTGATTTGCAATTGGGAAGTGCTTCTCAGGGATAGTGCCCTATTCATCCTCGGTCTCTATACATATGTGGTACTGGTATGAATGTACTAGTCCTGGGAGGGGATCTTGCGGATGGGGTCCATTAAGTTTTACTGTGAATATATTACCAACTTGGAAGTGCAAGCCGCATACTTTATTGGAAATTTCATGACCTCCGAAAAGCAGGCATAACAGTTTAATGCTGAGTACTGCCATTAAACCTTATCCATAAATATCATGACTATAACTACATCATGAATCATCATATGGACAGATATGGTATGTAGATAATCACCATGAGAAACTGCAATACATCTATATTAGGTGTTTCAAAAACCATGAAGTTTGTATTGTTGGTTCATAACATGGAACAATTAACATTTTAACTAGTGTGTGTCCCATTGAATACGTACAGTATATTGCACTTGGTAATAAACTTATCCCACCTTGTGTGTCTTATGCTGCTCCACCTGATTTAACAGATGTGTTTAGACTGTATCATATATGATCAGTTAATACTTTGTCCAATGGTCAATGATAGTTAATGCTGGAGCTCCAGCTTCCACACAAACAAATGTAAATCTGTGTGAAGTGAAGGGCAGCTGATTTCTGTCACTGCTGGAAAGGACACATTTATCAGGCATACCATTTTAAATGGCTTGGGGCCAAACACGTCACATGATAATTACACTTGAATGTGCCCATCGATAGCAAGGTAATAGATTTTTTACGCGTCCGCTGATTGCAGTCAGTTATTCAACATTTTCGAGTCATTTGCAGAAGTTCTGTACCATTGATTTGGGGCCTTTCCTGAGGTAAGTACGAGCAGGAAAACTTTGGGGGCACAGGATATCACGACAACACCTCTTGTCACTGTGCCAGAAATCCAAGGCATGGTCTGGTTATGAACTGGCCCTCATAGTCACTCCATTGGCCTTTGGTTCCAAGTAGCAAGCAAGATATATGAGTAGAACCCTGGGAACGTGCTGGGAGCTCTGGACCGCTCTGAACACCACATGTAACTGGTTACCATTTGACCACTTCCTGGCTGTATCTGACAGCAAAACTTGCTTATGATGTCATGCATACAGCAAATTGTTTAGTGTCTTGAAAATATCCCTTTAAAAGAATTGAATGCATGGTATCATAAGCAAATTTGTCTATGATCAAGAAGTTATCGCTTAGGCAACTTTTTGACAACTTCTGTACACGTTCTTAACTGTTTAAGTAGAATGTACAGTTACTGCACGTGACTGACATCTCAAATGAGCTCGTGTCTAGTGTTTAAGGATAAGTGCTCTGAGTGAAAATATCTGTTAAATACACATTAATAGTGAACATGCGAGGGTAACATATACATCTGAATTGCTGAAACCCGAGAGCTGAAAACAAGATCAGAATAAAGGGACATAATTAAGATAAAAAATAAAGTTAAATGCTCTAGCCTGTAACATAATAATTGCGGTAACCAAATCAATGTGCCTTAAAATGCTTGTTATAAACCCTTACTTTGATTATCTGTAACTTGAAATGTCTGTCTTCCATTTAGATTAAAACCATTTCAAAGATTATTTACATTATTTACGAAAAAAAAAGAATGTTTCAAATTCACATGGTATGAGCCCAGCGTATTAAAAGCAAATTAAAATTCTCAGAAACATTCAAACTAACGTTCGTGTAGAAAAAAAGAACATTTTGTTCTTCGCTGCTGTCTGGGGAATATATTTTCTGTGGCATTTCCACTTGGCGGTTTCCACCATCGGACCTCAGACGCTTCATCCCGCCTCTCGATGGCAGGACTGTAAGTGGAGGCAAAACCCCTGCGGCGCGAGTGTATAGCGGAACAGAACTGCCCTGTGACGTCCCTCCCATAACAACTCCCAGGGGGCTCTGCGGGCAAGATGACACTGCAACACTGTCAAGACCCTCAGAGAGGGACTGCAGGGAAACCGCGCTAACACATGTGGTCCATGCCAAAAAAGTTTCTGCAGGGACTCGGTGGATGTTTATGGACTTTAATTCCCCTGGACATACTGTAGCGTGAAGCACGGTTAAATGTGACTCTAATTTTCTTAGCCCGAGTGGCGGTTCGCTTATCTAAACTTCTGCAAAGCCTCTGAACCTTTGTTTGGTTAATCTAACCATTCTTGGTTGAGACTCTTGGTTAACTTAAGCACCGTTTGTTTGGAGCAGGCAATTCAATTAAAAAGCCTTGTCCCGACAGATTTAATTCCAGAGTTTACTCCGCAAAGAGAAACATCTGTCATGTAAATACACTTTTTTCCTGTTCATCATGTGGCAATCAATCAAATCACCCTCTCATTCAGTGCTCCAAGCACATCTAATAGAAAGTGTGGCAAATGCCCAAGTAATAGATAATATTTACATCTTGCCATGACCTCCGAAAACCAAGCCGTAGTGTTGCCTGTGCCTGTAACTAAATCAATAACAGCTTAAAAACTACAAGCAGATATAAAAATCTTTAAAGATCATTAATCAATATTTACAAGAAACATTGCTTAAATTGGACCAGAAAAAACTAACTGAAACAAATTAACACTAAAACTACCCTATCATAATGACTACTGAAGTTCCATACAAATATTTGAGATTAGAATATTCAGACAATCCCTGTGTAATTAACCAGACCTACATAAACAGTTTCCATCTACAAGTATAAAAGTTCCACTGATCACTTTCTTTCTGCGTCAGCTCTTCCCGGCATCCCTCCAGCCCCTCTCCCTACTTTTTTCCCTGTTTATGATGAGCAAATGGGGGGGTCAGTGACCTTGGTCTCATGGTCAGGTGCAGTCCCTGCATCGGACTCCAAGCCAAGGTCATTAGCCTACCCCTCAACAGCGATCTCCACGTTTTTCAATAGACACATTCACATCTTATGGAAATTCATATTTCCCGAATAAGCAATCTGCACACCAGTTTTAGTTTTGAAGCTATATTCAATGCCTTTCGTACTTGATTATTGTGTTTATGTTTCATTGCACTTGAAGAAATATGTTTCACATATTGTCTTATGTGCTTCTTTTTACATTTATAGCCATTACTGTTATTCTGCCAATGTTGCATTGTTTCTGAGTAGTATTGCACTGTTTAAAACTGATTTAGTAGACAATATACATACTCATATCTGCTCTCCAGTCTTTGATCACATAACTTGAGTTTGAAATATTTGGTCCACGTCATTCCAAGTAGCTGAACATGCCCCCAACACATCTGCATTCTCCACACGCATATACACTCTGCCAAACTCTGAGCAAACTGAGCATTGAAGTAATGATATCGTTAACTGTCTCAGCAGCTCAGATTAACACAGTCAGAGCCACTCACATTAACAAGATCTGGGCAGATGGTGCCACATGCACCCTTTATGCCAGATAGGTGGCTTGTGTGTGGAGTTTTCCCTGTGTATGCAGGAATGAATACACCGCCACAGCCTCTTGGTGATGTGCTACATTGCTGAAACATATTTCTGCCGCGTGTGTAAATGCACACGTCGCCCTCTGCCCGCTTGTAACGGGCTGTGTATATCAACATCGCTCTGTATCTGGCCCGGGTTTGTAATTGACGCCACGCGTTTACCCAAACTGGGGGCAGAAGTTAAGAAAGTGCATGCTGCTCAAACCAAGCAATTTCAGTTCCCGTTTATCCCGAGCGCTGCGGCTCATTATGTCAAAGTCTAAAATATTTCTCGAGATTGCGCCGAAAACCTCCCCACCCCCACCCCCTCATGCGGACTGCATTTGTTCTGGTGGTTTGGCTGAGCTTGTCACTGGGGGTTCTGGATGTTTGGACACAGGGATGATGCAGAAGGCTTGTGGGAAAGGATAAAACAAATCTGTTTATCATCTCGACTGCATAATTGCAAAGTGAAACGTGGAGAGGGATATGATTAAATGTAATTACTGGTGAGGGACAGTCTTCGTCGCCAGCTGGAAGGTCTGCACAAAGGTCCAGCAAACAGGTCTCAGAACCGGGAGATCATAACAGATGTGTGCACAGCAACTGAACAGATGCAATAGATACAAAGGCGAGTATTCAGTGCTGTCCGCACACACCTCTAAGTAACTGTAGACACATAGATGAGTGGTTTTAGAAGAGGCCATTTTCCTGGTCGCCATAGAAAGGTGGTGGTTTTGTCTGAGCCCAAACTGAAAGGTAGACTCAGATATGTGTGTCCCAGGTGATCAAAAAACAAAATATGAAGCTGTGGATTCATTCACTGAATCAGAATATCAAATATTTGATGCTTCTTCATTTAAAATCATGGTTTTAATATCCATTGCAACATGATTGTGCAAGAATTTTCACAAACATTTCTGTTAAGCAGCCATTGTTGGTGTTAGCACATGTTTGCTGGCAGACTTGACTCCTACATCCAACAGTGTACCATACCTGTGCTTGCTTTGATGGAGGTTGTTTCACTGAAATGTTTGCCTTTTTCTATGCCTGACTCAGTTTGCGAGTCCACTGCTTTGCTTTGTACTTTCACAAGAGCAGTGAAAATCTGGAGATCTTTCTGAGGCAATATACACACTCTAATCTCGTTATCAATGTTTGAAACTTACAAATTGCTGATGGGTTGACTTTTTTCTGTTAAATTGGAAACACACACCCGCTTTTGACCGGTCATCTTTTCAAGTTTCTTTTTGAAAGTGGACTTTGAGCAAAGAACACGAAACAGACTTACCAGGTCAAACTTACCACCTGAAACCATCTGGGGCTATCATTTCAAACCTATAAAAACATCAAGGCGCTCTGAAACACCCAACCTTGCCTCTCAGGGGAGATTTTCAGCTTACTGGCACAATATGTTCGTAATCCAATTCACCTCTCTTCCAATAGCAATACTCTGGATTCTCTTATAAAGGATAAGATTGGTTTCATTCATATTAGATTTATACAACTGAACAAAAAAGGCATACAGTAGTCATGCCAGAATTTATGCTCCATATATCTATACATGCCATGGGAGTTGTGCTGAACATATATATATATTAGATTTTTATTTCAAATAAAGCAAGTTTGGTCCAGTGGCCACATGATGCATCTCTCCAAGAAACGTACTGATGAAGTTGTAGTAGAGGACAGAATATGTTTTAATTATAAGAGATTGAGCAAAGACCATAATGAGATCATTGCAAATGAACAGGCACCTGGGAAAGAGAGAACCAAGCCTTAGAAGAAATGGTAGAGGTCAGAGAGGGTTTGACTGTTAAAGCTGTTATTGCAATGGATTCAGAGGCTTAGACTGTGTAAAAATAAGCAACAGAAAATTTTAATTTCTATAACCCATCTCTATTATATTGGAAAGGGTCAGAAGGAATAAAAAACGAGGAACAATTAATACATTTTTAGTGTGAATTCCTGCTGCTAATTCACAAGATCTCAATGTGTTGTTTAATGAAGGGCAAATCTGAAGTCTGCCTATCTGTGATATTTTTTACTGGTTTATTCATTACCTCTGCCTGGTGCCATCGCAGTGTTCTTTCCTCATATGTCTGTTACCACTCTATCCATTCTCCTTACACTCAGTCATACGTCACTGACACTGATGGCACCAACAGATCGGGAACATGCCTTTCCTCTTCGCTGTACGTGAGCTTCTGTTCATCGCCGACATTTGCCGTTGCCGTGGTGCTAATGGGACTGACATGTGCATGTGATCAGCGCAGGAATGAGAGTGCTGTCAGCAGAGGGAAGGCCTACAGGCAGCTGTGTAATTACTGCGCTCCGTGGGGACCAAGGTGGTCGGAGCGCCTGTGCTGATTGCACGCTTACTCATAGCTCTCCGTCCCTAATCAGGATGTGTGTGAGCGCCCAAATACATAAATGATGGGAGTGTGAAGCTGCATTTTTCCTGATGATATCGAAATACCTCCGCTTTCATCCAAACCCCAAGTATTCCGGCACTGACTAACAGATCTCGCTGACCCGTGACCGATCTGGATAAACCCAACAGGAACGAATGGGGGTATAAGCAGATTGCTGTGGCATTAGGAAATAAGTAGTTATTAGTACACAAGATTTCAACACCCTAAGACAGATCTGGGGTCCATGCATCAAATGTTGCCACTGAATGCTCTATCAAACGCTTTGATTTATTTGCCTCATAAACATAAACATATGGCATTGCTCAATGTTTGAGGCCATCTGAAGGACAGTTTTGACAATCACAATCACTGCAGGTTTGTCATCTTGCTTTTTGTGATCTGGAACAAAAGGCATCATTAATGTTACATTGGTAAATTGACCAGAAGAGAACCCGCCTCGGAGGTGACCAGATCTCTAATGCTGTATTGTGGAGATTGTGGCGATCTGGTGTGTGGGCTATTTCGCTCTCAAAGGAACAAGGCGAACTAACCAATACAAGAAACTAACCATTTCATTTTACAAACAAAATGTACAGCTCCCTTAAAAATCTGCACTGAGTGAGAACTTAAAAAAACTTTGACATTCTGTACCATCACATTTTTTTTTCAGACTGAATGATGCTTATTATAACCAACAGTGGAGATCAGCATGTTCTCACCTTGTGACTCTTTGGGTTTTTGGCATGTGCACATCACAGCTTCCAAGACAATGCCACATTGTACCACAGACATTTAATCCAGGGCAGGGGCGCTTCGCTGACAGTGACTGATCATATGAAAATGATGTCACCTCTGCTGTTGGTGAACAGAACAAAGAGAGACTTAAAGCACAGCATGTCTACGGTCTGATTGAAGTGAGGGATCACTGGAAATGGAACGAATAACTTACATGGATCCACAGAAGTAGTCTGTGTACCCTGGGGTAATTCTTTCTGGGAATGGTGGAGATATGTTTTCCTTTTAGGTTGATTTTGAGTTGATCTTTGATGTAGTCCGCACTTTGAGTGGATCGCACTCTGTAATTGTATTACAGTATCTATACCACTATTTACCAATATCTAGAGTGTGACTCACCATGCCCACGTTTTTACATGTTAAACACTCAAACATTCAAAGGTCACACATATTTGTGGACTGTTTACTGATTATTGATTAGCTGGGTCCTAACAAATATGAAAGAGGCAAATGAAGGGTTAATATTTTACTTGTGGGTATAAGCAGAATAATAACTGCAAATTGCAGTTTGGTACAGTAATGCATCCTCCTTCTTAAGGAACTTAAAAAAAAAGTGATCATTTACAATTTACAAATGAAACACTAAATGGAGCAAAAGAGAAAACCTTGCATAGACTCCTGAAAAGGATTTTTTGTACCATTTCCTAAAGTTACAGCACACTACAGTTGTGCTCCAGTTTTTTTTAGATACCCATCAAGCTACCTGTGAAGCACCATGCTTGTTCAACTCACCTTGTCTATCCAGTTCGCAACAACACTGTAACACTGTAACTGTAACACACCACATAGTGCTTATGCACATGGAACACAGCCAGTGCCATAACAGCCAGACTGTAAAAGTGTGTTCAGACTCCTGGCTTTCATTAAAACACAATCAACACATTTCAAGGGCATCATGACTGCAAGAGTAACAGTGGAATTTATCCCCTCTCTCTTCATGCTCTGTCAGATTTGAAATGCGCACTTAAAAATACCACAGATCATACTAGCTCGCATTATGGTTTACCATATTGATTCACTGGAATATTTGGAAAATCACAGCTTATCATGAGAACACAACTTTTATAAGCTATATTGGTTAGGCACGTCATAAATCACAGTTGTGAGTCTCACCGCAAGCTGCAAGAGCTTGGTCACAGTATACACTGCACTTTGGAATACCTTGCTTTTTTGTTCATTAGTGTTTTGAACCTATAGGAAATAAGCACATAATAAGTCATATTTTGGACCCTGCCAAGATGTCTTGTTAGCTACAGTAGCTACAGTGAATTGCATTGTATAAGGGACAGCATACAACATCTACAAAATATACAAAAGTGTTACTGGAGAACAGCAAATGTGTGATCTATTATATGATACGTTAGATATGGTTTTAAGTTTCATGGCTTTGTACTGAAGGCATGGTATGTAACTTTGGAATGTTCTAGAACAGGGAGATAGCCGCAATGGAAATACTTAACCCACTGTTCATAAATGCCTCCTTGTACAGAATGTAAGCAACTGTCAGTACTCCTCTGTAAGAAGAAACAGTTTGTTAAACAGCTACGACTGTTAGCGGCAACGACAACAATGGCCGTCCTTGTGACTGCCGCGAACGTGCCTGAAGCGCAGGTCTTCATGCGCCCCAGCTGCCTGGGGCTCGGATCAAAGAATAAAGGGAATCCACATACGGAGTTTAAAGGCAGGGACAAGGCCCACAGGCCTTCGATTACCAGAACGCCTCTTTCATGTGGCGGACATTTGGATAAAGGGAGGTCACCGTTATCAATTAAATGTTGTTAGTCATCCAAGAAGGGGAACGGGGAGCACTCGTTTCCTGGCCGTGACTTACTGTGGGAAAGGGTCTGACCCATCCTCTGGTGTAATAAGAGGACAAAACCAATTATCGGAGGGGCAGTGTGTCTCCTCTTGAGTCATACCCCCATGCCCTTTCCGGCAACCACCTACAGCTGAAATTGCTGGAATGCGGTGTTGTAAGAATCCGGACTGGCGGAAAATCCCGGGGTCAGGCATTTTCGATTAGCGCGTAATGTACTGAGGAGTAAATAATACAGATCACGACACGCACGTGCCCTGGGTACAGCAGAACAAAGCTGGCGCAAAGAACAGCACTGACCATTCTGTCTTGCTGCTTGGTTTTCAGCACCGGACAACCCATTGAGCAAGTGTCTTTATTCTTAGATGAGTTGAGTATTCACTGCAGTAATACATGAAGAATATTGTGTAATTGCTGAAAAAAGAAATGCATGCTCAAACTCCATACTTAAAGTTAAGAACAAGTGGCAGAGTGCTTACATTAAACGCTGAAACAGCTCCTCAGTTTTGTATCACAGCTTTATACAATTATTGCTTGGCACATGAACAGAATGGTCACTTTTGTACAGACTCAATGCTGTGAAGCACAGACTTTGTAGGTTGAACTTGATTGGTAGTGACCTAGCAAGCTCACAATCGGATTTCTGTAATCACCTGTTTGGAATATGAGTCTGAGTGAGAGATACATTGTGTATGGCCATAATCATCCAGTCCTCCACAATAAACATATACATATTTATATGACATAGACTAGGATTAGGATTCCTTTTGAATAGAATACAGTATGTTTTTTTTTTGAGCGCACTGTGTTATCCTTTTGCGGAATTCATAATCCAATCCAAATCAGCACGTTGGAAGTTATTGATGTGTTTCAAATTAGTTTTGATCTTCACTGTCCTGGCACGGTCTGGTTGTCATGCTGCCAGATGTTCTTGTGTTTCCATCCTTAAGGGATGTTAGCTATGTGCAGTGTTACAGGCCAGGATGTTTAACACAGCCCAGGTGGGCAATAATGCCGTGATATACCTTTTGACTCTTTCAGTTTATCCTCACTTCGTTTCCTGGTTTGTTATACTAATGTTTCATGAACACACACATTGATGGTGACCAATTGTCAGCTCAGAACACACCCAACCAAACATGAAAATCTTACACCATCCTCATGATGCAATCGGAGAACAAATAATCCCTCTCAGATAGTCAGACTGGCCCATGCTCTCTGTAAATCACTGGTTCATTATCGTAATTAATTGCTATGCTGCAGAACACCTCAAAGCCTCTCAGAGGAACAGTTTAACAGCATAAACAACACCTGGAAACCCTTCCTAGGTGTCACTGAAGTACAGCACAAATACATGCCTAAATGAGAGTAAACATGTATGATACAGAGCCTTTGATATGATGTTAACTGTTAACAGTGCATAGTATTTCCATCTTGTTGCCCTAAGTTACTCCATTTAGAATCTCTCCTAGCTTCTCTCACATTGTTTATCTCTTTAAAACTGAGACTCCAGTTTTTCTCCAACAAACACACAGACTGCTTGTAAGTAATCTGCAGGCAACACACTTGGCAGTATCTGTTTGTGACTGCTATTCCACTCATATGTGGTAATAGTTAATACATCAACCTTTATCAGAGTGGGAATTTATGCACTGCTTGGGTAAAGCATTAGAATAATATTATTACGTTTGGCAGTAACTTGTCAATCGAGTAAGATTAATGCTATACATTTGTTTATGCATTTGCTCCAGGCAAACTCCAGACCAGTTAACCCATACACAACCTTATATATTTCATATCACAAAAGGTTCACACACATTTGCTTGCTGTTGTTGGCAATGATATTTAACCATCAGACTTTAATCCAGACACAGAGAGACAGCCGAGGAGACATTCACTTTCATCTGCATAAACCGTTGGCATCATGTCCTACATTGAAGGATACATCCCTGATAGGGAGAGTTTCGAACAAAGCTTGAAGAGTTCAGATGCTTGAAAACAGGCTGTTCCTACATCAGAGGTACTATGTGTTTCCCTGTATTTACCCATTCCTCGACTGCCAAAGAAACCATCATGTTCCACAACTGATACACCTGCAAATTCAAGAGCTGGGTCACCACAGTTGTGAGTGGCACCAGAATTCAAAGATGGTCTTATCACACTGCAGCCGTCTCAAGTATAGAATGTTTATCCTTGCAGTGCTCTGATCTTACCTGTAGTCCTCAGGTTTCTCTGCTAATAAACTGCTTTGTATTTTAGGAGGCCCTTTTTACGACCCTCTGACAACTTGAAACAGACCATGCTCCATTTCTGCAGATGTTAAGGTGTTCTCTGTTAACTGTTCAAATGAGAAAAAATGCTGTCTCAGGCATCCCTACTTTTCTAGCTGCTTTAACATGAAAAGTAGTTAAAGGCTGGGCTGAGGGTGAAGTGTCAACAGATATCCACAAGTTCTTTCATATTCTAGAGACAGTGTAAATCCCAATACATTTGAACAACAAAAAGGACCTACACCTACCAACTTCAGAGTTTTATAATGCCATATTATCTTTACATTTATATAGAAAATGCTTAATCTTTATGTAGGTAAGACTACTTAGACGTAGTTTAAAGGTAGGTAGGTTATGAGCTTTAGCTGAATATGTCATATGTACCATTGTGTGTACTTAAACGCCATCTTTATATCCCTGCATACTGCAGTAAAAGTGTACATAATTAGCAATGGTTAAAAAACATGATCATCAAGGAGTATAAATATGCTACTTGGAACATAAATGAAACTGTCCATGTCGCGGCAAAAATAAACACACAGTGCAGGATGTGGCACTGTGATAATTACAGTTTTGTAAACTTGCAATTGGACATGCAGATGAATATGGTGTGAACGAAGTAAGTGTTATAATTAAAAACATATGAGGCATAATTAAAGACATGGATAATTCTGTGGTAATGGCATTGAATGGTATTGAATGGTATATACTTGTGTGTCTAAATAATCCTTTACATCAGTGTTTGTTTGTATAGGGATGAAAGGTGTGTTCATTATTAAACTACATTAAATAAACCCATTAAACCACCTAAACCACCTGCCAGATACTGCAGATCTACTGTTATGCAGCGATATTGGAACTTAATTTTGATTCAACCTTAAAGTCCAAAATCATTTCTTTTTTTAGTTAAATACAACACAAAGTACACACATGAATATCTAAGAACAGGCCAGAGGTTTTGCTCGGTTCCCCCATATGTAATTTAATCGGTTAGTATTCTTATATGAGACGTTCGGTCTTCTCTTGTTGTGGCGCGAACGGCAAGCCACCTGCTGTAGCACGGAGGACCATTAAATGGCTTCCATCTGCACAGGTCCAGAGGTTGTGGCAAGCCAGTGCCGTGGCAGATCATTGTTTATCGTCCTGCGAGGGAGCAGCCCCATCTGCATGTATGAATCATATCAAAGCCACCGAGTGCGTTCTCGCTGGGGTTTGTCTGCACCAATGATTTAAAGACTCTCCGACAGGAACCCAACTGTGGGAAACAAGACGTCGCAGGGACCTGACTCCAGTTTCTTCCAGTCAAGCAAGAAATCGAAGTCGGGGTGGGCTCTGGTGAGAGAGAGAGAGAGAGAGAGAGAGAAATGAGAGCTCGCCCCTCGGATGTCTCAGATTGATGTGTGGCTAATGGGTTGGAGTGGTGGGGGGACCCCAGGGCTGGTTGTGTGATCCATTAATAAAAAACAGTTGAACTCGCTGGGGTCAGTGGGATTACAACAACATGGGTTACTTCAAAGACGCAAACCACAATTACTTAACCGAGTTCCCAGCTTTCCGAAGCTGCAGCGAAGTCTAACAGGCAAAAAAAAAAAAAAAAAAAAGAGAGAGAGAGTATCATGCCACTCCCTCTCCCCTCCACTACCCGTTTCTCACAGCAGTATTTTCCATTTGATAATAACCTAGGATTGACATGTTGTTTATTTAGCGCCACAGACTGAATACTTCATCCCTGTTAGCAAGATTGGGAGTTGGCCATGAGCTCTTCATGCCAGCGGTACTTGTCACAGTAAACAGGAGGGTGTTTCTTTTCCTTAAAGAAATTGCATCCCTTTTGTTGAATCCTACGTTCTCTGTTTGTTCATTCACTGAACATGTATCCATTCAGAAAATATGGCTCTGCATGAGTGTTTCCTCATCCAACTCATTCCACATGAATTCCCCATTAATTAATTGTGTTTTGATTGGGCAATTCATTGGATGTTAGTCTGCTGGTTGTCAGCTGTAAGTGAGAGAAATGGGTTGTTTGTCCATGGTGACCTTTAGAGTTCACATTCTTTGTGTGTCTTTGCCACTGCCTGTCCAGAATGTGTCAAAATATATTTATTACAGCACATTTTTACAAGTGAACATGTTGGACAGAATACAGTTTTCAGAGGGAGCGGAAAAACCAAAAAGGAGCTCACACACAAAACTCACACTGTTCCAACAGCCATCTCACAGTAGCCAACACAGGTACTGCTTATGTCATTAATCATGAATACACAGCAAATACATTATCAGTTGGAGAAACGTAAATAAAAAGACAGGAAACTTGACACTGAGAAAAAAAAGGTTAAGAGGTGACTATGTAATGTTGCTCTATGTTGGAGGGGTAAGCATTTATGTTTGAGTTACATAAGCTGTCAGCCAAAGCCTTTGCCAAGGTTCCTAGAATGATTACTTATATGATTGTATACTGTATTTATATTATATAATAATTATATTCTATTGTATACTCATGAAATCACTGACTCCCAATGGTGTCATTAACCTGAAGGAGCAGAATATTAGGATTGATTTATGTGTGCCAAATATAGCATATTTTGTGAGAATACCTGACAGGCAAGTTAGTTTGAGTGTGCAGGCTGGTCACCGGGGAGAAAAAAAAAAACAATCTGATGGAGCAGGTGCACAGTATGAAGTATGGAGCTACGAAGAACAAATACAAGCAGATGGAATCCCTCTGGATTTTCCCTTTATTACTTCGGGGCCCTTTCTCTGAGCTGGCACAGATCATTTTATTAACACTTCAAAAACTGCCAGAAGCAGGTGGTTTAGACTCAGGGTAGTTTACCTTTTCCTTCCATAAGAACCCATCACAGTGGCATTCTAAGTTCATTGCTGACTCATCAGCTGTTTTTCTCCATGTCCCCCAATAGTGAGTACCTACAACTATGATGGGGATGATTTTTTTATCAGATCTATGTGATCTCATTGTTTATTTTTCAATGTTAAAGACCGGATGATGGATCTGGAAATCACACACATATCCACAGACTTAACTGTGAGCATGTGATCATCAAATGTGTCATCTGAAAAAGGACTATTGTTTAATCTGAAGAGGATGAGAAAATCACAATTTTTTACCGTCTGCAAAATAAAGTGTTAACACCTGCAGCACCCATTGATTTACCACTAAATCACCTAGGAAGTGCTTATCTGAAAAACATTAATGCCATAACTTCCCCACATAGCTGGATACCGTCCAGTCACAGGAAGTGTACTCCATATGAAGGCAGGCAGAGTGCAACTGAACACATAACCTTACATTCAGCGAGCGTTTTGTTTTCTTAACGCTGAGATCGGTTCCATCAGAAATAAAGCTCTGTTGTCAATTAGCTATAATTTCTCTGACTGTTGTATTACAGATGTTTTGAGAGGGGTAGAGCCCTGCCTTGAGGATACATTATGGAGTGTATGTGTACATGTAAACACGCTATGATGACAGATGGATCTCAGTGGCCCCACTTACAGTATGCAGCAGTGATGACGGTATCTGTGGGCGCAAACATCATTCCAATGTATCATGGGAATGGAACATATGAAAAAGAAGAAACGCCAAAAGTTCTTCACAACTGGTCAGAGCTAAATGCGGATTGACTTCTTAACTGCTTCCTGATCTTGTGTTGTACTCTGCCTCACTTGTAAGTTGCTTTGGATAAAAGTGTCTGCCAAATGAATAAATGTAGATATAAATGTCAATCTTGAAGTCTGCAATCTTTAACGCTGGTTATGTTCACCTTGTGTTGTTTGTAGGCTACAATGCTCAGGATTTCGAAAATAACCACAAAGCTTCAGAGGGTTACTTTACTCGGGGTTATTTTAATTTCTGGGATTCATCTGATCAATTCACACTTATGAATGTGCATTTGTATGCATCTCATATGGACTTCCTTATTTTGGTATTACTTTTAATCAGAGGTCCTACATAAGAATTAAAATATATGCTTTCTCAAGGCTTACATTCACAATTCACGAGTGATAATGAATGAATCCATAAATCAGCTTCCATATTATAGGTTAGTATAATTTGCCACTTATGGCAGCAGTTTCAAAACTGTACATGACATGAGGTATTATAATGTATTCAATCACTCGTTAATTTTCCAAGCCATAATATATTTTTTTCCACCACAATGTTCATGACACAAAGAAACATATGACATTATGGCACTTTTTAAATTTTGTTTGTCAGTTCTCATGAATCAGTCGTAATACAATATTTCACTCTTCACTCTACATCATTTTGTTGTAACATCATGTAGGTTATTAAGTGGTGAGGAAAAAGTATCAACATTTGTCAAGCATCACATCATTTTTGAAGCATTGACCTCAGTCTTTAAAAGAGGTCAAGAGAACTACTATGTCTGACCCGTCAATAGCAGTTTATTACCACTCAAAGAGCTGCATGATGTATTACGTATTATGTATTATGAGTGTCGTAGTGGCTGCTGAAGTGGATATGAAGGAAAAAACACATTCATTATAAAACTGGATTGTTCCTGTGATTACAGGTGTTATTTTTGAGTTCTGTGAAATTTGGGAAATGCAGTGCAGCCCAGACAAACATGAGTACGCTCTTGAGCAAGGAGATTTTGGGTTATCCCCATTCTGCTCTGGATCAGGTTAGCCACACCCTTCTGCGTACGAAAGATGTGGTTATGTGTACTAAAGCAATCATTGCAGATGTATAGGAGAGGAAAGACTGCAAACAGTTAAATCCAGTATTTCACATATAAGCAATACACAGGTATACATGCAGTTGAAAACAGCTCAACAGTTGTTTTAACAATATCTTTTCCACACTGTTAATATCAGGTGAGCAATAAATTAATATATTGGCTCAAATACACGTGTGGTTATTTAGGTAAGATAAGATTATCCCCTGGCCCCAAAGCAGAGAGAATTGGAGCATTGTCCAGTATACAGTACATCAGTAGACAGTTTGATTCATAGGAATACCATAAAAACAGTTGAGTGGGTGCTGGGGAGGAAAGATCCTGCAATGAAGACATATTTTCAAGGCCTCCCCAATGTGTATTCAAAAGCAAAATGGCTGTTTCCAACTGCAAGGGCCAAGCTGGAATGTGTGCACAACAGTTGTATCAGTTTTAATGATACAAAGTGTTTACGCTTCTAGGTG
Organism: Megalops atlanticus; assembly: GCA_019176425.1. Lineage (NCBI taxonomy): Eukaryota > Metazoa > Chordata > Actinopteri > Elopiformes > Megalopidae > Megalops > Megalops atlanticus. Next base: position 8,249,689 of record CM032894.1, on the reverse strand, counting down.
AGTCAGCGTTTGGCCCTAATGACTCAGTGCTGCGGTGGATGCGGTGGTGTCATTGTTTCTGTAGACTTCGTTGAGCAAACACACTACAGCTTTACAAGATGCTTTCGATTACAGAGGTACCTCAAAACCACAGCAGTTCCAAATCCTCTTTTGTGCAGGGTTTCCCCATAAAGAGATACAGCCTTAAAGATTTGATGATCATAAAGAATGTAACACATGAAATATGACATACATACGAACACAAGTACACATTGTAATGTGCACATTTTATTTTTCAAAATAGATGTCATATATTGATGTCATATATTGAAATCAAGAAATATTTGTTACTTTTACATGCAAATATATCCTGTATTATTTATAAATAACAATATACAATGAATTCCATAAACATTACTTTATGTAGAGGATGAACAAAGTGTAAATCATGGTCATGTTTTCCACATGGCTAGAAACATACTAAAAACAAAACTAAACTAGTTTTACTTTAGACTTCCATGCAGATTATTCATTCATTCATATTTGTACTTATAACTGAAAATAAACACAGTTGGAAATATTCATTCTCACTGAAACAAACCTGAATCTCTAAAATATATCCGTCACTGTGGTCAAAGAGGTCATTCTCACTGAAACCAGCCTGAATCTCTAATCACTGGCCCAAACAGGTATCTATACCACATCTTCCGTTGCGTATTTTAGTCAGGAAAGACGGTAACTACATCAAATCAGAATATCAGCTTAATTTATGTGATCTGCAGCATAAAGGCCAGTCTATCCCCGAAGGTAGGTATTGTAGTTTTGGATGTGTTTTATCAAACAAACGTTACCATTACATGTTGAAAAAATAACATAGCACGCACGGACTAACATAAACCTGTTTATCAAGTAAACAAAGCGCCTCTATATCCTATATTTAATCTTGTCAGTGTTTGTCTTTATCATACATCCGCGTGTCGTGAGGGGGTAGCCTCCTTGTGGCAAAACAAATGTTATCAAAAGATTAACATTTTAATCGTGTTTTGAATACGCGTTTCATTTTGGGAAGGAAGGATTGCGTGTCTCATTTGCAAACGACGACGCAATCAAAGAGAAAAGCGGATACGTGCTTTAATTTGCACCACTGTTTTCAAAGCCGTAAGTACAGCGGTAAAATAAACCTTTAAAAGTTGCAACCATAGCTTTAAAAGAAGTTGGGAAAGTTAAACGTTGTTGATAGCAAACAAAATCCTGAATCAAGTCATAAAAATTAAGATGAAACCGCTTTGGATTTTGTTCAGTACTATATTAAATGAATAAAACGTTAGATTTAATTCTGGTCTTTATTTTAAAATTTAATTAATTAATGCATTGCTGTTTTTCCTGCGGGAATTGAGCAATTATAGGGTGAGAGAGCACATGATCAAATTGAATGATTTATAATCAATGTTATTTATGTATAATACATTATGTATCCTTAAATGTGAACAGTATCGACGCTTAAATAAATTAAGGGCTTGAACTTGAAGAAAACAATGACCCTTGAAACAAAACCAAAAAGGAATGGTTGCTTTTCTTTTTTCAAATGTATCTCACCTTTTCACAATAAACAGGTGAAATGAATAGTTACATATATTATATAGTGCTTAATTTTATAGGTTCGCCCCACCGGGGTTTCGGGTGTCGGAGACAGGAACGCTCAGACAACAATGCGCATCGCCGGGGTGAGCCGCGCAGGGAGATCAGTTTCATTCTTTGTCAAATCTGAATAGGGGCGGAGGAAACAAACCCATTAAGATCCTATAAAAAGCAAGCATCTGAGATCATAAAATACTGCGCTGCTCCAGAAAGTGCTCACACACAGTCAGGGACAGACTGCTAGGCTCCTGACAGAAGTTTTTGCCAAGACCTTATGGACACCGAGATCGATTAAGCCTATTTTGTATGACATCCCAACTTATCATTGTTGATATAGGAACGTTACATTTGTCTGTTTGAATGATCTGTTACAATTGATCATATTTATTCCGGATACAAAATATTGAAGCACACCGCAGCGCTCGATCAAAATCTAATTAATTCATACATGGAAATTAAAGCCAAGGGTCAACTTCTTGATTAAATTGACCTCCAGCTCCAGAATTTTATAGTTAATAATCAAGGCTGTTCCGGTTCGTATACTAAGATACAAATCATCAAGATTGTTTGCCAATTATGCTAGGACTGGCGTGGACTAGGTGCTGCTTTGTTTTGGTACTGCTGGGAGCCTCACTCAGGCTCGGAGCGTCTCAAAATGCAGAAACGGAATCCAAGGTGAACTCAATCAAAACGACTCTGCTGGGAGAGCCTCCAACTTCGGTTACGAACCGTAGCGGGAGCGCAGTCACCAAGAAAGGCAACCATCCCGCACAGGTAAACGGCTTACTCTGTTACGCTTGCTAACTGCTGTGGCCAGGCTCTCACAAACCCATAACGTATTGCATGAATTATCTGCCTTTTGCTAACCATAAACGTGTTTCACAGTCTCAGCGCTGTTGTTCATTTTAAACTGAACACTTGTTCAATTTGTGGGATGTTTGTGGTGAATTGTAAAAGCTGGCAAAGTTGGATGAGTTATGTCATTGCTCCAGGCGATTAGGTTATTTGGTTTGATGGATTCGATTACATGGAAATTTAGTAGGCTACAAGTTTCACAGTTCTGTTGGCTTGACAACAGATAAATAATTGCAAGAATGAATAGATAGGATATCACATGCCATGTAATTTTGCCATAAAGGGGAGGGATTCTGACGTTTTCTATATAACGGACGAAGAGACTCCTTTCTTAAAGTACTTTCCTTCACGTGTAACTTCACTTAGGCGATGAATAGATGTTTTATGAAAGGCGATATTTTCTATAATAAATTAGGTCATTTGCAACAATACCCTTAATGCATTCGCATCTCCAATATTTTCTGACTCTTCTTTCAAGGAAACCGGCGGATCTACACAGTGCTGTGATGATTCGACATTACCATTTGGATGTCGTTACAGGGACTTTGCAAATACCAGTTCTTCCGTTACGTATCAAAATCCTGAGTGCAGTCTGTCCTGACAGCTTGCTCGTGAGCCACTAAAAGAAGTAGCTTACAGTGTGAATGTGTCTGAATGAAGAAGCCTAGCATTGCTGTGTGTGTCAGTGATAGTGAATTTCCTCAGTGCATGGGGGAGCTGTTTTCCATGAAATGGAGAACCGTTTGGCCCAATGGTGCAGCGCTTCAGTGCGTATGGCTGTAAACATACTTTTAAATAGTGCACAAAGTGACAGATTTACAATGGATGTAACACTGGCCTATACTACTTGAATCTGCGGTTTGAGAATGTTGGCCAAATGTCGTAAAATGTCCCTCCGACCTGCTAATAATTTGTGGAAATTGTGGGGAAAGGACCCCTCATAAAAGAAATAAAACTTTAAAGTAATTTCGGGCCTTGATGCCAGTATTTGGTAAAATACACTTAAATTGTTGAATGTGAGCAGCAATGGTAGTGAAAGTTAACAGCATGGAACATTTCTCTGTCTGGCTCTTAAGGTTGTTATGCCAACCCAGATGTATACTGCAGTAATTCAGCTCCACTATATATACAGTGTATTTATACTACCAGGCAATACAGTGTGCATTGAAGTGTGGACCCTCTCATGCTGTCCCATTACCACCTTTTACATTTGAGAGGTGTGCCTCTATAATATTTTTGGAAGAATGCATGAACTTCACCAAATGCATTGTTCAGTGCCCACGGTAAACACAATCACAGTAATTTTATTGATCTGAAAATGGCAGATTTTTGTAGGCGTACTCATTTCATTTATCATCAATGTTTTAATTTGCACCTAGGTATGTGTAATTTTATGTGACTCCAACCATTACATATTTACTTGTTCAACAAATGCTTATTATAGTGTTTTAATTTGGTTGATCCTCATGTTAATACATTACTTGATAACATTGTTGTAATAGACTAAAAATGTGTGTATGGGCTTCTGTTCCCTTTGGTGTAGCTGTACCTAGTAGAATTTTGGGTTAATTTTACTACCACTTCTGTTATTGTGCGAAGTAAGATTGTGTAAAGAGTAGGGGAATGTAGATCATTGAGGAGATGACTTAATACCTCCTGGGTACAATTTATCCCCCAATTTGCCTAATGTCTCTAATTTGAGATGTACAGCCATGGAGAGTATAAGGTTGTCAATCTGTACCTAACAAGGTGGTACAAATGATTTGTCTTGTTGCTGTTTTGTTGTTATAGCTTAGTCAGTGTCAATGCTTGGAGCGTAATGGAACTGTAGTCTGAAGAAAGACAGTGGAAATAAAAAGAACTAAGAATGCCTATATTAATAGAAAAAGTGGCCATTTAGGCAAGAGGGGGAAAGCATGATTGTACTGTAGAGTGTGTCCTTCCAGGATTATCCACTTTTGATGGCGTGCTTTCATCTGATTGTTAATAATCCTTTTTTTCTTATAAAACCACTTGTAGTGGGCCACATGCCCTCTGCTAAGGATACTTATTTATTTTATATTATTTATCTTGCTCTTGTCAGGTGCCCATCCAAAATATGGCCAGATAGTTTGTCGTTATAGGGGCTGGAAGGGGAAAATTAAAAATTTAACAATTAAATTGGGCAGTGCATTGGTGAAATGCAAAGTAAACCATCCATTAAGTTCCAGTAGTATTAGTCAAAATTACATCTGTATCTTTATGGTTCCACTTTCCGATAAAGGATACTGTGTAATAAATAAGCAGATAATACACTCACTGAAGAGAGTTTGATAGCGTTGATGTATGCAGTATCCCTATAGTGTCATTACAGGATAGCCATTTAATGTTCTGCCACAGCTGCAGTCAGCTTGCATGTGTCTTTGTCACTTCATTCTGGCCACAATGACAAAGAACCTGCACCATGCAGAGAGGAAAGTTGTGTAGAGAATAGCTAATGGCAGCCAGAAGATTCCTGACACAGAGCTATAGAGTGGAAATATGGCCAACCCAGTTGTACTGCCAGGCTTCTCTCACAAAAAGAAAGCATTCACAGCACCCCCAACCTTGCTGTGCTAATAGACCAGTGTGGTTTTGAGGAATGGACCACAGGGACATGTGTGGAGACCACCATATTGTTGTGTGACTGAAATATCATGCTACATTTAACAGCCCATGCATATAAAGATCAGTAGTAACTTTAATGGGTTGTGGGATTTCTGTCTTGATGGTTTTCAGGCATTTAACATCGTAGCCAAAGAAGAATAATAGCTAAACACACCAGGCCTCAGATGTGTGATATTAACCTAATGTGAACGATGTATTCATGAATCGAAAAAAAAAAATGCCTTAAAAGAACAACATGTGTTCTTGTTACATTTCAGAATGATTTGACATGCTAAGAGCTATTGTTGCCATAGTTCACCTCTTATTTTATTCCCAATTATTCATAAGTGAGAGTATAGACATAAGATGCAAATACTGCAAATATGTCTGTCATCAATTGTTTATCCTCACTTAGAAGAACCGGAGGCGGAACAGATGACAAAGATGTATGATCTCCGCTGGTTCACTGCCAGCTCTTTGGTAGCACTGAAGTTCAACTCTGAAGCTCCCTTTGATGATGCAGCTTTACCAGGTCAGCTTGAGTGCAGGTCTGTATATGAGGGGGTGGATCCTTCAAGGTGATGGAAACCACCATAGAGAGCTGATAAACTGGACTGGTTGGTGGCCCAGAACGGTCATGGTTTTGATGCCTGGTGGCATGGCCATATGAAAGCACCCAGATGCCCACCACAGTTCTCAGCCACATACATGAAGTTGGACAGAGCAGAGCTGTTACACTGTCATCGTGGTTTGGCTGGCTTGGCACAGCTGCATATTGCTCCATGTGTGGAAAAAGATGACCAGGGTGGAGGTACACTGGTGAGTAGTGGACCAGTTCTCCGCCTTATGTCTGTCTCTGTTTTTTAGTGTTGGAATTAACGTGAAACAGGCTGGTTGTGAGTGGGGGGTTAGGTGAGTTTATGGTGGAAGGCTCTCAGGTGGTCATTGTCTTAACCCTCTTCTAATGTATCACTAACCTTTGCCCACAGAGTAACATCGTAATCCTAGTTCTAGCCCAGGTCTGCCGTGTGTGCCCTGCTGGAGTGTAGAGAAGCTGGCCTATACTTCTCTCATAACCAAGTCAAAAGAACAAAAGGTTAAAAGAAAGCAATAATTTATTTTTAAAATCCAAACAAAACAAAGAAACCAGCCTATGCACAAACAGCAGCCGGGACAAAGTGAGCCTCCTCTGCTCCCCAGCCACGCCTGTATTCAGTCAGGCCTCAATCAGTAAGGTGTGGCTCATTATCCAATAAACTGGTTCTCTTACAAATTGCCAACAGGTGCATACAATTAACCACTGATTAATACACAATTGACAATTAACAATTAGTTCAAGGGAAAGGTGGTGAAGGCTCTCCTTCACATGGACAGAAGGTGTGTACCACGTGAAGCCTTGTGCTATCAGTTGTCCCTGCACAGTCAAAGACTTAACCAAATATGATATATGCCAGGACACAGTGATGGTGAACGTCTCGCCAGATCTCAAATCCAGGGCACGGTTGCCCTTTATCTTGCACACATGTGGCTGTGTTGGAATAAAACACCAGACACACAATGGATAGTTTTGCTCTTCCACAAACATTCCTGTTAAATCTGTTCTCTGCTTGTAAGTAGGTGATGAATAAGTAACAGGCATCTTCTGTAACTAGAGCTTTTTACTAAACCAGAGAGCCTGTCCACTGGGTATTTACTGAGGCAATTGAGGGTTAAGTACCTTGCCCAAAGGTACAACAGCAGTACCCCAGTGGGGAATTGAACCAGCATCCTTTCAGTCATGAGTCCTGCTCTGTGCTACTACACCACACTGCTGCCCTTTGCCAGCTGATGGCCCTTTATGCTTATTGCATTTTTGCAGGGCAGTATGTGGCCGTCAAATAGGTTAGTTCCAACCCGTTGTTCCTATTGGTTAATTTGCATTCTAGCCATGACAGTATTCATTATCGGTCAATCATCAGATGCAGTGATCTTGTGGTTGACTGTGTTGCCCCTCACATTTTTACAAAATGGTTACAAAATCTAGGAGGTGTGCAACAGGCAGCTTGAGTCCCAGTGCAACCAGCTGTTATGGTTGCAGTTGCATCATTTCATTCTTGCAGCAGCTACGGTTATGCTGACCGCAAGAAAGATGAATCAGCCTTTAGTCTGCTCTGATTTATGTTCTCCTGTGGGCTGGCCAGGTATAAATGAGATTTTGGTTTGAATAGTTTTGGTATAGCCCATGAGATCGATTGTGGCTTTATTTATTAATTTATTAACTGATATTTACTAATGTTGATATATGTTAATATTATATTTTATTCTAATATATTATGTAAATTGTCATGAATGATGTATGGCAATGAGAATAATATATCTATCCTGTGTGTGTGAGTGTGTGAGAGAGAGGGAGAGAGAAAAAAGGGGAACCTTTACCTGCCCCCACTGTGAATTTGTCAGAAATGGTATGGTTTAAATTGTTAAATGTCTACAAAAGTGATCCATGAGATCCATGTCTTAATCACCAATTAACCAATTTTCCAATAACAGATTTGCATTCCATCGTCTTCATTCGAAGCAGGTGAATTGTGATTGCCATTGAATGTGTGCTCAATTGTGTTAAACCTGCTATTGGCCGATGAGCCCCACCTGCCTGATTAGGGGCCTATTAATCACAGGTTTTTGTGGCAGGAGAACTGGCACAGTTTTGTTGTGTCAAGGCTGCAGCTGGTTGGCTTTTTTTTTTTTTTTTTTTTTAGACCAAAAATTTATGTTGTATACAAAATTCTCCTTGTGATTTTATGTGTGGTGCATGAGCCTGCACCATTACTATTTAAATACTTCCAGGCTTAGTACTATCTAAGCTGTAGGTTGAATTTTGTAAAACCCTAAATCCTGGTTCATATTTACAGGATAGTTGTAGCAATAAACTGTGATAATGCTGATTACTAATGATCACCTGCATATAAAAACTGAAAGATTGGTTAGGTGTCCATGGATATGCATACTTACAGGAGAAATTGTGCTCTCAGTCTGTAGAAGTTTTGCTTAGTGCAGCTAAAGGTTCACATTCATTTACTTTTAAAATTTTTTTTTCTTTCTTAAATACCAACTTTCCATACAAATACCATAGTATAGTAGTTTCTGACAGTAAATGATATCAGATTATTATAACATAAGCTCTCAATAAACTGCCCATCTGGCATGGTTTCAAATATTTCACATTTGAGAGACAGACAGGCCATACACCCACTGAGATACAATGATCGTACAGGAAACACGGGTACTTTAGGAGAAAAATAACATAGTTTGGATTTCAGTCGAGACATCAAGACCTATTTGTATGATTAAGAAATGTTCTGTAGAGTGGCAGTTCAATATACATTTGATCTCTACTTCTGAACCTAATGCTATTAATTTAATTTTTTAACATGACAAATAAACATATCCGTGGCAAATCCTTTGAACCTCACATGGGCTTTATGTTTATGAAATGTTAGATTCAGTTACATCAGTGCAGTACATTTTTCTCACTTAGGTTATTTTGTAGTAATGTCACAGGTGACATAGCGCTGGCTAAAACTGATATTGATAATAAGGTAAAGGGGACATTTAATGAGTTACAGCACTTGTCCTTAACAAATTATTGCATATTACATGGTCATAAAATTCAAGAAAACATATGTAAAAATGGAAAAATGCATGCTTAACCTGATGATATGGTGAGACAAATTTCACATTGTAAATATAAAGCTGTTAGGCTTAATTATTAATTAATTAGGCTTAATGCTCTATGTAATCTCTTTCCTTTATCACTCAGTGATAGTCAGTTTTGTTATTATGGTTTTTAGAGAACATTGTCATTATCAATGGTTTAAGAAAAGGTTGACTCCATTAAGATCAAATGCATTACCATGGTGTTGTCAAAAACACAGAGTTTCTGTAGTGTTGTGGCTATGAGTTTCAGGAGCGTACACAGTGAGACTCACGTCCCAGAAATGTAGTTTGGAAACTCATGATTAAAGTGCCCCAGCAGGAATGTTTGCCATTGATTACTTTGTTCCGTTAACCACTGTTGTTGTGAATGGTATTTGTGTAATCCCATCTTTCTCAATAGGCAGTACATTTGCACGAGGGGAATGTTGATACGAGAGCTCTGTGGAACAAAAAATTAATTTTCAACCAGGCATTGTGTCTTTTTTCCCTGTTGAATACCATTTTTGAATTCTTTTTGAAATTCCGTTGTTTGTGTTCTAAGCTATAAATAATTCATGCCACAATCCAAAGTGCTTTCACCGTGAAATCTGTTTTCTGGTACACTACCCCTAGATCAATTCCAGAGGTGGCGCATTGGTGTGGTTTACTTTCAGTGGGGAAAATCCACGCATACCAGAATTCAAGCACAGGCCGTGTGATGCGTAACATGAATTCCTTCCTACGTCAGTGGCGCTACCAGACTTCCAAAGGGCATTCCCTGCTGAAGCCGTGATTTATTTGTTTGCTTTTATTCCCTGCTCCTCGGAGTCTCATATGGAACCACTCACAGGAGGCAGCTCACTGATACTCTCAGACATCTCAGCAATTCTGCACATAGCTGATAACTGCCCTTTGGTTCTTTCATCGCCCCAAGCAGCTAAAAGGCATTCCGTATCTCTGTGACTCTAGTGAGATAAGTGCTATATCCCCCAATTAGCACCGGCTCTTCTATAGTGCCCTCAGACTTAGAAGTAGTGTGTATACTAGTATTTTGCTGCAGGTCACTTACTGCAGGTCAGTTTTGTGAATCTCTGTGCATAATATTATCTATATTTACATTATTGCCATTTAGCAGAAACCCTTATCCAAAGTGATTTACATATGTTACATTTTTTATATCCATTTATACAGTTGGATGTTTACTGAGACAATTCTGGGTGAAGTACCCAAGGGTACAGCAGCAGTGCCCAAGCGGGGAATTGAACCAGCAACCTTTTGGTTATGAGCCCTGCTCCGTTACCGCTATGTTACGCTGCTGCCTGAGGAATTGTTAGGAATACAGGCATGAAATTGCAGGACAGCGGTGTCAGGAGATTTGATTAGTTAAGTACAGAAAGAGACTGCAGTTCCCATGTGCTGTGCCTTTAAAGTTCCTGGATCGCTTATAAAATGTGGATTCTTGGCAATGTCTCAATGCTAATAATCTAACGACAGCTGCGTAATAATCTTTCAGCACTTTAGCACTGATCAGATCCTTCAATGGGATGGAACTGTCCATTGTCATTGAGTGATGTCTCACATGGTTTTCGATTTCATTGAGTGATGTCACACATGGTTCTGTGCTTCCACTCAGCCACACTCCCATGGCCTGCCTCGGTCTCTCTCCTTTATTGCTTCACCAGCATATCACAGGACGCTGTAGAATGCTCGACCCACTTCCTTCCTACGACGAAGAGCTGTGGCTTTTTTTTTTTTCTTATAGAATATTTTCTTAAGAAAATGCGGGAGACGGGCTTAGTATAAAGAACATACGCACACACACACAAAAAAAAATAGACACATCAATGAAATCCATCCAAACAAAACGGAGCCCGTCAGAAGCCATGAAAAGGGCATTTGAAAACACGGGGAGATAAGCAGCGATTATCGCCCGCGATTGGGCACCGCGTCATTGGGTTTCAAAGGGAAGCCTGTGAAACCACGGAGCCCCGGCAGTGTCCAGGACCCTCCCTCATGATGTAATCAATCCTAGACTGCCAGCCAGAAACCCCCGATAGGAATCACGCAGACTGTTCCGCGGGGCCGCCAGCCTTTGTCTCTGTACCCTCCTTACGAGACAACAGCCTATTTCAAACCAGAAGACTACACTTCTGAGCACTTTATAAGCCTCGCCCTCGGGGGCATTGTGTGGTTAACCTGGTGCTGGTGGATTGTCTGTGGCCGTCCATAAGCGTGTTTGAGTTTAATGAGCTTAAACAGATACATTGACTCAAGCTCAGAGTTCCTCAATGACATCATTGTGGGGAAAAAAAAAGACCCTTTTTAAACTATTTCTTTTATTGTACAAAATGCTCTGAGGCATGGGACATTATTTCTGTCTCTAGTGTTAGTGTACTGTTTTAGCACACTCTGCATTATATATGTTCTAAAGAGTTGTACAACGGTTTTCATAATAATAAAAATGACGATAATAAACATTAAATAAACATTATTTAAAGAATGCCTTTGAAAACCCTTATTGGCTCATTTTAGTGATGGAGTATGCAACACTGACAGTTAAAACTGGACTTGGTAGATCTTTTTAATAATTACCTACTCAGTATCCCAATACATTGAGTGCAAATGTAAAACAATATAGGCCAGATTTTACTTTAACATATGAGTCATATGAGACTTATCCACATTTTCCTGTCTTCTCTCATTTTCAGTGCAGGATACCTTGACTTTTGTTTTCTGTGTGCTTTCAATTAAATAAACACAATGTGCTTTCCCCTCTTTTTTCAATGTTTTAATTCCATGTATGTTGATTGACATGTTATATTATTGGCTGATATTGAGATATATGTCTATGAGTAATTCTGAAAATGTTATGCATTTGTGCTAAAATCAGTGCATTATGGTGACGTAACCCTTGTACTTCCAAGCTGGAAACAGCCTGTTCCTTTGTCAAATCAGATTGTTTATTACTGATGATACATTTGGATGTTGCTGTGTGTGGATTTGGGCTTAGTGTCTGACAGTACTAATCTCAAACCCTGTGAATACCAGGATGACATCTGGCAAAGTCCCTACCGACACACAATAGGAACAAATTTAGTGGCTCCACTGCCCATAAAAATCACATTGTGTTTACAGTGTAAACACCATGTAACTGTTTGTTGGGACAAATTCTTACAAAATCAGCTTGGATGACGACATATGCATAATACATTTAGCAGAAACAGTGAGGTTAGAGAGAGAGTAGAGTTTACAGGTTCATGTAAGGGCTGAGACTGGAACATGACCAGCACCAAGGAGACAGCTTCATTTGTAACAACAGCCAATGTGTAATTACACTGCAATTACACTGTTTATACAGCCTGCATTAAATAGTATTAGAATGATCAGACCCTTGCCTCTGCTGCCAGGCCTTGTAAGATTTCACTTCAGCTAACATTCTCACCCATTTTTCAAAATGAGAGAGAGAAAAAGAAAAAGAGATAGACAGACAGAGAGAGAGGGTGAGGGAGAGAGAGAGAAACCCAGCCACTGCAGCTAAAGATGATGTTACTCAAATATGTTTTGGACTGTGACAATGACCTCATTTGCCCTCAACGGAACACCATTGAGTGACTCACTGATATCTTGAGTCGTAATGTCGTCACAAAGCAGGTAGTATAAGATGAGTATTATCAGCATTGATGTTAAAAGTCTTCCCACACGGGCATTTTGTGGTTAAAAACCTTGAATAGATATTTGGTCAGTCTCTATACCGTTGATCTATAGATGTATTCTTGTGTTGGCAGTGTGTTTTTTGTCCAACGGTGATCACACAGGTCCCTGCCATGTCAGTCTGAGAGTGCTTGCATCAAATGGAATCAGAATTCATTATATTTCATTGGATGGCATTCCTGTCTAATAAAGTGCAGGGACTTAAGATCCCACCATCATGTGTGATGAGAATCTGGTGGCTGTTTTGTCTGTGGGTGCATTCGTAAATCCACCCGGAGTACCAGTATGGTTCATAAACCCTGAGGGCTCTCTGAAATGCCGTCGGTAAATTGAGAGCTATCAGGGTGCATTCTGGGCATTCAGTCTGAAGAGCCTGATTACCAGAGGATCCTGGTTTCAAAATGGCAGGTTGAAATAATGGCCAAATATGGTGGATCTGGATACTTTGGACTTGGTGGACAGCCCCTGCTTGTAATAGACACTCAGGTATTTTTGGTTCTTAGTTGTCACATTATACTGTAATCAATCATTACATTACATTACATTACATTCATTTAGCAGACGCTCTTATCCAGAGCAACTTCCAGCACAATCGAACATAGGCGGCAGAATAGTATAGTAGTTATGCCCGCTGGGGAAATGAACTATACTATACCCAGTAGTATATACCCAATATATACACACTATACCCTTGGGCAAGGTATATCCAGTTGTATAAACGGGTAACATTGTAAAAAAAACTTATCAATGTAAGTCGCTCTGGTTAAGAGTGTCTGCTAAATGCCAATAATGTAATAAGTGTACCCATTCAAGTTAAATGAGCAACAGTGTCAGCCCAGGCTAACAACACTCCCACACCAGTGTGTGAGCATATGATTAAGAGTCATAGCAGGAATGATTAAAAGTCACTATCTCCCAGAGGATTTAAATCATTTGTAAAGTACAAAATGGTAGCTTGATTTATAATGCTCTGACAAGAGTCCTTTCATTCTGAATAAAAGTGTCAGTGACTTTATGACAGTGTCCCAGTGGCAGCTTAGTTTACTAATGGTGTCTGACTCCTCTACTCTTGGGTTTGTGCATATACATTTATAGGGCCTTCTAGCTATTCAGTTCAGGTAATATACAGGTCATGCTTATGTCAGAGGTTGGTCTTATTTGGCCAGATACTGGATTCAGACTGCTGATCTCAGACTTGGTTCAATTCCTTTTACTGTTTTGAGTGGTCATTTTAGACAGGGGTATTTGTAACAATTTCACATTTAATTTTCTGACGTGGTGCCTTTTAATGCTCTGAAAACTTTGTACCACGAACCACGACACTTTGTACAAACTTCCCTGAACCACCATCAATGGGTGATGCAGGGCAGCCATTTTGTAGCAGAACACCCACCGCAGATGTTCTTGCGTTGCTGCGGAGAGGCAAGGATTTGTACAGCCTGTAAAACAAGGGCATGATGAAATGGACAGACTGTGAATTAACCACAGCGTAAGACCACAGTGAGTAAGGACTTTGTTTAAGGTCTCTTCCAAAAGACAGGATCTCCTACAGCGTGACGGGTCCACCGCTGTGCTGGGGCATCTTTTTTTGCAGGGTCCAGGGGGGACCAGTGGTACTTCCAGCAGAAACTTGGCTTTCCCCATTAGGTCTTCCATCCAAGCCCAGCCCCTCTTAGCTTCAGCATGGTTGCCAGCACAAGAAAGGTTGAAATCACAGACATGATATACTTAGGCCTGAGGAACATATTTTTATATATATATATTTAATTTTTTTTTTGCAACATTCAAAGCCAGAGGGAAATACATGCCATGTGTAAAAAATTACATTATGACAGCAGTTCCAGTAACATCTCCTGGTGTACTTGTTGTGGAAAGAGTGAGCTGGGATTTGGTTCTATTTTTCACTGCTGTTGACTGTGGTTGCTATGTTTATGGTTATGGTCTGGTTTACCTCTGCCATTTTGGTCACATTAATGAGTGTTTTCTGCAGACGGAATGGCTAAGGAATCCTCATTAAATTAGTGTCTTTGCTTTGGTGGACAACAGCAGTGGCCTGTTGTCCAAAATAGAGCTCTGTGAGAGTAATGCCAATGGAAAATGTCAAATCTAGGGGAAAAAAGGTGTCTATCTTTTATCTTGATTTCATTATCATTACAGTGCAACACAGCTCGTAAAAATCAACAGCTATCCAAATAAAACAGCAGGTAACAAAACCAATATTGACTCCAGGGAAAACGTTTTCCAGTTAGATCTCAATTCAGTAATTATGCTTCTGAATGAAAGCTTGACCTGCAGGTTTCTGACGGGAAATAGCAAAGGTCCCATTGACTACATTCTTATCATAATTTCTTTTTAACTGGTTTCAACTGGTGCAGACTACTAGAATAAGCAGGAAAAATCACTGGGAATTTTCTACATTTAAGGGAAGTACTACTTTGAAAATTTCGTTACTTTGTGATATAATTTGATTTATAGTTGTCATATAAAATACCATTAGAGACAGAAAATGTACTTTTTTATGGGCAAACTAGTTCAAAGCTAGATTCATTTCCTTGAAATTGCCATCAAACTCCCTTTGTTGTCTTTCCAGTGATCCCTTTGAACAATGTAATTGCATTAAAGTCATGGTTCTTGTCATATGACATGTTTTCTTTGAAGACATGTTTTCCCTGTTTTTATCTGGTTTTGTTTGTATCCAAATCTGTCCTCTTGCTGTGTTAATGTATGTTTTTATTGCAATACATACAGAAAAGTTGTCAATTATTGGACAAAAGTCAAAGTACGTTTGTTACCTGTCTTGTCCATTTTATTCGTGAAGTGATGTGTGAGTCTTTTCTGAGATTTGCCCCACGGTTTATATCTCCTAAGGTAGCCCGATTCCATCACTTTACCTTATAAAATGTACTTATGCCATTGACAGCTAATAAAACACATAGTGCCTTCTTCTTAAATTTACAGTGGGGGAAAAATAACAGCGTTGAAAGTGGAAGTTGTTTAATTAATCTTATGTCATTGTATCATATATGATGTTAATAAAATGTTTTTGTGGGAAGCCATACATGACCATTTTGATGTAATAGGACATTTTTTCATATTAGTAGAGACTCTGGTTGTTAAAGATGGATCTAATGCTTTATGGATAGCCCCCACAGTATTGGTCTTGGTTGGTTTATGTCTTAGTGTTTTCCCCGTCTTCTTGGCCAAGCAGGGGTACCCCTGCAGCAGTGATAAGGAGTGCAGTTTGGGCAGCTACTGCCAGAGCCCCCAGCACTCCCCCTTCCGCTGCCTCACCTGCAGGAAGAGGAAGAAGCGTTGCCACAGAGACGCCATGTGCTGCCCCGGCAACCGTTGCAGCAACTGTACGTCCACGCCACTCTCGCTCTCCGCTTGATGGACATGTAGAGTCCTGTGATATAAGGCTGTAACAGTGGTTGTGTCCATGTATTTATAAAGACTAGTAAAAAAAAAAGGATATTTTGGGCTGAAAGGTACATCAGACAATGCTATCTGTCCTACAGCATACCTATTTATCATATGTGACAACTAAAATAAAGTGTAGTTATCAGAGTAGAGTAGTGTAGTTATTATGTCACACATGGGTTTGGATATGTGTGGAATACTGAATGATTGAATATATAAATGAGTTACTGAATGATTGAATCAATGAAAAGATTAAATGATTGATTGATACGCTGACACATTGACTTGATGCTGTAGGGACTGTTTAAATTGCAGGTTATATACACATCTATCCGCAGCATATGTAGTTAAGGAATAGCTGACATAGTTTACAATTAGCAATGATTTAAGAGAAAAAAAAAAACAAGATGGTTTCGACCAGATGTTGTCCTCTTCCCAGGTCAACACTGTTGTTATTTGGTGTGTTTTTTAATTACTGATAACATACATATACATATATACATAAATCATTTTAATAGGCAGCATTGTCCAGGGCATAACTTTAGATTATGCGATGATATTGAGTGTTACTTCAACTATCTCACTTTATCTGTTGTTCTCTGTGTCTCTCCCTTCCTCTGTGTCTGCAGATATCTGTGTTCCGGAATCAGAAAGAGTCCTCTCCCCTCATATACCAGCATTAGAAGACCACAACAAGCTTTCAGCCAAGGACTGGAAGAAAGGTGGAAAAACACAGCCGAAGCTTGCTCTTGTCAAAGGTCGGTCTGCTGAACTGCGATATCAAACCAACAGTCCCGAAAGGGTGTGACTATTACAAACCTTGCCTCAGTTCAGCTTTTGAGAGATCTGGACTATAATGGGCGAAATCCCTAACAAAGCGCTAGTTTCATGACACTGATTGTTTGCCCAGTCAGCACACATCCCCGGAGACATACCTAGCTCAGATCTTACATCATCTGTTTATACAGCTGGCTATGCACTGACACATGCAGACTAAAACTCTGGCTCAGGGGCACAGATGGGAATCAAACGTGCAACCTTTGGGTTACAAGTCTCGTTCTTTAACCGCTGCGCCTCACTGCCTCCAGCTATTCACATGGTTTCTGTCTGCAGTGACCTTTGTGTATACAGCTAGCAGTGTCCTGACTCAGGAGCCTCATGTTGAGAGGCAGACGCCAGTCCAAAGATATTCCCATAATTATCTGCTGTCGTTGTGTCAGCAAAGCCTTGAGCCGAAAGCACAGCGTGAGGTGTAGACTAAACAACATAGTACTGTGGTTTGGTACCTATATAAAAAAGGCATACACATCCACCAGCGGCAAATATTGCATATAAAATGCATTATGTTTAGGTGGTGTATTGCTTATTAAATGAACAAGTATCATGGCTCAAATGTATGTGCAGCAGTCTATGATCTTGAGTAAATGTTGCATGCAGTATAAGCAATTTTTCAGTTTCTGGTGACTGCAGACCAGGTGTTTCTCCTATTCATGAATATGTCATAACGGTAGATTATTTTAGATGATATGAGCATTTGCACCCCAAAAACACATGATATAAAGTTTCTTTTGGGTTGAGCATGTCCGTTGATGTCTTAAAGTCACAAAATGGTCCCACTAATAACTAGGGTATTTCCCTTTTGTAATGAAAAGGATGATGAGCACAGGTGCAATGTCATTTCATGCTGTTGATTGGAGCTTCATTTAGGCTATCTAGACAGGAGGAGATTCTGAGTATCTCTTTGTGTGTGGAAAAAGCCTTTGGCAAGAGAAAGAGGAATACTGTATAATTTCACAGAAAGGATAAATTATATTTATGGAACATACATGTTTTGGTAAATTTATGCCTTTGGAAGATTGAGATAAACCTCAATATCTTCATTAGATAATATCAAACTGTACCTAAATGGGGTACAATGAGTTAACAATGGGGGGTCAGTTACCTGACAATTAAAATTTGCAGCATACAGTCAGAGCCAAATGTTCAGTTTTAACATCAAAAGCCTCAGACAAGAAGATATTGTGTGGAGCCTTTGAGTCGAACTGTGTTTTGCCAAATCATAATGTTCTGTTGTTGTCTGTGTTTCTGTTGTTTATATATGTCATAATCATGTTTAGCCAAAGATGGGCGAGGATAAGTCTGAACACATAAAAAGACATGAATATGAACTCAGTGTAATAACCATGACAAATTAACAGCCGGTGGTGCTGTTAATTCAAAAGATGTAACAAAGTGTTGACACAATACATTGTGGTTTGCAGCTGGATAGGTTAGTTTAGTATCGTTACTCCTGATAGAGTGTTTGTTAGGTTGTTGTGGTCTGTAGCTAGATAGGTTACTTTAGTATCAGTACTCCTGATAGAGTGTTTGTTAGGATGTTATTGTCTGTAGCTAGATAGGTTAGTTTAGTATCAGGACTCCTGATAGAGTGTTTGTTAGGATGTTATTGTCTGTAGCTAGATAGGTTAGTTAAGTGTCAGGACTCCTGATAGAGTGGTTGTTAGGACAGAGTAAAATGATGCCCATATTGAAACGGCACACCTGTCACCTTCTGTCTTCCCCCCACAGCCCATGAGGGGGACCCCTGCCTGCGCTCGTCGGACTGCGCAGACGGCCACTGCTGCGCCCGTCACTTCTGGACCAAGATCTGCAAGCCGGTGCTGCGGCAGGGGGAGGTGTGCACCCGGCAGCGCAAGAAGGGCACGCACAGCCTGGAGATCTTCCAGCGCTGCGACTGCGCCAAGGGCCTCTCCTGCAAGGTGTGGAAGGACGCCACCTCCTCCTCCAAGTCCAGACTGCACATGTGCCAGCGGGTGTGAGGCCGGGCGGCTGGGCGGGCGGGCGGCCGGGTGGGTGGCCGGGGGTCGCCTCCCCCGGGCGGTGGAGAGAGACACATGCGGGCTCGGCTGCGAGGGGCAGAGGGGAGGAGAGAAGCGGGGCTGTATTCCGGAGGCGCTGGTGCCAGAATTGGGTGGACGAGTGACGGGGGGGGCAAGAGGGGAGGGAAGGGGCGTCGCCCGCACCGTCGGAATACTCACCTGGCCTCCCTTCTTGAATATCTCTCTCGGACAGTAGCTGTGAGCACTGCTGAAACCTGCAGTGAAGAGTTTTCATTCATCTAAAGCCATGTATACACGTTAACCTCCTTCAGTCAACGGTACACACCTTTTCCAAGTGGTTGGAGCTCAGCGAGAATCGGGAGGCATTGTTTTGATTTTGCTAAGACACATGGAAGGAAAAGAGTCGTGTTTTTTTAGCAGGGCTAATGGTTCAGTTCCTTTGGTTCACTTGCTGTCTTGTTATTTTCCTTTGTTCTGGGCACATATCTCTGAAGGAAACACATACACACACACACACACACACACACACACACACACACACACACACACACACACACACACACACACCACTCCTATCATATGGACTAGCTTTTCACAGGAACATAAAACCTGAAGAATCTGTATATATATCCTTATTATCTGAGTTATTGTGGTATCTGCATCAACTGAGCTGATTTAAGTCTATATTTTAGTCTGTTCATTACAGCTATCAAAATTAGGTAAAGCATCTTCATCGTTTTATAGCAGCAACATTAAGAGTATCTAAATTTGGTATATTAAGTCTATAATAAAATAAAGACATATATTTTTGTATAGTCAAGAGCGTAGACATATATCTTTTCTCTTAAATGTGATACAGAAAGCCTTGTATTGCCAAAGAATAGATGAACTATTTGAATTGGGAAAAGATACCAAATATATGGATTTAAAAGGCACCTTGGACAGCCCACTAAAATGGTATGTAGTTAACTTTACAGTTAGCACTTGAACACATGAATAGAGTTTTATACACCCTATTGATTGCATACCTGTTTTGCTTTCTCGTAAAACTACCTTAGGTGCCTTTTAAGAGACATCGAGAACATGTTCATCCGAGACTGACCTGGTCGCAATAGAAAATGAACAATATTTACCAATGTCATGTGTGCTTTGTTCATTTTATGCACTAAAGAGTTTTTTTATGTGTAAAATGTTTTGTAGATTTCTGTCTCCTTGTGGTCATTGTTGTTTTGTGTTGCAAGGAAAAGAGAGCATTTACAACCGCAATATTGTACGTGGCTGCAGCAAAGCGGAAATTAATGTTGGAAGCTCTGTTTTCAATGACATCCACATGAGGAGAATGGCACCAAAATGTAATGCATGATTCAGGGATATGCTAATTAATTAACATTAGCTTTTAGTGAAAAAAAAAGAAAAAAAGCATACTTGTACATTCAAATGGCATAAATCATGTTTAAAGGCTTCTAGAAATAATGAATCATGTTTATAAATCTACAGAATATATCAATGTTACCCTAGAATTCCCTGATATTTATTTTCCCCTGAAAATAATCAAAGGTTTACATGGATTTAGACCTGGATAATGTAGCTGTCACGTTGAATGCACTTCCAGAGATTGGGCCTTGGAGTACTTCTACTCAGATCACTTAAATGAAATATTGTTTGCTTTTGAACTGGTTTTAACCACCTGCACTGTTAATAAAAAGTCCTGTTGCTTAAAGGAAAATGTACCAAGGCAGTGCTGTTTTCTCAAAACAGGCTTGTTTTATGTTGAAACCTAACTTTAGGCTTGTGTTCCAGAATACTGCTTAATACAGTGTGTACCATGTGTCTCCTGTAGCAGGTTCATTTCATTTGTTGTTCTTTCTGCACAATTTAGTTCTGTAGTCTTTAAACAAATGCAATAAGCTTTTATATTGTAAATAAAGTGGAAACTTTTTGAAGTTTATTTAAGAATGAAGAGTATGTGCAGTTAAGTACATAAGAAAGGACGGTGATTAAATCAGAAGTGGTTTTGGGACCAGCACAAAAATGCTGCTTGGCTTTGCAAGCGGTGGGGGTAGAAAGCATTGGTATCAGGATATGAAGCTGTATGTGCAGATAGTCACACGGGCAACTGCGTGTGCCAACATGCTAAAGGACAACATAGCATCCAGATGAAGGGACATGAAGATTTATTTCTTGTGTATGTTAAGCTGTCAGAGAATACTCAGTCGGAAGATGACTGCATTACAGAGCAAAGGTCTGAGTGAGAAATAATTAAAAAAATGTCCCTGTAGGAAATGCAGTTGATTTACTTGGTCAGCTGCTGCAGATGTATGTTTCAGGTGCAGAGATGTCATTAGGATTTGTTTGTTCTGGAGACAGCTGGTGATACAACCGATGTGCTGGGCGGCTGGTTTTATAACTTCAAAACAAATGCTGTGCTTTTATAGTTGTAAATTAAATGCATTTTGTATTGCAGTGATCAGTTTTTTTTTGCTTTGTCCTTAATAAATATCAAAAGAAGCAGTGCAATCACAGTCAATCCAACACCAATCAACATGAATCATGTTTAATACACAGTAAAACAATCTATTCAGAAAGATCAAAGATTCATTCAAAACAAGTCCAGGAAACGTACTATAATCCAGGAAGGTTATTGAATCATTTCAAAGGACAACATTTGGTGAACACCTGCATATTCAAAGTTAAACACAGCTTGGATCTCTAGGAACATCTTGAAAATGCTGGACCTAAACACACTTTGCCAAAGTGATCCTCACAGTCTCGGGGTGTAATGACTGGCAGGGCACTGTTTAATTGAATGCAGATTTGTTTGATATTTTCAAAAGGTGAGTCAAGATGGCTTTTCAGGCGAATGTTTTTTTTAATTGTAATGAGAAACCTTTTCCTCAGTTCTCTGCCAAAGGATGTTTGTAATTGCTGCATTTTCCGCCAATGTATTCCCAAGCAAGCATAGCAGCCCAGGAGCACAAGAGCTGGAAGGATACAAACTGGGCAATTAATTACAACCAGTCCGGCTGACTGGCTGATATCCGCTTACTCAAAGGTACCCGACATTTAGCCAACCAAAAATAAATAATGTCCAGGATATTCCCTTTATTACCTCAAGACCCAAATACCATGACTTTAGTCTGTCTTTAACAGGAAGTGCTCTCATAGGGCCTCCACTCAAACTGAGCTACAGACCTGTGGAACGTAATCAGCAACACATTGATACTTCATTTAAACTTTATGCAGGATATATTGAAGGTCTATGATATTTCCTGGAGGAGAAGATTCAAATGACATGACTAGAACAAAGGATCTGGTCTGCATCGTTATACCTTTTATTGCCTTACAGGAAACACAAAATGAAAACCCCCAGTTCTGCCAATAGACAGATATCATTATGCTTCAAGCACAAACAAAGTAAGGTATGAATAAAGCAAAACAAAACAGGAGCCTGTTAGAGTTCACTGAAATTCATGAGGAGCAAATCAATACAAAGGAATTGGTACATTTACAAGCGTGTTGTAGCAGAAAAGAGCTGTAAATGCTGAATCCTAACAAAACTGTGACATTCATTTTGGGTTTCTGAGCTGGAACCAAAGAACTTGCCAGACTATGAATGCAAGACACATAAATACACATACATGCAGGCATTTACATTGTTGACTCGTTATTATCCCCAAATTTCCCCTCCTGGGGATCAATAAAGTGCTATCCTATCCTATTTTATTGGCTTATCAAAGGATCGTACGGAAATACCGACCAAGCCAAGGATCCAGATCGAGTGCAAAACATACTATCAATTGTGCATATCATCTTGTTCATGTCTTGTTTTGTTATGGTTGATAAAGGATTGTCCCAATAGTGTAGCTTACAGTACAAAAAATGGGATTTTGTATTTCTGTGAATTTAAGCTGAGATGAGTGCAGATGAGTGAAAACTTCACTGTCTCTTTGCACTCCTATCCAGGATTCCATCGGATCACACAGACACCTGAAATCAGTTCAGTATCAACTTCATTAAAGCAGGCAAGCTCTGGCTATGGTAACTGTGACCGAATATGGAGTAATCGTGGAAAACAGAAAACAATTTAAAGAATACATTGCAGGGACTTAAAAGGAGATGGCTTGCTGTAGCTTGAATAAAATATACAAATTTAAAATACAATCAAACTGCAGTGGTCATCTAATGAAAGTCTGTTGGTTTGTAGCTGTGAAGAAGATGATAAATTGCAATAAACTGACAATTGTTTTGATGAAAAAACAATTTTGGAAGTTATCTGTAGCTTCAGTTACCTGTTGAAGCTTCTGATTAAGTTTTCCTTGTACATCAAGACATTGGTAACCTTTGAATGAAAATATAACAAACTTTTCTAGTAACCAGCCTGAAAGCAAGAAATTTGACTTTGAATTTCACCTTTTCTGTAAATTGTAATACACTGCTGAAACCAGTGAGATTACCTACTGTGTGGGTTTACCCCAGGTGGTCATGTCATGCTATTAACATCTATTCAATATGTTTGCCTTTCAGCAGTGCAGCTGGATAGCTGGATACCTGTAGTTATAGAAACAATATTATATGGTTAAATGGATGAAAAAAAATCTATGTGCATTGAAAGTTTGCCTAGGGAACTGAGGTGAAGGCAAAGAATTTTGCAATTGCATCTGAGAATCATACAACCCTGAATTATGGAAGCTCTCTTTCCAAGTGCATAAATGAATTAGGTTTTACTGATTATTCAAGTCCTGAAATGAATTCCATGTGGCCACCCCAGTGCAAGTTCTGATGCTGCAAGCCTGGGCGGATTTTTCTAGCATTGCCCGTCATTCTTTCCTCTCACATTGAGCCAAATGAATCAACCTTTTCTTAATTTTTCAAAACTGTGGTCAGTGGCTGTTTCACAAGGTTATTGCATCTGTTATGTTTTGTTTTTCACTGCTTTGGGGTTATAATATTGTATATGAAAGTTTGCATTTTAATCTGTTTTGTCACACCAAGCAGTGACTATGTTCTCTGGAAGCAATAATTTCCTGTTGTTTT
The DNA here is from genome assembly GCA_019176425.1 of Megalops atlanticus. Lineage (NCBI taxonomy): Eukaryota > Metazoa > Chordata > Actinopteri > Elopiformes > Megalopidae > Megalops > Megalops atlanticus. The sequence goes on along the minus strand of CM032894.1, from coordinate 8,225,912 downwards.
TTTGATGTACTCATTGTGCAACTAATGCCAAAAGGTTATTCAATGGAAAAAGCAATTGTGAAAAATAATTTTTTGTATCACTGCAACTTCTCATCTTCTGGTTCTCTGCAGGTGACACCTCATCTTCATCCTTCATCTTCATCAACATTCAATTAGTATCTGATGCAACACCGAGTGACACACAGGCCCACTCCTGGAAACTACACTTTTTTTTTTGGCCTGAACACAGCATGAAAAGAGGTGTTTTACAGAGGTGTGTTGATTATTTTTTAAACAAATTTCCTTTGCTCCTCCTGAGCTCAGGCCTCAAACACATGGCCACTCCACCAAGACGTTCTTCCATCTGGAGTGAACCACCTCAAAAAGCCCAATTGCTCTGTGTTGTTTTCAAAACAATGGAAAACCTTACAGTGCTGTTCAATTCACTATCTACCCTTCTTTTGTCATGTGGTTATACAGTAGAATACAGTCATACAGTAGCATTCCACCCATGGGGGTTGTGTTAGGGGTAATACTCTCTAATGCCATAAACTTGCCAGTCCAGATGTACAGGGCTCCTCAAAGCGTCTTGTGTGATAGGAAACATCTGTTGACAGCGCAGGGATATCTGATCCAAATGTGTGTGTAGCAGTGATGCTGGTAGGGAATGTGTCCACATTGCAACTGTACACACGTATGCAATAGTGATGCTAATTGTGATGTATCTGCATCACTACTATGCACATGGGAAACATTTTGAATGAAGAGCAACATTTTAGCTTGCATCACGTATTCTTATCGTAGCGAGAACACAATAGCAGACAAATGACACAATGTGGATCAGTTTGTGTTATTGTGCTCTATTTAATTTAATTTAACGAGGAAACATTAGGTTTGTGCAGCATTGTTGGAATAGAGATGAATAGTTGTCAGTGTTGTTCAGAGAGCAAGGCAACCTGTATGAGGTTCTTTCCATCTGACCTTTCCAATAGTTACATCTGCAGTCAGAACCTGAAAACTGAACACCGCTGCACAGCAGAAATCAAACTGCATAGAAATTCCACTCATGAATAATTCAATGCACCAGTGCAATCATTGTACCTCATGTCTGACTAATAAGGCACAGAACTGCCCTTTACATTTGTTTGTTGAAGATAACATCACTATGAAATTGTATAACCATTATGTATAATGCAAAACAAAATAAAAATGAGAGCAAAACAACACAAACATTATTCAAAGGTAACTTCATAATTCAAATCTGCTTTATTTTATACTGTATTTTTTATATTGTATAAATTAATTGTGCTTTGTATTCTCAGCCAGATCAGATATTTATGTTACATGTCATATTCTTCTAAAATATTAGCATCATTTTAAAAAGCGGTAAACAGATATAAATCAGTGCTTTCCATATGTTTCAAAAATTCACATTTGATCCTACAAAATTAATGTCTGTCATTAACGAGCCATTATTGCATCATTTCTTAAAAAAGTAGAGCTGCCTTACAACCAGGAGATCACAATCAATGCTTACATAACTGTCTATACGTAACCTTGATGGTTCCTCGTGGATGAAGTAAAACCAAAGGTTTCACTGTGAATATGAACACTAATCCCTGGCCAGCAGCCTGTACTATCTGCTCTATCCTCCAACACTGTTCAAGCCCTGCCACAAGTTAACTTGTGCAACCTGACTAGCCAACAGAAGCCAAGTACTCTATGATATACTAATTTCTCATATTTCTCATGATAATTTTCCTCTCAGTACAAACATCACATGATTTATTTCCAGGTATTGCCAAGACATTATGCACATGTGGGAAAAATAATGCAATTAATTCCATTAGCATTATTTGGTCGTTTACACAACATTTCTGCTAATCATGATGATGAACACACTTTTTCATTTTACAGCCGTTCTGTAATTAGGTTGATAGGTTTGCCGTAGTTGGTGCTTTGTAGTGTCCCACAAGGAGGTCTGCTCTTCTCCTGTTCTAATTTCTCTCCCCGTTATTAAACTCTTTAACAGACTTGGAAATTCCAAACCCGACATGTGTTCCAATATGCTTCCCAGATGTCCGGTAATATTTTCACCAATAGCACATTTAAATGAGTGAACAGTTTTTAACTACTCCCAAGCCAAAGCATAAAGATTCTGTATTAACTGAGTGAATTTGTATGCGATAAAATCTTTCCTACCAACAACCAATAACTGCTGTGAGTTAACAAGGTAGGTATGAGTACACTCTATATACAGTCGTACAGGTCCTGTATAGATCCTGTTCCTCCACCCATAAAAAACTGAGGGCTATTTGGTGAACTGACACAGGGCCCTTACTTTAATCTCTTGCACTTTTCAGTTACCACATAGACAGTGTTTTTTTCCTAATGATGACTGGATAGAGGGGCATCCAAATTGCATTCAATGTCTGTAACAATTTAGAATGCCTTGAAGGTTCTGTTCATGAGCAAGCAATGTTTTGCAACAACCTTTTTGAGTTCATTTTAGTTATACGGCCTTGTCACCAAAGCATAAGTGTTTAGTCTCGTGTGTCAGCCATCTTGGTGCTGGCTGTTCCTGACAGGAGGCTAGTGAAGGACCAGCTTTGGACAATGAAAACTCAGCAAAGATTGTGGATGGCATCAGGAGTACTTGACAGAGAAGAGTCAACAACACAGTTGTCGTGGACACCCTCATTTGTAACTCCACTAACTAAGTGAAAAATTGTATTACATTTCAAGTTAAAGTGCAGCTATGACCATAACAACAACTCCTAGGTTATTAGCGGTCAGGGAGCTTAAACACCATTTACATTTTTCAGTATCATCAGGTTTTGGTGGCTATTGAACATACATACTGAAGCGCAATCTGTGCCGTACAGTGCCTGGAATGTTTTGCAACTGAAGGTTCAGCTGAGCACCATTCTGTTTTAGAATGTTTTGTCCAGCTGCTTTGTGTCTTGAAGGCAGCCCAGGTGCGAGGCAAGGGAGACAGGAAGGACCGGGGGAAACTGGTGAGTCTGTTGAGTGGAACCAACACGAAGCAGAGCTACTTGATTCCGCTTGATAATCTGTGGAAGCTGACTTGGTACAAGACCTGGTGCAAGACAATTAATTGTTTTCAGTCTCACCAGCTGACAACTGCAGGCCCCACTGTGTCTGTGTTGTGTGTTACATTAATAGTTGTTGAGCTATTATTAATACAGTAGGCATTGAGGGCACAAATAGTGCCAGTTGAGCATAATACTATTTTCCTGTTTTCTTCCTCATTTCAAATATTCTGTTCTTTTTTCTCCTGAACAAAAAGTAAAGCTATTTTTTTCCAAATATGCTTTAGTACCATGAATTTTTCCTGTTTTGTTTTAGGGCACCAGATTCTTTTCATCAAAAGAAACCATTATGACTTGTAAAATGGGAGATGGGAAGGATTACTCCAGTAGACCATGGGAAATAGGAACGCACTGGAGCCATGTTTTTAAATCCCATGCAAATATACTGAGGAAAATTGTCCCATTTTCAGTACTGTGTTTAGACAGACTCCTATTTCTGGAAAGCACCAGCTGCCAAAAAGGCATTAAAAGGAATGGTTAGTATTATGGTTACTATAATGGAATTTTCACTTATAATATGAACCCCAAAGTGAATGGTGCACGGAGTCATAACAAGTCATTTTTCTCACTCATATCAGTAACAAAGCAAACCCATTTTTGATTATTAACTTCAGATGCATTTATCCATGGCTAATAAAGTTACAACTATCTTTCTATCCAATTATTCTACTGCTGTGATTTTAATGCTTCCCGCATGTTTTGATGGAAAATAATGATCCACCTAAATGTCTTCAGATTGCAAACCGGTTGTGGTTACTATTATCATTAAGTTTAACATTGGCAGGCAAACATATGTACATTCAGGCAGATTGCAGGCAGTTCCTGAATGCTAACAACAAGTTTGAACTTTTTGGTGGAAACTGACAAAAGAACTGCTTACGAGGATTGTGGAAACGTATCAAAGGACGTCTCCCTGGGAGACAGGCCACCCACGGGTGTAAAGACCTGATCAAAATCTGTCTCTCTGACAAATGAGGCTGCAAGCGCAACTCTGACTTCAAGGTTCCGCTGCTGACTCAGCAAAGACAAACAAACGCATTCCGCTGAACCAAACCAGCCGGTAGCATCCAAGTCTGAGAGGGACAGAATGGCTTTAGAGCTGCTATTTTTGGGGAACAATTTCTGTTCAAAATCCTACTTTATTCCAAAATGTAGTGAAGAGAATGTGCAACATGACAGTGCATTAAATGAGGAAATATTTTGAGGTTTCTCAGTTGTATGATGGATGATAAGTTAATTAAACCTGTTGCAGCTTCCTTCAATCAAAATGCCATGTGTGTTTTTTCACCTTCCAGTTTTTTTTCCTGTTCAGAAGGCCGTGATGCCATCTTCACCTCCTTCTTTAAACTACTATTCAATCTGTATGCTACAGTAGCTCCACAAACAACAAAGTCCGTCATGTGTGCAAATGAATATTTCTTTACAAATCGATAAAACAATTTCAAAATTATGTTTGCAAAAAAAGGTGTTTCCTAAATTCTTGGCCTTTGTTTTTTTTTTTTTCTCATTTAACCATCGGAAGAAAGCATGTTTATACTCCCATCTATGGGTTTAGTTTGCTTCAGTTATTTAGAATAATACTTACAAATTGACTTTTTGTACAGGCTATGAAGAAAGGCATATTGTTGCCTCAAACAAAGGAGCATCAGTGTTTTGACTAAGATCTTTTGTTAGAATTCCCCATTTTACAGCTGACATAAGTTTGTAGCTCATATCAGTTGAAACCACAAGGTTGCATGCAATATTCATTGGCAGTGGCCACCAGCTTTACTCTTTATGTGTCCTTGTCAATTGCTTTGAGTGCAGATTCAGGCATTATGTTCACATCAACTGATGTAGTATTTCTCCCTGGTTCCTCTTTTATATTCCTCATTTACTGTGCATCACAAAGCTGACAAGAATGGAATAGTCTTAAAGTAAGCTTTGCAAATCACTAGAACACATAAGCACAAATGTGTTAATAAGTAATGCTAGCATTGAAGGCCTTATATTTAGCAAGAACATCTGGGGACTTTCTTCATTTTCAGAAAAGAGCAAATGGCATGGACAATACAACAGAAGTAGCCATTGGAATCTATTAATACCAGATACACGGAAACCTGCAACAAGGGCACTTTAAATCTGACATGCTGTGCACACTGTATTACCTTGAAAAAATATACAAAGCTTATTCTAATTATTTATACAGCACTAGATTGCTTTGGCCAGACAATTTCAAATCAAAGATGATTAAAAAATAATGATAGGCTTTCATATGTTTTGAATTTGGAATCAGAGACTGGCACTGCTCCTTAGCTGTGCAGGGATGTTGAAACATTTATTTTGCACCTCTACAAAAAACCAGACACCAATACAATACCTTCTCGATTTTGTCTGTATCATTTTTGTATGTACTCTGTATCCATCTCAACTGGAGCCCTACCTCTGCTCTGATTCAGTGTTCTTATTGCCATCATGGTTGGCTGGAATGAGAGGTTTATCATCATTAATTTCAACAAATGGTCACATTTTCCTTTATTCTGGCTACATTAACGTCCAAGTGATGCGATACATATTTTCTGTCCAATTGTCAAGTCATTTTCTTTCCACCAAAATTTATCATACCTAAACTCCAAGAAAAATAGCGTTTTCATTTCAAAGGTTATACAAACACACTGTTGATGTTCTTGGCGAATTCCTTACTTCTGGAGTACAGCCTGGCTATAAAATAAATTTTATTTTTAGAGTCACTTTTTCAAGCCAAGCATGTGTGTTTTTTGGGAAACAAAGCCCAGTCTTTCTACTGTAATTACTCTGCATGAGTAATTTAATCTGTAATCAATGTTTTGTTTATCAGAGTGTAATTACCCAATAACAAGGATTATAACTAAAAGTGTTACCCAAATGAGAATGTTCATTGTTGTTTTCTCCACAGCACAAAAAATGCCATCAGTTATTAGACCAATTAGCAGTAAATGAGCAAAAACAATCACAGAAAATAATGAATCAGGGCAGTATTCACTTCACTGGTCTCCCCAAAAGTAGCTACCAGATTCTACTATTAATTCTACTCAGTCATGCATCCATTCTTCAGATTGTGTTATCTGTGCCAGCACTTTGCACCAGCACAAAGACAACTTTATATTTAATAGTTCCCACAGTGTGCAGCTTTATATTTGAGGTGGCAGAAAAGATCCCTTGTCACTCCTTTGTTTGCGATGCCATTAGGGCAGTATCATTAAAAATAGGAAGAAAGTTGAGACAGTCTAGCTAAAAATGGATATCACAGAACAAATTATGTATAAAATAAAATAATACATTCTGCAATACTATTTTTGAATGATTATGGGTCCTCTTAATATACGATGTAAACGTCATATTAAATCCATATGAATCATAAAGAGAAAAGCACGAAGGTGATATCTCTCTATAGTCAACTCCCTATTTGATAATTGCATAGTCCTTCTTACTGCATGGTATGCATGTGGTTTAGTTCAGTCCCATCACTTACTCCTGTTATGTGCATAGTCTCGTGTGTGTACAGTGTCACAGCAGTATGCAATAATTGGAGGTTGCCTGTAAATACAGTACATTAATCCTTCAGACAAATGTGCATACCTATGGTTTCCCAAAGCTACAACAGGAATTTCTAAGGGCAAAAATTAAACCTGACAGATTCCATTTCAAATATTATTAATATAATAGAGTACAAACTCTACATTACAAAAAGAATGAGGATAGGATTATTAAATTATTGCATGAAAAAATGACTAATGAGTGGCTCAGGCTTGATGCTTTTAAATGATTATTTGTGTCAGCAGAAATATGTGGGGTTTTCATGTTTGCCTTTTATGTGAGGTTGAAGTGAGACATTTTAAACAGTCCAGTGCAGCCAACCTGAAAAAAATGTCACTGTCCATTTTCCTCACAGTAAGCAGAAACTCAGTTTGGCACCCATTTTTCTACTTTAAGCAGAAACTCAGGTTGGCATAGATCATTATTATTCATTACTCATTGTGTGGGGAAAGCTCCAAGTTTGCAAGGCTCCTGTTGTTTCTTTTTTATATCGACTAAGAATATACAGTCTAGACACATCCTGGCACAGCATCACAGAGACATGACAGCCCTGTGTGTTCTGCACAGTCAAACATGTTTTATGTTGAATAATAAAGCATTTTAGGTATGCTTCATTTTTTGATTATGATGACGATAAATCATTTCATGTATCTAAAGTCGACAGACTACAGACAAAATACACCAATATCTCAGATATTATGACATAGAGACCAATAAAATGCCCTAATACCCGGTCATTTTTCTCTGGACCAAAATGATCTGCTGGTTTATGCTGGATGGCAATCTCATATCAGTATCGAAATCACTCTGCATCACCATTAAATTTACGTAGAAATAATACAAGATCAGAATTCATGTCACCAATAAAGAGGAGCCCTGTTGAAACTGTGAGAGATAATATGCAGGAAACATTGTTTATGAGGTTGAAATGTTAGGTGACATACATGTACATTACATTATCATCATTCAGCAGATGCTCTTATCCAGAGCAACATACAAACAGTAGGCTACAACTTTACATGTTACCCATTTATACAGCTGAATATTTACTGAGGCAACTGTGGGTTAAACACCTTGCCTAAGGGTACAACAGCAATGCCCTAGTGGGGAATTGAACCAGCAACCTTTAGGTTACAAGCCCTGCAGTGAAACATAAAACTAAATAGGATTAAATTGCACTAGAAAAAAAACACCACAAGACAGAGGAATTTATTCAAAATGTTTTTAATCTCAAGATATAAGGTTTTTATATATGGAAATATATGGATCTGCTTCTTTGTTTATCCTCCATTATGATAGAATTTTTAGGCAAAATGTGGGTATACTGCACCAATCACAGGTACACCTTTTGGGACTACAAACGTTATTTATCATTCTTTTTATGATCCTCTCTCTTCAGTGTTATTACTTCAATATGCAATCCATCTGTTCTGGCTATTTAGATAACTGTACAAGCCAGGCAGAGCACATCAAATGTATCATCTTTACCCTAGGGAATTAGCTGGATTTTATTTCATCATTGCCAGGGTATAAATTCTTATTTATAACTCAAAACACAGGGGTGCACTGTAGTCCATGGGTCTGGACATATATCCACCACTGCATTTTCATAAAAATTATTGTGAGACTGTAAGTAGGAACAAATTCAAAGCAAATAGGAGCAACAACAAATGAAAGAATGAACTACATCTCCAACAGTTTAAAGAGATATTCACCAGTAGGAACTACTAGCTAGCATTGCTCTCCTTTGATAAAACATTTGGTATACAAAATTAATCATTTTAACTCTCATGTTTTCATAAACACTATTCATATGTGTTGATGTATGGCACTGTTATTGCTGCACCAAATTAATGAATAATTGAATAATTTTATGCTGATTTAGATGTCAGTGTATGTCAGATAATGAGATACTTGATTCTTTATATATCATAACCTGGGCTATCCCCAAAATTAAAAAGTATATCTTTGCCATTAGTGGTACTGTGTCATAAAATATATGTGCTGTGCAAACAGAGTAGCTCAAATTTGTTGACTGCTTATAGGCATAAAACAAAGTTCTGTAAATCTTGTTGTATGTACTTGCAGATTTCAGGATATGGTGGAATCCATCTGATTACACCTCAATTATAACAACATGACATTTCAACTAGGTCATTTTCTGGTATGGACAGGCTTAAAATCTTACATTTTTAGGTTCACACTTGCTGTATTTTGCCAAATCCCCACAACAGCCCTTCTCTCTACTGTCTGCCCACTACAAATAACAGAAACTGGCATATTTGCCAGTATTGGGCCGTGCAATACATCTTCTGGGATCCCTCTGGAATGGAAGATGGAGTTAGCCTAGCTTCCATGCCTGTGACATGGTTGGACAATAAATACAAATCCAATTTAAGAAAGTCAAGACACAAAACAAGCGGGAGGTCAATAAATCTCCCGGAGACTTTGAAGCATGTGAATGTGTTCAAACTGGAATGTGGGGTATGCCATCTAAGATCCACAGTGGCCCTTTGATCGACATCCTGCCTGATTTACAAGCCCGGATTGAAGATTTGTGCATGCTTTTATAGGGGAAAATAAATTCAGGACAGCAGAGTTTTGCTTCAAAGGGGTTTCATTATAAAGCCTATCCCCTGTGTGTCCAGGTGTGTTAGAGGAGGCTTATGGATTCTGTTCAATCCATCAAATACGTTTCAAATGTCCCACAGAATATCTCGTTTCTCCTTCTGTCCTATTGGTCTGATATGAGTTTCACACATTGAGCATTGGATCTGCTTGTATCAGACAAAGCAAAACCTTTATTGTATGCTTTAAATACAGACATGAGTATGACTGATGTAATACTAATGTTGTTATGCTCTTTATATTCCACAGTCCTTGGGGGCTATTATGTAGTTAGTGTAGCTAAGTAATTAGTTATTATGTCAGTTGATGTAATTAGTTACATTCCATACTGACACTCAAAAAAAAAAAAAAAAATATATATATATATATATATAAATATATATGGAGGATTGGGGCACTTGTTTCATGGCCAGTGCTGGCTTGAGATGGCCATGCTTACAAATGACAATGCTGTATTTAATCATTTTTTTAACTCTTATTTATTCAAGAAAAATTGGACTATGAATTTTAGGAAATCAGCCTGTAACTCACTCTAACTGGCTATAATCAAAGCTTAACATACTGTGCACTTTTCTCTTACCCAAAACAGCAGGATTGCTGTGTTAGTTGAAGCCAAGCTTGTAGAAAGTCTCTTGGTTCTGCTGGATTTAATAGCAGATCGAATATGGAGGTGACAAAAATGGCCAAAATATGCATTTGCATTAGGCTTAACTATCATTATTTCATAAACAGTGTGCAGTCAAGTTTTGCTCCATAACTATAAAGCCCTGAACTCCTGCTAGCAAAGTGATTAACTATCTTGGTATGCTTTGGAAAGTGGCTTGATTCAGTGCTCAGACATGAAAGAGAGGTCAGCGGTTCTGAACTTCTTTCATATAACCTGATCCCCTCAGTAATAAAGTGAGAGGCCCAACACTCACATCAGCAAGATATGTCATCAAAATCTCCAACTAAAATAGCTATTTTATTTACATTCAGTTTCTTTGTGTGCTGGTCAAACAGTAAGGGAATGTTCAGAGCATGGCAGCTCTATGATATCAATATAAGGCTGCGGAGTAAATTTAGCAGTCAAACACAACTCTTGATTGATTCTTATGTTGAATTGTGTCAAACAGTAAACCAAGCTATACAAGAGAATACATATAAGTGGATACATCTTTTGTAGAAACAGAATCCATAATTACGCTTTACACAAACAGAGACTGCTACTGCAGTTGTTTATTTATGTAATGGGCACTCAGAAGAACAAAGTGATGTAGGTTTTGTAAATGGACTCACTTGTGGCTTTGAGAGTTTGAAGCCACAGTCAGTACTGTCAGAAGTAATGGGCCGGTGGTGTTATTTCTGTCTGTCACAAACTCTCACAGACTCTCCAAAGCTGTTTTGATGGGTTCAATGCCATTGAGGTCTTTAAAGATATTCTAAATATTTTAACTAACAATACAGTGCTTAACAAAATACAGTACACATGCACTTGAACACACACACATATATATGTAAATGTGTATAGAATATAGATTTCAATACAACAACACATTCTTTTCTCTAGTAAAACTTTTTTTTTGTTATTATTATTATTATTATTATTATTATTATTAAGAACACACCAAACCCTTTTTTTATGTAAGGCCATTTTATATGTAAAGGCCTTGTGTGAATCTGACCAGTTTCAGAGTAAACTGCAGACAGCATGTTGCTACGTGTCCCCCACCATAACCAACACCAATGGCTGAATCCAAGTAAGAGCAGCTGCACCTGCTGCAGTCCATGCCAGGGATCCATTTGTCAGACCGGAGCATGTGAAACCCTGGGTCATTGTTCACTTTTCAACAGTGGAAATCAGTGGCACTGCCCCTCCCACCCCCTGGAGACCGGCTCTTAACGGCCTCTCTTCCAGCTAAGAGCCAGCCGTTCCTCATCACTTGGAGAACACTTTATTATAGTGTCTCACTCAGGCAGTTTCACCTGAGAGGTGCCGTTCTTAGGTTCAGGGTAGCAGTAAATGCGTAATATTGTCCATCTGAATGCACCTTTGAATAACCTTAGCATTACTTCAGTGGTGAATTCCAAAACCATTGCTTATTTTTCCCACACTATATTCAGAAATTAACCAATGATCCAAAGCTGCAGTTTAATACTTAAGAAGCTGGAGGATGCTGCATTCATGAACAGTCAACAACAAATAATCAATAATAATAATAATCATATACTTTATTGATCCCTCATGGGGAAATTCATCCTCTGCGTTTGACCCATCCTACACACACAGTGAGCCGTGAGCACACACACACCAGCAGTGAGCACACACACACACCAGGAGCCAGGAGCAGTGGGCAGCCACAGTGCAGCGCCCAGGGACCACCTCCAGTTCTTTTTGCCAGTGCCTTGGTCAAGGGCACTGACAGGGGTATTGACCCTTACATGCATGTCTTTTTGATGGTGGGAGGAAACCGGAGCGCCCGGAGGAAACCCACGCAAACACGGGGAGAACATGCAAACTCCACACAGAAAGGACCTGGGACAGCCAGGATTCGAACCCAGGACCTTCTTGCTGTGAGGCAACAGTGCTAACCACTGAGCCACCGTGTTGCCCTCATCAAAACATATGCTGAGTTTTTTATGAAATCATGCAAGCTCATTTTCAACTTGACATACTGCGAGTGCTGGATGAGCTGTGTATTCCAGCAGAGTATATTCCATTGCACTGTATATTGTATTTGGTATTACACAAAGATTGTTAGAATTCTTCTGTGTCAGGGAATTGGATATAATTGGAGGCATTGGCAGGGACAACTGGAGAAGAGTACCAATAATGTTAGGGTCTTTTATGTCGGCAGTACATATTTTATTTCTTAAAACATTGAACACAGACATGGATTCACATGACTGAAGCTGTATGTGTTCCCTGTTTATTGGTACTCTAATCAACTGGGACAAATGCTGACAAAAAATAGTGTATCTCCCACACTGTTCTGTCAAACACAGTTCGCTAGAGTTGGAAAGGGTGACCGTTTAGGCGCTTTCTAATTTCTTAACAGGCATTTTGCCACATTCTATCCTTTCAGCCCTGAAGTAGATGCCAAAATGCAACATTAAAATGCAGTGATTTTTTTTTTAATATATGAGTTTAGTGATAAATCTCACGCAGTGATTTCATTGACCGGGAGCTGATTCACGTGACCAGACTGCTATCTGTACCCAGGTGGTTGACAGCGCTCATTCAGACACCAAATGCCTCCGATCCTATTTCCATTTCACCAGCGACAAACGGCGCTCCCCTGGCAGAGATCTTTTACAGGTCTCGCCCTCCCCTTGTGCTCCCGCGCGCCCAGTGGGGACCGGCGTGAATGGACGACCTGGAAATCTTGCCGTCTCACATGACCGCGGTGCGGAAGTGAAGCCGTTAGCCAGGCCATTGTGCGTAATTGGTGTCTCCCATGCTCATCCGAGATGGGCAGACACAGAGAGAGAGAGAGAGAGAGAGAGAGAGAGAGAGAGAGAGAGAGAGAGAGAGAGCCCCACCCCACGGGCTACACCTGGGAGGCCACGGCATGACATCACGTCTCTGCCGCCGAGCAGACGCCATTGTTGTCCGGGGCTGAAAACCCTTCTTTTCTTCTGTTTTTTTTTTTTTTTTGTTTTCACAAACAACAAAGGGACGCCAGAGTTTCATCAAGGCAGGAGACATCCCTCCTCTGCCTGTAAAAAGGGCCAGGCCCACTTCAATGAGCAGATCTCACAGGATAGCTCACTGCCCCCAAACTCCCCAAGCCCCGCCCCCCCCCCTCCTCCCTTCCCCATCAGCACCCTCCCGTGTGCTCACCTCTTTCTCAAGTGAAGGCTAACTTTCCCCATTCCTTAATGGACAGCCATATATTGCAGACAGTAAGAATAATAGCAATAATATTTATACATCAAATATTTTGGAAGCTTGAAGAAAAATGAACTGAGAAGAAGGAAAATTTCAATCATCAAATTCGAAACCTCCAAAGTTAACAACTCCTCTTATAACCCATCAGTCTATTTTTGTCATTTGCATTTGTTTTCCCTGAGCAAATTGTTTTTACCCCTGCCGTTCTCAGGCTTCCAAATGTCTGTAAAGAGAGGCTCAGATATCCTGATAAAATTGTGAGGAATGGAAGTTAACAACATAAACAACAATTAAATTGAACACTTCATTATTTGTAACCATTGTACATTTGTTTAGCAGATGGCCTTATGCAAGCCAATTTCCAATGCTTACAATCGTACACATTCTGTCGTGCAATCCAACAGATGGATTTTCACTGGAACAACTGAGGTTGAGTGTCCTGCTTACCAAATTCCACCCAGAAAATTTAAACCCATTGGACTTTTCATCCATTAAAATACATTTGCTTACATTACATGTGTTTGGCAGACACTCTTACACAGAGTGACTCACAAGGCTTATAATTTTTACATGTTGTGCTTTTTGTACTGCTGCATATTTACAGAGGCAATCTGGGTTAGGTACCTTGCACAAGGGTACAACAGCAATGGCCTACCAGGGAATCAAACTGGCAACTTTTGATCTGTTAATTCTTTCATTCTGAGTGTCAATACCATTTCCCCATCATTTGAAATGGTATTCTCATTTACTAATTGAGCTAAGTGTGATAATGAGCCTTCACTTATCTCTCAGAAGATGACTGTAAATATTTTGATTTGACAGTGGAGTGTTAACCCCAAAATAAATCTGGTGTCTACCAATATGTGTTTCAAGCTTACATGTTCATGTGAGATTTTTATCTGAACGAAAGCATTTATGTATTTATGAGTCCAAGCATCTTGATCTCCACTTTCACTTCAAACAATTTAATTTGTTGAGTGTGTGTGTGTGTGTGTGTGTGTGTGTGTGTGTGGTAGAATCAATGATTACTTTACGATATGTACCTGGAAATAATTAAGTTGAAACTGAAATGCTGGTATGCAAATGAGGAAAGGAGCTTCACTGTAGGGCTCTTATTCTGTAAATTGTAATTACTGGTTTGTTTTGCTGAGGTTTTAATCCTTTGTTTTTCTATGTTTGAATGGTTGTCGTTGGAAATTCTCAAAGTTGTCAAGAAATAAGGCCTCTTCTTTACCACAACCTTATTTATGGAGAGTCGTGGGTTTTGGGTCATATTGGAATTTGAATAAAATTTCCTGTTCTGAAACCTGAACTGAACACAAAACGAAACTTCAGGCTTCACCCGGAACGTTCACCAGGATCACTTGCAAGTGAACATTATGTGAAGGTGTCCTTGGTGATGCATCCTTGGTGACTTCTTGTGCTATGGAGTCAGTGAACATGGTAATCAACGAATGCTGTTAACTCATTCCATGAAGACATCCACTGATGCATAAACTTAATTTAATAAAAAAAAATGTTTCAACGCAATGCACATGATTCTGGGGTGCATTCACAGTAATGCCCTTCCAACCCAAAGGAAACCTCCAACCCATAGATGACTTGACTAGCAAGGACTGTCAATTGGTGAGGACTGTTTGCTACTTTTCAGGGCAAACAGATGTGAGCATCTGTTCCTGAACTGGTGCCAAGTCTGTGCAGAGGAACAACATAAACACGACGAAAGACTGTGAAGCAGCTTCATTGCTCTCTTCCTCACAGTCCAGGATCCAGGGCAAATAAACAAATTACGTCAAACACTGTCAGTGCCTTACGCTCAACAAACAACAGATGTAAAGGCAGTGGAAGGGAGGACAGAGTGGTGCTAGAGGTTTTGTTGAATTTAGACCCAGTAAAGGCCCATATAAGGGTACCATTTAAAATACGAGCCTTATCATGTGTTAGTGTTTGTAATCGAGCCCTGTAAATTAACTTTGATTGATTTTTAGATGTTCATTTCTGGATAGTAAATGCTGGCTGCACAGTACCTTCTTTGCTACTTTTTTTTAACTTCCTGCAGAGTTTGAAGTGGTCCTCAGGTACCTTCCTGTTCTTTTACTGGCTAATTTGGTTAAGGCTGCTTCATGATAGCCAATCAGAAGCCTACTGCATTTGTAGAGTAGGGGAGATGGCTGCATACTCCTTCCATGGCAGATGGAGAGGATTTTTTTAGAGTTAACCATCTGGTCACCTGAAGTTGACTCTGAAGTTGATTTAACGTGGCGTTGAGTATTGCCTCTCAGCTGCTCTGTCTGTCAAAACTTGCAGGTCAAGAAGGTGAAACCCCCACCACCACCCACCCACTACCACCCCCTTCTTTCAACTGCTTAGCCATAAACTGATAGGCGTACCATTCATAATAACTAAACAAAATTTGTTACTAATTATATTTCATAGTTATTTTAGCCCAGCTGCTACAATATCACCCCAGCTCCTAATACTGATGAGAGTCAAATGCCAGGCGTTCCACATCGCAAGACCTATTGCATTTCCCCTGCCAATGCTTATTACACAGGAGCATCATTTACACTTAAGTGTGACAAAAGAGACAACTTGACCCATTCCTAAGTACGGATTATTAAAACACTTAGCCTGTACTTGACTGGAGAGCTGGAAGCGCTGGATACAGGCGTCCCAGTCGTGAAGAATAGAGCCATAAATATATTATCACCTCTTAGAAACGATATGATACGTTTACCAGGATTAGCCAAGCCAGAGGCCTGACTCCTGTGGTGGGCAGAGTGATGTGTTCTTTGGCCTGTAAAATGATACTTCATATCAAACCTAACTGCTCTCTGTCATGAATAATTAACAGCACGGCTCCCTCTGGTCCATTTTTTTTTTCCTCAGAAAAATTACACGAAAAACCGTTACCGTATAAATAGCCCCTCTTCATTATGTTAAGTATCCATGGAAATTGGAATAACAGCTGTAAAACAAACTGGAAAGCAAAGACATCGGGGGGGCAAGAGGGATGTGAGAAGTAAGGAGGGGTGTCAGCGCGTGTTCCCAAAGGGCAGGGCCGGACTAACCGCTACAAGTGGCACATGCAGAGGCCTATCAGATGTCCTGGGGGGGTTCTGAGTGCTACTGTGTGTTTATATTGACGGGATTTAGAAACGGTGGAAGAAATTAGTCGGGCCGTCTCCGGTTTCAACGCCCTGCCTCCCGTAACCGAGGAGGCAGGGAGTTGTTGTTGTTGTTGTGAAATCGGATATTTGGTTGCAACAGAGGGCTTTATGAAAAACCGAAACATGGCGGGTGGGGGGGGGGATAAATGGATATGAAAAGTCTCTTCTTTTTTTTTTTTTTTTTGCGTGTTACACAAAACACATGAAAGTGGCCACCAGAAAATGAGTGGCGGCAAAGCTAACCAGAACACAGTAAGGGCCTCCGGCATGGGCTCCATTTCATGCGGTCTGACTGGGAGCCATGGGACTGGACTGTAAAGACGCGCAGTCAAACAGAGGTAATATTTCATCATGATTCAGGGTTTTAAAACCTCTCTCTGTCAAAGTATATGAGTATGGGCACACCAAGGCAAATCCTGAGGAAGCCTGGTTGTTTCAGAGGTTTGAGATGCTGTGGGGTGTCCGTCCCCCTCACCAGCCACAGACCACACTGAATAAAATGTTTGATTCCACTTCCCAAAACGCAGCGGGTGGTTTTGAAATTGGGTTGCAGACCTTTTTAGTGTGTAAGAACCCATTCCAGGGCACTGAAACTTAATTTACTCATTGATTATTTGATGGATCCTCAGGGGTAACCTTCCATTTACTGTTTCCCTTATTTCTGTCACAAAATTAAAGGAAAACATAATTAGTTTAGCAGACATCCCTTGTCCAGAGCGATTCACGTACGACCCATGTATACAGCTAGATGTTTACTGTGGCAGTTGAGGGTAAGTATCTTTCTGAAGAGCACAATAGCAGTTCCCCGCCTGTGGATGAAATAGGCAACATTTGGGTTCCAGGCCCTGTTCTGTAAGCCCTGCCATTCTGTGGTTTCTAATCGCAATTTTTTCACACATGGGTGTTGCAGGAGCATTAGATCATTTGTGTTGCTGCTTTGTGTCCCAAGCAAACTCGTAAAAACTGTATGAGGTGAGGAGCATGACCATTGATCCTCCCAAGCCCATGATGGAACTAAAACTAGGGCAACTGCTGGGGAGATCTCGTAACACATGCCCTGGGGAAGAAGTCGTAGAACATCTCCTGCCAAACCCAGGATTTAACAGCAATGATCTAATGGACCTCTCTCATAACAATATACAATATACAATATTATACCGAAGCACAAGAACGAGGACGAAAATCTCTCTTCGTGTCGGTCCGGGCATCTTTAAAGGCTGGCGCCTAATCTCCGGTTGGCCCAGACGGAACGAGGAGGCGGAGCACCAGGGGGCACAGCATCCGGCACAACGGAGATGGACAGGTGCGCGGCGCAGTCGCAGCTGTATACCTGTGAAAGGGGGGAACATACGCGGCCCGGACTAACGCGAGTGCACAAAGCGCGCAGCACGTAACAGGCAGCTTGGATGCATTTGTGGGAAAGTGGATTTACAGTAGCAGTGGTTAGATAGAAGGTGCATCATATGGCATGGGACACCATTGAATTACGGGGCTTAGTGTGTTTTCATCTTTTGCGAAGGCAAGTGATATTGAGCTGTACAAGGCTTAAGCCTTTTGCATGCCCTTGTACAAGATCTCAGTGATTTCTGAATGTGAAACTCTTAGAGTCTGAATCAGGTAACAGCCCCCTTACTCTGTCCCTACAGGAAGACAATAGGCTGAAAATATGCTCCATTGACACTTTCATGTTGTGCTTTGGTGTCGCTTTCATTGTAGGGTTTCCTGTAGTTGTCACTATGGTGATGTATTCAACAATAATCATATCATGTCCATCTTGTCATATCCAGCATTTTGTCTGTGGAGCCTAGAGAACAGCATTGTGTTAAAGACATTTATATGGACAGACTGTGGAGACAACTACCGTTTTAAAAAAACGTGTCTCCACTTTTGCAGCCATAAGACTCTGTTTGATTTACCGTAACCTGTTCAATGTATCATCATGTTATCAAAAAGCCTCCAAGGGGTCAGCCAGTGTGCCTGGGTAGCAGGAGTCTTTCTAAGATTTAGGTCAGAGAAAGTATTTTCTGATCTGAACCATGTGAACCACTGTTATCTTCAAGTAGGGGATCTATCTTCAAGTAACTGGATCTGTTACTTATAATGTCTGATGAATAATCTTTCCCTTTAAAATATGATTTGGATATACTGGAATATTAGCAAACAATTGTTGGGGGAACTGGAAAATTTCACATGTGCATGTGACACATGAAAGATGTAGCTAGCAGGAAATCAGTTATCACTTTACACTCATAACTAAGCCCATCTGGCGGAGTTCTCTTTTCAGAGTTTTGCCTAGCTTATCTCGTTTTTTGTATAACGGTGAGGTGAATCACTGGCTTGGTGTACGTGGGAGATTTCAACTTGGATGTGCTGAAATGCATGTGGTGTTTCACACGAAGCATTAGCTGATACTCAGGGCAAGTGTCAGCATATTGTGTAGGTCCTTGGATTTGGGGTCCAGAGACAGGTTTGCCTTGCACCTAGTAATGACATAAGGTTTGTGAACAGGTATTGAGCACCTTAAATCTCTCTTCCACCTGAACACCTGACAATAATTTATGTATTCTACAAGGTCATGAAAGAGTTTGGCTTACTGACTGACAGACTGACTTATTAACAGACTGATGAATGAATTGATTGATGATGGATATGTGTGGTTGCATATATGTATGCGTACCAACTCACCATTAGAGATGATGCTTTGGCTTGTTGATGTTGATGATCATTTTTCATGCTGGTTAATTACATTACATTATAGTCACTTAGGAGATGCTCTTATCCAGAGTAACTTACATATGTTACAATTTTTACATGTTATCCATGTATACAGCTGGATATTTCCTGAGGCAATTGTGGGTTAAGTACCTTGCCCAAGGGTACAAGTTGTGGGAAGGGTGAATGTCCCTTGCTTGACAAACATTTGGCCTGTTGCTTTTATTAGAGCTCAGACTTGATCTCATGATCAGACATTTCAATAATGCACCCTTGTTTGTTTGGTGTCAGGAGAAATTTCACAGAAGGATTGGAGATCCAGCTGTTTTTGTTGTCATGTGGGGAAATGTGCTTCTGTCAATGCTATGCGTTTCCTCAATTTGATCTGCGCCATGGCTTGAAGATCGTGGCACTCCACCCTTGTAGTACTAGGTTCAGCTCATTTAAATAACTGCAAATGTCTAATATAAGTAGCCCAAATGTGAAATCCAGGCAATGTCAGATAAGCAGACCAAATGCAAAATCCAGGGAAAATTATATACAGTAAGTGGCCCAAATGCGAAATCCAGCTTGCTCTGTGCAGAAGTTTAGAGAAAGGGAAAGTGTGAGGAATGGAATAGCCTCAGAGAGGAGACTGAAAAGCCAGGATAGCACTTTTCTGTGTGAGACTCCACAGGCCACTGTGTGAAGCAGTAGACTGAAGCCAGCTTTCCACTTCACAGCATAAAGCAGAGAGGACCTGTGAAGTTAGAGGTCATGTCCTTATAAAGTTCACCATTTTAAACAGCTACGCCCGGCAGTTCTCTGAGACGGGCAGCTATTGTACTATGGAGGCAGGTGCTTCAGCGCTCCACCAGCGGTGCACAGTTCACATTCCTGCACATTTTGACCATAGCAGGCCGTGTTGAAAATGTCAGGCAGGTGGAAAATCACCTTAGCCGTGGTTTGGGTTCACAAAAGGAGAAGTCAACCCTATATATTCTGCACATACCTCACATTAGTTATACAAAGCTTGTAATACTAGACTCTTCCTTTTGAAAAGCAGACCTCGGCAGAACTTCATCTGCCATGACACCAAAGCCCCAGGTGACAAAATTGTTTGATAAAGGCACAGCCCATGTCATTTTTTCCAGCCTCTCCAATTAGTGAATCATCAAGGTCTGCAGCTGCTGGAAGTATTAGCTTGTGTCTTAGCTTTTGTGCGAGACTTGTCTGACCTTGTCACTCTCCAGCTCACCGAGTCTGATTCGTCAAGGGCCTTTGTGGTGCCATCTGTTGAAACGGATAGCAGAACCCTGTTTAGCTCGCCACAAGCTATGCCAGCGCCTGTTCCAAAAATGCTTGTGGTTTGGCTCTGTGCTTCTCATGTTTGATTGTCAAATATCTGTCTAAAAGTAAAGGTTTTTATCTGTGGTTCGATAACACACCGCATAATGCATACTGTGGCTCTGACTAACCCTCAGGTCCTGTCCAAGTGAACCTAATTTGAATATAGTTGTCATCACACATAATTCTTTTTTAAACATTCTCTTTTTCTGCTGTCCATGTTTCTTTTTACTGGTAGAATCACATATTTACACTTTGTGCTCTGTGAACTTCAAATTTTTAGCCTTTTCTCCATTTGAATTGTTTACAAAATGATTACACTGAAAGCCATGTCTCCATTTTATTTGCCAATTACATTATGAGATACAGAATAAACTGAACAACTCAAACACGATAGTGGGTAATCCACGGAACACTTTGGAGGTGCTGTTTGGTATGTTTTGTATGAGAGACGGTAAGAGACAATAGCCACAAATAGGTAATGTTACATGTTTGAATTGACATACTTTGAATTGAATGTATGAGAGTTATCATTTTTGTTTGAAATGTAATTTCAGTTTTGCATTTGTTAAACATCGACTCCATGTATTATCTTTTTGTCATACTACATATGTTTAAGCAGTTTATTTCACAAACCCCATCACAACGTAAAGTGTACACTGGGGCGTACCTGTGCCACAGTTTGGAAACCACTTGTTTAGAGCAATGAGCTTGTTTTGAATTCTTCTTATCTGCCTGCGTGATGGTGTATCATTTTGACTTTCGTAACATAATCTGTCTCCTGTGTGATAAGATGTAATCATGTATTTACACATCCACTGTACGTGACATTTAACAGATGCCTTTTGTTTGAAGCTTGTCCAAAAAAGGAAAAGAAGAGCTTAGTTGAGATCAGAGAGAATGACTGACATAATGATTACTGTGTTCTTAAACGGGATTTGGTCTGAAGTAAAACTAACAAACGGGACTCACGAGGTACATAGATGATAGTCATGCTGGCGGAGGACATTCTGAACTCCCAAGTGTGTTTGTCAGTGGAGTGACTAACAGAGAAAATTCATTATCTGAACCATCAGCACTTTGTGTCTATATGAGTCCTTTAAGGCACAGCCAGGAAATCAGGTATCGCAACAGATGGGGGCTCTCGAGTGGCCCAGCTGGTTAAGGCACTTGCCGTCAGCAGAGAGCTGAGACTCGAACCTCAGCTGTGCTGTATCTTTTACTGACAGCAACTGGAAATCCTCAACGGTGGAACACAGCTGGCCCTCAGCACACTGCTTTCAGCATCCTGTAACTCGTCAGATGTGTAAGAGTTGCTCAGATCACGTCAGGTAGATCTGTCGATTCTCCGTTCAGCACTTACTCTACAGGTGCACTGGGAGTTGTACTGTGAAAAATGATTGGTTAGTGTGTGTTTGTGTGCGTGTGTGCATGTGTGTGTACGTGTGTGTGTGTGTGTGTGTCAGTGGATTGCATTCGGTACTCCCCAGAGCTCCTTCATGAGTGTAGAAGATGCAGAGGTGAGATGAATCTAATGCACTATTTCCCATTTACATAGTTAGGGATGAAAAAAGGGGAAATGCACTCAAAAAGCACCAGAACAATGCATGCTGTTAATCAGGACACTGTTTGTGTCTCAACTAAATGGTGCTGAAAGAAAATTGTTTATGAAGAATTCTTAACAAGGTGGATCTGGCAAAACATTTTGATGACTAAAACATTTTCTGTGTTGTAATGTCCCTGTTTATTTTCGTTGTAAAATGATTCATTCATGAGACAACTTGGATCAAAGGACATCTCTGGAAGGCTCCAGAGTACAGCTTGACTGCACTCCACTCTGATAGTTGAGGTCACCACTCCTGCTAACTACTGCATGAGCCCTGCATGAAGGGACTGTGACCGTCGTGACCTTGACCCCGAAGTTGCCTCCCTTCCACGATCAGCAGGGTTCAGTTTTCATTTGTTTTCCTAGAGGGTCAGCCTTGGATCTCCTACAGACCCATGTGCACTGTCAGCAGACTGGCTCTGTAACCTGGAGACTAGCACAACACTGAGTGAATCTGAGCCCTGAGACAGTTCAGGTGTATTTATCTTCTGTGGTTTGGGGGTTCGTCTGCGAGCTGAATGAGGCTGTGTGTAGCGTTACTGTTTACAGACTCTTCTCCTTAAAGTGAGTGGAAAAGTGAGGGGAGATTATGGAAAACAGCTCTGAACATGAAGCTTTGAATTTCCAAAATAATAAAAAAGAGTAGGTCTGGTGGGTAGGTTGAGCTCACATAATTAAATTATCCATGTCAAAAGAAACAAAGGGAAGGATGGTGTCAATGGTTGAAGTTACCCAGCCGAAGTGCACGACAATTCTTTTTGCTAATGACATCATAAAGCCTCTTACATCTATAAAACAGAAAACAATTGCACTCAGCTTCTCATCCTCTTACCACTGGAAGCTCATAAGTCAGGGTGAATGATTTAAACAAAAAAGTCATTATGAGGGGGTTCGTCTGGCTGTAAAAGCTTTGCGGAATTAATCTAAAGGCATTCCAACATATTTCACAGATTTAAAAGGTCAAATGACTTTCATAATATTTCTTAATGGATTGTGTGCACGTATGTCCTCTTGCTGAGTGCTTGTCCTAGATGTTTATATCTGGATCTGATTTTTAAGGGGTTTTCCGATTACCATAGGCACAGCCAGTAAACAAACATGCATCAAACCGAGGACGTCAAAACCGACTGTCAGTATTCAAGGTTGTGGCAAGCAAATAAGTCTAGCCTTTTGATTGTTCTTAAAAATGCTCTTCTGACATGCATTGGATGTTATTTAAGAACAGGCTGCATCAAGACGTGGATGGTATTAATATCACTTGCAGTACACTTTACATGTACAAGAGTGAATGATTGCTTTTACAGTTAATACTACCTTCAGATAACAAGAGTCTGTTTCCCAAATACTTACTTTAGATGAGCATGACATTGTAAGTGAAGGGGAAAGTCTCAACCAAAACTAATTATAAAAATTATCAAAGAAGAAAAAAAAGAAATAATATCACCTTAGTTAAATAAATATACTTACCATCAGTTTCTCCTATCTCATATCTCACACAATTACCCCATGTCTAATGTCATTTGTAACCTGAAACAGACTACAAGAACGGTCTTTAAGCCTTAATTTGTCCAATATCATGCATTTCTTCATGTCTTGAATTTCACCTCCTGATGACAGGATAGAGTTGTCCTTGTTTTACACTGATTATGGAACCCCCAGACTTTCCCTGTGGGACTTTCCCAGAGGCAGAAACACTTCACATCAGCAGGTTTTAGTGGTACAGACTGTGTTCCACATGGCATAGGGAAAATGACAATAATCCAGGCAGGTCATGAAGCTCTTTTCAGCTGCACCAGAGATCCTGGCTGCTTATATTTATAGAAATTGCCCTTCAAACCATAAAATCCACTGTTTTTTTTCAGAAGGCAAATTACTTCTCAGACATCAAAGGTACAGTATGTAGACATCCTAATTTGTAACTGTCATTTATAGTGGTCAGGGTTTTACAGTCAAAAAATCATTCATCATTATTAATACTTTCATTAGTCATTTTTTAGTAGAAAATTAATAATATCACACAATGAAAGTAACTGATAATGGGTCATAAAACTGTAAGCTGTTTTGAGCTAATGCTACATTTGAATATGAATATGATGATGATATGAATATATAGCTTTCCACATTTTACTTATTTCTTTACCTTGAGTGGGAATACAAAATACCAACATGAAAAGCTCTCTTTGACCTCTACACTTCCAGCTTTTAAGTGTTTTAAATACATTTTACTATGTAAATGAGTATACTAATTACCCGTTTTATATTGAACAGGCAGATTAACAAACTTATAAAGAAGATCAATGTTTTATATATCAATGTTTTTAGTTACTGTATCCTGTTTTAAACTGTTGGCTTGTTATGCGTGTAAATACGTCATGCTTTTGTTGCTCACAATTATGCCTCTAAAATGAAATGATGTGGAAAATAAACAGAAAAAACATGGAAGAAAACACTAGCTGTCAAATATGCTGGCAGCAGGGCTGCAAAATGAAAGCATATAGTCAATAACACAGTCATTGGAGATGAAAAGAGAGTCAGTTTGAGGAAAAGTGAAGGGGAGGGGGAGTGATTGTTTACACAAAAACCCCTGTACTTCCTCCTTCAGTTCCTCCGACGGACAAGAAAGGGTTCTGGTAATTAGCCATTCTAACCACATCCTTATTCCTGTTGTGTTTTCGAATGGATCGGCTAATTTTGCCCACTTTTTCCCATTCTTAAATGTATTTCTATTCCGATTAAGACTGGAAATACCTGCTGGCAGTGGCACTTGTATTTATTTAATGAGGCTGATTGGATGAAACAAAAAACTCACAATTCCACATGAGGGAATGAGAGTAATAACTGGTTTTAATTATGCTTTTATTCTAAGACTCCCCCCCACCCAGTCCTTTA
Organism: Megalops atlanticus; assembly: GCA_019176425.1. Taxonomy (NCBI): domain Eukaryota; kingdom Metazoa; phylum Chordata; class Actinopteri; order Elopiformes; family Megalopidae; genus Megalops; species Megalops atlanticus. Next base: position 8,201,063 of record CM032894.1, on the reverse strand, counting down.
CCCCACCCCCTGACCACTTTCTCTCTCTGTATTGCACACATTATCCTAAGGCAATGTTTTCATGCAAATATTAATTATTGCTTTTAGTACCAAGAGAGGAAATGATCAGGGTTTTTATACCAGCATAATTACCTTTAACCAAATTGAACAAGATTTACTGTTCTCTGTTTTATTAAGCCCTTTGTATTTCTGTCCAAAGCACAGGGACTTTTTTATGAGTTGGGTCTGATCCCACAGCGCACGTGGAGCTGATTATTGGTCATCCTCTGCCCTCATGTGGTCACCATAGATGTGCCTGTAAGACAGCTATTCATACACATATTAGAGTGAGGAGAGATAGGTGGAGGCTCTGGCATCTCTGACTGAGACTCCACATGTCTGAAGGGAGGGAAGTGTGGGGTGATCCCTCTGTAGAGATTGGCAAATTGCAGAAGCACCAGGCTGGGTGGATCCTGGGGTATATGGGGCATACAACATTCTTTTCACAACAGCATTTCAGTATTCTGGTCAACACTCTGGGATGTATCAGGCAGGTCTCCTTTCCAGTCTTTGATTGGAATATTGTGGCCCTCATCTTTTACTTTGCACTACAAGCAGCTTTGGGTTCATAACACATACTGCTACCAGAAGCAATTAAAATTAAGATAATGGATAGGTGGTTCATAAACCTGTCATACAGGTTATTTTTAATTTTTAATCCTGTTACTGAAAATATGTTTTATATATGTACATTCTGTACCAGACTTAAGTGATAGCCCTGGCCATTTCTGTTACTCTTAAGACAAGCAAGATGTACTAAAGGGTTAGGAGTTTGTTCATGTTTATCATTTCTCTAGAATCAAAACCTAATTAAAGAGATCGTCAGTAGTGCTGCCCAGAGAGAGGGCCTTTGTTTTTGGGTGTTTCCTCTATTTTATGAATAGTTTGGTTCTGTCATTGCGAATTTCATGCTAGAGCAGATCTGCTGATTGGCTCAAGCTGACATGGTGAGTGAACTCATTAGGCCTCTGATTCAGCCAAATCCACATCACACAGCCAGTAATACCAAAGCCCTCACTGAGAGACATAGAAGCAGGCGCAGAGCATGCAGAGGGGATTTAAAGCAGTGTGACTTTTGTTGTTTTTCCTCACACAACACGATTTGTTTATTTCTGCTTGAAATAAGAGAGAAATGCTGCCACAATTTAACTTTAAAAAGCCCTTAAATGTGTGTGACTGAAAATCCAAACCGCTTCATTGAATTGCCCTTTAAGACAAGCCTTTACTTAAAGTATAAAAGTGAAAAAAATCACTGATGTCAGATTAATTAGTTATGTTTATTGCTACTGATATATGGAAACGCGCTAATGAACCTTTGCCCAAATGACCCAAGGAGGTTGCAGGGTGCAGCAAGTAGGATGCTCATAAAAAGTTAAGCCAAAGAATATCTCAGAAATGCTGTTCTCTGTTCATTAATGCTGTTTAAGAGGGCCCCTCTGAGTCATGATATGGCTGATAAAGTTCCTGTAGTTAACAGGCCAATCTGAATAAACCTTTGATGGATTTTCCTTGGTGTATTGGCAAATCATGGAACCACACACAGCGCAGAGCTCTACAGCTGATCTTTTAACTCCCTCCAGAATGCATCTGTGGACAGCTCTCCCTTGATTGCAATACTTGAGCTCATTTTGTTTATACCTCCATTGAAGAAGAGAAATATGGATAAACAGTTGATAATCTCTGAATAAAGACTCCTTTTGGTGCACTTCTTGGTAGGACAAAATAAAAAATAAAACTATTTACAAGTGTTAATCATTTCCACAAAATGGCACCATCCCATCAAATGGCTTATTTCTAGAGTACTTACTTGCTTCATACTTGATGCTTATTGAAGAAGCAATATTGCCCAGGTGTTACAGATACACAGATGTCCAAAACTGCAAGCTAAAGCATACTTTCATACTATACTGGGCAGCTGGCCAGCAGATGAGATTAAAACATAGACCAAAGTATGATGCATCCTCTATTACACCATGTCGAAGACGAGGCAAACACAGGATGGCATGATCCACCAGCCCTCTCAAACCAACATCAGAGTGCTGAAAATAAACAACACAACAGCATCCATGAGTGAGAAATCATGAAGTTATTAGCAATTTTATTACTGTCATCAGTTGCCTAATGAATTTAATGCCAGACTTAAGTTGTTGTCTCTCTCTGGTGCAATTAAAACCATTGTAATCACTACAGTATTACTAAACTCTGGATATCTGTAGATCTTATCGCAGGAATCAGAAACAGAGCACTGCTTCTATCATATTGTCAGGGCTACTTATACATGACATATGCTACTCTGCCCTTACACATAGCATCTAAGAGAGTGTTTTTGACAATGCCCAATAAAGCTAAATCTTTAAATGACCGTTATATCAAAAGACTTTGTTAGCTGACTTTATTTAGTCATAGAGCACCTTGAACATTATGTGACTGTGGTGTTCAGTTCAACCTCCATTGCAGTCCAACACCACATTGATTGTCATTCCCTGTTCCATTCTAGCTCTGATGTGTCTGTGTAGCCTGTATTTACGATGTTATTTACAACACACTGTGAGCGCACAGCATGATATAAAACATGTTGTGATGTGATTACAATGGTTAATATGCCACATCTTCCTCAATCATTCTGTTCCCACCCACAAGGAAACTGCATTCTTGACAACTGATCAGTTTTAATGTTGTCGTGATGTGGGTAATTACAAGAAGTTAATGAATCAACATTTACATCTCTTTGTGTTTCCATAAAAGGAACAGCCGCCATTTACATAATCACTGTGGCATTAAATAGGACCAGAGGGGACACCATCACACACACAGTCCGATACCACATGTTCTTTAAGTCCAGTTACAATTAGAAAGGCTGGTTTAACTACTGGGATACCACTTTATGGACACTAATAAATATCTTAAAACCTCATCTAAAGTGGCATGTGTGGCATAGTGTGTTTTTAGTAAATGTGCTGCTGTTCTATTTTCAGACAGCAAATCAACGACACTTTTAGTTGGGGCAGGATTCAATTCTTTTGGCCCATAGCAGACATATGAATCAGTCTGAAATTCGTTAACTTTTCATTTTGAAGGTTTACAAAGTAAACATTCTAAAACTGCAGCACATTTAACTTGACTTGAAAACAGACCCACGCTAGAGAGACCCTGTTTATCTATATTCCTTAATCCTCCAACATCTTACAGAAATTGAAAGCATGTTTTTCCTTGTCGGTTGTATTTCCAACAGGCATTTTGAGTTCTTTTCTACATTTATCACATCTTTCTGTGTGGCCAGAACAAGACCCTCTCCATCTTTCTGAAGTTCACCATAGACAGATTTAATTTTAATTCCCTGTTCAATCTTTTAAGAATATGTTGGAGTGGGCCAAGAAACTGTTCGCTGTCCTGTAAAAATGCAGGAGCAGTATTCTAGCACCTCATATTTTCTTGTAACTATCTATCAAATGTCAGTTGTGATTCACAGAAAAACAGCCAACTTACTGAAGAGCTGATTCTTTTTCATCAACTTTAATTTATTGAAGCTGAGAAAAAGACTGGATTTAAAAATCAAATTGTATGACTAGATTGGTAGGGGGGTGTGCATTGTGTCATCTGTGCATTAAATGGCTTGAGTGATGTAGGATGTAGATGTAAAGTAGGATCCATCCTATTGCGATCATAATTTTGGATTCAGAGATGTTACATTGCGAATTTTCAAAGGTTACTGTATAGGCACCTAAACATCATGATTATCTTTTGCAGGTGAACAGGTATCAGCTTCCTCTACCTAAAATCTGGAAGAAAGAGTAAGGAGCTTTCTGAAAGAATAAATAAATAAATAGAAATGTGGATTCCAAAAAGGTCAGGACCTGTAACTGCAATTTTAAACCTACTCAAATATATAGATTGAACAAAATGCTCACTAACAATTGACATGCAAGCTTTACTTTCCTGTTTTGCTCATGTCAATGTGGTTTCTTGACTCTGATTATAAGAAGATGCTGTAGCAAATCAGCTTTCTCAAAGTGACGCCTGGCAAACAACAAAATAAATAATGGGCACCATATCACTGACTGAATATTTAACGTACAAGTGCCAAGGCACCATTGGTTATGCCAGGTTATCTGAGAATAGCTGGCACAGAGAATAGATTCGGAAAACCAGAGAGCAATTCTCTGAGCTCTCTGAGGTGTAAATTGTGCCCTACTAAGCTTCCAAAAATTTTCACTGGCTATTACTGTCTGAAAGTTGAACTGAACATGTTGAAAGACTATTGTTTTACGCCCTCTAAACTAGAGAAGTTTGACTCACAGTTCAGACTTGTCATTTTTGAGGAACCTTGCATGACCCGAACTCTCCATCTCTTTGCCAATTTATCAGAAGTATGTTTTAGCATTGCCATTGTGACTGAAAGCGAGTGACTGTGTTACTAAGGTAATTAGCCGAAGACCATCTTTCTGAATTGGTTCTTACTTCCATTCTATTTTAGCCTTCCATTTCAGTTTCAGCTTAGATTTTTGGTTTAAAGGAGACCATTTTTATTTCAATTTTTTGTTCTGTGGCATTCGTTTCTGTTTCAGTCTTAGTAACAGTGTCTGACTAACAGTTCAACAGTAGTGTGAATAACACTAGTGGGTCATTTTGTTCTCTCAGTCTCAGTCTGTATACAGTAAAGACTGTCTTCAGCTACAGAAAGGGTCATAATTAAACACAATGCTCTTTACACTGTTTATCCTACATTCTGGATCTTCTGGGTTTTCACATCATTCTGTGTTTGACTAAAAAAGGAACAAGGGCACACTTTTTAAAACTCATATGTATCTGATAAAAATGAAAAAATGAGCACATTTCGGAAAAAAATATAGTGAAGAACCCAGAAATTCCTGTTGGTTCTGTATTTCATATTTGAATATGTCTAGCATTTAGCTTGGCTAATACACATTCTGAGTCTATTTCTGAAAAGCTGAAATACAAATAGACATGGATTCACCATACAGAAAGAAAAAGTGATATTAGGTGATATCTGCTGTAAAGTGCTGTGGAATTGTTTCTACTGTCTTCAGCTTTACTCACACCCCTTGAAACTGATAGGGTTAAGGTGTGTTGTGGTCAGACAGTCCACAGAGTTCTCTGCAGACATGAGCTCAGTGTAGATGGCTATACCTTTACAGTAACGTCACAAAGGAGTACTGGCGTAGCGAGAGTCAGCAGGGCTACGCTGAGTGATTCCCCCTTCCATAGAATGACCTCCAATGCCCTGTGAAAGGCCTCCAGCATGTCTGTCTAGTGGAGCTGTGATCACGTTCCTCCTGAAGGAGGTCCAAAGGCATCGCTGTCAGGCTCATCGTGAAAATTGTCAACAGCGCTGGGGTTATATCGCTCTCCCTTCCCCCGAGGAAACGAGACTGCCAGCAGCGAGGAAGATCACAGCGTGGCCGTGTCAAAACCCAGCATGCCGCTTTCACGAAGGATTACTGCAGGAACACACATCTGTTTTCCAAAAACACGAGCCTCACCACGTGTTTAATTGTACATCAGTGTAAATATCTCTGTCGTGGGACAGCTCAGAATTTTGCTGCTTACACCATAGCTGCCTGTATGGGGTCAGAGGTCAGGGAGAACCAGAGGTCAGGCAGAAAACCTTTAGGTGCTGCCATGTGTGACCAATGGGGAAATGGTGAATGGTAGATATAACTGCTATTTATACCGCTGCGTACTTTTGAAGACTTTGGACTTTTTGGATTTCTAAGGATTATCAATGAAAAGCGATTATGACCCGTGTTGATGACCTCACGAATGTGAAGGCTCCCCAACATACTTCATTGTAGGTGAGAACATGAACACAACAAAATACAAACAAATGTACTGCACAAGTGTAGGCAGCATACTGAAAACAACACATCACAGTGGGAGTCAGATCAGAAAGTGTACAATATCAGCATCAACATCCATAATATGCAATTAAAAATATTGCCAAAATGTACCTTTTTATACTCCTTAACAGAAAAGCCTTCTATATGCTTCAGTGATTTCATGGCAGCACTCTTCCCTTGTCGTTCAAACTCAAAAGTATGCAGTACCCTGGACTCACAATGTCCTAAGACTATTCCTTCCATGAGTGTCTAATTCATGCTGCAGTTTAAATGGCTCTTAGCTCAGGTCCACCATAGTTGGTTTTGTTATCATAAACATTTCAACAGCGTGAAATGTAAAATTCAGACATGATCAGCGAGCAGCATTCATTCTGAAAGACATGACCGCACAGTTTCACGGTCAAACATATTTTTTCCAGTAAGATTTGGGTTGCGTCCCTGCTTTTTCATACAGATAGATTGTCCCTGTCATTTCCTTTCATGCATCCTTATGATCAGCCACAGAAATAGAGAGGTACACCCACATCTTTATTCAGACAAGTGTGGCAGTCACGCTTTCCCATGCATTTTGCATACCTTTGACTGCTGCGCTGAATCTAAAGAACTTTCAAATTGGACCCTGATCCTTCATCACAGCTGACAGCAGGAACTTGTAGAAATTAGAAATTCCTCTACACTTAAGTCAGTTCAGAACTGAAGATGTCTGGAATGTGTTGCGAGTTAAAAATTGTGAAACCGGTTTGTGTCACTGTCTATATTTATCGTATCGTGGAACGCTGTAATTAAAAGAATGCTGCAAAGAATTGTCCACAAGGCCGCAGTAATGTGAGTTTGTGTGCATCTCCTAAGGGGGATATTGAGTACATATACACATTTTTCAAATTTTACTCGTAAATCGTTGCCAAAGGCAATATAAACAAGGCATTGTAGCATGCTTTTTGCATCTTCAGTTTAGCGAGTGTGAGACCGGCTGCCTAAGCACAAATGAAGAATTTTTTAAATGCAATCTGGCAAACCACACTGACACAACCACAAGAACAATACCACAATTTTCTTCCTCATTATGAGGCAATTTCTCTACCCTGAGGTAGAACTGGATTCCCAAGAACAGCATTACCGTAAAAACCTCTTTAATCAGAAAATGGTTTGGAATCCCTGTCCTACAGCGTCAGCTGGGACCTACCTGGTAGAACTCCATGCTCTTCATGTACAGCCAGTGATATAGACATAAGAGATAACTGCAGCCACAGATCTTTCCAGAAGAATAATAACCAATATGTAACCCAGCCATATTAAATAATGAAATGGTTTTGTGCTACATTCTGTATTTGACCAAAACCTAAAACTACAGAATTGGTGCACCTCTAATATATACCGCCACACACAAACCATACATTTTTTGCTTCAGAATGTGGATTCAGACATTAAGAGGCTTCACATGACACATAAAAACACAACACCCGTTTTAGTGTCTTTTTCACAATAATGTTCCCGAAGACTGTACAGGTTTGGTGTGATCCCCATCATAGCATTGTACTGATACGATCTGTGCATTTATTTCAGCCTCCACTTAACCCGTTTCAAAGGGGAAACGGCACGTTCTTGGTACATAACTGAACAAAACGCTTCAGTGAAACTGAGTTAATGATATACTTTATGTAAGGAAGAAAGGGTCCGGGTAGGATGAGGTAGAGCTTGAAAGAACAGAACAGAGAAGTGCATCTGGTGGCCCAGTACTTACTGCCTCTCACTGTTGCCCAAATCGAAATCAAATCACAACGGGGAAAATGAGCTAGCTAGACAATCTCAGACTCGGGAGCTTTTTAATCACAGAACAAGTGTGGTGCTGAATGCAAGCCATCACCAACCCAATGATCATCCCCTAAATTACTGCGGAGGCATATAACCACATCACTGCATTCGTCCACTGCAGAGAAACAACCCCAGGAAAAACTGCTGAGCTAAAAACACAACACTGAAATGGACCCGATCAACTTATCTCCCTTTGAGACTGGCCTTGTGTCATCATTCTCACAGGTAAAAAGGTCAAGAAAAAATTTGAAGTGTGCAGAAGTTAAGGACTCCAAACAGGTTAATTGTTTAATTCTTACTTGTAATTGTCATCGTGTAATTTAACTGTAGACAACCAGCCCCACCTGCCTAATAAATACAGGTGTATGGCTGGAGAGCAGGAGAGCTCACCTTTTTCTTTTGCAGTTGACTGTGTGCTGAGGTTGGTTTGTTTTGTTTGTTGGTTTAAATAAAAGGTTTTTTTATTTGCTCTTACTGTTTATTATTTGTGATAAATGTTGGCCAGCTTCTCCACAGACAAGTTTTTACTTTTTTGACAATATTACGATAAGAAGCTTCGTGTAGTTGCAGTTCAGAGAGGTGAATAGGATTTTAAATGGATAAATTAAAATAAATGGATAAATAAATAAACAATAAATTAATTAAATTTCAACAACAGAGCCAAAATAAGGTCACTTTTAGGTGTCGGCACATCATCTAATTGCATTGCAAAACAACGTCACAAGACACAAATGCAAGTGGTACAATGCACAAATGTAACTTATGATTCAGCCAGGACACAAAATTACATCCACAACATACCATCCATCTACAACACAGTTCCATCCCAGCTCAACACATGTTTAAGTCATCTTCATTTGTTTAATTACTATTGATCTGAATAAAGCATAAATGACATGTAAATCAAACTCCACAGTGGAATTGAGCTGGAGGCAAGGGCTGTCTGCACTCTGTTCAACTGACACGTCTGAATGCAATTTTATGTTTGAGAGGGGAAAAATAAAGCACTAGACAATGGGACAGTAAGCCAAGCATGTGCCATTACTGTGAATTATGATGTACTAGCCAACAATTGTTTTGGGCCACTAAATACAATCCCTTACAGCTCTAACACAATACTTTTATCAAATAACAGTTTAGCTGACAAGCTAAACTGCTGATAGTGTGTTCATGGCATGTTCATGACAAGTTAAAATGGTGAAGGTATGTTCATGGAACAGGCACTGATAGTCAGCAGTCTGACTTACCCTGGCAAAAACACCATGATATTCATTCATAACCAAAAAAAAAAAAAAAAATTCTCAACCGAAAAAGCCACAAGCAAATTATTGTAACTTGCAAAATCTTTATTAAGGATCCGCTACATTCCTTCATCATCACTGACGAGGTCACATTTGAGCTTGTTTGTTTTGCAAGGTGTGGCCGGCTCAATTATTTGATCCCGCTGTTACTCATGGTCTGGGCCTTGCAGACTCCTTTCCCAGCAACCTCGAAGGCGGCCCCCTTGTACGTGGCCACACACTGGTCATTGGTGCGCAGGTCAGGCTGGACCTGTTCCCAAACTTTCTTCTTGGGGTTCAGCTCTTTGTCCGGCTCACCTACACAGAGAGTTTCCAGTAATAACGGATACGAGTCATGGACATGGTTTTAGCTGGAAACATCCTGTTGAGAGTACTCACCACCTCTGCCCAGTTTAACACTATGGTTGTGTATGGAACAGATGGAAACGAGAAAGGGAAATTCCCCCCCAAACCATGTTCTGCGTGGGCCACCAAAAATGGGCTCCCATGGATGTGAAGTCGTTTAAAAAAAAACATCTTTGGCAGAGGAATCTCTCGTAAAACAAACAGCTTGAGGAAGAGTCACAAGCCGAACACTGAGGAGATGAAAGTGGGGGTGATGTCACAGTAACGTTCTGTGATGGACACTCCCAAATCAGGCTCCACAGGAAACTCCACACTTGTTATTGTTCTCAAGCAACCATGCACTCCCAAACTTTTTGTTCTGCTAATCCCACCATATTTTAGAGCCTCAAAGACTTGGAGCTTAATCACTATCACATTTATGTTCACTTCACATTAACATTTGAAAGACATGCGGTTTAGCATTTGCAGTTTTGGAATTGCCACAATAACACGGCAATTTGGCAAATGTACATACACAAAACCATTGTTTGAAAGGGAAAAAAAAACACTACAAACCCTGCTGTCAGCACTGTCTACATGGACATTTTCCTATGATTTCTTTGATAAAGTTCTGCTCAGTTTACAGTCAAAATTCATTTAAGGGTCTGACATGTACTGAGCATAAAAAATAATTTCTCGCCATTTCTGCATGCATGTTCTTAAGCATCCATGAATGGCTGTGGTACGCTCACATGACAGACTGCTGTATAAGAGCTACTTCACCTCATTAGACAGTGATGAGGCGATTTAACCTGTTGCTTATACAGTTCCCTTCTGTGTTTTGCTTTCTTGACTTTCACAACATGCAAAGTCAACTGAGCATATCACTGTGTAGTGGACAATCAATTTATGATAAGTTTCTTTTGATCCTCAGTGCAGCTTCACAAACATGCACTTCAAAGCAGAAAACATTGAGAACTCAGTTTTTGGCAAAAAGAAAAGACCAATTAAAATAGTGAAAGCCCACATTTCACATACCCTGATGTACGGCGAAAATCTACATTTTTGTTAAGGCAGTTTGTTCCCTATTAATTGTCCTGTTTTACATTCTGCTAGCACATTCTACACATTATGTGTTGAAAAACAAATTCATTATAAATGTGCTGTGTGTGAAGTACTGTTATTATTCCAAGCAGAGGTTAAACTCATGATAGTAAGTAATCACATGGGAGAATACCTGAATGCTATGACTCCTGGGACTATTCCCAATCAACTTCCAGTGGTTTGTGTATAATGGCCTCCAAAATTATTAATACTTTTTTTCAACAAAATGGCTTTAGCACAGGATGTATTTAACATGAATAAATGAGAATATTCTAATAAATACAACACAACGCAGAACAGCAGTATGTGTTAGAAAAACTTGTACAGTGATCGACTTTATTAGCACCCCTGTGATCAATCATTTGTGCATCCCTCAGCCTGAGTTTGACCCCATTGTAAAAATGCTCCTTGCAACCTGCTGTGGCTTCTCTGGAGGAGCATTTGACACCTCCTGGCTTACTTCCTCCAGATCCTTCACGTTTCTTGGTGAACTGCTTTGGATCGATACCATGCTGGAATGTTCGTTTTCAAAAATTCTTGATCATTTTAGCAGAGGAGTTCTGGAGCCTATTTGTCCTGATACAGATATGCCTCAGTCTTTCCCTCAGTTCTACCAAAGGCACCAGGACCAGAAGCTGTCAGTCAACACCAAAGCAAAACATACCCTCCTCCATATTTCATTGGGGCTTCTTCTCAACTCACTTCATCTGGCCATAATACATGGTCCCCCAGGCTATAAAGACATAATCTGGAAAATCTGTACGATTTTCTTTGTCCTAATTCCTGAAAAGTCATTTTCCTTGCAGCTCTGCCATGAACACCAAATTCATGTAGCTGATGTTCAACAGCAAAGGATATGTGTACATTTGCAGGCCACCATATGCACACACGGTTTATGTGGTTGTGGAGCAGGTGAGAGACAGAAAGGAGGAGGATAGTTACCTGGGAAGCCCTGGAAGGTGACCCTGTCTCCAGGGACGGCTCCGCTGGGTGGGTCCAGGATCTCCACCTTGTCTGGGGAACTGGCACACATCACCATGGCCTGGGAAACCACGCCCCTCATCTTGGCCGGCTTCAAGTTACACAGCAGCACCGCCATCCGGTTTTGCATCTTTGCAATTAAAAGAGAAAGTGTCACACAATTCAGCTATGCATTCAATCAACATATGCCTATACCCCATCTGAGTAATACTGAATACGCTCAAAGTCTTAGGTGAAGTTAGGAATTCTTCTGACATGGATAGGTTCTTGTTGGAACTGTATAGGTATTGACACATTCAAAAGCAAAAGTGTTGCGTCCAATCCAAGACATATATAAAACGGAACGCTCAAGATTTTGCAGCGCATAAAGTCCCCACCCATTCATCCCCTGTTAAAAACACATGTGGAAGAAATACCCACATTGCATGTGGCAGAACGAGCACATTCAATGGAGAATTCCATTAATTAAAGAATAATGAGTTTATTACAGGAAGAAAAGGTCAAATGATGCCATCTGTATGCTAGGCAGAGAATGGATCACACCCATCAATGATGGATTCAATGTGCCTGAGGTGACTGGTGTTCCTGGTATTCCAGGGGGGTATGCTGGCAAGACTTCTGGGGATTTCTAAGTGGGAACATCTATAATCTTTAACAGGGGACTTATATAAGAGACCAGCCAGGAAGCAGCTCATTCTAACATACCATTCACAGACATGTAGAAATATAATCTCACTTTAAGGAAAAAAAATGCAATCCATATAAATGCTATACTCTAAATTAAGTTGGATGGTAAAAGATCTGTGCCAGGCCCAAAACTGTTCAACACTTTGTTTTATTTTCATAATAAAGAAGGATTCTGATCTGTCACATTGATAGCCTTGGGCCCTCTAGCTTGACTCATTGTTCTCTCTGATCTTCTGTTGATGTTGTGTTGGTCATCCAAGATTTTCAACCTTGAAAAACAACATACAGCGGTTTACCATGAAGGGTTTGAAGACTCTGCCCTGAAGATTGTGATTGTCAAAACTAAGAGATCAAGAGAATGCCTTTGTGCTGTTGGAATGCTGGAGGCTGGCTTGTCACTGGTGCTAATGGCTGGGGGTCTGACAATCAGCACATGTGACCCGTGCTCATCACAAAAGAAGAGTGAGCTTCATTGTTAGCTGTTCCGTATTAGGTGTTGCTGACACCATCTCATTCTGTTGCAGCGATGGTCAGTAACAGCCAATACAGTGGGATGCACTGCAGTGACAGACAACTCATTGTCATTTTCATCTACTGAACATGAGAAGCACACTCAACACCATGGAGCAATGGGGGGCCTACAGGCCCTTGCTAAGACAGAACAAACTACCTTTTTCTTATTGCACAGCTTAAGATAATAACATCCATTAGCAAATCAATCAGAAGAAATCCTGGGGTCCATCTCAGGAATCTACACTCTAGCACTGTCTGCAAATAATGGACAAAGATGTTAGGCCCAACTTCTATGCTGGAAGAAATGCTTTAAACTACATTGCTAAACCAACCACATACCTACAGCTGCTTTATTTAAATCCTCTCAGATATAAAAAAATATGCTCTCAGAATGTAAATGGTTGAGCTGCCTTTCATAAAATAAGTTAATCACTATCGCCGGTAGCTACAATGTTTTATAATTGAGAATACTATAATGAGAATGTCTCAGAACCATATGGTTTATAATATGCTTTGTTTTATAAATCGAGATACTCATCTTTCATTTCTCTGCATTTGAGCTTAATGAGCATATGAAAAGGTCAAAATGATTTCCACCATATGTCCGATCCTTCTCCCACCACCAGTAACAAACTGCTCAAAGGAAGGAGAGGCCATGAAACATTAAAGGATTGGTGTGTCAAATTTAGAATGCTAATGATGGGTGCACTTGGTCTGCAGATCTTCTCATTGGAATGGAAAGCTGCGACAGCCCTTGCATAACACACATTGTACAGATTCAGTACTGATGCCCTTTGCCAAAGCCTCCTCATCTTTCTGACTTGCTGCAATGATAATGAAACTCATCAAATCATCTGATAACCTGATTGCTGGTGGGTGTTACCTCACATCAGTCCTGAAGGAGCTAGAAAAACAATGCACATATGATCATTGCATATATGAATACTGCAGATACACATACTTTGGGTGGAGCATGCATGTCAGAGGGGCACGCACACACACACACACACACACACACACACACACACACACACACACACAGACACAGACACAGACACAGACACAGACACAGACACAGACACAGACACAGACACAGACACAGACACAGACACAGACACTTGAGCACACTGCCTGCTACACATCTGGACAGTACCTGTTCCAGGGGCACGTGCTTGACCAATCCGCTGACCACCGTCCTGGGCGCGGCCTCTCCCACGTCCACCTGCTCCACGTACAGGGAGTCGGCGTCTGGGTGCTTCTCGGCCGTGACGATCCTGCCCACGCGCAAGTCCAGGCGAGACACATCCACCCTGGCCTCCTCCTCGGCCCCCGCGGCCTGCTTCTTGTCCTTCTCCTTCTTCTCGCCTGCGTTACCCAGAAGGCCTCCATTACTCCCCGCTTTAATGCACCATTACGGCCCCTTTCAGTCGTGTATAAAGCACGGTTCATAAACCAGGGCTGCATATTACTGGAGTTCGCCACAGACCTGCAGGGCTGGCGTGGCGTGTAATGGCTACAGTCTGTCTACAGGTCTACCGGTAGTTAATTTTCAATGCATTAATGTAGGTCCTTATGGCTGTTTTGGCGTTTCGATACAGCTCCCTCAGGTCTCATTCAAACGCGTTTTTATGGGCGTTTGGAAACTACGCTTAGCAGCCACGTCTGCCTCTTCCAACTTTTAAAATTTGAAAACAAATCTGAGAGAAAAAAAATCCATGTGATTTTCCAATCTCCAAAGGCATTCAACAGCAATGCGACCAGAGGGGATTCTGAAAAGCTGAAAATGGAATATTGATAAAAGTTTTGCAACTGCTTGCAAGTCCAAGGACTATTTTCCATATAATTGGAGCACTTTTAACATGGGGCACATTTTCCCCTCTTAAGTGCCTGGATTTGTGGCCATGGACAGTCATATATAAACTGTCCAAAGGAGTGAGCTGCAGCAAGCCAACTGAATGACAGACATGGATAACACCTGATATGAGAAATGGGTATCCTTTCACACACCCCTAAATCCCACCTTTCATTAACAGTGCTTGTGGGAAAAAGAACATGCCACATACACCACTTATCACCAGCCGTTTTACATCTGGAACACAGAGACACTAGACACAGTTTTTAATAAGAACAAAGCTTGTCCTTATACAATATCTGAGAAAAAAAAAACATTTGTGACAAGACTTGTGACATCTATGGTGAGGACAGACCACATTTAATAAGATGGAAGATATTAATGAATTATGCATTTAAAAACAAGGCAAATTAAAAGAATTTCATGATTCAACTGAACTTGCTGAGAACCACCTCTGAGCTGGCCAAGTGCTTTATAACTGGCCTGCACATGTTCACAATATTATTTATCTAGGATAAATGAGAACACCCTTAAGCAACATTGCACAAATTCTTAATTTACCACACTTTATTCCGTTCTTCTGCTGTTACAGAGAAGTTGTACGCATCACGCCTTGAACCTTGCAGACCAACTGACACACAGTAGGATTGACCAAATAGTGTACTTTCACATACACTTCTACAAGTGTGCAAAAGGTACATTTGACTTGTATATTCTACATGTCTGCCACTCAGCCATTCAAAGACACTGCACATCGTACTAAACAATGTCAAAAGCAATGCTTATAAAAATCAACTTCAAGCTGAGAGGAATCCCTGTAAGCACACTGTATTTTACATGTGATATTAAAGCAATGCAACTTTCACATCAAATCATTCAGCTAATTCAGAAGCAGTTTGAATCATGTCAAAGACTTACTGAAAAACTAAAGTGTTCAAATTGCATTTCAGCTCTCTATACATGAGCTCTTTTTTTTTTTTTTTAGCTATGGTTGCTTTTTAATTAAACTTACCTTTATTATTTTACCATTTTGTTATTAACTTTTTCTAGGTTTATTTTAAGCTTCCTACTTTTGTGCTGTTTTGTTATTATTAAGTTGTTATCCTCTGAAAAATTACGCATTTCTAGTGCAAGTGATGATATACACATTGCATGTCTGGGAAACTGAATTTATTAAAATTCATGCAACATAAGAGTGTTTCACAGATGGTAGATAGACACAGTGTGCCAGAAGGACAGCTGGCTCATTTCACTAGTCTTTTACCATGGATAGGCCTTCTAGCAAAGACTTCAATCTGCTGTTTCTTTTCAGGCAAATTGAAAAGTGCATGTTCCCTCTTCTACTTTCAGTCTCTGAGTCCCAAACCACTACTCACTTTCTCCATTAACACTTTCCTATATTTTCAATTACCTACCTTCTACAACAACAGTATTGCACACCTCATATCTATGAATACATGTTTTGATATTTTTAATTTTTTCTTTCATGTTCCGCTTCAGAAATTTAAATACAAAAGTGCTTTTCATCGCACATATCTGTCTATGGCTGCTCTGCGTGTGATGATACAGTATGTTACACTTTATGCAAAGGTGAATCAAACCCATAGCTGCGCACTGTAAACCCCCCTGAAACTGTTCTCGTTCCCTCAGAGGTCATTTTTTCACTTGACAGCACCTCCACTTTGCGCGTTCCAGTCAATCGTACCATCCATTCCTCAGGAAAGAAACGCAGGCTGGTGTCATCACCTAATCTACCTTTGCAAAATAGCTGGCTAAAAACTCAAGGCCGGAATAATGATACAAAAAGTGTCAACTGAAAAGTCAGGGGAACGTATCGAATGACACAAGCCAAACGCTAATGGAAAAGCTGGAATAATGACAAGCTGCCATGTCCTTAAATGAAGGCAATTTCTCAAGAAACTGTAAATGTATTCAACTGCGAAAACCACCACGCAATTTAAATCCAGCTCTAATGGTGCTGAAACAGGGCATTTTCCCCTGGAATCTAAAATAAAATATGACATGTGAAAGCCTCTCAAAAGTCTTTGGACCTTAGTTTAAGACCAGGGAGTCCCAAAAAATGCCACAAGATACACTGGTACTGCAGAGGATGAAAGGAAGCCGAAGGCCTGCTATTTCAACACAACTGCTGTCTTTGTTTTCACGGTGCCTTACCCTTCTTTTCTGGTTTCTTCTTCTTCCCCTCGTTGTCTTTCTGGGGCGTGTCTTTGTTGGCAGCGGCAGGAGCAGCAGGGGCAGCAGGGGCGACTGGTTCCGGAGGGGCTGATCTGGGGGTGCACTGGACAGAGGGCTCTCCAGAGGGCATGGCCACCTCCCTCACTGCAGGGGCAACACAGGGGCATGGAGAAGAGGCGGTGAGCGCCGATCACTTCACCACAAACACCCGTACAGAGGGACACTAACCCTGTCACAGCCCTCAATGTCATGGGGAAAACTTTGAAATGCAACGCAAATACACTGTTCCAGCTTTTTAAATGTACAGCTGGCTTATGAACGAGATCGCAGTTTACTCCTTCTTAAAACTCCTGTATTCAATTATTCCATTTGGCAGACGCCCCGATCAAAGCTACTTTACACACTGCAATACAATTATGGTGCAGTATATCTCAACTAAAAAACAAATGAAAACATACAAAAGGTCACATCACACTTAAATGCTGGATGTACACACTTCATATTTTTAAAAGCTGAACATTCTTTGTAAAAAGGGAAAATATATAGAAAACTAAATGAAAGAAAGCAGTTATACAGCAGTAGATGTGCTGAGGAAATGAAGGGATGTGGCCCAAGGGGCAGGACAGTTAACAGTGTAAGTGAGAACAAATGTTTTTAACCTTATGGGAGTAATGGGAGACCAGTAGAGAGGCCCTTTGCAATGGAGCAGGCCATGAGAGAGAAGCAGGAAAGACGAGATGCTGAGTAGCAGAATTATGTACGTGAACAGAATGGAGAGACAAAGGCAAGCGAACTGAAGGAATTACTTAATAATGGAAAGAAAAGACAAAAGCCTGAATGAGAGGCCATGTAAAATACTTTATAACGAAGGGGGTTAAGTGAGAGAAAGGACATGGAGAAATATTCTGAATATACCAGTGAGGGTAAGGAATGATAGACTGATGAGAGGTAGAACAGTGAGACGATGAAATAACGGGAAGGTAAGAAGATGGGTTTAGAAATTTTCGATTCAAGACGGGGGCAGTAGATCCAGGAAGAGATGTCTGACACTCAAATCCAAAAATGAGCTGGAGGATTTAAAAAGGGGGATGAGAAATTACTGTGCATCATATACATCATTGAAAAAACCAACAACGGAAAGAATGAGGGGACTTGGAGAGCAAAAAGGACATTTCTTTCTTTCTTAAATGGACTCAGAACAGAGCCTAGCGGTACTTGGGGTGGAAAGAGGACCACGAGCAGAGACTTTCTGCAGGAAGGCTGGTTAGGTGCAGAGACAAACAAGGCACCTACTATATATCCCAAAATAAATAAAAACAGAAAAAATGTGTGATAAAACTCTAAAATATAGAAACTTATACATATTACTTACATCCTTTTTATTGCTATTGCACAAGGACCAAGACTTTGGGAAAAGAAGACAAAAATAACTGAAGTGACAAGAGTCTGTAACTTCTAAACACTTATTCTTTCCTTCTAAGCACATAAACACATTTGAGTGCCATCATTTTAACTGAAGATGATAGTGAGAGAACATGTAAGGTCTCTCTTGTGCGCTTAATTGGTTTCAGCAACATAATTCAGCCAAATGATACAGAACAAGATTATTTATAGACCCAATGGGAGGAAAGGCCTTGAGATGCAAACAATTTGATGAGAAAATCACATCTTGTCTATGAAAAAAGCAGGAGAGAAGGAAACAGTCTTGAACTTCAAAACAATTGTGCAAATCTGCTTTGTAAACTACAGCAGAAGAGCCAACATTTTAGGACTGTGTTTTCTTTTGAAAAAGAACCCTGTCCACACAAATCCTACTTTTATCCACAATCAACCTTTGTCTTAAACGCAGTTCACCTCTGATGGGTTTCATCGTGTGTATACACCCAAGAAGAAATGTGTAAAGTAAAAAAAAATACATTCTATATCTGAATACACTGTGCAAAAGGTAAGAACTACACAACATATCTGAACACATTTTACAGCTTGTTAAAAAATAATACAGGAAAAGTAAACCTAAATTGCCTGTTATTGCCTGTTTGTTAACCCACAACTTTCACCACCTTTACCGTCTGGTAATCATTACTACAGTATTAATGATCAGAGGGACTGTTTTTTCCCTGTGAGGAAATGCAAAACAGAGACCGAATATGACAGCACCGCTCACGGGACAATCACAAAGACCTGCCATTTAATTCAAATTTCCCCTTCCCACACACCTAACAGGCACACTTGCCATTTCAGCTGCAAGCTTTAAAAAGCACGAATGGCTGAATTTTACGGGGCCCTGCAAATTCATTCTTTAATAGCATTTAACAACATAATAGGAAGCACAGAAAACCCCCCAGCTCCTACAGTGGTTCCAATGTAAAAATTTACATAATGAACTAAATGAACCTCAGCTGGCCACAATGGTACTTCTGTGGTAGGCCATTGAGCACCAGCTGCCCAGTTACACCTAAATGTTAAAGTGTGACTGTTTCACTGGCAGTTAATACAGTTGAACAGTAATGCTGTTTTCTGGTTGTTTTCCAGCTCTTCTCCTAGCCCCCTGTCAGCAGGGCATACTGCTGTCACTCCTCCAGAGGTAAAAAGGCAAGGCAGTGTCTGCAGTGAGCTAGCCTCTTGCCCACTGCTCTCTGGACGTGAGACAGCATGTGACCTCTTGTGTGACCTCACTGTGAGAGTCTGCGGTGCGACTGGGACTTACCTCCTCTCCTCTTTTCCTTTTCCAGCAGCTGTTTTTTCAGTTCCTCGATGTCCCTCTTCAGCTTGGCATTTTCCACAAGCAGTTTCTTCTCCTCTCGCACTGTGGCCTGTACAACTGTGTTGGACAGACTCCAGTCAATTCCATGGTGTCTAATAACACCACCATAGTCGGCCTGTATTCCCCTGAAAGACCGTCCCCCTTTTTCCTCTTTATAAGGGTCAGAGTTGATTACACACTGTCTCTATGGAGTGTTACATCAGTGTTTTCCGTGTTAAACTGGCAGGCGTGTTCACTGAAATCACTGAAGTAAGTCATTTGAACCTGTTATTACCTTCAATTCATTTTGCGTTCATTAGAGAAAACGAGTCTGTGAGGAGGTTTTAAAATGTTCTATTATCAAGTAATGCTTTAATGTTAAGATATGGTAATGAGTCTGAAAATCAGAGTCACAGTGAGCCCAGCTTATGAGGACTGACAACAGCCAATTTAAAGCACCTATGCAACAAGGTAACATTCAAACAGCTGTCACCCTGAAACTGTTTTCACAGCAATGATAAACATCAACTAAAAACTTCTTGTTCATGTATCTCTGTATGAGCAATTACTGCTGCTTGTAAGAACCTAACACACCACATAACTGAAGGTGTTACTGTTTGCGGTATATTAAAGCCGTTGCCGTTAGCCCTGAGAAGCGGCACTCTCATTGGCAGGGTTGTGCTTCCTGTCAGAGCCGAGCCCTTACTGGCTTTCTCCTTGAGCAGCTGCACCTGCTGCTTGAGGTACTCGATGATCTGGTCTGCCTCAGCGGCCCTCTGCTCCAGTCTGATCAGGGAAGGACTGTGACCCGACATCTTGATGAGGGAACGTGCCAGGAACCTGAGACACACCGCAAAGGACACAACAAAATGGAACATTAATACCCAGTGACTGACAGCAGCCTCACAAACATTAACTTGCATTCCGAGCCCCGTCAGCTACCTAGCCCTCCCATAAACGCTTCAGATTTTTAATGACATGCTATGCTTATATGTAGATATTTACATGAATTTACTCATACTAGTCAAGTCAGCAACACTATTTATATTTTAAAGTGGCTCCAAACAAAATTTCATACAGTACCAGTCAAAATTTTGGACACACATACTCATAGAAGGATTTTTTGTTATTTTTACAATTTTTCCAAATTTTTGAATAACAGTAAAGGAAAGCTATGAAATCATGCAAATGGAATTATGCAGTGACCAAAAACTTACATTTTATATTCTTCAAAGTGCCCCAAAAAGTTTTTTTTGGAAGGAATACACAGACAAATATAAATAGTTAAGTTAATGCCTAAGAAACAAATTTAAAGCATTTAAGCATAAGTCTTTAGATAGAAATGTCTTTGAATGCATGTTTCCCATTACACTGATCAGGTGTGGCCAAATTTTTTACTGGTCCTGTATGTATGGAAAACGTACTGTTAATTAACAAATCACACCTATTCCACAAACTGAAAGAGGAAGCGGGAAGAGAGAGCAGTGTCTTTGCACAGCTGCATAAAATCACACATAAATGTTCTGACAAGCTCTAGGTCAAAACGGTCGAGCCAAATTCTCAACTGACACAGAAAAATAGCGATCAATAACCATAAACAAAACAAGATGTTTTAATCTTTCCTCAGTTTTTTTTTTTTTTTTCCTTTTTAAAAGCGGGCCATTCCTGACATCCTATTGGACCCTCTCTCCGCCCTGCCCACCAAGACTGTGTTTTTACTCGCGCCTTTTTCTCAAAGGTATCAAACGACAGGCTTGTCCCACTCAACCCAGAACCAGCTGGTTCCCAGCACTCTGCCCATGAGTGACTTGGAAGCTCCCCCGACAGAGGAAGAAAAGGATTTTTTTACAAGGTTGAGGAAAGGGGAAGGAAATGACTGACACGTCGCAGGGGATGGAGCTGGAAAACTGGCTCTCGATTAAAAAAAAAAAAAAAACCCAAGTTCAGATGAGGAAATCAGAAACATGACAATGCTGGAGTTGATAATACCACTGATCAAAAGCCCCCCCGTTTCTGAATCTCTACATCAATTTAAAGGGGCCGGCAGTGGAAGCCTTTACAAGCGCCGGGCAGCGCTGTTTTCATTTAGATGGTGCCGAGGAGGAGGCCTGCAGCTGCTGCCAGCACTCTCCTGTGGGTCCCACGCTCAGACACAGTGCTCCCGGGGTCAATACCATGCCTCCGGTCCCACAGACACTTAATCCAATGTTGCTACCTCACCCACATTATTGCCATTCATATACATATACTGCCATGACATTTGTTTGTGTTGAATGTCTCAACAAAGGTCATTATAATACTAAACAGTGAGAGGTCTGCCAGCTTAAAATGTGGGCCTTTGTTCAGTTATTGTTATGAATTTGAATTCTGCATATCCTGAAGCACAGCACATGGGAGTCTGCTGTTTATACTTGCAAAAATACTTCCTCAAAGACAGAAGAAACATTTCAGAATGCAAATATGGAAGAACAGATACAATCTAAATGGATGGATTTGCAGATCAGCAATCAACTGAAAGGGAAATTAGGTCAATTTCACATATTACACACTTGATACGCTACAGTGAAAGTGAATGAGCTCAGCAGACTGCTTTGTCAAATGGTGGCACTCACATGTGAGACCCACTAAGTGTGCAAGTGAGATGGACGGTCAAGGACAGGATGATGCTAAACTGACAGACAGCAGCTGCTCCGAATCTTATTCCATGTCCCCGGTGACCACAGTGCTGGCCTAAAAATAAAAAGCTTTTGGACTTTGAGCATAACATCCATGGCGCTACTGCCTTGAGCTCACCACTCTACCTTCAACAAAAGTGAAAGCCAAAAAACAGCTACTTAAGGTTAACCTAACCACAAACCTAAAAATTCATATCCTATACCTTACAGTTCAGCTTGTCTGAACATCAGGGAGCAAAGGTTTCACAGCAAAGAAATCTAACATCTGCCCCTGCCATTCTCCCCTCCAGTGTATGACATTTAAGTGTTTCAGTCAGTATTTATGCAATTGAGGACTAATTTTTAAACAGTAACAACATGACTTGAAAATGTACAAGGAGAGGTAGAACAATGGATCATTGTTCATGAGTGCAGGTGAGATTTCATATCAGCTTATTTTCTTCAAACTAATTCAAACCTGTATAATATCCTAAAGGCAAACAAAGAACATTTAATTTTAGAATGTTTTCTCTGGAATATAACTTAATCACAATACCCAATTTGATTGTCTTTTTAACAACAACAACCAAAAAAGAAATGCAAGCTATGTAGGCAGGTGCAATAGCCCAGCTTAAAACATTAAGCGTATTTATCACAGAACTGGTGACAGGACACATACCTGACCAGGAACAGGCATTCAGATAAATAAGCTATCAGTCAAGCTCTGCTGAGGAGGACATGCCCTGAGAGAAAGCTCCAAGTCAATGGAGTCCTGAGCACTCTCTTTTATGCTAATATGGCCAGCATGCCTTTAGCCTGAGCCCACAGACACATGTGCACACAGACTCATGCCTTCCACCACTACCTCCTGGCTATTCTGACTGATAGAGTGGAAACCTAAGAACCAAACTCTGGATATCACTTTCCCCACTGCCTACGTATGTGTAAACACTATAACAAAATCATACTGTGCTGTCTCTGCCATTTTTTAATTTCATCATAGACCAACAGGATAAAACAGCAAACATCAAATTCCCATGTGTTTAACCTAGCCCATTATTATTAAAAGATAACGTAATACTTTAAAAATCATCCATTGGGAAATTATTTGCAGGGTGTCACACTAATTTCAAAGCCACATACTGCAATATGTAGCAAAATATTTTAAATTTGTGATATTGATTTAGCTCATATTAATTGACAATCTCACAAAACACATTGTCCTTACGCTGCCAAATCAGCTGCCTGGCCATAAAGTATTAACACAGATTCCATACTGATAATGACCAAGAGACCCGAGGGATAAAAGGGAAATCAACAGCCTTCTCCTATAAAGACAGTGCGGAGAATCGAAAACTCTCCTGGGATCCACTGTTCTTAAAGGCATGCTATCAAATTTGTCTCACTCTGGAGGGGAGGAAAGACAAAGACACGTGTCTGCAAACTGCGTCAGAGTTTAGGCTTTCAGAAGCATGCAAGTGTTTTCTTTTACCACCGAGTTTTACCAATTTGCGGTATCGTGTAAGCTTTCATCGGGTAGCTATTTGCCAGCCTCCACTACTGTTGACGCCACTGGCGTCATAACCACGAAACAGGCTGAAGAGTCACTACAAATATGTTTTAGAACACAGCTGGCCTGAAAGATCTGAATATTAAAGAAACACTCTAAGATAGAGATATTTGGTGCTTTTAGCAATAAAGCTTTGACCTCCCTTGACGCAAGAAAAGCTCATCATGCAGTATCACCCATAGAATGACAACAGATTATGCTTCCTTCCAAAAGCAATACAAATGAAAATTATAGTTGGGGTGTTATGATGGAACCAGTAATGCATGAAATATTTCTTCTTGGTGGTTTATCTTTTGCTATGACGTCAATGTTTATCCAGACATAATGGCTTCCTACAAATGGTTGCTGATTCGGCTGAAAACCTAACTTGGACAGGCTGCGTAATATTTCATCATAGCGCAACGAATAATTGTTTTGCAACATCTTCCACAATCCTGAGTAATCACCCATTCATGAGGAGAGTCGCCATTGTTGGTGATTAATACGGTCTTAATTCAGCAACAAACGCAAATTAGAAACCTTTAACCAGCATGAAGCCTGACTCACTGGAATATAATCCATTATATTTTCACCCATAGACGCAACTTTACACTGCACAGACGCACCACATTTCGAACTGTCTGTGCTTTGACATGATTTCTCAGTGCCTGACAGTCAAACCTCAGCTCCTCAGACATCTTAAGATGAAGTTAATTGGCTCCCCAACAAAGATAACGTCAATTAGCTATATGTAGCGGTTTCGCTAACGTCATCTAATAGGCAAGCTGGCCAGCCAGCCAATTTAAATACAAAGACACTTACGATGATGCAACGTTCATGCAATACTGAGGAAAGTAGCCAGCAAAATATAGATTAGATTAGCTATCTTGCAAATGGTGGGACGTCTTACTAACAAACTACTACCATGGTAGCATACTGGAATTTTCTGGCTGAGTTATCGCTGTTTTTCAACAGATCACGGCTCCAAATCTCTTAACGAAAGATACTGATTTAAGCACAACTGCCGTGGTAACAAGCAAACAGAAAACAGCGATCTTTCTCTTTCTCTTTCCCTTTCTCTGAAAAAACTGATCTTTCTCGCAATCACAGGCATCGCGTATATTAAACTGTCGTATTAAAACAGCATTTGAGAATGAAATATGTGCAAAGCCAATGTCGACACACAAGCTATCAGTATAAAGTGAACTAATATTTCACACCTAGACATATTTTTGCAGTTTTACTACTCACATTAAAGGGCACCAGTGCCGCCGATCAGCACGCACGTTCACAGATGTCGGTCTAAGCGAAAGCCCCACAAGTAAAAGTCCAACAGCTGTCCCTTAAACGCCCGAATAACAGTCTAAGAGTTTAAACAAATAAAATCAGATTGGTTAGAATTGAAATAATTAACGGAAGAAAAAAAATACAACGCACGAAATTTCATAAAATATATCTTGAATTCCGACTCGAAAGAAAATGCAGACCGTTACATTTTTGTTCAGGCTCAGTCATAATTGCCTTATTTCAAAGTCGAGCGGCTGTTTTATGTCATTCCCCCATGGTGTGAAATTAATATGCACACACAGTCGAAAATATTAAACTTTTTTACTTATATATACCTATATACTTCTCGACCAGTTACCACAGAACAATTCCACTGATGAAACTGCTTTAGGTACCTATATTAGCGAATGACACTATATGAGGTAATCATGGCTGTTGGCTAGCTCCAATCACCGGCATATCCCTTTATTTGAGTATTTAATTTGCCAGCAAGATCAAAAAATCGTGACGATAACAAATCGTGGTGAGCTAGCTGACCACAGAGTACAGCTGCAGGGAAACATTGGCGGTTTTTTAATATATATAACGCTTTGTTCACGTTACGTTTCTTGAAGGAGAAAACACTTCCTGTTAACTACTCCACACAAGACAGCAGACTCGGCGCGGATAGATGACGTAAAATTTAAATTCTGCTGAGCCGCTGCAAGATCCCCTTCCTTAGCAGACTACAAGGTTTCAGAAGAGAAAAACAAGGGGCGCAACCAGTGGTAACACAGACAGGACAGTCTGTGTAACTCTCATATCGGGGGTAATGAGGAATTGTTATCTTTAAACGTAAGTAAAACATCCGATAGAAAGGGCCATCCATCGTGAGTTGTTTGTCGTGCATCATGGGCATCATTTCATTGATATATTTCTATCTGTCTAGCTAGCAATTTAGCCCACCCTAAGTTTGCAGTAACTGGGCTTGCTGGTTAGCTGGCTCCGCTGTCTTTTCCGTGACTAAAGTGTTTGCATTGCAAACCATTGCATTGCCCTATCCTGTGATTTAGCTGCAAGCTAGTCTAGCTAGCTAGCTAGCTAGCTGTCAGCTCACACGGCGGAAGAGGGGCCTGAATTAATATTACATGTCTCCCCCGATTCAGACAGCAGACTGCTGGCTCATTAGGTAAGACAGTGTGTCAAGACACTTTCAGCACCCAATTTTGAAGAGAGTCATTGTGTTGTCTGAGCAGGACAGTGCAGCTATCATGCACCCATTGAGAGACGCCCAGCTGGGAGCCTTCACCTTTTTCGCATCGGCTCTTCCACATGATGTGTGCGGAAGCAACGGGCTCCCTCTGACCCCTAATTCCATAAAGATCCTGGGACGCTTTCAGATACTGAAGACAGTCACGCATCCTAGACTCTGCCAGTATGTGGACATCTCTAGAGGAAAGCATGGTACGTTGAGTTCATGTAGGCTGTGTCGGTGGGTGTGTTCTTCTGAACGGGCATAGACTAGTCTGATTTTGCATCATGTACATCCCTAGGCTGATTCACGCAGGTGGCGACATTACTAGGTTTCATTTCACAGTTTGCAGGTGATTTGTAGTGTCCTTTGTAACATCAGAAAAAATGAGGGGGACGGGAGGCTTGGTCATTTGTTACTCAGCCTAGCCCATAACAAGCTATTTACAAGGGCAAAAGTTTAGTATTTAAGTTGGAGGTTATGTGATTGATACATTACTGTTTTCAAGGGAACAAAGTCCTGAAATTTCCTGAAAATATAGAATTTTATAACTACCACACATTGTTGTTTGGAAGTGGAGAACTGAATGGCTCTTACAGAGCCAGAGTGTTCACAGAACCATACGTGACACATTTGTTTTGACTAATTATTGACTTTCACAGTTATTCCAAGGTTGTTTCAATTTTATGTTTCCTCCTTGATTTCACATCCAGATTTTTTTATGGTTTCCCATTCTTGGCTTTGTGTAGGTTTCTTTGTAATAGTGTTTGTCTTTTTGCCTAGTTTCAAATTTTAGGGACCATTTATAAAATGCTGCTTGCCAGTGTCACTGTTGTACCAAGTTTGCTCCTTTTATTTTCTGTAGAAAGGCTTGTGGTCGTGGCTGAACATTATGAAAGAAGCTTGCAAGACTTTCTGAAAGAAGGCAATCCAGTCAGGTAAAATCACCTCAAACAAATATAACAGAATTTTATATTTTCGTAAAATGACTGTATGTATATTACTGAATGAACGAGGACATTGGTTTTGATTTGCATATATCTCTTACACTGCATTTTATTAAGTTACCACGGGGAGGGAGCCCCATTCAGTGCATTCTTTTCTTGCCATCTGCTGGTTGAAGTGGATTACAGCAGATCTTTTTCTCTGAAGACATTTATGTTGCCACAGCACTGTATTCATATTATGTCCTTTTTAGTGAGGTTACCTTTCTGAGGAAAACTATGTTGTCCCTGTGCCCATCATGTGATATTTTTTAAATAAAATCCTCCTGTTGAATTAATATATTGTAAACTCACGTAAGGTTTAATAGCAGGTACATTACTCTCAAATTGCACCCTACATTTACTGAAGCACACTCACTTTAATTAAATGTACAGTGTTAAAAAGAGAAAATGGCAGTTTGCATAAACAGTTTGGTCAGATTCTGTTTCATTGGTATTTAAATCGAAAGGTGAACTTTTATATGTTGCTTACAAAACCACATATTTCTGAGTTTAAGTCCAGAATGGCTTCTCTTCCGTTATTTTTCCAAGGTCAAGCATTAAGGTGATCTTAATTTCCTCAGTCTTGCTTTCTTTCAAACTATGTGTATGTGTCACCTGTTCTGAAGCCTGGAGAAGGTGCTGCAGATTGCATATGAGGCACTGGAAGGACTGGAGTTCATGAACAAACATGGGATGGTGCACAGAGCTCTTGCCCCTCATAATATCCTCATGGACTGTAAGGTAAACTGCTCAGGCATGCACTGTGCAGAATACACACGCACTGCAGGCCAGTTGGTATTCAAGCTTTTTGTGGTATTTCTGAGTGCAATGTCAAAACCCTTGTTTCCACCCAGGGAAAGGTTAAACTGGCCAAGTTTGGCCTTTATCACGTGACTGACCATGGGGCAGATGTGGACTTCCCTATTGGGTG
This sequence comes from Megalops atlanticus, assembly GCA_019176425.1. Taxonomy (NCBI): domain Eukaryota; kingdom Metazoa; phylum Chordata; class Actinopteri; order Elopiformes; family Megalopidae; genus Megalops; species Megalops atlanticus. Next base: position 8,173,015 of record CM032894.1, on the reverse strand, counting down.
AGTCCTCGTACATTTCTTTTGCAGTGAGATCATTGGTGTTTCTGGAGATTAAATACTTTTTCATATACGGATGGCTGAGAGATTGAACATTACCCAAGAGATAATGTGTTTTATTTAACTGTTTTTTGTATTTAATGTGTATGGCAAAGTTATAGCATTTAATGTTTTATGCTGTTATGATAATGAAAAAGTATAGTCATTTTTGCTTCTGGTATGTGAACAAGTACCAAGGCAAATTTCTAGTGACTTTGGTTGATGTGGCAATAAATTTTATGGTTTGATTGATTTATTTGTATGAAATCAAGGCACTGGTATGCACTTCTCGTCCTGGATCAAAGAAATCAAGTCAACATAATTCATGACTGTTATAAAAACCAAGAAATGTATCCTTCCATGGATTTTTTGTACAAAAAAACAACATCAGTATTTAATCATAAAATGGTAAATTTCATAAGCCTGGTTTTCATAGTGAATGAAGAGATGATGAAAAAAATGTATGTATTTGGTTCATGCTTTTATTAAAACCAGTGCATAGAAATCAAAGTATCAACATTATTTCATTCAGTAAAGAACTAGAATCAAATCCCAGCCCAGAGGCCCTCAGCTGCTTCAGACTGCATATCCATAATGTCCTGTTGAAAGAGGGAATTTAAGATGACTTGCAGTGCACACTTTGCCATGAACTTTGGTGTCCTTTGCATCTGCTTTTCAAGTAGAAGCAGCTTGTTGTAGGATGTAATCATGATGCCTGTCTCTTATCATTGTAATGATTCTTTCATATGCGCTGCACCATATTAGTCGGGGGAAAACAGGATAAAGTTGTTGCAGATTTCAGTATGTTGTAAGTCATGGTGTTTATTTATGTGAATTTGAAAGTATAATATCATATTAAGATGTTACTGGGGCAGATAAACGGTAGCTTTGTTTTTAAGAATTCCACTTACTGTCGTGACTTAGAGTTCTGTGCCTGGGCTTTGAGTGTGTTTAAGCAGATGTTTGGTCATTTCCAGGTACCCCTCTTATCTGGCCCCAGAGGTCATCGCCCAGGGCTCCTTCCACCCCACCGACCCCTCACACAGGGTGACCCCCCTGCCTTCAGGCCCGAAGACGGACGTGTGGTCCCTAGGGCTCCTACTTTTCGAGCTCTGTGTGGTAGGTACTTTGACATTGCTGGGTACTTTGACATTGCTGCAGCAGCTGAAGAAATCATGTTTTATAGCCCTTTCACACATACTTCTGGCAGTGTAGCATAGTGGTTAAGGAGCAGGACTTGTAACCGAAAGGTTGCTGGTTCAGTTCCCTGCTAGGGTACTACTGCAAGGTACTTAACCCACAATTGCCTCAGTAAATATCCAGCTGTGAAAAAGGATAACATTGTTAAAAAAACTGTAACAGATGTAAATTGCTCTGGATAAGAGTGTCTGCTGAATGCCAGTAATGTAATGTATTTGAGTATTCAAACATCCTTGCGTTTGTGCTCAGTGTGCAGATTCTCTTGAATGTGAAATCCTAGACAATTTGAGGCATTTTAATGCTAGCACTCCCTCAGAGAGATTGATTTGCAAGTAAACTGTGTAGCAAAAGCATTTTGGGCAAGAATTATTGTAGTCCATACTCCTCATTGTTGTTTGTAAGTTACATTTGTGATTGTCCCATAAATCCTCTCTAAAGGAAGCCTAGTCATTGAAGAGCAAATATGCAGTGTTGAAAAACACCAAAGGCAGCAAGTTACAGAATGTTGATGCATCTACACACTGAGCTGTTGTCTAATCTTTTCACGCAATTATTGTTTTATAGGGGAGACGCCTACTTCAGAGTATTGATATAAGTGAGCGACTAAAATTCATATTGACTTTAGGTAAGTTCATTCTTTACATGTATATTAGGATATTTTCACACTGTTCAGAGAAAATACCATTGTCGGGATCCTGTCATATCAGTGCGATGAGCGATGTCTGTTTCAAAGCTTTGCTGGTACCTGAGCTGAACTGTTGTACCTCTGCCTAGCAGCACTTTGAGAGAAAGGTCTCTGAATCGTCAGTGTTCTGTGCTACGTGCGGAGTCGAGCTGGTCTCCACTCGTAACTAACCTGGCTACCATTTCATAACAGTTTATGTTTAAAGTAATGGCAAATTTACTGAGGTCAGGCATTGTATGCTAATCTGCTATAAGTACTCACATGACAGATGCACAGTAAATGCCCCTTGCTAGTGCTCACTTGTGCTCCTCTGTGGTTTCCAGGGTGCATGGATGACATCATCACAGTCCTTGCAGAGGAGCATGGATGTTTAGAGAGGGTAAAGGTGGGTTTTCCTCAGCAGCGTGCTCAGTCTCTCTGTTCTCAGATATCCCAGAACCACATGGGGCAGGAGCGTCAGACCAGCAAGAGGCTCGCTGATGTCAAATGCTCTTGATTTTTTAAGCACGCCTTTGTTTACAGTGTATTTGGCACTATGGATTACATGCCAAATTGACCTGAGTTGAGGTCACATGCTTCTTGCTAATGGTATTTTACACAGCAGAGTCATCAGTATTATAATATTGTTATAAATAAATTGGTGGTTAATCACGTTCTAGAAGAAACTGATACGCTCAAAGTTATTGAAAGATACAAATCTTTTGTAATCCTTTTACGCAGATGTTAATGGAGATGTTAGAGTAATATAAATGTCCTTTGTAGACAAGCCTCAATGTTTCCACTGAAGCAATTTACTATTTTTGTTATTCTGTGATTGCATTTGTTCTGAATTTGTTTTCCAATGTTGAAAGTAATAAACGGCAAATACGAACCATGACCACATTTCAGCGTAGCTAATGCAATTGTTCATGTGATTTGCAGGAGCTGCCTGAAAATGTTTTAGCTTTATTAAGGAAATGCCTGACATTTCATCCGTCTAAAAGGTAAGTGCAGCGGCTTTTGTTTTGTTCAATGACCTCCGTGCTTCCCCTCTACAAGATTGTTTCTTTATACAATGAAAAAACGTGTGTTGGTTGGAAAACATGAAAAGTGATTGACACTTGAAATATCAGTAGGAGGAACACTACAAACATTTTGCAAAGTATTTGTACTGTCCCTGTCACCAGTATGATTCTGAACTAAGAGAATGCCATTCTGTCAAAAGCTGAAATTGTCAAACTAACAAAAGTTTAACACAAAAAAACAACAAAAAAACCTGAAACTAACAAAAAAATATGCAATACTGTATTTTATACTGTTTGACTGTGAGGTAGATATTTCATCTGTTTCACTGTCATCATGTTTATATATACCTTAATCTTTTCATACATATGTGCTGCTGACCGTGAGCACTGAGGCTCTCTTCGTGTTGACTGCTCTGTGCTAACAGGCCCACCCCAGCAGAGCTTCTGCAGGACCCTGTGTTCGAGGGGGTCTCCTGCCTCTACACGTCCTTCCAGAAGCCCGTGGGGCTGTTCTCCTCCTCGCTGCGCTGCGCTCAGCTGGAGCTGCCCGATGACATCAGCGAGCTCTGCAAAGGTCTGCCCCAAAAAACTGCAAGCTGCAGGGGAGGAGGGATATGGCTCACGGGAGGAAGGCTGAGATGTTCTCACGCTGCCTCATACTGTCCCATACTGTCCAATGCTGTCCCATACTGTCTCACTGTCTCACGTTACATCATGCTGGCAGTGTCTTTGTTAATTACCCCCATCGAGTTTCACAGCTGCTGAAATTCCTAAAAGACAAACAAGGTAAAATGTAGGACTTGCTTTAAGGGGTGGTTATATAAGAGGATGGGAAAGTGTTTTGGGGGGAAAATATCAAGCATTCATTAAACAGCCTGGTACATGCTACATCCAGCATTCCTCCAAATGTTTTCAAATAATTACAAAATTTTTTGTAATTATTTTAATTTAAAACAAACCTGTTAAATCTTCTTTACACACCTGTGGACAGACCGTTATGCATAATTCCAGCTCAGTCTGATGTGCGTTTGTCCGGAACGTTCTGCTTAATGTGCTCATGATTTCCATGTCCAGATGACGGAGATGACTACCTGTCAGAGAGGTCGATCGATGAGGTCTATTACCTGTGGTGTCTGGCTGGGGGAGACCTGGAGAAAGAGCTCACCAATAAGGGGATCATCCAGTCCAAGCCTCCGGTCTGCACTCTGCCCAAGTAAAGCCCATTTTCCCTATGTGCTTTCAGTGTTGCTCTGGGAAAACGGTCCAGTGTCTCAACCATACATTTGCTTTTTTGTATTTTTCATACTCTTTGGGGGTACAGTCAAGTTAAGTGCAAATAAATGCCTTTAACCATTTCTGTACCTTTCACAGACCGCAGAAAACAAACAACTATGTGCATGTTCTTAAAATTAGGGCTTTCAGAATTTGACATTTACTTTCATCACTGACAATTTTGCCTTTAAGATGTGATAGAATTCAAATCACGAAGCACTGTTCAGTTCTGTCTTGAAGTTTTATACACCCCTGACCTCACAGACAGTTACTGAAGTGTTCTGCAAAGCCTTTTAGATTACCTTTAGTTAGGCTGACGAGGGGAAACCAGGTACTGTCAAAGGGTTCTGCATGAAGATTCAGAAGTAGAAGGAAACTTGACAGCTGATGTGATCTGAGAGATCCAGTTTGATTCATATTCTGAGTTCACACACTTCAAGGGAGGTTAGACCCTCCTGAAGTTTCAAAAACTCTCATTTTAAAATAAAATGAGTTAGCCCTTCAGGTTTGCTGGTTTATTGATTGGAATCGAGTAATAATTCTTCTCAACTCTTCCTTAAAAAAGAGATCAAAAATAAACACTGAATTCTGTCAAGTCAACATGTAGTTGGTAATTGTCAGAGGTCCATGCTGTTTTTTTGTCTCAGATCAGGTCTTAAAAGCTTAATTGGAGCCGCTGTCTGGATGGTAATCAGATGCAGGTTGAAGGGCACCTGTAAGCCTCCAGGACCATTGATCTCTCATGTCATGTCATTCAGGAAGAGCTGTTTTCAGATGTGCATCACCTCTCTGCATCTCTGCTGCAGTTTTCTCCTGGAGGACGGCGAGTCCTTCGGACAAGGACGAGACAGGAGCTTCCTTCTGGATGACACGACTGTCACATTGTCTCTGTGCCAGCTCAAAAATGTGAGTCGTGACTGTGCTTTTCAGAAAAGCAGGGACAGACGGTTCAGGTCCTGGGGGGGTTTACGTCTGCAGTCCCAAGTCAAGTTACCAGGACCTCCTGTCCAAACAGTGCCTGAGTGAGACCATTAACAACTGAGCCACAGACAGGGCTGGAAGTGCCCGTTCTGCTTTAAAGTTTCTTAGAAATGACAATCTCACGAAAGTTGGAGGTGGCTCAGTAATGTGCTGGTCTCTTGCTTTATAATAGTCTGTTATTTGTTTAAGCTGCTGAATCTGAAATCAACCAGAAAAAGCTCTGTATGTTTTAGTAATGCTGCCCTGTCTGTTTCAGAGGCTTAAGGACGTTGCGGGAGAAGTGTACTACCCATTACTGGAGGACGAGTATGCACTTATTTCCATCTCTCAGATGCTGACTCTGTAGGCTTTTAGAATCGTCCACTTTGTGCAGTAACCATGTGACTATTCCGTCCCCCCCCCCGCGCAGGCAGTCCAGTCTCCCGCACTCCAACAGCAGCAACGAGCTGTCTGCGGCCGTCACGCTGCCTCTCATCATCAGAGAGAGGGACACGGAGTACCAGCTCCTGCGCATCGTCCTGTTCGACAGACTCCTGCAGGTACGCACGCCCCGGCCCCTAAACACACCTCCTTCCAGGATTTTACAACATCAGCTGCCATTGATTCCACAAAACCGCATCGGACTGAGGAAAACAGTCACCACAGGTTAAAATGGAACTGTAACTAGAACTGTAACTGTAACAGTTTTTCAGTTATACTTAAAGCTCGCCAATTAGTGTTTGTTTTGTGGCAAATGAGGTGTAATCTGAGCTAATGTTAGCTAGACAGCTGCAGGTTGAGTAGCAGTTTTATATAAAAACAGAAATGAGGGTATAAAGGTATAAGAACTTAAATGTTGTGTGGACAACTCTTACTTAGAGAAGGGAAGTCATGTAGGTAACAATTATTGTTCAGAGAAAGTCACTTCTCAGTACTGTTTGAACTTCTCCTTGAATGAAGGTAATTAGTCGTAGTTGAGCTTTACAGACTTTACATACGCATGTGTGGTTAAAATGATTGTATGTTGCTGTAATGCGAAATGATTGATGGGTGCACTGCAGTTTCTTGGTTTTGGGTTCTGTGACGTTATTCTGAAAATAACACAGATAAAGATCTAGATGCTTTTTATCCGTGAAAGCTGGAAAAACAGTAATCCTGCCAAGGTTTCTGATTGAAGGAAAACTGTATCTGAGTATCACCTCCCACTTCCTGCCACATGTTGCTATTTTATCTGTCAGTGTTTGGGCTTGTTAGTCGTGAGCGTAGGCCAACATACTACTACTACTGCTGCTGTTTCCCCCCCCATACACTGATAGCTCTCCAGGCCTCAGTTATTGTGAAGTCCATGCTGTGAATGGACAGAAGTATGACATTGTATGTGGTTGTGAGGGAATCCTTTGTGCTGTGCTCTGTCTGTAGGCGTACCCATACAAAAAGAACCAGGTTTGGAGGGAGGCCCGAGTGGACATTCCCCCGCTGCTGCGAGGCCTGGCATGGGCAGCCCTGCTGGGAGTAGAGGTGGGGAACGGCTGTGTGTGTGTGTAACAGACCTCAGACTTAATTAAGGAAATTCTGTGGAAATATTAATAAAAATGTACACTTCATTCATTCAGGGAGACATCCAAGCTAAATATGACACCATAGACAAGGATACACCAATCCCTACGGACAGACAGGTAGAAAACCTCCCTTTTAGCTTGTTGAGATTTGCTGGCAGCAACGCAGCAACACTGTATTCCTTTGTTCACTGTGATACTTTCTTTTGATTTGTGGGTCAGCTGAAGGTTGACTGACAATAGCATGCTTTGTTTACATTGCATATATTATGTACCGTGCTGATAGTGCCTGCTTTTTGAAGCTGTTCATTTTTTTTATTTGATTCATTATTATTCTTAAAGACCATCATGATAAATTGGTCCATCACAGTAATGATTCATTTTTGTTATTTTAAATTCTTTATATAACATTGTCAGGTAAAAAAAAAAAAAACGTACTGTCCAAACAGTCACCGTGACTGGGAAGCCTGTTGTGCACTGTGTTGGAAGTGCCAGTGGTTGTGACGCCTTGCGCTTGCCTCCCTAGATTGAGGTGGACATCCCCAGGTGTCACCAGTACGACGAGCTGCTGTCTTCCCCACAAGGACACGTCAAGTTCCGCCGGGTGCTGAAGGCTTGGGTGGTGTCCCACCCCGACCTGGTCTACTGGCAGGGTCAGTGTCTGTGAAGCGAGTGGCGTCCGTCCACATGTTGGGAAAGTAGCCGGTTAGCCTGAGCTGCAGTAGAGCTGAAAACGCGTGACGAGCTTTTGACCACTAGGTGGCGATCGTGGCTCACTGTTCACTTTCAGTGTTTCACAGTGAAGGGACTTAATTGCTGAAGTGTGAAATACTTCTGTGTAATTTAAAATGCATTTTATCTTCACATATGTATCAGTGTGTATGAATACATGCACTGTATGCTTTCAGGTCTGGATTCTCTTTGTGCGCCATTCCTGTATCTGAATTTCAATAACGAAGGTAAGGGCAAGGCACTGAACTTTCAAAACAATTGAAGTTACTTACATGTGTTCATACTCCTTAGTTATAAAGGGGTGCCACTTAGACAGCAGAATGTGAGCTGTATGTGTGTTCACAGTCCTCATTTGTGCTCACACCTATCCTTTGACCCCTGTCTCTCTCAGCCCTAGCCTACGCCTGCATGTCTGCCTTCATTCCCAAATACCTGTACAACTTCTTCCTGAAGGACAACTCTCACGTCATTCAAGGTGAGCACGTGCGTGACCATGTTCACCAGGGAAACGAGAGCTCCGGCAAACATGTTTGTCTTCCCCCCCGCAAACGTCAGTCTTTAATCAGTCTCTGGCGTAGACTGTCCGCATCCTGGCTGAGGTGACTGCCTCAAGCCACTGCATTCTTTCAGTGTTTGAGCTGCCTCTACTGACGTCATGCAGTGGCTTGTTTCTGACCGAGGTGCGCATGCTGCCTTCTATGTTTGACTTATTTTTGCCTCCATATTGTGCCTTTGAAATTGGATAGCTAATTTGAACGTGCCTTACTGGATCAAGCGGGTGATAGCTCTGTATTTGAAATACCGTATGGGTCCGAATGAAATTGCAGGCCCACAGTGATCTATCGCAAGCTTGTTTGTGCTTGGCTGATAGACGTACACAGATGCACACACAGACACACACTCACTCATACTGAGCTTTCTGTGGACTTAAGCTTTCATCCTCCTCATTGGCTTGTGCCAGAAATCTCACAATTTTGCCTGCGCATGCAGACCGGGAGTGTGCGTGCGTGTGTGTGCACATGTGTGCTTGTGCAAGCCTTGCCAGCTTGTTTGCATATGTGTCCGATTTGAGTGTGCGCGTGTGCATGCCTACGTATGCGTCTGTGTGTCTGCGCACGTGGTTGTTTGTGTGTTTATGTGTGTGTGAATGCATATGTGTAATTTTACATCATTTGCAGCTCTCTTTGTATTAACATTTTTTATTTCAAAAGGTTCACTTTAGAAGATTAATGCACATACTATTGATTCACTGTTTTTCGAAATCTGTAGATAAAGAATAAGAGCCTGAGTTGTTTAGATGTGTATTATTAGTGCAGCACATTGCAGCTCTATATGGTACTGATAAAAACACTCTCCTTCTCTCCCTCTCTCTCTGTGTTCTCCACGTCATTTTGTGTCTCCTCCAGAGTACCTGACTGTGTTTTCCCAGATGATAGCCTTCCATGACCCTGAGCTCAGTAACCATCTCAATGAGATTGGGTTCATCCCAGACGTAAGTACTCAACCAGGGGCCCAGTGCGCACAAGGGCTCCGTTAACCCCCCCCGCCTCGCCCACGGGGGCTCCACCAGGGGGACAATGGAGGGGGGGTCGGAGGTTTGGCTCGGGCCCCAGAAAAATGGCCTCAATCACGTTCTCCACAGTCCTTGTCATTGAGAGCATGGAGTCCTCGGCTTGGGCCCCGGCCAAGTCCCTGCCCGGCTCCTCTGCTGAATTATCATGAGGTCCTAATGACAGGGGTAGCCAGGGTTCAATTCCCACAGCGCCTGTCCTCTCTCTCTCTCTCACCTGAATTAACACAAGGTTAAAGACTCTTCACATTTAGAAACGACAAGGGCTGATGAATATATGCCACAGTGCAGGCTCAGATGATTGGCCTCTCTGTCTTATAGTGGTGTCTGAAAGAAAATTTGTCATACGTTTTATGAAAAGGGATGGGAGACGGCATTTAAAGTCCTTATAAATGAATTGTAGGATTTTTGCTGATCTGCGCAAAGACAAGCCTCCAAGGGATTAGTCCATACCGATCAGAGATCAGCTGTTACTGCCTGCTGAAAATACATACAGAAGAATTTCAGTTGAATTTTCTTCTTTGATTTCCTGCTCTGTGTTAATTTTGGCTGCTCTCTTTGCCTCAAAATGTGGACTTTCCCTTGCTTTGCTTCTTACCCATTGCGACTGAATAGCACAACTTTCAGGACCTGAGCTGAAAGTGATTACCCCCAGTGTTGTAAAAAGGGCAAGTGTTTTTCAGCGCTAATTCTTGGTCTTTTGTCAAGTGCTTTCTTGATTGCTTTAATCAAAGAAGAACCTGCATGCTGATATTTATGGGGAAAATTGCAGTTTCTCAAATGCCAAAGTCTGAATAGTTTTTGACTATGACCCAATGTACACAGCTTGCCATTCACATTTTGCTGGGGCAGAAACTTGTTTTGGCAGCGTAGCGGGGATAATGTTTGAGCGTGGCTCAGTGATACAGCTTTCATGTTTGAAGTAAATCCAGGAACTAGACTTTCCAAACCATAAATAATTCTTGAAGTGTTGGAGAACATCATAAAATTATGCAAGTATTACTTTACCAAAATAACACTTCTCACTCTCCGGTGCCGCCTGAACTACTTCCTTGAATTTTTCTTTGTGCTCAGATTGAAACAGAATATCACTCCAGGCATCAGGATGCGACTTTGCATTATGTAACTGTAATAACTTACAAGGAAAGAGCTGCATTTTTAATACGGTAAACATATTTATTGGCTGTCGGCTGAGTGTCCGACAGGTTTTTATAAAAAAAGCTATTAGTTCAACGGTAGAAAGGATTCTTTACTTGGGGCCCTCAATTTGGTTTTTCCATGTACATTTTTCCGTCATATATTCATGCTTTAAGGGTGAACCCACTTTTGTCTGTGAGCCTTGAGGCAGAGATTGAAGCAGAGCTTGAGTGCCACACCTCTTTCAGCAATGGGGAGGAGCCCTTTTTGGGACTCTGTGAGAGGCCAGGCATTTCCACCTGTCAATCAGCTGCTGAGAGGAATCCCATAATCCTTAGCATGAGGCAGCTCTGGGGAGACTGGGCATCGTTGGGGGAAGGTGTCTGGAGAGGGGCCACGCCTCAGTGGGCTTCTAAGGTTCTTTTACACACGTCTGCTTTGTCTCTTCTGATGAGACGGTAAAGCTGGGCAGCTAGCTGTCATAACAAGCTCTCACCGCATTCAGCGTCGGCAACACTGGGTTGTTTCTCGTCTCTGTTACCCCTCTTGACAGCAAATCCCTGGTAATCCTCAAGCCTTTGTGCACTCACACATTGGAACGCAGTTAATAAACTGCTTTTTAGGGCAAATGTCCAAGTTAATAAATACAGAGTAACGAAGCCCCGCCCTCTGCAGTATTTACACTGCATGCTCTCACTGTACTGTAATTGAGGTCAGTCTGTGTTCTTCAAGTGAATAAAGTCACAAGCATAGATGGGAATGCTTTTGTGCAATTAATCTGGCAATTGGGTGTGATTCAACTTGATGGCTGTGTTTATTTGGCATTTTCTCTTGTGTAATTTGGCTTGTTTTTTCCCCTTTTATCTGCAGCTCTATGCTATTCCATGGTTCTTAACAATGTTCACACGTAAGTCCACATTTATTACTTCCCTGTGAATATGATTGCTCTATAAATTGCATGTAAGTGATGGTTGGGGAGGAGTGGGTTATTTCTCTCGTGAGTTACAGAAGATGTAAAGTTTTACCGTCTGTACTAAAAGTGGCTGTTTCTGTTATGAAAAAAATGACTGTTGCCCCAGCCAATCTAAAACAAGCTTTGCTGCGGCTGAAAATGTGTGGTGTGTCATTTTATACATTCAAATAGTCAGAGCTCATCGAGCAAACCATTTCGGTAGAGCTGTGAGTTGTGAACCAGAGGTGCATTTCTGAAGCCCTGAAGGACACTGACTGTGACACTTGAAGGCTGTTTTACCAGTCTGCAGTTAAAATAATGCACTGTAGAAAGTATTCATTGATACAGGGTATTCACTGAAACTTGAAGCAATCGCTGCTCTTGACTAAATGCTACCCTTGGACACATGCTTATTAATGAACACTGGCCTTGAATAAAATGCTGCTTAGTTTCCTGGCAAAAAGAATGCATGCCTTATGGTGTCATTTTATGAAACCACTGGAGTCTGATATAGGCAGCAGCTGTGTCTAGGAAGCAGTCTGGCTAGCTTGTTTGAAATGGGTGTACAGGTTGTGTATGTTGGATTTAGATAGAGTATGTTGGCTATAACAGGACACCAAACAAGAAATCATAAGTCTTCTTTAGAAATTGGCTAGCTGATCAAATCTGCAAACACCCAATAATTAATTACTTTTGTTTACAGAGAAGTTAGAACACAAATTGATGCTTGATTGACTTTTGTTGACTGAGCTAACTGTACTCATGTAAATAATCTCCATTCACAACATAAAGTAATTGTCATTCACACAGCTGAATTTGCTTTCAGTGTTCACTTTTTGGCCAAAATTGACAGGAATGACATGTCACATTTGAATCCTCATATATATCACTTCTGTTCTGGTGTTACATTTCAAGCTTGTATAACTCCATTCATGTGTAACTTGTATAACTCATTCTTTGAGAAGTCGCCTTCCTTTTTTCTGTAGCAGTATATCTGTTTCATTTTTCCCTGCTGTGATTTATCTTCACTTCTGGTTTGTTTATGATTTAACTGTTCATCCTGTTGCTTCTAGGTAGAGGACCTCTGTTTGTGTGAGTTGGCCCGGTTATGTGCCTGCAGGGAATTTCATTTTTTTTTTTTTTTTTTTCAGCTAACTTCAAAGCAAACACCAGTGAAATGGCAACAGGTTTTAATTTCACAGGAATCGCTCTATCTTAATTTTTTCCATTGTTTTTTTTTTATCACAGTTTTTTTCCGTCAGTCTGTTGGGGTTGGAGTCAAATCGGCTTTTATTAAGGATTACTGATAAAAACGGAATCCCAGAAAGCCGAAATATTGGGCGCCTACTTTCGTTTAACTTGCCCTTTTGTGGTGCCATGGGAGAGCAGCCAGTTCAGTTGATACCCTGCATCAAAGAATCTGGAGGCCAGGAAAACAAACATGTTAATGTATTCCAGTTTGTTTTCAGTGGACCAGCGTCCAGCTGTTGTAACTGTCTGACGTCAGCGGTGCTGTAGAAACGGCCACTGTACCTTTTAATCGCTGCTCGGAGTGCCTTCTGCCACGCTGCTCTTCAGTGCCTTTGAATAGCGGCGCGCCCCTGCGTTCACTCCGCTGCCCTGAATGAAAGTGCTGGAAGCCTTCACCGCTCCCCAGAGTGGTGAATGTGAGCAGCTGGAGGCCTGACCTTTGACCCCCTGCGCTGTCGTTCCTCTCGGTGGTTTTCGCAGGTCCAGCGGGCCGTGCCGTGCCTGGTTCCGCCTGGGGGAATCCCACCCAGCTGCTAATGCCCTTCCCTGAGGGGCGTCACTGAGCCGTCCCAAATTCTGCCCGCACATTCCCACACCCCACCAATGCACGCTACACAGAGCCCTCGCCCAGTGCTCAGAGCTTACCACCATGTTAGAAGTGACTTTTTCTGGCGGTTCTTATTCAGACAGCAACCTTTTTTATTTGGGGGAAAATAACGGAAATGTATTTTTTCTTCTCGACTGGAAAAAAGGTACACAAACACAGTGTATTGATGGGGCACGCAGCTTCATATTAATGAAAATCGATTGTGCTAATATATGCAAGGGCTCAGCAACACTAGAGCAGTTTTTGTGGTTTGTTGGCACATCCTGTGGAGCAGCATTTGGTTACATCTTGGCTGGGATTAAACTCAGACACAGACTGTACCCCAGGCCTGAATCCAGGAGACAGACACAGTGCTTGTAGTGTCTCAGGTTAAAGCTCTTGTTTGCTTGCATGGCAGGGTGTAGCTGTAGAGCTATGTGATGTAGAACTGGCACATTACTGTATGCTGGTTTGGGTGTATGCAGATAGGCATGACTGAAATGCTGCTCTCTCTCCCCTGCGGTCCAGACGTGTTCCCTCTCCACAAGATCTTCCACCTGTGGGATACCCTCCTCCTGGGGAACTCCTCCTTCCCCTTCTGCATCGGCGTAGCCATCCTGCAGCAGCTACGCTTCCGGCTGCTGGCCAACGGCTTCAACGAGTGCATCCTGCTCTTCTCCGACCTGCCCGGTAAGACATTACATTACATTGTTGCGTTTAGCAGACTCTCTTATCCAGAGTGACTTACAATGTTATCCATTTATACAGCTGGATATTTACAAGTACAACAAGGGTACAACAACAGTGCCCCAGCGGGGAATCAAACCGGCAACCTTTTGGTCACGAGCCCTGCTCCGTAACCACTATGCTACACTGCCGCCCCCTAAGTAAAATACTGTCTGATCCACATTCATTTGCATTGTGGTCTAACACACAGAAAAAGGCCTTCAGATTAGAGGCTGGGCCATCCAAACAAATCTGTAGTTGTAACATTGTAACAGGTACTGATTTCACTCTTTCAGTGTTCCTTCACCCCCACCACTTCTGAAGTTCCATTGGAAGTGTGCATGTACCACTGCCCGACACAGTGTGGTAAACACAGGTTTACAACAGGGAGGGTGTGAGAGCCATATAGACAGTCCCAGTGCCAGGAGAAAATGCAGATGGGTACAACTGCAATCCACGGGGGGAGGGCACAAAAAGTCATCTTAAAAAAAAAAAAAATGTAATAAATACTATGTAGACATTGGCATATAAAGAGACAACGGGGGCACTGAGGTCACCATAGCACCAGGTCTGCATATAAGGTATTACAAACAGCTAGACATGGCACAGAAAAAATGCACTTTATTATATTATTATGAAAATATGTTTTTTTATTCATAATGTATTAATCACTGCTGGCTGACGAAGGCCAGTACTGGTTGAAATGAATTGCTGTTGTGTGGGTAAAAGCCATGCCTGCATTTATTCTGTCACACATGGGTTGTCGGAGTATTTCTTTTTTCTTTCTCATCTTTGAAAAGTTCTGAAGTGGATAAGAGTAAAAGTTTTTTCTCTGATGTAAAAGGTGCTCTTCTCCTTTTCATGTGGCAAACCGCGGTTCCGCTGTACCCCGGCGCTGAAGTGCTGCAGTGTCTGCACAATTTCCTTTCAGCCAGGCACTTAGGCGCCCGATTGAACCAATCACAGCCTTGATTGAACCAATTTAGTCCCCCCGCCCGAGCTGCGAGAATGCCAGCGGCATGCGGAGAGCTCAGACACCCGCTGGATTTCGGTGGCTGGGCCGGCGTCTCTCAGCGGGATGTTCAGATAAGAACAAACCTTTGGGCTTTAGCACCGTAATGAGACACGCTAAAATGTACACAGCGTGTAGACTGGAGAGTGATGGCGGTTTTTTGGGAGGGGAAAACACCCTCCCCCCCCCCTCCTCCTCCTGAAGGAGAAATAAGAGGCAGGGGAACGTTGAGAATAAGATGAAAGCGGGCGATGCCGGCGGTTTGTGTGGCCCCTGCGGAGTGAGTGCAGCGCGCTTTGTTCCGTGAATGATGTGGGACCAGGAGAGGCAGGGCAGCCATCTGAAGTGTGGCATGACGTCCCCTGTGGCTGCCCAGTTCCCTCCCCTCATTGTGAGGCCACCGGTGGCGGTCACTAAGAATTAAAGGCGGGGGATAAGGGGGTGTGGGGGGGTGGGGGCAGGTAAATGCCGGCCCAAAAGAACACGCTCGGTACAAATCCTTGAGGCGTGCTGATGGCAGATCAGATCCCCTGCCGACAAGGGGGGTTTCTGCCGCTCCTGCGAGTCGGAGCCGGTTAAAGTGATGCCCGATGATTGAGACAAATGCAGTGGTATTACCAAGCGCATTCTAAACGGTATGTGTCTTCTAATTCTGTGTACACAGAGACACAAAGGTAGGATTACTCTCCAAAACAAGGTTGTGGGGAAGGGGGGGGGGGGTGTGTGGGGAGAATGCTCCAGTTGCCATGGCACTGGGGGGTAGAGAAGTGCCTGGAGCGTTTAGCTATGATACTTAAGCGCGATATTCTGCATGAGTCCTTTACAATGTGCCTGTTGCTGAGGTGTGTGTGGCTTTGATTCATAGCACAATAGATCAATGTCCTTACTTCAACCTGTGATTTATTGCAAGTTTTAGTGCCTAAGATATCTGCTTATGGTTAATCATTCGGTCTCTCTTTTCCATTTATAGTTTTGCATGGATATGTCTGTATTGTCAAGTAATTTTAGGGCACATGTAATGTAGGGTTTACGTAACATAATACTGGATTCTTCATGGCCACTGTTCTCTGTATACAGTGTTTCTACCTGATTATTCCTCTGATTATTCTGTCAGTGTTTAATTAACATCACAGAACCCACCAGTTAAGACAGCACCTAAAATATTTGCTGTAAGCAGTAATGGCTTCAGCTGCTGCTTCTAGATGTTCTGTTGTCTCTTCGTACAAACTGCCGGAGAGAGAGAGGACTACAAGTGGTCTAAAGTAGCTGTCTCAGCGCCGCCCGTGTAAAAACATAGCTTTCCCCCTCTGTCATGATCATCGCTGTTGGCTTTTACATGGGGAACGGCGTCGCTCTCAGAACACACTGCTCCTCCGTGTCGATCACCGCCACTTGCTTCAGCAGCTCCGGGTTCGTCAGAGAGGAGAGAGCAAACACAATGTGCGTGTGCGCACAGATCCGTTTGCTGCAGCCGTAGCCTTCGAGAGGATGGCTGAGTGCTGGAAGGAGGAGGAGAGAGAAGTGTGTGTGTGTGAGTGTGAGTGTGAGTGTGAGTGTGAGTGTGAGTGTGAGTGTGAGTGTGAGTGTGAGTGTGAGTGTGAGTGTGTGTGTGTGTGGAGGGGTAAGGGGGTTGTCATGGGGTGCTCCCAGGTGGGTCTGAGGAGGATGAAGATAGCAGCCGCCAGAGCACACTGCAGCAGGACCGTCCCCACGGCCCGTGCCACCGACTCGGCCACCCCCCGATTTAAACCCGCAAGCCCCACCGGCGCAAAGCCAGCGGCGTGCGAGTTCGGGTATTGCCTCGCTTAAACACGGGCTACCTGCCTGTTTTCTATCGAGCGCCCGGGCAACTGAAAGCAATTGAAAACAATCTTTTGCCGCACGTCCATCGCCTCCCACTGTGAGCCCTAACACCGTGGAGGAAAAAAAAAACAGCTCTCAGATTGACTCAGGAGCTCTGAGACACAGTGCGCGCTCTCTCCTCATTATTCTCATACATCTTGATGCATCTGGTGAGGTTCCTACGCTGCAGAGTTGACACAGCACTTGGAAGGCAAAGCAGGGCTGATTGCTTACCTGTTTGGCAGGTGCTTTCATTCAGAACAGCTTACCTGGCTAATGTGTGGTGATGCATTCAGTTCGTGTGACAGGAGCAACAAGGCTCACAGTAACAGGAACAGACAAGGTTAAAGACAGCACTTCATTAAAGAACAAGTAGCAGTCAAAACATAGTGACTGTAGTGAATGCAGAGCCTAACTGCTCTATGAATTAACGGTACCTTGTGGCTCCTGTGTGGCTCAGTTTGTTTGCTTGTTCAGAGCATAGGCTGAGCCCCGTGGCCTGTGTTCGAGCCCTGCCGTGCCATCTACCAGCAGTGACCGGTCTGGTTGGGGTGGGTGTGTCCGTCGGGGGTCCTTGTCTCGCAGCTCTTGGCACCCTGTGACTCATTGGGGGCACTCAGATGCTGTCATGGAAATGCACCTGTCCTCTGTTCAGTGTTGACTCTCCAGGTGCATTGTGGGACTTGCAGTGTAAAAAATAATTGCAGCTAGCATACATGTGTATTGGACCGCATTTGCTACTGCCTGCACCCCTGTATGAGAGCAGAGATTTTCACAGTGAAGCGAGCCTAGTGAATATTTGAAGATTACATTTGTTGCAGCAATTGGAAATTGTTGAAAAGGAAATGGTGATCAAAGTATGATCCATGAGAACAATGTTAGCATGTAAATAAATGCATTATCCACACAGCCTGTGAGGCTAATTTAGTTGCCTGGGTTTGTGCTTTTTAAGAACCTTGGTTTGAGAGGCTAGCATGTGCTATGGCAGCATGAAGTGGCCTGGTTTGACAGGGATAATCACCGAGCAGGTGTAGGTCCTTCACCTTGTCAGGGGTCCCAGCAACAGACCTGGGATCAGCGGCTGTGCTGCCAGGTGAGTGAAAGGGGGGGGCGGAGCTGGAGACAGCTGGGTATCAGGTGATTTGTAGAGCACACCTGCTTCTGCCCCCAGAGGAAACGCTTCATGTTCTGAGGGAAGATTGATGTCCCCATTCCTGTAGCTGGGATTCCTTTGTCTGATTCCTCCTGTTTTGTCCACTTGTAGCTACATGATATCCATGTGTATGTTTTTAAAAAGCCGGAGCCAGCACCCTGGACACACAGAACTGACTCCCTCCATGGTAGCATACCAACACACACTCACACACTCATACTTGCATGCAGTCATGAGTGTCTTGCACCTACACTTTTACCTGTTGCCGTTACAGTTAGTCAGAAGTTAATCCTGAAATAATCTCTTCAATATTACATGCATTAATGAGATCCTTTCTCTGTGGGTAGAAGTTGTGAGTTGATTTTTTTCTTGCGGGTGTTCCAGAATAATATATTTACATTTCATCTTGTGTTACATAGTGGTAAGGAGCAGGGCTTATAACCAGAGGTTGCAGGCTTGATTCCCAGATGTGGCAGTGCTGCTGTATCCTTGAGCTATGTAATTAACCCATATTGACTCAGTAAATATCCAGCTTTGTTAATTGATGATATTTAAGCTATATAGGTCCTGCAGGATAAGAGTGTGTGGTAAACAAATGTAATGTAATTTAAATGTAATGTAAATATATTACACATTGCCCACACCCAGAAGTGAGTTATTGGCGCTCTCTTTGTCATATCTCTGTGGGAAGATATTCTAATTGGATTTGATCAATGTTGCCAAGGCAGCTTCGATTTTGCATCTCTCTGATCAGAGTGGGTCTGTAGTCAGGAACGTTTTCGCTCCTCTCCCCTCCCTGCCTGTGTGCATCTCTCCCATCATGCCCCTCACTCAATCCTTATTATTTGGACTGATTTCTTAAAGGAGACAAAAAAATGCACACTGGACACTTTGTTGATGCCTTGCTGTCCGAAGCTGTTACTCCTCTCCGTTCCAGCTCTTACAACACACGGGGGGGAGAAAAAAAAGTTAATGGTGTAGATGAAGACACAAGCAAGGGGGTCTTAAATGATCCAGGCACTCTCAAATCTCTAGACACTGTGTAGCACTTGTGACATTAATTTTCATTGACAGGGCTATTACAGTAGAGGCAGGGAGGGCAGTTCTCCGAGACTGGAGCTGTGAAACTGCCTTAAAGATGTCCATTTTGCGCTGCGGGTCTACCTGGCTGCTGAATGATGGGGGCCAAAGTAGAGCGGGCAGGACCCACCTTCATTTTCTCCCATAAACCCTACACTGTCACCCCATGTATTAGTGTCTTAAACGCACCACTGAGCGCCGTGTGTAGCGGAGGCACTTGCCTTTACGGTCATTTTAAAGTCCCGTCGTGCTCCTTCCCTACATTTGTGCAAGCTTGGGTTCCCGCGTATTTATTTGTGTCAGTGATTATCCAGGTTTGCATTTAATTGTGCCCCGAGTAGCTCTAGTCTTCTGCTTGTTTGAGTCAGTAAAACTGCTGTCCCTGGGGAGGTTCCCGGATGCCTCATTTGGCAAGACGCTCGTCTTGAGAGCAGGCTGAGCCTTACTGCTTGGCTTGGAAACCGCCGTCAGCGACAGGGATCCACAGAGGCAGAACAAATTGGCTTCATTCCGCTGGGGATTAAGTGGGGATAGAAGTGGGGACAGATGGGTAGGTTGGCCAGGGTCCCCTCATCACACAGCTCTCTCCTCTGCCAGTGCAGAGGTAGCCATGATGACTCAGGCCTAAGGAAGTACAGTTGGAAGATCCTATTTGCTAATAAAGTAGAAGTGTTTTTTTTTTCTCATTTCCATGAAACAGTTAAATTACAGTTATAATTAAATAGTAATAATAATAATAATAATAATAATAAATGTAATAATAACTATATTATTTATTGATTACTAATTATATAATTTTTTTATAATATGATAATTTAATAATTAATAATTAAACAGTTGAATATATATAAATATTTACAATAAACAAGAACATTTATGGTAACTTATTTGTGATTTTGAATGGTTTAATTTAATTTAGGTCTGATTATTAAAAAAAGAAGTCTGTCTGGTGTGTGACAGCTATTATTTCTACATCTTTGGCAATCTCTGCGGCAGACAGTGACATTTAATGTTTGTGTTTAATAAGTGATTATGCATGCAGCAAGACCAATTGTTTCTTCGGTTCTTGATTTACGTTAATGGCGTCCAGTCTGGCACCTCAGGTTATTAGTCGGATAATCAGATTTAACAAACTGCTGCTGTAAAGAGCAATAGCCTGCATGGAATTTGCAGCTGGCCCGTGTTCCTCTGTGTGTGTCAATCCTGGGTGCACTTAAGTTGCTGTTAGGAGAGAGCTGAGCTGCATGGTACTGTTCTTGGCCCTATAGATTTCCCTCCTCAGACTGTTGTGGAATGGAATCCCAGACCATCACTGTTCCTTTGGAATGACACTGTAATTCTACCCATATCGGCCAGCCCTGCAGGAACTCGGATGGTCCCAGAAACATCTCATATTTGATTTCATTCGAGTCCACACCCGTCACGGCAAGAGTCTCATTCATGACGCGTTCGTCATTACCAGGAAAAGGGTGGCAGAATCGCTAAATTGCAAAATCCTCCCCTAATCCCGTAAATCCCTTTCTAATCCAGAGCCCACAATGCCTTGTACAGTAGAGGGCCGTGACATTAGGAGGAAGCGACATTCAAAATTCTTCTTAGTTGGACGAGGTCATGAATGGAACTTCATGCAAGGAGCAGTTTTTTTTTCCAACCGGTGAGACCCCTGGCATTAATGCAAGGAGTTGATCTTAAAATTTAATTTACAACAGCCAGATTCAAGGCCAAATGGATGTAATTGGCAGAGGGAGAGCAGTCTAAGGTTTGGTAGAGCTGTGAATTTATACACAATCGCACGGTATTAGCATAAGCTCCTCTGCCTTTTGCTGCTGCTGAGAAAGAAATGGAAAACCTTTATGGAAGACCTTTAGCTGTTAGTTTTTTTATTGTTAATGTATGCAGTACTTGGTGAGGTCATATATCTCTTACATGCTTCATTAAATTGCCTTATTGCTTGTTATAAACAGAAAGCTGTTTCGCTGACTCGGTTTTCGTTACTGTTTTCAGAGATTGACATCGAACGCTGCGTTCGAGAGTCCATAAACCTCTTTTGCTGGACGCCCAAGAGTGCCACATACAGGCAACATGCTCAGCCTCCGAGGGCTCCTGGGGACAACAACGGCTTCGGCAAGACATCCTCCTACTTCTCCTCAGACTACCAGGACCTGCCCAAGACCGACCTGGTGAGTGCTTCCAAACAGAGATTGCGTGCACAGCATCTAATTAATGTTCCTTCTGTGGTCTGTGTCTCGTTCAAAGAGACAGTCCTTCAGGTGAAGCACTGAAAGCCTGTGTGGGTCATTCTGCCCCTACCTGTAGTCACACGTTGTTCCCGCATCAGTACGCCCTGGCTCTCTGGCTGCTTTAGGCTGCTCCACCGCTGGTCTGAGGTCAGTCAGCAGCCGATGTGGACACTGCTGCGGTATTTTCCCTGTGATGATCTTGGAAATGGGTTTCTGCTTGACTGCACCATGAAGTACCTGAGCTCTGCTGGAAAGGTGAAATGAGAAGCAGCTGAGACGTTAGTGATGGCTGGGATTGCCAGGTAAAGCAGACGGCTGCCTGGACTGAGGAGAGGCAGAGGAGCAGCAACTGAGAAAAGCTGTGCCAGCCTTGGAAGTGCATTTTACATGTGCTCTTAGTGGCGCCCAAGAAACGTTTTATTAGTGCAGATTCCTTTTTCCATTTTGAAAGAAACCCCTGCGCTCGGTGAAAATAGGATGTCGTCTGTGGGTCCTGATTTGAAGAGGCAGGCACATGAATAAGGCCTCTGGTTCATTACAGTATACAGCCGTTACGGTACGCATAAATGCATCAGCCTAACAGTCAACCTCGATCAACCTAACAGCAAATTCATTTTGTGAGAACATACTAAAGCAGTACTGAAAGCCGCCGGATATCCTGCACACATAATTTCCTTAGACAGAGTGGTGTGAAATTGATGCTCATAATATTGATGAGCATTTATACAGCACCTTTACAGGATCTCAAAACGCTGAAAGGGATGGGATGGTGACTCATCTCCTCCACCCTCTGTGTGTGGCTCACACCTGGGTGATACGTGGCAGCCATTTTGATCCACAATAGTCATCACACACCAGCGGTAGAGAGACATCACTTAATTCAAATAAACTTTTTTCGTTTTAGTTCATTATTTGCTGGATTGTTATAACAGCGGGTAGCTGCAGTGCAGTACTGTTTACTGTGGGTTCCTCTCTTGAGCAATTGTAGTTTCATTATAATGGCTTGTTATCCGCTGCCCTGCAAATGTGATGTATTATTCAGCCGAAGAAGTTGATGGATAGTTAGATTAATTAGAACAGAGTAAGTCCTGTTTCTGGGCTTGTTGGCGTGAGCGCAGAGATTCACTCAGCGTTGTAAATATGTCCAGCCACTTGGCGCCCGCAGCCTCTTCAGAACGGGCACGAATCCTAACCACGGGCCTCCTGCTCCCCCTCTTCTTCTGTTCTTGGGTTTTTATCGGGACAGCAGCCGTCGCTCTGTCTCCCCCCCCGCCCGCACCAGGTGTCTAATGTTACACCACCCGGTGCCCCACCACATGGTCTCTGAGAGCTCCCGAACCCGAGACATTCCACTTGTCTCCTGATAACATCTCGAGTGTGCATCCGTTCCAGTGGGCCTCACAGTGGCACAGCATGAACCTCAGACTGAGACAGTGCACCGTGCAGCAAGTTTGAAACGATTGCTGATGTCTGAAACAGACTGCTGGGGTCCCAAACAGACTGCTGGGGTCCCAAACAGACTGCTGGGGTCCCAAACAGACTGCTTGGGTCCCAAACAGACTGCTTGGGTCCTAAACTCCTTGTCAGACAATCTCCTTGTCAGACTTCATCTTCATTCCTCACTAGGGAAAGGCTGTGATTTTTGTGTTTCTTTGGCTTCTAGAAAGTTTTAGTAATAAAGGGCTGATTTAGGGAGCTTGCATTGGACGGAGGGCTGCAAAAGAAATTTCCCCGTGGTGATTTTCTTAGCAACAGGGCTTGATTTATTTACAATCTTGAAAGCTGTATCTCTCAAAAATGATTGTTTGATGTTCTACATTTAGCAGGTGAATTCCTGTCAGGTATATACAGATACCAATTGTGAGTATAGGCATGCCCCAAGGGCTGTTAAGAAAGCAATAGAAATTACACTAGGTGCTACCTTGAAACCAACTTGAAACCAACTGCCTTTCCTATTGAACTTTTTTATTTATATTTACAAGTTAAGAAAATGAAACTTTGGAACATGAAAGATTACGTGTTTAGAATACATTTCTGCAAAGATTTCAGTTTCATCCATATGGAGGACTTTCAGTATTTAGTGGCTATTGCACAAATTTTGCTGTTCCACTAGATCTGGACACATTTTCAACACTGGAAATATAGCTAGTTAACAAAAAATAGACAGCAGAAGTCCATTCGCTGACTAGCTACCTGTGTCTGTCTGAATAGTACAGCAGCTGACATGCACTGGTTTCTAAGCACCAGACATTTTCTTAAAATGACCTTAAAGGAAAAGTGTTTTGAAGGGATTGTGATTCAATTTTAATGAAATACCAGCTTTAGAGCATGGGCTTTGTGGCACTTCATGCAGCTTTTTTGGGGGCCAGCATTGGCCCGTGGGCCATACTTTGGTAACGCCTGGCTTATACGGTTCATTCATAGATTTCCTTTAGCGTATAAATGAACAGATCTAGAGCTGGTTCAGATGCCTAGATATAAATGGCTCCAAATGAATGCAGCTAAACCCCTTGTTCTTCTGTGTTCTCTTTTCAGATGAGCATTTCAGGGGACGTCTGTCTTTTTCCGTATTACAAATGCAGTCCTGTTTGACTTTCACAGATCTCACAAACATTCCTGTCAGCTCATCACTGTTTACCGAAGTGATTGGAATAATCTTGCTCTTTCATTCTGTGGACAGAAAGGGATTAGCTGTGCACACAAGCCTTGATCTGTGTTCGCATCCATCTTCACATGTCTTGGTAAACACATGATGAAGACTTTGTTAATGTAGCATGACAAAGACCTGGAACCTGGAAGCAAGCAGGTGCACACACACACACACACACACTCTCTCTCTCTCTCTCTCTCTCTCTCTTTCTCTCGCCCACTCTCTCACTCACTCACTCACTCACTCACTAACTCACTCTTACTCACTCACTCTCCCACTCACTCTCTCACTCCCCCACTCTCCCACTCACTCTCTTACACATAGCCAACAGACTGATCTGTGTATCTTTTTGATTCCTCAGGATTGCCTGCTCTTTGCATCCCATAGTAATAAACCAGCCGTGCAGCAAGTACTGATGAACTTTGTACGACATGAACTTTATACATGATGTTGTGAGACTTGGCCACATGAAGGTAGCCAGTTTGCTAATTTACCACCCACCTGTGACAGATAAGTTGTTTCACCTTTAAAGGGGGAGTGAAATGAGGATCTGTGTGAAAATGATTGCAGATGAAAAAAGACAGAGGGCATGGCTGGAAAGCGAGAAGTTTCACTGGCTAACACATGTACACAGTTACTCCACATCCAAATGTAAAACTCTATCTAGTTCCAGTTTAATTACCGCCATGCTTGGACCGCTTGACCTGCTCTCCAGAAACTGAAAGTGATTTCATTTGAGTGGAAAAAAAAAAAGAAAAGAAACACACTGCAAGGATTGCAGTTCAGCCAAGAAGTGATTTACTTTACAGGAATGCCTGCAACCACAAAGTGTCCGTAAATAGAACAGAGGGAAGGAATGAGGACCCTGAGCGGAAGTCAGACTGCGGAATGTCTTTGTTCATTTGGACCGTGATCTCATAATGGATTCATATGGCTTCAAGCTATCCAGCCAGTTATTCCCACATACAAACCAAATTCACTTAATCTCACTGGCACGACTGTACCTTTGAATGGTGTCTATGCAGATAGGAAATTGATGTTAACCTGCTGGAAAGAAAAAAAGCGTGAAAATACTTGAGAGAAGCAAATAAATGGAGATGACTGTAAGGCTTTGCTCTGAATCTTGGAATGAAGGACCCACGTTTAGTGTTAATATTTATCTTTGGAGATTCCATAATAATGTACTGTTTCATTCCTTCATAAACAAGGACATATATTGTAAACATATGACAGAAGTTGCTCGGTACCGTCAGGTCGTGCTTCTTTAGTGCTTCTGTATCCATTAGTGTCACATTTTGGAATGGGTCATGTGTGTACTTATGCCAACATGTTATGCGGTGCAGCTTTTAAAAGTGCCTGTTAATGTAGCACAGTTAAGTTAGTTTTGTACAAAATGC
Organism: Megalops atlanticus; assembly: GCA_019176425.1. Classification (NCBI taxonomy): domain Eukaryota; kingdom Metazoa; phylum Chordata; class Actinopteri; order Elopiformes; family Megalopidae; genus Megalops; species Megalops atlanticus. Next base: position 8,147,977 of record CM032894.1, on the reverse strand, counting down.
CTGTGGCAGTTTGTCAGCTGATGCCAGCTTGCATTGCTTCTCTGTGTTAGTCTCCACTGTCATCTAAAAACCATCATTGTGATAGCAGTGCTCTTCAGTACAGTGTGACAGCTGGAACACAGGCTATGAACTTTGTGCATAAGTGAGGAGCTTTCATGCAGTTTTTTATTATTGCTAAAGTTAAGTATTTATATAGACACTTTCTTACTAATAAATTTGGTCTAAAAATGTTCATTTTTTCCCTCATAATTAAAGCGAGTAATTGGGTTTTCACAGTTAAGTTTGCAGAGTATTTTTGTTATTCATATTCCAAATTCAATCTTTTGCCTTGCAAGGCCTGGCATTTTCAATCTTATGAAGTAGAATAGACAGAATAGCGTCATTTAATTGATGAAATCAGTATGCTGAATCATTTCATTAAAATTTTTATAAGAGACCATTGAGTATGGATCTTTCATAAAATTCTTTTTAAATTTTTTTTTTACCTTTACACTTCAACAGAAGTGGACTGCACTATTATTTAACATTTTGAAAGGTACCGCAAGGCATTCTGCAGTTGGCAGCAATTTCTTATCCCCATTTATACCCATTTCTTATCATTTTGAAGCACTTCCTTATTTTGGGATGGCTGTAGCTGTCATGGCGCTAAGCAATCAGTTGGCACACCGTCAGTTGTGGTGCCCTGTGTTCTTAATGTAGTCTCATTGCTGCTGTGACTTCATTAGATTCTCTTTTGTGCCCTTATTTTGTAAGTCACTCTGGATAAGAGCGTCTGCCAAGTGACTAAATGTTAATGTTAGTGGCAGGAAAAGTGATTGTAATTTTGTGCCTGAGTGCTGATCACCAGATTTTTCTTCAGTTTGTATAGTAACTAACTTTGTATTCATCCCACAAAGTTACTGACAGGCGGAAAAGGTAATTTTCTGAAACCTGATTAATTACATAGTACCAGAGTAGTTAGTGATGTAGGTACCTTCATTACATAGCATTTAGAAGACAAGCAGTGGGAGTAAAAAGAGATCCAAACATTGCAGATTATTTGGAGTCATTCACAGTTAAAGGCAATATTTAATTGCAGTCAGCTTAACATTAAACTGTGCCAGCTAGCTGATGCAGTTTGCCTGATTTAAAACCCTCCCCCTCTGTCATGCATATTTATTATTGATAAAGTTCATACGATTAATTGTTAATTAGTGCATTTGACAAGTATGTGCTTGGGAAGCCCACGCAGCCCTGACTTCTTGTTATTTTCTTCTCTTCAAAAACTGTGTGCATATTTGTTCTTCAGGGGGTTTCGTTCTGCTTTTAAAATCTAAACAAACTGTTAGATACTCTACCTCGGGCTGCGTCAACTCCCAACGCTGTTCTCAATAGAATTTCCCCCATAAACGGTCTTTTAAGCCTTTAAGTGTCCCGCGTCTTAGGAGCAGGGGAGGAGGGGAGGAGCGTTCCCCGAGAACGAGCCCGGGCTCTTTCTGCAGCCTTTGAACTTGGTACTGTGGCTGTGGGTGATTTCCGAGCGCGCTCTCTCTCTCTCTCTCTCTCGGCCCTGCCAGTGTCACCGCGTGGTGAGGTGCGTGTCCCGGAAAAAGTGCGTCGCGGGGGAATCGGTGTGGCCACCGCGGCGTTCGCCAACAGATGGCTGTCACGTCTTCCAATCGCAGAAGGCAGTTCAACTGCGGAGAGTCTGTCAGCCAGAGCGCACGGCAGTGGGACTTCGGAGACCCAATGCACCGCCGTCTTCCTCAGATGCGAGTAATCCTTTAAAAGCATTCCTCACCACAGAGCAGACGTCTGCTTTGTTTGCTCCCGTGTGCGAGGCCTCTCTGTTAGATGTCGGTGCCGCCGCTTTGGCGTACTGTAGCCGACAGTGTTCTGGGCCTGTGATTGGGTCTTGCAGTTGTGTCCTCGCAACAGCTGTTGCATGAATAAGTGATGGAAACAGATCTGATACCCTTAATAACACTAAGTAACTAGCTCTTTCATTGCTTCCTCAGAGCTCCCCCATCCTTCTGGTCCTGTGCTTGCCAACCGTGTGTGACAGGCCTGTAAAACTGCAATCTGTCCCAACTCATTGGGCTCTCCGATGTATTTACCGATATCAATCATACTGCGGAACGTCGGCTTCTCTCGCCGCGGCCGCAGGCTTACTGGCGCTCGTGAAAGGCGTTCGCACTCGAACGGAGCAGGTTCCTCAGAGCGACTTTAAATTACATTCAAATTCTTAGATGGAGGTTATCTGTCAGAGGGTTCACGGCGGATTGAAGATGTCCAAACTTTTACTGTGTCTCTTAAAACTTAGAAGTTAGTCACAGCGCTCAATCATGGACCTAGGGTGTCACAGTAGCTGCTTTGCCGCTATTGGAACCTGAGCCAGGAGGAATTGGACCCGCAGACTAATAACTGGCCAGCCAATTCCTGCCCACTGCCAGGCTCAGCCAATCACAGGAGATTTTGAAGTATCAAATTTCCTTCACAAGTTGGCAAACAGTCTAGTAGCACTGAATTCAGAGATAAAGTTCTTCTTGGTGAAATAAACATCTAAGGTTGCTGATGGTATAAAGTATTTACCTTTGACGTGATCTGAGACTAGGCAGCTGAATTAAGTGCTCGAAGCTTGCTTAGAATCATGAAGAAAGCTGCTGGCTTGAAAGTTCACTGTTGTGCTGTTTACTAACCTGTTTAGCGCGTCACCTCTCGGCTTTCATAAGCTGTGCAATAAGTGTCTTGGCTGCTCTGGATAAACTAAATGGCAGCTAAGTGTGTGCATTTTATGCCAGCATTCACTGAGTTTCGCCAGAAACGGCAGAATCAGGTTTTTACCTTTGGGGCAAGCTGAGACTGTTTGAACACTCACAATGGGAGCCTGTCAACGTTGCCGTCTGTAGCAAGCACTAGCAAACATTCAAGCAAATGACAGTTTTACAGTTATAACAAATCGTGAGCATTTTTTTTAGCTGTATAGTAAATCAAAGGTCACCAGTCAACATTTTTATCAATCTAAGAGGAGATGTTTTCCCAAAAACAGGTATTTTTTTCTGAACACAGCTGGTGTTAATTGCCTTTTTCTTTGGAGAGGTAGTTTTTTTTTTTTTAATGTTCAGGTGACATCTCTCGCCTTCGCCTGATTGGCGGTGCCTTGCATCAGGCGTGAGGGCCCTGCCGTGGCTCTGATTCCTGAGAGTTGGTAGCCAGTGTGTTGCATGGTAACACAATGCCTCATCACACAGATCCTCTTCAGCCCCCAAGAAAAGACTCAACATCTTGGGTTCCAGCTCAGATTGTGGAAAAACTTCCTGGTGACTTTCAGTCTTTCAGTCCAGCCAGGCAGTTAATCACCTGATTCCGATAACTGTCTTTATGAAACCAATTCAGCTCACAGCATCAGTGGTGTAAAGCTTGCAGACCCCCGCTTAACCAGAGCCGAGTGGCCTTTGTGCAGATGGAAGCTTCAGATGAGATGATTTAAAAATTTAATTGGGACTAATAGCGTAGGCCGTGGAGGCTATCAGTTATTGCAGTAAGGTCTGTGAACGGAACCAGAGGACACATGTGGAGATGGCTCAGGAGTCATTTTCACACTGGCATTTGAAGTTTTCTTCTTCACACAAAGTTAAATGCAAGGAATAACTTGCTGGAATTTGTCGCGGAGTTGGAGTGTGAGATCCTTCAAGACCCAGCTCTATACAGAGACTGATTCACTTAAGATCATAGGCAAATGCTGAGCCAAGTGATTATGCTTTCTTCTGTACCTGCTCCCTTTTTTAATGTCGAACTGTATATTATACAGGATTGCATAACGTCAGATCAGTTAATCTTTGTATATAAATAAATGGTTGTGTGTGTGTGTGTGTGTGTGTGTGTGTGTGTACCTTGCTACCATGCTACCTTAAATAGTATTGGCAACTTTAATGTGAGTAGGTGAGCTTGTGTGTTCACATGTGGACATATGTGCACATATGCTTATGTTGTGTGAGACAGTGAGGATCGGAGCGATGTGCTTACATGTATGCGAATGCCAGCATTCCAGTTCGAACGTGCGGCGTGTCCCGCGACGAACGCCCGGGTCTGAGCTGCTGGTGTGTGAAAGCGGGCCGCGTCTGGGACGGTGGCGGCTTGTACGCGCGTGGAGCCCAGGGGAGCAGGAATGCCTGGCTGCAGCTCCACCAGAACATCATTTAAGCGAGGGAGGCGTGAAATGTCAGCACCGATTACAAATGGAAGGAGGAGCAGATGGTGGCTCTGACTCCGCTATGTGTCAGAGGCTCAGGGTTCCCTGACGGTACAGGCTGCAACCAGGCCTTACATTCGGGGAGGGCGGGTCCACCTCACCTGCCAGCAGCAGCACCAACGATGCCTGCGGACCCTCCTTACGAAGGCCGCATAACGGGGTGTGTCCCTGGCTTTTTGAAGAGCGCTTTCTAACAGTGTCTGGGGTTGGGGTTAGGGTTAGGGTTAGATGTGGACAGCCATGGGGGCCCCTCCTTATGAAGGCCGTGTAAGGACAGCTTCTTGAACAGCGTTAGCTCATGGTGTTGGGGAGGGGTTGGGGGGTTTGGGGAGAGAGACGAGCAGGACTGCTCTCTTCGTTTCCTGACACTGACAATAGAGGCCCGGGACAGGTGCTCGAAACCAGAGCGGCGTACCCCGTGGAGCGTAAGCTCAGCTGTTTTATTTCATGGATGAAAGAGCTTCGGTATTGTGCTGATTTTTCACACAGGAGCCCTGCGCTGTAAATCTTTCATTGGGGGGGGCATCGCGGAGGTTCGATGGGTTTCATAAATTTAATCTGCATTGTAATGTGCCCGGACGGCGGTACATTAGTTTTCCGCCGGTACGAACGGGCCCCGACACAAACCTGGACTCGTTCAGAACCGCTGTGCCATGAGTTGCACTCCGTCCAAGTGCAGGGCAATTACAGTTTGTGGAGTCTGCACCGTATGTAGCCGCCTCCGTCTTAGCTTTGCGTAGGGCTCAGCGTGCTCAGAGAGATTAGCGAAATCTTTTGAATAGTTTCCAGAAGCCAAAGTCAAAAACTCTGCACGGAATATTTATTAGATAAATAGTTGTTGTTTGCTGTTTGAAATGAGCTTTGGATTAAAGGTGAGGGCTAGGGCGCTGTCTCCAAACACTTGGTATGAGGTGGTCGATTCCTTAATCCAAAACATGGGGCATCTTCGAGGCAAAAAAGTGTATCGGGTCAAGACCGAATTAAATCCAGAGTCTAATCCGTGTGCCAATTAAAAATGAGTGAACCAATGCTGATGTGAAGGTCTGTGTTAGAGTCAGAAGCAACTGAGGACTTCCAACAGCCACCCGCAGGTCTTACTCTTCCTGTGCTAGTGTCGGGGGGCTGTTACTGTGAGGGAGTGATGGGGACTGAGGGTTCATGAACCCTAAAATAGGTGTAGCAATCACATTATTGGCCACTCCTTGATCTGAACCAATCATAGTGTTTTGTTATGGAGAGTAAGGACTTTTCATTGGCTCGTGTAAGGCAGTGTTTGAAGCATGTGGAAGATTCCACATGTACAGGTGCCGTGAAGCCTCACTGTCCCGTCTGTACTGTGCAGTCTGATTATGACATCACAGGTCTGCTGAATGTGATTGGCTGTTCTGCCCTGCAGTCCCGGGAGCCCCTGAAGCTGAGCGAGCTGAAGGCCGAGGTGTCCCCACGCATCTCGGCCGAGGACCTCATCGACCTGTGTGAGCTCACCTGCTCCGGCCACTTCAAAACCCCCACCAAGAGGACCAAGTCCAGCAAGCCCAAGATCCTGGCCCTGGACATCCGCAGCAGCGAGGAGTATCCTTTGTCCTGGGGGAGCACTCGGTTTGGTGTACTCAGATGAGTAATTTCGGGTGAATGAATGGATGGATGAATGCGTGAATGAATCAGTGCGAAAGATCTGATGAGTGACAGACAAGTGACATTAGAAGCATACAGAAACTGAAAGTTCTAAATGGAAAACTTGTTAAAAACATTCTTTTTTTTTTACAACTTCAGCCTTGTTATTTGCACGGAATGTGGTATTTTAAGCCGGTATTAACCCTCCCAACCTTTCAGGGGTGCAGTTACATCCCTCATAAACAGCCTTAGATAAAATGGGTTCAATGTGCTCAGCCAAGTATTTTGATAGCAGGATTTGCTCTGAAATCGTTGTGCATGTTGGTGTGCGCATACATTTTTCATACTGCTAAACCTGAGGTAAATTCACATATTTAGGGTGTATACATAAAAGTTTCATCATGCTAAATCTGACTAAAACACTTTTGTGTAACATCACAAAAGAGCATATACAAGGGATTTCTCCATCTGCTTTGTAATTTGCTGTCAGATACATCAGATTGACCAAAACGACCGTAACTCTTGCATTTAAGTTATGCATAACAACATTTTCACTTCATCATCTCAAACAGGTGGAGAGAGGTAAAAGAATGAAATATTGGTTCAGAGAGGTATATGTAATGTCTTATTGACCACAGAGTTATTTTTACACATGGCTCATTTTAAAAGTGACAGATTGTAACCGCTTGGGCAGCTAGTTAACACTGAATTTTATGTGTACGCCTCATAGTCTGTACACATGTAAAAATGGCACTATTCCAGGAATTGCCAGAAATCTCTTTGCTACGCAACACCAATAACCCTCCATTGGTTTCACCTGGCACTGATATTGGACTTCGATTGGTTTGTTTTCTGTCCTTCGTCAACCTGCATTTAGAAAAAGAGTAGTGCACACATTCAACTTTGCTGGCACTGGCTCTTGTTGGGGGATTTTGTTTAATGTAAACGAATGGGGTTCAGGGATTTCATGGAATGTCCACCCATGCCTTGAGGCAATGTTATAATATTATGAATTAATGTGATTGACTGCATACTAATATTATTGTTCAATGTACAGTAAACTAGATTGGATGAGTATATTTAGAATGCAATTAACATCACTGACCTTAAAACAGATTATTGAAGCGGTTGTTTGAAAAGCACTACAGTTTTGCAGAAACGCATTAGCTACACATTCTGCATGTGACATGGATTATTTAAGGCTTCATTGATTAATTGCCATAGTGTCTGCATAATATAAGAGCTACTCATGATTATCATTGGTGACGATGATGGATGATATAGATTTCAGACTTTTTATTACTCGTTTCAGTTCATCGCACAGTTCCCAACCTCTGAGTATCAGTAGATGCGAAGGGGCCTACTTGGCTTAGTGCAGGCTGATTAAAGTTGTTGAAATGGCAGTATTCATGTTTATCATTAAACAAAGAATGTCACAAAAGTCTTATATAACGTATTCATTTGGGCACAATTGGTTCCTATCTGCAGTGTGGCTTCTACTATGGGAGACATATTTCATGTTCTGTAAACATTGTCCCATTATAGAATAATTGCTTTGTCGCAACTGAAGGGCTTTGCTGTATCCTTGGAGAGCTGTTCTGAGTGGTGCAAGCTGATTTTCGCTGGCTTGGGTAACGAACGCTGTCTTGGTGAATGTGTTTTTCCCCAGCGGTGCAATGTCCTCCCCTCGTTCAGGTGCTGTGGAGCGCTGGTGGGGGGCTGTAGGCCCATCTCCAAATGCGCCCATAGGCACCATTTTTGCCAGCCCTGAAGCCCCCTCTTTCTGCATCAGTTGCCAGAGCGTGGCACCGTGTTCAAAGGGAGCGCTTGTCTTGAACTTTTGCCTGAGAAAAGGTGCGCCCGATCAAAGCAATGTGGCAAGCCTGTACTGTAGCTCTGTTTATACCTCTGACACAATGGAAAGTGTGTTCACAGGGGACACGGGTCACAGGGGTTCAGAGGTGCGCCCTGCCTAAGAGCTGTGTCCTGCAGGGGAAACATACGAACTTATTCACAGCGCTGTTGTCCGGACCCCGGGGTCATCCCTCTCTCTCGGCCTCTGTTTCTTCTTTTCTTGTTTTCACAGTGAGCGTTACTGCGTGTGCAATTCTCCTTTGCTGTTGTATTAGCTCCCCAATTAATAGTTGGGGGTTGAAACACCCATTGCTGAATCTAAATATAAAGCCTATGTTGTTCAGTGCTTCAGCTTTTATTTTTGCTGACGGGGAAATATGCAGGTCATGAATATTCAGAAGTTTTTTATCGAAGCGCATTAAGAAGCATTGTTGGACCACCCGATGAAGGGTAGCTTTTCCAAAGCTCGTATGTTGTTAGACAGACTGCCATAGGTAAAGGCTTCTGAAGTGCTCTTTGCTGGGCAGCAAACCTCGGTTGCTTCAGTAGAAGTCCGACCGCGCTGTATAGAGGAGCGCCTGAGTGTGTCAGCACTGCGAGTCTTTCTGCATGAGAATGCCTTCCTAGCAAGTAAGTAATACAGTGCAAGCAGGGCATATTTGATTAAAACTCAACCTCTATTCATGGCAACAGTCCAGTTTTTTTTTTCCTCCTTTCTCGCTCTCTAAGGTATGAAAAGAAGAGACACCCGGCAGGGGTGTGTAATTTGTGCTCAGCGGGGCAGCCGGTTTCTGATTAATTCAAGTCGAAGTGAAGGAGGGCCACACAGACTAGCTGCGTCGAGAACAAGCTCTCCCGTGGATGCGGTTTGATAAGCTCCCTGATAAAAAAAGCTCCCCAAATCCACTTCAGCTACCCTGCGAAGAAGGGGAGTTTAATGCATTTTTTTCTGCATAATCAGCACTTCATCTCTTAACGGCCACCCTTTTCGTGCCGGCAAGAGTTAATATGTTTGTGTTTTAATTAAAGCCTGCTTAAAAGTTTGGAAACAAAGCCTGTTTTTTTTTTGGTGAGGTCAGGGAAATGTTAATTGTTTAAATAGAGCCGTAGCTTTGTTAATCACTGTGGATTAGCGGGGCGGCCTTGCACAGGCCTGCCTTTGCGATTAAATCCTCCAGATTCAATGGGCTCCTCAGGAAACTGACAGGCACACAGATTTAAGCGCGCTGCTGGCCTTATATTATGAGGAGTGGTTAAGCCACTGTTATGGGTTGGAGTTGTCGCAGAAACAAATTTATTTCTGAAAACCTAACTCCTCACATTTTGATCAGGGTATGAATAGTTGCTGAATGGAATTCTAAAAAGTACTTTTTTTTATCACCTGTTTATTCACCAGGCAGCCTCATTACCTCATTTCCTCACTCGGGGAACTTTAGACAGTGCAAAGCGCAGGCTACACATGAACAAATAAGCACATGCAAGCACAACCAACGGCATCATACAGGGAGCACAGAGCAGTAATCATTTTAATTGCCAAGTAGTGCTCTTGCAGCGCTGCAGTTTGCTAAAGCTGTCATGCTGAGGGAGGGAGGTAAGCAGTGTTAATGCTAGCCTGGAAGAGCCTCTGCATATTATTAATAATAATAATACACTATGCATTATTAACAAATTAGACTTAATTGTACCCTTGCCTAAAATACTATATCCTGTTATAGCACAACGTTTAGAGCTCTACGCAGTTCGTCGGAAAAGTCATGGAAATAATGGCGGTAATGACACATTGGCCAGATTAGTGCGGGAGTAGCTAGTGAAGGAGGCAGTTGTAGGAGATAATTATTCACTTCTGCGAGTCTCTGTATGGTATGTATGTCACTGTGCGAGCTTAAGCCAGCAGCGTGAAGCATCTCCTGTCTGTGCGCTCACTCCCTCGTTACTGCGCTTCACTAATGGTTTCCCCTCACCGTCCCCCCGAGAGCAGCTTGTTACACCTTTCTCGCCGTTATCTCCTCCGCGGCTCACGCACACACACACACTTTGCTGGGGGATTGACTGACTTGGCTGGAAGTGTTTTCCGCCGCTGTGTCTGTCACGCGGCCCCGTTTCTCGTGGCGTCTGTCACTTCGGGAATGTGGCAAGCGCAGCCATTAAATTGCATAACCCGGCATATGTGGGCGCGGAGAATATTAGTCATAAGAGCTGTCAGTCCTAATAGTTCAGGGTATTAAGTGTATCCTTTTTAAAACGTTAAATTAGAGAAATGAAGAGTTCCTGGTATTGAAAGAACAGTGTGATATTGCTTTCATGACCAGGGGGGTCAATTTAGTTTTTTTTTTTTTTTTTTAAATTAAAAAAACATTCAAAGTCAGATACCGCACACCGCAGGCTCTCTTTGAGCTTTCTGGTGATCCGTGCACCGAACAGGTGAGCCTGTCGGTTGCATATGCTGTTGTGCACGGTCGGGCCCAGGCAGGCCAGGAGACGTGCCAGAGAGCCCCGCTTCATGGAGGATATAACACCCTGGCTGTTTGGAGACAGAACGGGATACGTTGCACTGTAAATTGAAGCCAATACAGCTGGAGGCTAAGACTCACCCCCACAGCACCAAGGCTCAAATCATGATCAAGGGCTCTATTCCTGGACTGTAAAGGTTAAGCCAGTGACATTTCTTCACAGCTTGATGGGAGGTTTTTATGAGGGCAGCTTGCTGGTTAAAAGCAAGAGGTCGTTGGATAGCGGTGGCTCCTGTTGACTCCCTGTAAGACACAAGTAGAAAGCTGGGTGAAGTGCTGCTGTAACTGGCTTTGTTTCACATACTCGGACACATATCCCCTTTTTTTGCAATGATCACACACAATATTTTAATTTAATCCAGCATTTATGCAAGTGAGAAATCGGCAGTGGGTTTGTGTGAGTAGTTTCATATATTTCAAAAAATTGTAAGCCGTTTCTCGTTCTTTGTTGTTGCTCTTCTCATTCTTTCTTCTTCTTCCTCTTTTCATTCTTCTTCTCCTGCTTAAGAACATGATTAACTGTTAACATGGTTAAACATCGGGTCAACTGGGTGAGTGTTACCTTAGAACTGGTTAAGTATGCCTTTCATTGTATAACCAGCAGGTTTTAATCCTGTTAGAGGAGAAGAGAGAAGGATTTTCTTCGTGCAACGAGGAATAAATATGTGGACAGCACTAATGATCAGCAGTGAGGTGTGATGCATGCCAAGCTGCCCACACTGATGTCATGGTTTAATGTCATCAGTAAGTAGATACGTCTCCAAAACAATTCACAGGCAAGGACAACTGCATGGCAAGAAAATGGGGGGAAAAAAATGATGCATGTGATTTAGTATTGGGTGATTTCTGAAAGGCATGGGTGCACCGTTGGGGTGTGCACATGCTCTGCTCTGTGTCTGCCTTGACTAAGCGCTTCCAGTTTTAATCGCGGTCACATATCAGGGAGTGTCAACATCCCGTACAGCACGGCGTTCGGCCCGGATGGGGAGCTGGTCCCGTGTGCCGCCACCAGCACCCTGCAGAGTTTCAGAGGAAGAGTCATAGTGGTCATCAGCCACGCCATGAAGACTGCCGCCATGGTGAGCTCATTCTGTCTGTCTGCATGCACACACACACATACATTCACACACACACACACACACACACACACGCCATGAAGACTGCCGCCATGGTGAGCTCATTCTGTCTGTCTGCATGCACACACACACATACACACACACACACACACACACACACACACACACACACGCCATGAAGACTGCCGCCATGGTGAGCTCACTCTATCTATCCGAATGTACACACACACACGTCGTGAAGACTGCTGTCATGGTGAGGTCACTCAATCTGTTCGAATGCGCACACGCACACACACACGCGCGCTCACACACATGTACACACGTGAAGACAAGGTCAAGCCAAGGTCCCTCAATCTGTCTGAATGTGCACACGCACACATATGCGCACACACACACACACACAAAACACACACACACACACACACACACACACACACACACACACACCGTGAAGCGTGCCTCCATGGTGAGCTCATTGTCACTCACACAAATGTAGTAGCTGCTGGGTTGGTTTAGTGCCTGTCATATTTTGTTTACAGCTTCTTAATGCTATTTAATATTGAACTTCTGTTGTATATAGCGTGCATTTCTCTGCAACGTCAAAAATGAGTAGTGTTTCAGAGGAATCCCTTTATGTTTATTATGATGTCACATTCCTCATCAAGGGGGTTAAGGTTCCTAACACAGACAGTTAGTAATTCATTTTTTAAAACATTAGCTGGACAGCTCACACTGTGTAGTGACAGTTTTTATCCTCCGTTATGCAGCAAGTCATATGAAATTCATGGATTAACTTTCACATAACCAGGTCCTGTGTCTGGTGATTCACTGAATCCATTTGCCACATCCAGGCAGCAGGCAACTGCTGTATCACTCATAGCTGCATTCTCTCTGCCTCTCTTCGCGCTAATTAAAGCTGCTGGATTGCCCCAAGAGGCAAGAAATAACACTGTAGCGAGTGGAATACTGGTGTGATTACACTATTACCCTGTGCATGTTGGTCATGTGAACATTTTCTGAACACTCCATTTTAAACTTAATGCCTCCCTAATGAAAATAATTGTGTGTAATGTGTATATAATGTGTATACAATTTGTAAAATAATGTGTATTTTAGTTTATATTTATGTCAGTTGAGTAAAAGAGATCTGCTAAATATTTCCATGGTAATACATTTCAAGTGAGGATGATGAGGTGCCTTATAGTGACCTTATAGGGACTTTGACGAACACATATCATCCTCGATCCAGATAATCATGCTGGCAGCTGCAAGCCATGTTACTGTAGCTACCTCACAACAATGCAGACACAAAACAAAGGAGACACCTTTAACATTGTACTGTAATTACAGTATAAAGTGGCACAGGAGAGTTTCTGCTGTCACCAGAATAACATGCTAGGAGACCCAAAGAACAGGGCACAGAGGACCCAGCTTTGCCTGATTAAAGCAGTTTAACAGGTGTTTGTATGTCAGAATTATAGAGGAATTCCCATTGATGCTGGCAAAGTGCCAGGGGATAAGTATTTCTTTGTTCACTCCGGAAATGTGAAAATTCCTCGGAACTGTAGAAATAATGTTATTGTTCCGGAACATTGGAAATTATTTCTGTTACATTTTCTTTTACTCCTCTATTGTTTTCAGTTTTCATTTCCTTTCTGTGAAAAACATTTCAAGTTTTTCTTTGTAATATATTTGGCAGAGCCACATGTTTTTAAATTCATTGCCACACCCAAGAAAATTAATATCACGTAATTTTAATAGTTATTGTATGTCACCTATAAGGAATTGTAGGAATAGGAATTGTAATGCCAGTCAAGCTGTTCTATGGAATGCTTCAATCTCTTTAGACCATTTCGTGATTGTTTTCCCAAGAGAAGGTTTGGAATTTGATTTCTGTAAAACCTGTCACAATGACTTAGAAAATAAAGATTTGGCTTTTGGCAGCAAAATTACTTCGCTGCTTACCGAACATAAAAAAAATTTAAACAACAAACTTGCATGTATAAGTGGACTGTGGCCAGAAGTTGTATTTTTAACAGGCGTTCCTTTGCCTACAAAATCAAGCTTGTTTTTAGGCCATGTCTATACCATTTTTAAGACCAACATACATTACAGCAAAGCAAAAAGCTGGCTTTCAGACCATTTCCATTGGAACTGTGCACTCAGTCATTAATACATATCTTCCTGTGTGAAGCAGGAGTAAATGTTTGCAGTGTGAAAAAATCTAGTGCACAGAACTATCTGTCTCCTGCAGTCTTCTTCATATCTTTCCCAGGATCCAGCAATATCCTGGTCATGATTTAGTTATAGTAGTACAAGCTTGGGCAAGATCCCTCTTACATAGGGATTCCTCAACAATAAAAGGTTACATCTACTACTATTACTACTATTACTATTATTATTATTAGTAGTAGTAGTAGTAGTGGAAGTGGTGGTGGTAGCAGTAGTAGTATATAATTAAATTCACGTTAACATCAGTTCACACGGCAAGATGAATGTTCTCAAGGACCCCCAAATCCTAAAAGCAGAGTACGAGAATCAAAAACGCACACCAAGCAAGAAAAAAAAAATGCCCAAGCACCTGCCTGCTTACAACTTCCAGGCATGGAACCATGAAAGGAATGTTAAGAAAGGCTTAGTGCAGGTGGAGCTTGCTCCTGGGAGTGAACTCTGTGCTGTAAACAAGATCACAGTGATCGCTACTCAAGAACAAGAACTCAAAAACCTACCATGTGTACTACCCCAAAGCTGACGTACACAGGCTTTAAATCACCAGGGAGCAAGGGAGATGCATATTGAAAAGTCATCTAAAGCAACCACGGAGCTCTGTCTGCACCTTCAAGGAGAAAAATGACAGGCTGTCTACTTGCATGAACAAAAGTAAGCCAAACAGGCAGTAAGATGCTGCACATTGATGAGAATGTAGAGTGTATCTGACAGAGGAAGCCAGAAAACAGGAATGGAAAGTAAAAGGGGCCTCACAGCAACAGCTGAGAGTACAAAGAGGCACTGATGTTGGTAGAAACACAGAGAAAGGCCAGACTGAAGAAAAGTGGGTAGTGGGAAGAAAAAAGATAAAGGCTCATTACAGCAGGATAGCTCAGATTCAGACCTGTTAAATACTAAAGGATGTGGTGTCAAATATAGAGCCATTGGGTGGAGCTCACTGATCACATGACCTCTGGCTGCATCCTACTCACCAAAACACTGCAAAGAAAGATTCTGCTTAGCAGGTTCTTACATCCACAGGAGAGAGCGAAATCACTACCTGTGGCCTACCTGTGCCATGAAAATGGCCTTCTCAAGGACTGTGGCATGAATTCGGATAAAAGTATTACTTAGCACAAAAGACTTCTAACAAGTAAAGATAACAGTAATACCGCTGCACCTTTCATTGTAAAAGTAATGCCAAAAAAGTTCTGGTTTGTAACTGCTGGAACAAAACTAATATTTTTTAGCCTGTAATCATTAATCATTCCATTGCTGCTAATGCACTCTTGAGCCCATAAAATGGCCTTTTTTACAGTTTCATTGCTCTATAAGGAAAAACAAAATCCTTGATTAAGTTACAATTTTCTCTAGGTGTGGGGAAGTAAACAGGCTTTATAAATCTTCATGGATAACACGATTAAAGGTTTACTGTTCCTTTTAAATTCTTTTCATTCTTACACTTGATTTTAGTGCATGCATTTTTATTTACCCTTTTCTTTTTAGCTTTGTCCTTAATGGCTTCACTCCCTCTCTTTCTTAAGGGTTCTTTTAAAGCGGTTTTTAGTCAGTTTAAATATCCCATCAATCTCATATTAATAACAGAGTTTTAGTTTGGCACAGAGGGTTTAAAATATATTGCTGATTAATCCCTTGATTAGAGCACTTGAAAACCAATTTTTCTGCTGTAGTAACCGCATGCTTTACTTCATAGATCAGTAAAAGTGTTGGAAAAATAACCTGCACTGTGAACTGGAGACTTTTTTGCTTCTGTGTAGTGTTTCTGTGTCAGCATTGCCTGCAACCTTTCCCACAGGTCAAATCCTGGGCAGTGGGAGTAATACAGCAAAGATACAGATGTTCTTTGTCAAATATGTCCTATGCTATTACTTTTGATCTTTTCACATGGTTACCTAAGGAAAAGAGAACTACCTTGTGTTCTCTGTAAAGAGCTCAGAAATGTATACGGTTGTTCTGTGTGTCCTAAAAATACACAGCCCCAAACTTGGCATTTACTTTGCTGTCAAAGTGTTGCCTATAGACTTAGTTGGTAAAGATTTTATCTGTACTGTTAGTGTTACTGTTACGGATTTCAGCACCAAAGGTCATGAAATCTAGAGTGTTCAACCAATATCAGGATAAATTCATATCCTGTGCCTTGACCTTGAAAGTGTGTTGTGTGCCATGTCCTCTGGGCCTTAATCCGGTGAACTTTAAATGGTGGGTCCCTTTCCAAAGTTTTAGTTGGGTGTGTGATAGTTTCCATGTAGTATATTTAGAGCTGTCTTACTTGGCCTCAGAAAGTCAGAGCACAAACCTCTGCCTATGATGTGTGATAACTCTCAGGGACAGCATTGAAAGTGAGTAACTCGCATTAGACTTATTATAATGTTACTTTATCCCAGCCCATGCACTGGCCTTTGAGAATGTAAAAAGATTAGTTTATTGAATGTTGAGGAATGACTCGAGAGAGAGAGAGAGAGTCTTTCAGTACGACTTGAATATGCTTGTAGGACATAAAATATTGCTGAGAGTGCTCAACATTCAGTTGAATTCAGTTGCCTTGACACATGGTGCATTGCCATTAGCTAGCTACCAGTAATGTAACGATTGATTGTCGGAGTGCAATACATCCAAACCTGTTTCCAGCCCCCTATGACTTGAGTCCGTGCAGTGTTATTTGTTCCATAGAATGAGCACAGAAGCACTTTTATGTGCTGTTGCAGCAGTAGGAATTTTAAACTCCAGAATAATTTCAGGTAGCTTTAGTTTGTGTGCGGTACCAGTGTTTGAACAGCTACAGTCTGTATGGTTTATTATTTATGATATATGATTTATTAGCGGGAGCAAGAGTAGGAGGAATAGAAGTCCAAGTGTTTATCAGCCATAATAATAAGCCTGGGGAGAAGCCACTGTGCTCCTTGCTCTAATGCCAGTTTGTTAGGTAGCATTGTCCCTGTGCCACTAAATTAAAGACAAATGAGATCCGTACTCCCAGACAAAAATGCTTAGAATATCTTTTTTTTGTTGTTGTTTGCAAAAAGCCAAGGAAATGTGAACATAACTGTGGTCGGAGTAGAATCCCATGAGTCAAGGATGCTACCCAGGTGTATAAAATAACAGGTTTTTACAAGTATTCAACTCATGAACATTGGAAAATGACATCCACTTAAAATCAAAAGGGAGCCTCTCCTCATTTAACAAAATTGCCTAAATATTTATCTTTCATGTGACAGACCTAGGTCCTCATTTTGCCGACTGGAGAAAATGCAAGTTTGCATAAGTTTGGCATGACAGCCAGCTGCCAGTTTCGGATGATTGGATGATTTTTTTTTCCAGTTTATTTTGTTTCGGCCTTATTTGTATACCATCGGAATGGAGGCATGTTGTAAGGAGCATGAACAGGATCCCTGCGGGAATGGTAATTAATTTTAATTTAAACCAGCAACGTTTTTCAAAATTAGAGAAATGGAACAAAATCCAATTTTTCATTACGTCCTCTTGCAGTGGAAGTGTGTTAGAAGTGTGGATCCAATTTGTTTCTCCTTTTAGCCATTCATTATTAATATCCCCTCACCTCTTGGGTTATTGGCCACTATATCAGTTCCAATACACTGTAAATCCAGAATTCGATTATCCTGTTAAAACAAAATGCCTGGCAACAGGGGAATTTTACGACTTCTCTCTTTGGGTAAAACTTTTGCATTCACTGAGCCTCATTTTAATTAGCGAATGGACTTGCCCACATATAACCCTTCCCTCAGGGACACAGAAAATAAACATTGGCTCTTGGTTTTTTTTTGAAGGAGTGCAAGCCTGTTTTTCGTTTTTTAATCACCATTATAATGCAAAAATTAAAATGTCTTACATATTCAGTGTGCTGAAGACCACCTTGCATTTTAAAGATCTTACAATATCATGACCATCCTTCAGGATGTTTTATAGCAGAGCATGTCAACATTGTGTAAACAAAATGTGAAATGCTACCCCTTATTATGAGATTAACAGCATTATCTGCAAAATCTTAACATGTGATGATTATTCCTGAAAGCATGTAAAATCTTGTTAATAGCTTATAAGATGCTTTGCGAGATCTTGTAGGAGCTCTATGATCTTGTCATAATCCTAAATGATGTAGTAGGGACCTGATAGGAAGCTGTAGAACCTTTTGTAAGATCTTAAAATATCTTGTAGGAATGTGTAAATGCCATGTGCAGTGATACAGGGAGGATTTCTGAACAATAGGAATTGCTCTGTAGAAAGTTGCAAAGGATCCTATCAAGATTTTGAACGGTTTCTTCAGAGTCTTGTCCTAGACTTCCTCCAAGGTGGGACTGTCTGCTCAATCTCCCTCTGATTGTGGTGCTCACCATGGCTGTGGGCTCTTGGTATTCAGATGGCTAGCTGGGTAGTGGTAGAAACAGTGGAGAATTGCGGTACTCTCTGATCAGGAAGAACACTCATCTCAAACATGTCATCTTATCTGCAGCCCCCTTTATAGGAGTCCCCTCACTTCTACCACGTTATAACAGAAGGATTAGAGCCGACTCTCTATAAAAATTTAAATTCGATACTCTGCCTGTCTGAATATCTAACCATTTATGCTTAAGTTTAATGAATAATGTACGTTTCAAAAAGGAACAAAAGGATGTTTTTCTCTCTAGGCTTCACAAACTAAAATCTGAATAAATTCCTTGTAAGCTACCAAGTTTTTTTTTAGCCAAAGGGTCCCTATTAGGGGTCTGTCTTTTCTTTTTAAGCACAAGGAAGTATGGTAATGGGGTGTCAAATGATATAACCGGAGCTATCATTCACACCAGCAGAATGCTCTTTCAGAATGGAGATTCTTTGACAGTATTGCCACAATACACAGCTGTGTGTTTGTCAGAGCAGAGACTCTGCAACTCTGTGGGGAATCATGTACCAGTGGCAGTCAGAGGGTCTGTCACTCACTGGAGTTAGAGACTGTTTGTTTCGTTTGCATCAAATTAGCCCTGATTTGTGAACCTGGTCACACCTCTAGGTGTGCGAAAGTATTCGTTTTAGTGGTGCGGGGGCTGTGTTACTTGTTAAGGGGAGCTTATGTTCAGTAGACAGTGAGGGGGAAAGCCAAGCTGGAGTCTAACTGTGCTCAGAGAAGGTAAATGTTATTTCTGAATTAATCATGCTGTTCTGTTATTTTTTTAGTGAATCATGGCTCAGTCTAGGCTGACTTGGACCTTTGACTGAAAAGAAATGGAAATTAAAATGCTTCTGGTCAGTGAAGCTCATTTTCAGTTTGCCTCCTTATTTGTACTCTGTTGAGGCCTCAGCCCTGCAGCTGTTGATGAAGCCGGCACTTGGTTTATCCACACACATGAATGGGGTGAATTATGTTTTAGATGTATTGTGACTGAAATGGTGAACTCCATTTGAAAGTTTTAAAAATGAACTGAAAAGTGCTAAAAATAACACTTGAAATTGATTAATGTACCATCCATATCATGAGAAATGAGATTCAGTGTGCGGTGTGCCGAATAGAAGAACTGGCGTTCCTCAGATAAAATCCATACTTGCACCACGCTCTCTGGAGTGGATATAAATGCAGCGATCAGGCAAGGGCAAGAGTGCAGGGACGGACCTGACAGCCCGGTCGCCGCGTGAGCGATGGGGACGTGGGGGCCGTGGGGGTCGGGGGCAGAGATGGATCTCCACAGCCGAACTCACAGACAGGCCCCTGACTCTTCCTCTGTCCCGCTGCCCTCTGTGTCCATCAACTCCTCCGGCCGCCGCTCGGAGCGAATAAACACGTCAGAGCCTCTGCATGCTGGGACTTATGAGAGCCAATGAGTGATGGGTGTTTGCAGTGACTCGGCACGGACAGCCGATGACTTTAGAACACATTCTTGGCGTTATTTATTCATCATTGTTTAATTCATGACTCAAATAAAAATTAAATTTTACTCTAACGGCTATATTATTGTCATGATCCAGTAAATTTTTTTTGTCACAAGCTGAGTTGTTGAAAAATTGTGATGCAATAAGCACCAGTTTAATAGTTTTCTTAATAACGTAATCTTAATCTCCGCTGACCTTTTAGTTGAGCAGTGTTGCCAGCACTCTTTCGGATATGTGTATCTTAAGTAGGTTAAGTATTACCTTAGAGCAGATACCTTATGTCTGAGGTGATGGCCACAGAAAAATTTGGCAGATGTTAAAAGCTAAAGTTTATTAGACAAGGTGAATGCTCTATATTTCTATCACATGTGTTCAGTGTATCAATAGTAACAAAAGTCTGAAGGCATGAAACTTCACATCTGTGCACCTGACATTTCCTCTAAGTAACTATGTTTATGCTGTAAATGTTTGTAATAATGATAGTGATAATATTAATGTCAGTTGCTCCTTAGTTGTGGCAAGTTTTTTTCTTGGTTCCATTGAAGTTTCATCTATTTTTTAGTCTAATTAAAAGTGTCTCACAGTACCATTTGACCTTTTGAAGCAAAGCAATTAAACCAAAGGCTTGTTGTGTTGCCTGTTATTTGGATGTCTTGCTGTAATTTCCCAGATAGATGCTCCCTCACACAATGTGTGAAATGCAAGGAAATGTAGGCGGTGTCTTTTGTTATTGAGATTAGCTTTTCTTAGTGTTATCCCTTCACTGACATCTATGCTTATGCAATTAAACAGATGGAGTCCTGGAATCGGCATGTTTGTGCCATTAACCAAGAC
Source organism: Megalops atlanticus (assembly GCA_019176425.1). Classification (NCBI taxonomy): domain Eukaryota; kingdom Metazoa; phylum Chordata; class Actinopteri; order Elopiformes; family Megalopidae; genus Megalops; species Megalops atlanticus. Next base: position 8,127,773 of record CM032894.1, on the reverse strand, counting down.
ACCCAACAAAAGGCTTTGTGGAACTCCATTTACTGAGCAGTGTCAGAGAACTTTGATTTTTTTTTTTTTTTTGCTTTTCACAGAGAAAGCCATTGTCCTGTTATTCAAACAGCACTTATGACAGACGTGCACTGTAAGTCTTGGGCGCGATTCCAGCTGTCACTTGTAGTAAGAGTTTGCTCTCTGAAGAGCTAATCAAGGTGTGTGAGAGTCCGTGCGGAGACACCAGCTGTTAGGCGTTGCGGAGCCAGGAGCAGGCTGGTGCTGACTGGTAGCTGTCAGCGTATGGTTTTTGGGAGACAGGGGACATCTTCACCAGAGTCCTCCTACTCCGCACACCCTTCGGGGAGCTGAGCTACTGCGGCAGCCCCCCCGAGAACAGAAGGCTATTGTTGCGCCAGTGAGTGCGGGCCACTCTGTGGCTTGTTCCAATCGGAGGAACATGATGAGCCTTTGACATTTTCCTCCTAGCTAATCCCATCCTCAGTGTTTCTAATGGCTACTGGGAGGGGCCTTCTGAAGGAGAAGGCTCAGCTACATGTGCTGTCTGTCCTCTGTGCCACTGCGTCTAAGGAAGATCTGGTCGGTCATAGGGAGGCCTCTGGGGTTGTTGGCACTTGTGTGCGACTTTTATGATTATACTGTCCCTTCACAAATTTTGACACTTGAGCATATCAGTACGTGTTTCCTTTCTGCAACGACAGAGGCAATTATCAGTGTTACGCACACCAAGCTCAGTATCCGTTCAGCAAATAGAATATATATGCCAGTTCCTCCTTTGTTACTGTATTGTAATGCATAGATTGTGTTTTTTTTTTTTTTTTTTTTTTGGTATTCATGAGGAGGAAAAATGGATTTGATTCTGACAAGGCAAGGACTATAGCGCATGAATATATATGAGTTTTGTGTATTGTTAAAATGAAATGGAGAGACTCATTGCTGTCATCATGTGTAAAAAGGCATCAGAGGATTTCGCTGTCAGGTCAAGGCAGGCAAAGCAAACCCCTGCAGTGACGTGCGGAGATGAGCGTGGAGGCCTGCATGCTAAGGAGCTCGGCTCTCTGACTCCCGCTCCTGCTGAGCGCACTTAGATATAATCATTGGAAGTTGTGTTTCGCCCACCAATGCTGAGGCAGGCCCTTTCAGCTGCACATCTTGAAAGAATACTTTGAGTACTTTATGAACCTTGAAACTCCAGTCGATACAGAGAATCATTGCTGCACCACCAATGCACATAACCATAAGCTACATAAATAATACATAAAAAAAAACAATGTTAGCAAATTTATCACTGTACGCTGCTGTGCCCTAAAAAAGGTCTCAGGTTATGTGCCATTTACCATGTATATCAACTGTAAAAGTACATTATTTGCATTTAGCAGACGCTATTATCCAGAGCGACTTACATAGGTTACAATTTTTTTTTTTTTACATGATACCCATTTATACAGCTGGATATTTAATAAGGCAATTCTGAGTTAAGTACCTTGCCCAGCAATACAACAGCAGTGCCCCTGTGGGGAATCAAACGGGCAACCTCTCAGTTACAAGCCCTGCTCCTTACCACTATGGTACTCTGGCTTTATTTTAAGGCTTTCTAATGACAGATATTCAGAGCTATGCTCTCCTGGTGTGTTTGGCTTTTATCACTGTAGAAATGAAGCTTTAGGCACTGGTTTGAAGGAGCAGCTGTGGCTGATCGCCTGTTACGCCGGCCGCTGGCTGAGAGAGGCAGCTGGCGGTTTTCCTGGCAGAACGGCGCGGCGCTGGCAGTTCAGCGGAGCGGCTTCGGAGAGCGGGTCTGGCAGAGCCGTGCTGGTGGACAGCAAAGCCCGCGGTGAGCCCTGCCAGCAGCAGGCCTGACGAGACAGGCAGTCAGTCTCTGTCAGTCTGGCGGCCACCCGGCTGCTCTCATTGCCGCCTGCTGCTTTTCACCTGCACCAGTCTCGCTCTCTGCACCGTGTTTTTCTGGCTCCTCTACCATTTCATTTCCACCAGTGAGCGGCTTGTTCTGCCCCATTTCCCCTTAAATAAAAGCGATCCTACACCAGACTGTAATGCCCTTTTTGCATTTTGACATTTGAGGCTCACCCGGTGGCGGCATTAGTCGATATCTGTATGAAATATTAAAAAGCAATCCCAGCTGACCAAACAATGGATACATGAGATTTCTGTATGAGGGTCATACATTTTTGAAGCGTTTGGGATGCGAGGGACTTTGGGTGTCGCTGGGTTTAAAGGCCACAAATCCAGTAACGAGGAACTGCCTTTTGAGGTGACTTGCAAACAGGCATTGGGTGTCTGTGTGAAATGCTGTTTGAAGAACCACTGCAAGGTTGCACACACTAATGCATTAGTTATGAATGTTTGCACAGCCCACTTTGTTGGATCTCCCTGTGTGGAAAGATGGCTGAAAACTGGCAAAGGTGTGCTTTTTGGTTGACCTTTAAATGCATGCCAGTTGCTGTGCAGTGTACCTGAAATCATCTGCATTATGTGACCAGTAACCACTAATCCTGCTGGATTCTCAGGCTCAGATGTGCAGTAGATGAAGAGTGAAATAAAAATATGGTTGAGAGGCCTGTGTGTTTCCTTCGTTATTACCTATTATTAGTTCCTATAAAGCTGTCAGGTATTGATCAAAGAAGCTCACCACTCTTTTTAAACCCTGAGTGCATCTCAATGAAATGCTTTTCAGGGCCACCTTGTTAAGAAGGATGCTTGTTTTATTGAGTGGTCTGATATGTAATAAGAACATGGTCAACAGAGATGTCTTGGCTCACAGCCAAGTTATTTTTCTTTGTCTAAAGTGATTATGTTTCATGTCCTGAAAAATACATCCCAAATGAGAGAAGAAATCATTGTTAAATTGATGTGATTTTCTTTGCAATATTGTTTGCTCTACAAGTCATTAAAACAACATTCCTGTTTCCTTCTTGCATTTAATATGAATATGTGTTAGCTTGAAAATGTCATATTTGGCTGCTGTTATTTATCTGGATTGACTACAGTCGGGTCTGAGACTTGCAGAAGGCCAGTGTAAAAAAATGCAATTATGTATTGCGTTAATAAGTTTGAAAGGTTATTGAATACCTTGGGCAATTATGTCAGAAGGAATAATGTAGGTATCATTTTAATGGCACAGCCTCTCTGTGAACCCACTCTTGAAGTCTGTCAGCACATTTGCTCTAATTCTCTTGCAGTTGTTCTACTTTGTGTATTGGTTCCATCTGCAGCATGCAGTCAGTACATGGCTGTGTAGTTCCACCTGTCACTATCCGGAACTTTCTCCGCCGTTGTCCCCCGATGGTGGCATGCACTTCCACACTTCATCTGTTCTGCTAACTCCCTCACTATCTTCAAGAAACATCTGAAGACACAGCTCTTCTGCTCTCACCTGAACTTCTGCAATACTACCACCTAAAGCAATTTCTTATGTCATAAATTTTGTTTCAGCTTTGTTTGACTTTGTCTAAAAATTTCAAATCTATGGTTTCATGCACTTGTATCTCTACCAGCTAGCTTGTACCTTGTCTGGCCAGCTATTGAAACTTGATCATGCAGTGCTTCTAATATTGTTGACTCCGTATATGGCTTTTTGCTTGTGTTGTACTCTACCTCACTTGTAAGTCGCTTTGGATAAAATGAATAAATGTAAATGTAAATGCACCTGCAGCACGCAGTCAGTGCAGAGATGGTGAAGAGGTACACATGCTTCATGTCACAATGTTTAATGCTGAAAATGCAGCCTTTCTGTCAGCCCCCTGGGGGACTCGGTAAAAATGTGTACACATTGGGACACTCTTCTGAAAGTTTCAGTCTTATTATGGTTTAGTCATGGTATAGCCCTGGAGTGGTGAATAAAGAATGAAAAGTTTCTGAAGCTGTCTTGGCTCTGAATTACAGCTTTTGAGCTAGGGCCATCTACATTTGCTGTAAAGGGATGTGGAGGCAGAGGTGGGGTTGGACATTATATTCTGTCAGTACCTTTAAAGTATCAAAAGGCATAATGATTACGCTCATGAGTGTAATTATACTTGTGGAAAACATTAACATGATTATCATTGACCAGGGTTTCTTGATAATGATATTTTTAATATTCTATCAGGGCTGATCTGGGTACACCATGTTGAACTTGCCAGAACAGATCGTTCTGACCTTAATTTAAGACTCATCATAGCTCCTCGAACCCGATTATTGTCGAGTTGCGCGAGAGCAGGGAAAAATCCATCTGAATGTTCTCGAGGCTGACCTTGCAGAGTGCTGAGAGCAGATGTACCCTTGTGAGCTTTTGCCCATTGTTTCGCTTGCAGAAAAGGTGCAGTTTCCAGCTCCTGTCTGTCAGACGTTTTCCTTAAAATCACAGGAGGGGCACAGGAGACGTTGCCTTTCAGCACGTAGATCCTGTTGCACGGCCCCAGTCAAAACACGGGCCCAGCTCCGGAATGTGGAAGCCACCATTGTTCTGTGTTCATCAGGTAAAAGCCTCTGTATGACTCGTGCAGACATATCTGTGTGGGAGAGGTGGGGATGGAGGAGACCTCTCAGGGTAGAGTGTAGCACAGCCATGCTGTAGAAATGGCTGGCTTATTTACAAGCACCACCAACGCTGCTTTGATATAACTCTGTTAGTGTACAGTGTCTATCCACACCTGCATTGAGTTCTGTAGAAATGTGTGCATATCAGAGTCAGAATCAGACTTTATTGCATCCAAGCATGCTTTTACACGTACAAGGAATTTGACTCCAGTTTCAGTGTCTCTTGTAGTGCTTTCATGAAACATCAATGTGACAACAACAAATACCAAACAATAGTAGCGATACAACAAACAACAACAGTAGAGCAGGACACATACATGGAATGCTGTATATCTTGTATTTCTCTCTCTCTCAGTGTGTGTCAGATCTCAATATATATTCACATGAATGGGTTTTCCCTCTTGGTTTTGTTGTGTTTTGGCTCCGATGGAAAGCAGCATCACTGTACATGGTATTGTCCCCTTTTCCTGCTCTCATTTACTCCTGAAGGTCATCGCTAACACCACGCGCGAGGGACTTGTCCCCCGACGCCTCTTTTGTAAGGGATTAATTGGTGATGCACTGCCGCCAAGTGAGTGATGAACCAAGAGCATCAGACACAGAGTGAAAAACCTGGCTCAGCTTCCATGTTCAAGAGAACATGTTCCATAATGCACGGAGGATAGCTGACTTTAAAGCATGGTCGCTTTGGCTCATTCATTCTCATTCTCCTAGGAAACCATTCCGTGGAGCAGTGATTTTTTTTTTTTTTTTTTACCATGTTCGATCAAATGTCTTTTGTTGAGCAGCCAGTGTTTGCAATCCTGTCCGAGCTGGAAGGGAGGCAGGCCCCCTCGTAGGCATTAATCAAAGCAGACCACAACCCATCACAACATGAGGTCAATAGAGCATTACTATTCCTGGCGTTTATTGATAGACTATCCCTCCTGAGAAAAATGTGTGTGCCGTGTGACTTTATGGTACGTGGTGGAATGTCACTTATTCGTTGTGGCTTCATCATATCCAGTGTACTCCCTGCCTAGTCCCCCCGACCCCCAGCATGAGTGATTCTCACAACAGCAACATTTTACCAGTAGGAGGCAAAAAGGTACAGTAGTTACATGGGAAGCAGCATGGCGTAATGGTAAGGAGTAGGTCTCGTAACCGAAAGGTTGCTGGTTCGATGCCCCACTGGGGTACTGCCATTCTAAGCTTGGGCAAGGTACTTAACCCAAAAATTGCCTCAGTAAATATTTGCGGTATAAATGGATAACATGTAAAATTGTGACCTTTGTAAGTATCTTCTGACCACAATGTACTGTAATGTAACATCTGATATGAGCATTGACCATTTTTACAGATATCCACCACAATATCATAATATTCTGACTTCATCATACACTGTGTGTCTTTTGTGAACCATGGACTAATGCAGTTGAGAGGAAGTGCTAATTAGTAGTTAATGCCATCTTTGTCTTTCTGCAGTTTACAGCCCACCTAGTGAAAGCCAACTACCCACGAGTGTGCATCCTGGATGGTGGTATCAACAAGATGAAGCCCACAGGCCTGCTGACTGTCCCCTCCCCACAGATCTGAGTGCAGAGGCACAGGATAAGGCCAGTGGGATTGCTGACTGTCCCCTCCAAACAGATCTGATCTGAGATCAGAGCCAGGCCCAGGTCATTTCTTACTTATTTCTCAGTGGGGAATAACAGGAACATATATTAAGTCCAACAGCCACTCTGGCTTTCTTGAAGACCAGCTGTCAGGGGGAAAATATAATGATATGTCTTACTCTTATTTTTTTAAATCTTATTTTTAATTTTAAAACTTGATTTCTCAATGTACTGCAGCAGTATCTTATATTTTTATTTCGTCTTCTATGTACAGAAAGAGATTTTCAGTGATTTTTTTATCATTTAAGGCATATTTCCAATGTTTATCCTGTTTGGCAAGAGATGAATACCTTTGCTTTTCAGTACCTTTTCACAGATAGTGGTATCTGCTGATTGGGTGACCTTCACTGACCTCGCCCCTTTTGTGTTGACCGCAATGTTCAAACAGTACAGATAAATTTAATGCGTGTTGTTGAATAAATCATGTTCAAGGCTCCTGTTACTTGACAAATGTGTGTACTTTAAGGAGCCACATAATCTCTGTAATGTGTACACCTGGCATTTATTGTAGATAGGAAGTACAAATGGTAATGACTATAATGTACATGGAACTTCTCTCCATAGGAAAATGTCATACTCACGGCTGTTTTACATTGGGCATTTTTACTCTGTGAACTTCAATTACTGTGGCTATTTTTTCTGTGTTGACTTTTTCCTTTGCTGTTTTGTAAGATCCCAGCATTCACAAGAGTGCACTTACAGCTGAAGACTAACTTTGCTAAGGACAGCTATGGCCAGTTACCAGTTTTCCAGAATAAAAGCACAGAAGTCCACAAAAATGTTGTTTGTTAATGTTTTTTTATGTTATGTTTGTTTTAATGATTTGTAGATGTCTGGTTTACGGAGTATTGGAGCACCAAGCAATGAACCTAATGTTTACTGTGTGGTGTTTAATTATAATAAGTTTTCATTTATAAAGTTCATGCCTCCAAAGCTCAGGTACTTTTTAGGAATTCTAGTAGGCCTTCACATACTACAGCGGCCCCTGAATTCCAGAACACTCTTTTCATGGGTTCTGGGATTCAAGGATTGTGGACATCCTGGCTTCTCCTGTCATTGAATTACCCATGGTTTTCCTTAGTCTAACATTAGCAGTACCAGCTTTTGCAGTAAAAGCCATACCCCCCACAAATTACAGAACTACTGAATACCGATTCTAGCTGACAAGAGCACACAGACCTCCATTGACTGATTTGGCAAGTAAACTGCCCTCTTAGCAAGGGAAATGCCCCCCGCCACAAATCTGCTGAGTGTTGCCAGCTGCCTTTTGACCTCACTGTCAATCACAACTTTTAGCAATGTTGTTTGTTGTTACGCTGAGTTGACTTTATGTTCACCTTTTGCAACTTTCTCAAAGCACCTTATGGTAAAGGGAGAATGACTCACCTCAGCCTTTAGCATTGTTTAGTACCCACCTGCGTGGAGCTGAGCAGTCATTTTATGCCAGAGTGCTCCCCGTACGTCCAGTGATGGGGAGAGGGAGGGATTTAGTGAGGCAGTTAAACTGGGGTATCATTAGACGACTAGATTGTGTCCCCACCCCCGCTCTTTGTGATAAAATACCGGGGGATCTTTAATGACTACAGTGTTGCAAGACCTCGGTTTATCTTGTCAAAATGATGGCCTCTCATATTGTGTGGTGTCCCGGTCGTTGCGTTATGTTTTAAATGTATTTATTTGTTACCTGGCCGAGAGGAATTCCTGTTAACGCCACTCCCAGGTAATTTTGTTTTCCAGAGAGAACTCCCATTCCAGCATTAACCAGGCCCAGCCCCACTTAGTTTTATGTGTTTGGCTGGAGGGCTACAGAATGCCAAGGTTGCTTTACTTGTCTCTGAAAGCATACATATTTTATTTTACATAGCACCAACATCAATACAAACGGGCAGCAGCATGCATAATTGCATACATCTCTCTGTATGTGTGTCTGTTGCATGCATTTTGTATTCGTAATGGTAGACGGTATGTGATGTTGTGCAGAGGGTCTCAGAAGTGTTTCTGAAAGATAATCAAATGCTGTACACCAGTCAGTACACCAAATAAATCTGGTGATGACTCAAACCTGGAGGCATCTGTAGGTGAAAATCTCAAAGCCCAAATATTATGTATTGTGAACTTAAACATAATTAAATAACTCTAGGTGTAAGCGAGGCTAGTTGCTGCCAGAGTCAGCTGGGGTCCCAGTATGCACTTTTCTGAGGGTGTGTTCAAAGTGAAACAGACCCCTTCTTTTGCAGGCCATGGCTGAGTTTCCACAGCAGATTCGGCCTGAGCTACGGCATGCCTCAGAGAGGAATGCTGGGAAACTGGCATGGGTCTCAGTTGAGCTTCCCCCCAAATGCTGGAGCTGGAGCTGCAGTGTCAGGAGGAGCTGGCAGACTACCAGTCACCAGATCAAATGTAGGTCATCATTATCACGCCGCTGTCTGACCCTCAAATGCGTCTCTCTTTGGTCGAGTTTAATAGGTCATAATTAATCAGTGCATGCTGAAAAAACCTTTAGGTAGCGATGGTTATCATGGCTGTCATATTCACTCACATAATAAAGAATCTGGAGTCGTTTGTGTTACAGAGTCACTGCAGTGAAGTAGTGAGAAAAAAAAAGACGAAGATGAAGTATGATACATGCCAGCACAAATAACAGTCTCAAAAGCTGGCTGGCACTGAGGGAGAGGACAAGCACAGAGCTACAGTTCTGTAAAATCTTCTTGGACCTCATCTTGGGGTTCAGTCAATGAATGCTGTCACAGTGTTATAAGGAATGGGAAAATTCGTCTTCTTTTAGGCAATTCACAAGACAAAAAGATGTCAGCGTGCTTACTTTCACTGTGTTTGGAATATGAGTTACTTTGTTTCTGACGGAGAGCCTCACTCGGGCAGTCTCTACACCTCTCTGGAGACAGGTGCGCAGAGGACAGTGCGTCTTTAAACGGCTTCCCGGGGTGTCTTGTTCAGATACAATTGGCTAAGGGGGCCCATTTTGCTCCAAAGATGAATGGCTCTGGGGCTAGTGCCAGAGGGGGCACCCGTTTCTTTGTGGCTGCCCCCGGTGTCATACCGAGAGGTGCTGACATGCAGTGAGGGCCCAGGTCTGTATAATAGCGCCGTGTATTGTGAAGTGTATCAACTTCAGGCATCACTTATACCAGTGCAGCCACACACTGAGTGAACGACAGCTTGAGCATAACTCGGGTTGCTAGGCAACATCGCATTACCTTATTGCATACTGCTGTTGCTGCTTTAAAGCTTGTGCTTTGCTGGAAACAGCGAGCCTTGCAAGTTATGTTTGTCAATAAAATATGCAAGTTAAAGTGTGAGCAATAATTATTTTAGTTCTGTGCAATCACTGTAGCAAGATTTATGGCAAGAATATATTATGAACTATGCTACGATATATGCATAACCTTTCATAGATGGGTGCCAAATAATTTATGTATTTATATCTAGTTCTATTTGCATATGTTTAAAATATGCCCCTTGCATATATTTTGTATTTTGACATATATTAATTTTTCATAAGAGTAGGTGTGTCAGTGTTGAGTCTGTCAGTAGTGATAGCATGCTCTAATTAAATCCTGGCACGTCTCAGTCCTTTTCAAACATAACAAACGTGTCACTCCAGCACTGGTGCTCTAGCTTGGCATTTTGCAAGGTCACTGAATTAATGGAAGTGCAGTGCGGTACCTTAACTTGCCCGATATGATGCAGCCACACTCTGACATAATGCATATTCATTACCAGCATTATATAGAATGTATTAACGTGAGGTTGGATGTGCCATTGTTATAATACTGATGATAAGGGGAGCATTCAGTCTAACTGGTTTGGGTAATGAATTTAGGGAGGTATTAAATTGTTTCCAACACTTTCACACATCATACATTTGTCGGTCACTAAGTTACTGTGTAAAATTAGCAAGCATGTTATACTTGCTTACATTCAAAGCTGAGGAAATGCCATAGCAGCTATATTGAACTGTCTCCGTAAATCACACATTGTACATGATCTGGATTTTTGTTATTAATTTTCTGACTTGTTATTCCCATTCCACTCTGTTCAGACTGCTAATCACAGAAGCTGCAATCCTGTGTTTTTTTTTGTCCTTCCCTTTTTCAGCTCAAAGGGATTTTAATGACCGATGCCCACTTTTCCACTTCCCCCATGTGAGAGGAGTTGGTAGGTTGTAAGCAACAGTGCAGGTGAGATATTGAAACCTCACACCTATATAAGTGACAATGAATACAAATTGCAAGCTCTGCCATTCGCATGTGCCTCCAGGACTTTTTCAGTCTCTCATCACTGTGAAGAATTGCAAATAAGAATTTGCTGTCTGGTACTTAAAAAATGAAGGCACCTCTGTTGCTCATTTTTTTATCTTTCTTTTGTTTTTTAGTGTTTCAGGGCCATGCTGATCTTTGTGATCTTGATCACTTTGAAGCCCAACCTTCCATGGTTGGTGGCCATTTCACCTACAGCCACAATTAGGCGAGATTTGGCCTCGGGTAGTTGCACTTCATTTGGCAAAATAAGCACGTGTCATGGAGGAAGTAGTCTGTTAGCCAGCAGTAGTATTGCCAGGTAGCTGCTTACCAGCAAGAGAGAAACAGCATAGAAAAGGAGTCCCTCAGAAGCTAAATGTACCTAGGAAAACGTAATTGCAGTGTAGCATAGGTGAACACAGCAAATGGAAAAAAGGCAGTTGGTGGATGGATGTCAAACACCTACCTACACTTGCAGTGTCCTCCTCCTACCACTATGGGGAGCACTAACAGAAGCACTGTCCTTCATTACCACTCTGGTATGAACATTACAATTCAAGGCATTGAGTGAAGCACCGTGTTGAGGGTCTTTCAATAGCATACAAAATTGACAATACGATCAGCACTGTTACACTGATTTCAACCTTGCTTTCAGTGGGAAATATACATAATAATGCAGTTATTGCTGAAAGTTTTTACTGCTCATTTAAGACTGAATGGAGCATTGTGTGCTTGGCATTTCATTGCTCTTTCAGTCGTTTGCATTATTATAATGGCCACTGATCTAATTTATATTTGTAATGATTTTCTATGATGAGATTTCATGATTTGTAGTGTACTAGTGGGGCCCTGGCCTCACCCCTTCCCTTATTTGCTCTGTCACCACTTGAAGTCTCTTTTGGAGATTGTCTTGATTAGTACTTCAGCGAAAGCATCTACTGCAGGTTGATGTGGGACCAACAAGCAGAGTAGAGGTCAATCAGTGAGAGAATCAAAGAATCAAAGAAAGAAATACCAGGCAAGAAACTCCATACACTGAGCTATGTACGGAGGTGACGTTGTGACCCTCTAAGAAGGGTTTCATATGCTGACAACCTTTCTAATAATAACAGCCTTAATGAAGCAAAACCACATTTCTACTTACCATCATGTAAATGACGTAAAATATAGTCAGATGCTAGTATTACTGCAGTCAAGCTTATAACCCTCTTAACTGTTCTTTTAATGTTATCATGCACATACACAGATCCTGAGTTCATGTACTGCTTTAGCTGACCAAAGTAACCGGAGTAAATGTTTTGTTAAATGGATACAGTCATGGTCTCTCCTCCAGCAAAATACAGCTGAAAATATGACACAAACTAGAGAATTCTTCTTCTATGTAAAACAATTGAATGTGTATCCCTCTTTTTGTTCCCTTTATAATGAGACCTCATCAGTGAGATAATGTGACACTGTTTTACTATCAATGAGATTCTAGTTTGCAAGGTCTGCCAGGTTCACCTGAAAACAGATCCATCATGGCCATTTAAGGGAGGGGGAAGTTACTGCCATTGTGAGAGCTGACCCGCTTGGCACTGTTAATACAGGGCATACTACACATAACCTGATCTGATGTTTAGACAAATATCTCCACCACTCACAGCACCTCCAAAAATACTTCCAAAAATGGAGAGCTTTGAACCGGGTCAGCACCGCGGGCTGTAAATGGAAGTTTAATCTTAGCATGTTTGATGGAGAGCCTTACCTCGTACAATGTTGATTGGCATCATCGGCCAGTGTTTTATACAGTTATCCATTACGGTTCATTACAGGAATGTTGGGCCGTTGCCAGTTCTCCTAGTGAGACCAATAAATCCCTTGCTGTTGTACTGGTCTTGTACCTCCCACAAGGGCATTGTGAAAATGGATGAATCATTCTGTGGATTTGTGCCAGCGTGGTGTTCTGTGCCACACATAGATCCTTGGTTCAGTAACTGCTTTGGGCAAAGTAAATATTGTAGTTTGTTTGATGGAGAGGAGTTGACACACTTGCTGAACGCCTCTAAAATTACCTCTTGTTATTGTTCCTGGGCCTCTAGTCTTTTTGTTCAGTTCCCCGCCAATATTGTACATTCAAAGAAGGTCATGTAAAAATAATGTTTCTGGAACGTCCTCAGTCAGAGACGTCTGGGAAATAAAATCACGACCATCTCTAAAACACAGAAGAAGGAGTCGCAGGCATCCAGTGTGGAGACGGGGGCAACCCAAATTCTGCTCATAATCACTCTCGACCCGCTATGATATCTGAAACAGAGAGCTAGTGTGGGTGCAATATTTAATATGCTAAGAGGAAAATATACTGCAGCAGTGATGCGGGATATGAATCTTTTTAAATCACTTTGTGAATGAGCTAATTGAAAGCAGATTGTAAATTGTGCTTGATTAAATACGCTTCTGGGAAAAACATACTTGACAATAAGTCAATGTAAATGGCTTGAACGCTGAACATGCAAACACACCCACACGCACACAAAGAGAGAGACCCAAAGAAGCAGGTGGACAATTACACTTTAATTGACACCTTTTTCAAGGGAAAAAAAGTCATTAATACACTGTACAGTACCTGTTGGGACAGTTTTCTTGAATGGGATGAGGAATGGGTGCTGGCATATCTATGCTGAAACACAGTGGCTGATGCAGCCAAATGAAGGCAAGTTACAGTTTTACAGACAGAGAGACACATGGTATTAAACTAATGAGATGTGGAAAGTGAACAGACATTTAAACCATATACTTATTACCAATGATAATACCCTTGGATGGAGCATAGAAACACGCTCAGCTTGGCTCCTGTGTGTCAGTTTAGAGACAGACTGACCTTGGTTGAATAGTAGTTGGCATTGCACAGAAACGGCATTTCCTGAACTGAGGCTTACTGAACAGAGTGTTGGTCAGACAGGTCTAACTCCATGGGCTCAGATGACTAAAATGTCATTTAATTAGATGCCATTTCGCACAAAAAGATGTTAAGAAGTAATACAAGATGCAAAGTCTGTTACTTACCAGCATATACTAAAAAAACAGCTCATGATTGCAGTACATGTAACTTCACTGTTTTCTTTTTACACCTTGATCTTTAACTACAGGGATACTCAATTATTTCCAACCAAAATTTGATTTCATATAGCTGTCATCCCTCACCTTTTATTACTAAAGCAACATGAAATATATGTACACATATTGCTACATTTACTATAATACAATTTGTGTAACTTGAAAATAATTCAAGACCAATATCAATATAATAAACGGTACCAAACATAACAAAGTACATAGCAAGTTACTGTCAACGCTGAAATGGCAGAAATGGTACAGTACTGTTCCTGTCTGAATCAGACATTCATTTGTAATACTATAGCAACAAAAACAATACTTTGTAGGTTGAGTTGAAGTACTAGCAGGTGATGGGAATTAGCATGGTATAGTAGCACAGCCAGCCAGACATTGCAGTGTGCTCAAGCACAGGTGTATTAATTAAATTGTATAAGCTGATTTTAGATGTGAAGTGAAAGTGAAAGATACAGATGTAATTAAAGATCTTTGCAATAATGTCAAAATGACATGACATTATTTGCTTAAGATAAAGTATATAAAATCTTGACATATATACTGCAAGTGACATTGGCAATGTATAATCATGAATGCGTGTGAAATAATTAATGATGAGATAAAGGTGGAAAGTACAACTTCAGTTGAATATCACAGAATACATAACGTATTTTCAGCTTTCTTTTAAAATAAATATGCATTTTAATAAACACAACTGATCCTTTACCAGAGTACAAGGATAGCCATTTTCGCAACGTCATAAATGTGTAAAACCTCAAGCAAACATTAGAAAAGGATAATTATGTTTTTGTAATTGTATTCCTTATTATCAGCAGTGAAAATTGCTACATTATTCAACTACCCCCCTTTTGAAGTAAGTACATTCCACTGCTGCTGGCCACAGGTATAACTTTTTTAGTAAAGCAACTGTCATTATCAAACCTCAGTCATTTGTCAAAAGATTTGCACAATATCGTTTTTCTTTTAATCTGCTCGTCTTTACTTCGCAAGTTTTTCGTACCGTTGAAAATCACAGGGTGGCCCCCGTCTATGAGGAGAGAAACAGTGGAGGACTGCACAGTGACAGCAAGCATCCATGATGCACGTTATGAGACACAAGACAAAACAGAATCCACTTTCTTTAAAAAAAAAAAAAAAAAAAACAGCATGACTTGATTTGGGCATCTTGACGCTGAGAATGTTGCTGTCTGTTATACAGGCATGCACGGATTAAATACAGTATGCAAAGGACCAGGGAGGGGAAAACAAGAACAAAGCTCATTTGGGAACTCCTCGTTCCTGTTCAAGGTTCTTATTTTACCGTTTTTTTTTTCCTTTCGGGTTGAAAGCGACATTCCTCTTCAGGGATTCGCTCCTCGGCCGTTTCTCGTGGGGAGAGCTCGGCCTGAGGGAGGTAAGAGCAGGGTTCGCTTCCCCGTTTCCGCTGCGGCCGCGTTAAAGTCTCCTCAGGTTGTGCTCCTCTGAGCAGGCGCCCTTCCTCAGGCTGATGTCGTCCACCGCCATCTCTCCACTCCTGCCTCTCCCGCGTTCGCCTTTCAGGATCACCTGCAAGCAGCAGCACAGGAAAAATTAGCACCGGCTACATGTGGAACAAATGTTACATTACATTACTGACATTTAGCAGACGTTCTTATCCAGAGAGACTTACATAGGTCATGTTTTTTTTTTTTTTTTGTGTTACCCATTTATACAGCTGGATATTTACTGAGGCAATTCTGGGTTAAGTACCTTGCCCAAGGGTACAAGAGCAGCGCTCCAGTGGGGAATCGAACCGACAACCTTCCGGTTATAAGTCCTGTGCCTTACCACTATGCTACACTGCTGCCATATGCCAGGTGCCAGGTAAGCGTTTTTAAGCTGAGCTGAGGAGGAGCCCAGCTGGCATTTCGTTCTTGTCCTGAATTCCTGTGCGTGGTTCCAGAACTCCCCTGGGCTGCACTTCCTTCTAGACTCTTATGATGTCACAATGGATCTGCCATCGCCAGCGGGCGTACTCACACTCTCCAGCCCCGTCCCCCACAGCGTGATCTGGGTGTGCCTCCAGCCGTGGCCCCCTGTTCTGCCCCACACCGCCGGGCTGTACTGCTTCCCCTTCTTCACGAACACCTGCAGCACGCCCACGTGGTGGCCCGACAGCTTGTGGCGGAAGGACAGGCACAGGTTGCCGGCGCTCCAGGGCTCGGTCAGCGGGAGGACCAGTCTCGCCCCTCGCCCGCTCCTCTTGTCCCCCACCTCAGGGATCGTCAGGTACTTCCCACCTGAGCACGGAGCATAATAAAGGCAGAGGAAGCGAGCTCAACACACAGTAATCAATACTGAACACAGAGCAGAGCAAACATGATGGAGTCAACACACAGTAATAAATACTGAATAAACAGCACAGCAAAGACACTGGAATCAACACACAGTATTCAATACTGAACACAGAGCACAACAGAGACAGAGAAGGAGGGGTAATCAAGCAGTAATCAATAATGAACACCAAGCACAGCAAAGACAAGGTTTCATCACAGACTAATCAACACAATGCACATGGCTTTGCTTCAGCTCTCAGACTCTGCCTTGGGTCTCCCTCTGTTTCTTGTTCATAAATATGAAATATTAAAGGCACCCAGGGCTGGTCTCTGAAGAATTATCGCTAGTTCACATTACCACTATCATTTAGCATGTCTATCTATTTGACGCCTGAAATATGGAGCCTAATTTGAAGTTTACTAAGAAAAGTCAACAATTTTTTTTTAAATTATCCCCAGGGAACGATAATTTTGGATGTATCAAGTACGCACCAAGTCAGGGCAAGTCAGACTTGCTGATTCATACATACTCTAAGTAGTGTGCTGAACCAGACCTTTTTCCCGAGATTTTTCCCTTTTTCACAAAAGAATGTGCCCTTCAAGAGTATTGGTATCTGGTAAAAGATTGCTCCTAGTTTACATAATTAACCTCCAGAATAATTCATCAACAATTGATACAGATTCATATTGAGTTTTTGTATATTGATTACCCAGGGTTCATTATTATTGCATTAACTGCAACCAGGCCATGCACACATCAGGTATTTGTTTCAGCTTGCAGTGTAAAGCCAGGAAGTTGAACAGAACTGAAATGAATTCTGAAAAGTGGAGAAAACTTCCCTCATAGGCTCAAGTCCTCAATGTCTCCACGAAAACCAAAATAGCGTGTGCTTGCCCAACTGATATCAATGCATGATGAAATATTCAGACCTGAACACCACCTGAGCTGAGTGATGTTAAATGTTAATGTCCATGTCTGAAGGGTCCCTTGACTTTTCGTTTTTTTCCCCCTCCCTTCCTTTGATGTCTGCCTGGTGTTCCCTTTTTTCATTTGGAGCTTATGACTTTCTAATGAAAGATGTAACCGTCGGGCCCCTCCTGGCCGAGAGTGGAGACAGTACAAGGCTGTCACAGGCAGAGTGCATGAATCTGTCACGGAGTGAACTCTGTCCCTGCCAACCGCGGAAGGCCATCACTGGATCTCCGGGGCTGCGCCCCACTCCCATTGGCCCTGACCCTGGGAACAATGACGCAGTGTGTCCTCCCTAAAGCCCGGCTGGAAATGTCAGAGCGAGATGGCTTTATCCCCTTCGCTAACACCCTGGCCGTAATCTCAACATTGAGGGCAGCAAGCCCTGGCAACCCAGGTCTCGGGCAGGCTTGGGATTTAATTAAAATAATATCCTGCTTTAGAGACCCTGTGAAACCAGAAACAAGATCTTTCATGTTCTTAGAGAGTACAGGGAAAATATATGATGAGAATCTATTTTATATATAAAATGTGTTCCATTTATTATTTATATATATATATATATATATATACACACACACACACACACACACACACACACACACATTTTTCCCACCAATTACTGGTATATGTGTATTATTGAATAATTGATGTGTTCTATAATGATGCATCTGCTTTCTCATAAATAATTGGCTAGAAGAGTTAGTTTCATTAAAAGTTTCTGACCTTCATACAGTAGTGTTCTGAACTGAAATAAATCACTCTCTGCAACGTTCAGGGGGATAAGCAACCGCCCGAACGAGGTGATTTTCTCGAGCTGTTATTACCTGATGGGTCTGCAGTGGTTTCCCAATGCAGATCTCCTTCCCTGTCCCTGATCCAGCCACAGAGGCCATTGTCAAAGGTACAGCTGAGGAATCCTGCGTCTGGAAGAGAAAGAATCTTACAGGATCAAAAAAAAAAACCTTCATCCATTTGCATCTCTTTCCCGTTGTTCACCTGAGAAAACACGGCACCTGAAATGACACTGCAGATAAAAGGTAAGGGAAACCGCGGCCGAGTCGGCGCTGATTTCCCCTGGGTCAAAAGCGATAATGTGCTGATAAACAAAGCAGAAATGAACTGAGCCCGGACTGCTGACAAAACCCAACCTTTGATTTACAAAATTAACACCGCTTGTACGTCGCGCACGCATGCCAGTCTCATCACTTACCCCCGCAGTTCACAAACACCGGCCCAAATCAAATCCATTATTGTGGTGACAGAGAATAATTGGATTTGAATAATAATTTGGACCTGAGTAATGCATCTCGTGCGATATGCCGGGCAATTTCACCGTGTAGACATTTGCAAAAAAAAACATGATCTATATTAATCTGCACATGACTGTATAAATTGAATTCTGACTGAATCATGCATCCATCATCCATCACCCACCGAATGGCTTTCTGATAAGGGGTTTATACATCTCATTTTACAGCCAATGAAAACTCTTTTTAATGCCAACCATGCTGACACAATAAGCTGCACTCTGAGCCAAAACAAATAGCCAGTTTAATGAAGTCAGAACTAATTACGTCCTGCTCATGGCAATACATCACCGCTGCTCAACTGACTGGACAACATTCGGGACATTTATGATGTATGCTGTACCTTTAACTGTCACTTTTCTGTCTGAATGACATTTTTGCCACGGAATTTTAAAAATTTCACATCCCTAATTGACCAATCAGAAAAAAAATGTCAGCAGCAGAAGTCAAATAACCTTCACATGGTTAGATAGGTACAAACTGCCTGTCTTTCTTTCCTTATCAGTTTTATATGACAACTAATCAAATATATAGAGTCATAGCTCTCCTACCATGACTTTAATGTAACAGAGTGGCAGATTAATATTTCCAAAAGCACTATGTCAAGCTCACTTAGTCAATGCTGAAAGTGCTGTTCAGTACTGTGAAAGTCAAGACCTTCTAGTATTCACTATTTCTGAAGGAAATACTGTATTTCTAAGGCGAAATACCTACAAACTGTCTCATTAAACTCTGCTTCACCAGGCCTACACTACCAAAGTAAATATATTTAATTTTTTCCATAATTAGACTGGTGCAAAAATGCATTGGGTGTGAGATGTGGGAGAGCAGCATGTATAGATTTTTTTAGTCAGTTCAATCCAAGCGATCTATACACAGATGCTGAAAATACTTGTTGAATAGGGCCAACTTTCATAGGTCTTACTACTTCATACCTTCAAGGGCACAAGCACTCTTTCCAGTCTCAGTCATGTACATCTAAGCAGAACAAAGCGTGTGTTCACCTGAGTCATCCTTCGCTTCTTCAGCCGTGTTGCCCAGTTCAATATCAAAGTCAATTCCGAACACGTTGTTCTGTCCATGGTTACGAGGAACTGAAAAATAAAAAAATGTCATGAAGTAATCTGTTTCCTGACTGTTTGTCAAATGTGAAGTAACCAGTTAAATTTTCCACTTATGCCTTCTAATAACCAGGTCTGGTGAAAGTATTACCAGAGGTAACAAGAGGACAAATAAATCTTACCCACAGTAGCTGTGCACTGTTTCAATTCTACACCTCTCTTACTAACCAATATATATTTTATAATCACTTGCAAAACATTTTGAGGCACATTGTTCAGTCGCCTTGAAATTTGGAGAGGGACAGAGAATAAAAGTGATCCGTTTTCATAAATTGCTGGGTAAAAAAGTATGACACTTTCACACTTTCTGAGAAGTACAGGGTTCTTTGATCATTGATATTCATGTTCTGACACGGCGTACGTGAGACCCTGAATCAGGATATTAAAGGACAGATTCATCCTTAACCTTGATTGAGAGGAATGCAGGAAATGAGTCAGGCTGGATGAAGCTGCCTTTCTTCTGAGGTTTTTTCTGAGTGCTACATGAAATCATGGGACTCATTGTTCTCCTCCCTGTTAGGTCTCTTCTTATTCTCCTTTCCGGGATCGGATTCACATTACTGAATGGGGAGTAACTGAGAGGGGCAGCTGAGAGCAGCTACCAGGGATTTAAGTGGGGTCTCAGCTGTTTCTGACGCAAGCGGTGTGTAAACGCGGCTCACCTCCCTACCCATAAGCCCCTGCTCTGGAGCGGTGACAGAACCCACACCAAAATAACACTCGCGCTCGCACTCCCTC
This sequence comes from Megalops atlanticus, assembly GCA_019176425.1. Classification (NCBI taxonomy): domain Eukaryota; kingdom Metazoa; phylum Chordata; class Actinopteri; order Elopiformes; family Megalopidae; genus Megalops; species Megalops atlanticus. Next base: position 8,107,776 of record CM032894.1, on the reverse strand, counting down.
AAATTGTATACTCCCTTGCAGACACTTAAAAGGTCAAAGGTCTAAAGTGTGTGTGTGTGTGTGTGTGTGTGTGTGTGCATCTGTGTGTGCTGTGGAGGTTTGAAATTCACATCATGTTACTGGTTAGATAGATGTCACAGACCATAGGTTTTAAAATTCACCAAGCAGCCCATAAAGTGGCAAGATGCTTGCCTGGTCATAGACAGCACAAGAGACCATGCGCTGAGCAGCATGGCTCAAAAGCATGTAAAAAAACGACATGTGTAAAATGCATGACCTTTGACCCTTCGCATGCACCGTGCCACTGTGTTTGACTGAGCACAATGCTCGGCTGCACCTGACAGTGATGTAGCACGTTGCTGGATGGAATGTGGAAGTGCGGCCCCGGCGAAAGCGCCTTGGTGAGATTCCCGGCACTCTGGCAATGCCAGGCATCCAGCCAAGGAAGAGGACCTCCCTGCAAGTCAATTAGCCCAGCTGTAGCTCGGTCCCTGATTTAAGCACAAAAGGTACCAGTGACGTATTGCTCCCTGCCAAGATGGGTATCAGGTTATCAATAGGCTCCGCAACACAATGTCAACCGTGCTTGTAGTAGCCAGCCAAGTAACTGCGTCTCTTCCCTTATCTTCAGTGGCACGATGCCGGAGGAATTGTTTCTGATGGCACTCCAACAGAGGAAATAAAGACAACTCCTTCAACTCACGCTAAAGCTTTCAACATTCATCATCGGAAGAGACGAAGATGACAAAACAGCGCTAAATCAAATTTGCTGTTATACAACCTGTATCCATTATGTGTGAATTACGGGGCCTCTGACAAAACTTAGCATGCATTTTATATTTCCATAGGTTTTACATTTGATTAAGGAATACAAACAGCCAGCTGAAGTGTTTTTTTCAATTGGGAGGTAAATACATTAGGAACAAAAATCAGTAAAAATATGTGTTCACAACAACTTCCATCTTTGCCAGTTCTTAACTGAATGGTGAAGGTCAGTGGCCACCACTGGACTTTGGCATATGTCAAGTCACAGTGAATGCATGCACATTCAGTAAAGCTGCATTCACAGTAGCTTAGTCGAGTAACATGAAAAGCAATGCAGATAAAACGTATTTCTAGCTCGGTTTCTGGCAGTCTGCTTTCTATATTTGAAGGCAAGACGTGGCTGTGTAACAGGTGACACCACACTGGACACAGCATTCTGCAAATTACGAGAAACACTGACATCTGGGAAGACTAAACTACCCCCATTATGTCTCATTTTCTGAGGTGCAGGACTGCACAGAAATGAGGGACCTGCAAACTGGCAATTCAAAGGATTTTAGGGCCGGGTGCCGATCTACAGATAACTTTTAAGCATAATTCTAAATCTCTAAAACTTGTACTTCTGTACAGAGAGTAAGTTTAACACTTTCTTGCCCTCAGAATCTCTGTACTGTTTGGTGTACGTGTGTAAGGGAGGGGCACAGAGCTATCATAACTAACTCCAGGGGGTCCATAAATGAAACACCCCCTCACTCTGACCCCCCCTCCCTGCTTTCACCTCCCCCCCTCCCCCCCGTGACCTCCCTGGTCTCTGTCCAGGTTCCTCACCACAGGCCTCTCCTGACCTCTCTTTCAAGCGGCTTACAAATAATGGCTCCTGTAATGAAGAGTGGCAAGAGGCGTGATTTATAAGGCTTGTACGAGCTGTAACTGAGCTAAATTGGGCTGAACAGTGTGCTTTGGCAAGCGTCTGTAAATAAACGTGTGCACACTGTAATGCCGGCTATGCTGGCACCCCGTCAGCGCGGCCTCTTTTCACAGGTTCAGCTCCACGTCGTCCTCCCCGTGGCTCCCCGAAGGCACTCTTTAAAAGCAACAGCCCTGACAGATACGGCACGGACACCATCTTCTTTGAGGTGATGGATGAGGCTCAAAATTGCAGAAATGTTTAGAGATATGTCAAAAGCAATTTCTCAATACCTTTTGAAGTGTGAAAGTGTTTTCCAATCTGTACGGACGTCTGGACTCGCCGTGACCACAGATATCTACAAACCTCTGTAATCATTACATCTTGGGCCCAACAGCTTGAGTGGTTTAAAGTAGAATACTGCCTCTCAAGTGACATGTGTTGCTTCACAGCGCTGTATGTTATAGCCGGGGGGCGCAGCGGTTAGCGAAATTCACTTGTGACCCAAAGGTGGAAGGTTAAAATCCGAGCTAAACAGTACTGGGCATGGTGCTTAACCGGAGTTATTCAGTAAATATCCAGCCATACAGATGATGTGTAGAATTAATGCTGTGGGGCAAAAGTGTGGCACAGTGATAAAGGGCAGGGCTTCTAACCAAAAGGTTGCTGCTTAACTGCTGTATCCTTGAGCAAGGTACTTAACCAAGAGCTGCTTCAGCAAATATCCAGCTGTATAAATGATTAACATGTACAAATTGTAACCTCGACATAAGAGTGAAGCTCTGGATAAGGGTGTCTGCTAAACAACAATGATGTAATGTAATGTAATGTAATGTAAGTCACTATAAATTGGGTGTCCACAAATGATGTTTGCAGTAGGGCCCCCTCCCATCCGCGCCGTAGGAGCGGAACCGAGCGGGTCTTACTGTGGACGTCTCCCCGCTGCTTCTGCGTCACCTCCTTCTGGATGCTGTTGTCCTCAGTGGTGACTTCAGGGACGGGAGGACCCTGAGTGGGGATCTTCGGCGTGGGCGCGGGGGTGGTGGTGGGGGGGCGGGTCGGGACGACCGGCCGGCGGGTGGGGACGAGAGGTTTGCGGGTGGGGACCGCCGGTTTGCGTGTCGGGACGGCCGGTTTGCGTGTGGGGACGGCCGGTTTGCGGGTGGGGGCGGGGGTGACCCGGCGTGGCGGTGGGGTCGCAGGGGTGGTGGTCGTAGTGGTGGTGGTGGGGGTGGGGGTGGGGGTGGCGGTCGTGGTGATGATCCTCTTTGGTGTCACAGGCGGGCGGACGGTGGTGGTCCTCTTGCGGTCAGAGTCGGGAATCTTGTTTGGTGTTTCCTTCCCTGGCCTGGGAGGGTCGATTATCACTTTGGGGATGGCTGAAAAGGAAATAGCCCAACAGTGAATTAGCTTCAAAGCTAATTCAAAGCTTCAAAGCTAACAGTCAATCATGATTTTTGTCACAACCGTTTCTCTTGTGACTTTGTGCATGTATCACACAGATGCATGTGTCATGCAATAAAAAGTTCATTTTAAGAATTATTTTAAAAGCAAGTTTTTATAATTCAGTTTAAATGCTCTGGCACAGAGGTGGTGCACAGTGCAGTGGAGAATGTCTAAATGTATGGTATGAGTCTACCAGTGCGACTGACCCAACCCACGCTAAGGAGTGACCTAAATGAATGGTAGGCATGCGGCTGGGGAGAGATCTCACTACATCATGGGCAAAGGTTTCAGACAGGGGCTGGGCTTCCTCAACTGATTTTAATAGGATAGAATTTACAGCCTCTGTCTCAGAATTTACTGACCCCTGTCCCCAAAAACAAGTGAAGGCACGTTTGATAATGTTTAATGTTTGATGACCAGGTGCTCTGGAGGTCTAGAAGAAGCAGTAAGCTGCTGACCATCGCTGCTCACTGACCTATCCAGGAGTGGACACCACAACTCAAATGTACATGTAGTATGGTGTGTGTGCTTCTCCGGCTCATTCCGGCCCTACACTATGCCATCACGTTCTCACTCACTACAGCCTCATTATCAGACCTTCTGCCTGTGTGTCTTTCTGTCTGCAACCGTGACAGCTGAAAAAGTAATAGCAGGTTTGGATGAAAATTGGTGAAATGATTGCCTTGGGGAGATGGAGGGAATGATTTGATTTGGAGAGCTGCTTGCGTTTCAGGGTTGCGGGGGGGGTTGGGGGGGGGGGACGTTGTGTGCTCTATAACGAAACCTTGGATCTCACTGCGCTGATGCACAGTAAAAGATTTGTGGAAGTCATGCGTGTCTGATGCGGGGGCTGTTGGGGCTGTTTGCTTTCATGTACTGTCTTTGTTTAGGGAACATTTCTTCCTGCTCCTTGGAATAGATACTATCAGTCTACACACCTATTTCTACACGGCTGCTGATAGCACCTGTCTTTTGCACCGAGACTGGAAGCCAGGTCACGAGTGAACACGCCTGAAAATGGACATCCACTGCGTTCACGTCAATCTAACCTCGCCATCTGAAAATGCCAAGTGACGTCTTTCAACTTCAGTTACTGTATCTGTTTAATAAAATGCCTCTTTAATCTAGGATGTTTATGTTCATGTTTAATGGATAACCCATTGCAGCGAAACAGACTACTAACATGTCAATCTGTTAACAACAGCAGTCTCAAAGCATTCAGATCTGATGGTCTCATATAACTCCGTATTTTCATATTCCTCCTACAGTAAGCATTAGCGATTCTCTTTCAGCTGCTTGTTGCTGTTTGTTTGCTTGTCATTCTTTGCCCGGCTATGCTGTTGGTGAAATGCCGCGGGCTGTTTTCTGGCTATGGCATGATACCGCATTAAAAATACATGACATGTTTCTGCACCCCTTTCATCAATCTCAACAGGTCATCCACATGGAAGCTGAGGCAGACCTTCTAGGAAGCTGGGAGGGACTTCACATTTGGGGGAATAGCCTCTCAACTGGTGGTTGCTCAGGTTACGGGATGACTTTGATATATAATACACATAGGATATTGTAAGCCAATCCCCACGTTGCTGCCACACACCGAACTGACAGCTGACAAGGCTGTTTAAGTGTTCGCGATATTTGGAATCCACAAAAGCATTGAGAGTGCTGGTGTGCAGTTTTAACAGCTGAACTGTTACTGCAGTGTAGACATTAACTCCACATAGCTCGCATATGTTTCCACGGGTTGTTCATGTGGCCAGACTGGAGTATGAAATGTGGGAATCCAAAGAACGAGGTAAAAAAAAAAAAAATGCATTTGATGTTGAAGGTAACGTGACTCTTTTTTTTTTTGGCCGTTTGAGATTAAAACAATGAGATGCTAAAATTCCTGAAGTCATGGCTCATTCAGCCAGGGAGAGATAAGCGGCAGAAGAATTCACAGCCATTGGTTACAGGGTGAATAGAGACTGGCAGGCTTTAAAAAGAAAAGGGCTCCTTTCATGGCTCTTACCTTACACACTGACTTCCTCCCACAACATCTGAGGAAACAGTGTCTCAGAACACATGCGCACGCACGCTCGCACGCACGCACGCGCGCGCGCACACACACACACACACTTCCCAAGAGGCCCTGGTGCTGTGCAGTGCTTACGTTTGCAGTCGTAGCCCATCCCTCGGAAGCCGTCCTTACACTTGCACTTGTAGGAGCCTGGCGTGTTGTAGCAGACTGAGAAGCTGCCGCACTGGTGCTGTGCTGAAGTGCACTCATTCACATCTGAAAGAGCCCACAGCAGAGCGAGAGAGGCTTTACTCAGAGGACTGAGAGCTGCAGAGTTCCCCATTAAACAAGCCTGCAAACAGCACACAAAACACACACACACACACACACACACACACACACACACACTGCACACGCACACACTGCACACACAAGCAAACAGACACATACTGCACACGCACACACATGCACACAAACAGACACATACTGCACACGCACACACTCACGTGTGTGTGCGCAGGCAAACAGACACATACTACACACGCACTCACACATACTGCTCATACACATGCATGCACATGAACACAGACACACACACATATACACATACAGGCATGCATGAAAACAGACACATACACACAAACACACACATACAAACACACGCTGCTAATTAGGTCTAACTGGCCTCTTGGGAGGAACCACTCTCCCCCTACTGCAGAGAGGGGAAGAATACAGAGAGGAGATGTCACTTCAGCGGCTACATCCAATGAAAGGTTTTCGCTTTCCCTTCTCTCCCTGTAAACTCAAGCTTCGCTGATGAAGAATGAGAATCATTTACTGTTCTCTGCTCAGCCGGGGACTCAGAGAGGCCCCAACGCTGCACAGCCTCACGTTTCAGACGCAAGCTCTGAACTTTCGATTAGCATCGCTAAGAGCTCCAAGGCCCTGAGAGGAGTGTGAGGCTTCTGAGAGTGGATGTCATGCGTTTGGAAACAGAATTGGAGGGCCGGGGAGAAAAGAAGCAGAGCTGTTTCTGTTGGCAGGGCTGAGGAAAAAAACACCACTGCCAGAATAATAACACCAGCATAATCAACCCACATTAACAGACTATTAGATCTCTTTGGCTTTTAGTGATTGTTCTCTCATTTCTTCACAGCTAAAAGAAGGAGCTTGGCAGGCAGTGAATGTCAGTGGAAAGTCTGGTGATAGAGAAATCAAAGGCCCGCGCATTACCTATGCATTGGTATTTCCCATTGATGTACTGGAGCTCGAATCCCTCATGGCACTTGCAGATGTAGCTTCCAAAGGTGTTGATGCACTTCCGGAACCTGGGACACACGGCTCTGCCCGTCGCACACTCGTCCACGTCTGAAAGCACAGTGTTGCTGGTTTCCTGCTACATACAGCATGGCTCATGCTATCTCTCTAGAGCTAACGCTAACGCTCTTCTCCATCTGAAAGCACAGCACTGCTGGTTACCTGCTCCTTACAGCACCACACATACTATCTCTCTAGAGATAACGCTAACTATATGACATCTGAAAGCGCATTCTGTTGGTTACCGGCTCGATACAGCAAGGCACACACTATTTCTCTAGGGTTAATGCTAACTCTTCTGCATCTGAAGCACTCCTGATTACCTGTTCCTTACAGCACCGCATATGCTATCTCTCTAGAGCTAAAGCTCATTTGCCCATATCTAAAAGCACAGTGCTGCTTATCACCTGCTCCTTATAGCACGGCACATGTGAACACTCTAGACCTAATGCTCTACTAAGCAAACGCTAAAGCTAACCTAAAGTTAGCGCTCACTCTTTCACAAGCTGGAGTACCTATTCCACTCCTGCATACAGACTGTAGCAGATTGAAGGGCTTACCGCAGAGGTCTCATTGGGGGGATCTAAGTTACTCATTACTGTTTGTGTTAAAGAATATGTAGCACTTCCTGATGAAAGGTGTTTGGGTGCTCCAGAGACAGAGAGCAGGACTGTGCCAGCTCTCACTCTACCCTACACTGACATCCATTTACTGGGAGCTTGGCCTTAACAAATATTCACTATATATATGGATACTTTTTTTTTTAAATGAAGCTTTTGATTAATTGCCAAATCACAGAAAAGTGAACAAATGAAAAATGAGACTGTTGTAGAGAAATGCTATTTTTAAAAAAAGATCTGTAAAAAACAAAAAAAATCCACGCTGATCATAAATCAAAGGGTTTTATTACACAGAAATGATTTATTATCTCAGTCTCCAGTGCTTCTGTGTGAATAAAAAAAAATAAATAAACCGTTTGCTTTCAAAAAGGTCCAATTTTGTCAGTAACACTGAGTGGCAGATGTTCACGCCTTCCTGAAGCTAACACTGAAATGAGAACAATGAAAAACAGCCTCATTTTTCATTTCAAAGCTGCCGAGTCACCATCACAGGGACCCGAAGTGATGTTTCTTCCCTAGCATGCCACTTTCAATGGCATTCCTCCCTCCTCCCAGAGTCTTCACTCCTTTTTGAAGGTGCGAGTCTCAAAAGCGTTTCCAAAAAACACCTGTGCCTCAAACTCTCTCTTCTGCCCGGGCTTTGATTTATGGCTGGCCAATTTTAAAAGCCTCGACCCAACCTGGAGCACAGCAGCCCCCCAAGCAAAGGTGACCAAACACGAATAATTGGCTGTTGTGGTGGTCGTGACCTGAGCTCGGCCAATGAGCAAAGGCTGCGCTTAAACAGGACTGGGGTTAACTGCTACAATTTGTCCGGTTCTGCCTGTGATTTATTGATCCGTGAGATTACTATGATTACTGCCTGGCCAAAAGAGAATTCCTGGGGTTTGGTCCAAATGAATCCCAGCGCGTTGCCCTGCTATCAGAAACAGTAACATACCAAACACACATCCTAAAATATTAATTAGAACACCAGAGAGAGGAGGTGCTGCTCTGTGCTCAAAGGCAATCAGAAAGACCAGGAGCAGAGGCATGTTTGAGCTGCGCATTGTTTTTAATCATCACTGGTGGGCCAAGCTGAAATCTCCGAGCCGTGCTTTTATAAACCGCACAAATTCCTTTCATCATCTGCTCGCTATTCATAGTTTTCAAGAATGTGGATGGAACAAATTTTCTCTCTGCAAGATCTAAGCCTGAAGGTTACACTTGTAGAGCGCTGAGACACTTTTTTCTCCCTTTTCCTTTTCCCTTTTCCTTTTTTTTTTTTTTTTTTGCTGGAACACACTCAGTGTCTTACGTACCCACACAGGTCCGACCATCAGGGGCCAGCTGTAACCCTGGCGACGGGCACTGGCACCGCACTTCGCCTTTCATCACCTCGCAGCCGTACTGGCAGTTGGCCATGCCACAGGTGCGGGCGTCTGGGCAGGGGAGAGGAGACGAAACACAAAGAGACATGGATGGAGCAACCGATGCGGCACGCGCTGTACCCGTGAATAAGCCACACCGCATTTTATGCATTTTGTGGCAGGTCAAAAAAAAAAAAAAAAAAAAACTCACATGACCCGCGGCATGAATGCAATATCACTCTTTAGTATCTGTCAGGCCTCAGCAGAGCGCTTTTAATATCCCTCAAGATGACCCAGGATTAAAGCGAGACAGGAATAAACAGAGGACAGCCTAGCGTTATTAGATTTTTTTTTCCCCCCTCCTAGATGCTACTTCTGCTGTGTGTTTTGGTCCTCCGTGTCACCACCCTCTCACTCTTTGCTTCCTGCTGGCGGAGAAAAGACCGCACCGCGGTTCCATTCTCGCCGAGACTCACACCACAATCACGAGTCCAGCCGGCATGAAGAGAGCAATTACAGCAAATCATTTCGTCAAGATCTCCGGACGTATGGTCCAATGAGGGGTGTGGGGTGAGAATATTGTTGCTGCAATAAAGAAAAATACTAAACTATACTGAATATATACTAAATATACACTATATATACACTATACACACTAAATAATACTAAACCTAAACATAATATAAACATAGCTATTATACTAAATAATACTGAAGCTGAGGTAATTACATTAATCTGTTGACCAGAAAGATGAGAAAACAGTCCCCACTAAACAGTCATTTATTAACTTTATTCCAGGTGTATGTTTTCCTCTGTAATTTTTCAAACAGCGCTCTCCCATATTACCTCAGTGGAAAAGGTTGCAATGCATATACAATTGTTCTGCAGAAAGAAAAAAAACCTTCAAAGGTGTTTGATGGATTTCTGATGGAGAGAGCTGGTGAATAATTAAAGTAAGGCCTTCCAGCCATGCCAGACTCCAATCAGACTGCAGAAACAGTTTCATTCAAAGGAAGGGGGCTGCCCACATTCACATGCCTGCTATATCATTAAGCTGCTTCATCAAAGCTTCGTCCTCTGCCGTGATAAGATTGTGGATGGGGCCCGTGTTTGTGAAGGTGAGAAGGGGGAAAAAATGATTTATCTCCAAGAAAAATCTGAACCTTTTCAAACTGCGAAGTTGCTGCGTGGCAAGTCTAGACACTTCTGCAGCCCAGGATGTGAATACCTTAAGGCTAGCAATAAGCGCTGTGCATTACTTGAGGGGTGAAGTTCATCTCTCTTCCATATTTTTCATTTCAGTCAACTGAAGTCACTCTGCGGGAATATCCTCGGCCTTTCAGACAGTCAGTATTTATGGGTCAGTATTTTAGGACAACGCTTTATCAGAGCAATTTATCAAAAAGAAGGGACTGACGCAACATTCCATTTGGGGGACAGGATAAATTTACAGATGGAATAACGTACCAAGCGCACTCCTCAAAACAACTCCTCTAGAGTGAGTATGAGTAATTCACAGGAAAGCGTAAAGGTGAGTGATGCCCGTGCGAGAGGCCACACACACACACACACACACACACACACACACACACACACACACACACAGGCAGAGGTGACTCACTTCCACAGGTCCCGTCAGGCAGCAGCATGTAGCCGTTGAGGCAGTAGCATTTGTAGCTCCCGAAGGTGTTCATGCACCTGTGTTTGCAGGGCCGTGGCTTCAGTCCGCACTCGTTGAGATCTACGGGCAGAGGAGGCGGGTAAGGGTGGGGGGGTCAGGGCTTCGGGACACAGAGGAATTAGCAGAGGTCAGAGGTCACAGGTCAATCCGCCCCAGACCCCATCTGTCTGTGTGTGTGTGGGGGGTGGTGGAGGGGAGGATCGTCAGGTGAGAGGCTCAAGGCATCAGACGATGCTGTGTCCCAACAAGCCCACTCCTCTCTCTGCTGTTTTTATGGGGCAGGTGAGGATCGAGGAACATGCTTATTACCTGTGGAGGATAGAATGCCTTCCTTTACACCTTTCATACCAATGACGTCAGCCGACCTCGTTAACTCCAGTCCCACATGACATTTGGATTAATTTATTCCAGACTCATTTACGCCTTTATGTGGCCATAAACGTCTGACTACACCCACTGCCGGTCCAAGAAAATATTATTAGGAAACGATCACGCTGTGATGATCATTTTTAACCCACAGTTATTTATGGGGGCTTGCAACGAAGGATAACGCAATCAGTGTGCAACATCTGACACATGCCGATCTAGATTTAAACTCAGATTCTTAGCATTCACTCAGACGCTTACACTGAAATGATACAGCATTCATGCCTGAGGCCTTAAAGGGAACCCTGGATGTGTCTGAATATCTACCGTTATTTCATTCTACTACTCTCATTTTACATTTATACAAAGTTAGAGACTGAAATTATTGTCAGCCTTTCCCTGGAACAATTCAATCACTATGACAGAATGGAACTTATTTAAAATATTTGCATAGAAATATCAAGTACACATGAAGAGGGCCTGGGTTTTTACAAGACGTATATGTGATTTATAAACAGTTTATAAATGTATTTATATAGTCTAGCCAAAGCCTTTAACTAAGTTTAAGGATTGTTTTTTTTTTAAGTATACCCTTGGTTCATTCTGTACGAGAGAGGAGTCATGCTTCCATAACACAACATCCACACCCTTCCTGATGAGTGTAGGACATGGGATCTCTGTGGGTCCCCATGGTAACCAAGCAACCGAAAGTGCCACCCCAGCTCTGAAAGCCGGTCCGCAGAGGGGGTCGGGAGTGGTGACACAGTCTAAGAATAAAGCGCCGGCTATTTAAGTTACGGGGCAGGCTTCTAAGGCCCGAGCGCGCCACGTGTTTCCGCAGTGTAATCGCGCCGCCATGGAAATAGATCCTCGCTCACTGTACGTGTGCGACGGGGGCTTGGCCCACTTCGGTATAAATGGCGCCGTGTTTAGCCCCGGGAGAATGTCAGGAATGCATTCTTTAGAGTGGCATGCCCGTCTATATTTGACCGCCGATACAGTTTTAAATAGATGAATGGCCCCTGCCACCTCACTTTCAATCCCACTGAGTCAATGCTAATTAGCCCTGTTTGAGCCCTGTGACTCTTGAAACATCATGATTGCCGAGTGGTGGAAATAATGACCAACAATCGCAGTCTGTCCCTGTGCCCCTCAGTTCATGAAATCCAAGACGATTTTAAAGTAGCTAAATCTGATTTTAGTGCAAAACTGAATCAAAACCTGAATCAGGAAATGATACAATAAATATCCACTTGTTTCAGGGCTGCTGGTCCTGAGGCAAATTGTATTAGAGATTGCCAGCGGTTAATATTTTGTGATTAGCAGTCTAGAGGTTCGATTTAATCTGACCCTAATGCAATTACCTTCAATTGTGACAGTCTGTAGCATTGCAGAGAGTGCATGATGGGGGCCACTGCAGGGCTGAGATTAGCACATTGATCACTATCTCTTTCACAGCGTGTCCCTTGGCATCACAATTCGAGCTATTACTTTTCAGTGCGGTGGGCCACTTTCCTGAAGCCCCATGAATGAAATGAGCTGTCTGAGTCCCATGCCCATCAGTACCTGAAATCCATCTAATCTCGTCACGCTGTCTCTGAGAAAATTATGCGTTTGGGTACTGGTTATGTCACAATGCCAGGACGGACCGTAATGTTCAGACCAGCAAGAGACGGCTCCAGCGATCCTGATCTTTCTTTGGTCTGCTTCATTATAACCGAGCCTAATGCAGTGTTGAGGGGAACAGACAGTACAGAGAATAAAATGCAGCATTTTGTCCAAATTTGTTTTGTTGCTGCCTCCCCTCGATGCATTGTGTGTCCCAGCTGTAAGTGGAATTCTGTAAAAATGAAAGAGGCATCAGAAATATTCATCACACATGCCTGGACAATTTGTGCCTCCACCACAAGACACAATCTTTCACGAGATGAAAAAGTGGGCTTTGCAGTTTGTCCATGAGATTTCGAGTTTAGGTCCAATTACGCGGTGATTTGTCCTGCAGCCAGGAGAGATGGACTCCTTTAGGTTTGTCTGTCCTGTTGTTGTTATCCTCTTGGCCGTTAAACAATCTTTCTCTTTTGATTGCGGCAAAATGACAGAATTCTCGGCACTTACAATCCATCAAACAGCATCCACATCTGACACACTGCAATTTCAAAAAATGTTTGCATTTTTCTGCTTATGTAAAACAAAACATAGTTCCATTATTTATTTCTTTTTTGTTTCTCATTTATAGCTGAGAAAGAAAAAAAAACATTTCATTATTAGATGGTGTTGTTATTCATTTTGGTACAATACAGTCTTGAAACAGCTGAAATGGAAGAAGGTCTTGTAAAGAGAGAAACATTCACATGCATTACAATTCTTCATTTTCCTAGTTGCCTTTTGTTATCCCTTATTTCTAGTTTGCCATGTCTCTCCATAACATGTTAATAATACAGATGGAAAGAACATAAGCGTGTTGGTAGTGGCAATTTCCATTGCGTTCTCACCATCACAGATCTGTAAGCTGTACACCTGTCAAAAACGAGAGCGACTGTGGACAGAGAGGCAAGACAGCAGCACATAAGCATTGTGAAGGCATGGATCTTCACCTGAGCCAGACTGGACAAGCTAAAACCAGAAATAAAGCACTCGGGGGGGGGCTCAGAGCAATAGCACATGCCGAGCACATAGCAAGGGCTTTCTCTCTGTGAAGAGGGGAGGGAAAGAGGTTCTGAAATGGAGACAAAAGAGATAGCAGTCAGATTACACCCTCAGACAGAGGGGGCCGCGCTCTGGGATGTGTGGAGCATTGTCTGGATTTTCACTGGAAAGGAACTGTTGAAACGGCGTTAGCTGAGGCATTAAGAGTAGTGATTTATTACCGGGTTGTTCTGTGGTATGCTACGCATCCCTCTCTCCGCTATCACTCAGGGAGGATAATTTAAGACGCTGGTGAGGAATGTGCTGGTCTTTATACGCGATAAGTGCTGGATACAATTCTATGCATTGTTCTGACCCGGGGGGGGATAGGACATTAGAACCGTGTTGAGATGAAGATAACTCAATTAAACAGCTTTACTGCTGTGGAAAAAGTCAGCGCAAAAATTACCCTTTGTCTGTTGTGTACCCATTTTGGAAACCAAACTGGACATTCGCAGGCATAATTGGCTTAAAAAAAGATCTGTTCTCCAATAGCTTCATAACACATCTGGGGTTTTTATTCACCTTTTGCATTTATTCCCACGTCAGCGGTTCCCTCCTTTACCTTCTGCCATAAGACTGGCAATAGGTTTGTGTTTATGAAGTTGTAAAGTTGCTTTGAAACCTTAGCACAGAGTCATTACACTTCTGAACTATTCATTCTGCTCTATGGTGAAAAGTATGTCAAAGTAACCCAGCTGGTCTTAACCAGTCTCTTAACCAGTCTTAACATTACAAATTAGGCCCTACATGAGACTCTGCAACTCCACAGACGTTGTTTCAAGGTAAAGACTGCTCACATTCCAAAGCTTAAAGGTCCTCAATAATGTAAGTAAGAAGGAAGAAATCAGACACAACTGATGGTTATCACCCTCTACATGTGCCAACACTCTGCTTCTTTAAACACAGTGTGATCATATCTCCCTTAATTTTTGTCTTAACTCATTCAAGATTTCTGAGTTTTCCCCCAGTATCACATACATTCAAGTGAACTGTCAAACATAAAGCTCTTCCACCTAAATTTTGCTACCTGCTATCATGAAACAAGAGAAAACAAATTAATCAGAGGACAAAAGCAAGGAGCACAGGCACATACGCATACTATTGACCTATAATAAAAGAGGGAGAAGTGACAAAGAACAGCACAGCAGCCTTATCGAGCTTTCATGAGAATGAGCTGAAGGGGTTCAAAAGAAGAGATGGATTCAGAGAGAGGGGCTGGAGAGGACTCGGAAGGTGCCAGTGCTTGATGTCACATCATGCTCTGCTTTTCGGCATGGCATTCTGGCTGCCCAAGCAAGGCTCTGGAATCCGCTAGAGGAAGGGAGGCGTTCAGTCTCACTTGAGGTGAGCCATGCAGCGGGAGGGGGGGGTGCTTCATGGTCGATGGAATAGCTCACCCTCTGGAGCGACACCTGCTGGCTGGAGGTCCGCAGGGAGAAAGATAGGAGGATGACTGTCCCATATTGGGGTTAAGTACTCTCCCTCGTCTTCTCGAGGAGCCAGGAAGGGGAGGGGGAAAAAAAAAGACAGCAACACAGGTAGAGGAGTGAACGGAAACACCCATGGGTTAGACAGCTCTCACCATACCACACTGCAGAGAGGGAGGGTAACATTATCCAGTAAGGGTTGTCTGACCAACGTCTCTGAATATCACCCACCCTGAGTTTTCCTCTTCAGCCAATGCACTAAAAGAACCTTTTTTTAAAGCGGTGACTTGTGACAGCAAGCGTTTCCTCTCCCCCCGTGGCTGTCATGAATTCAGCCATTTTAAACCAAAGACGAGACAAGCCAAGACAAGGTTATTTTCACAACCTCGACACAGTTAAAGTGTTTAATTATTGCTATAAAAAAGATCCCTGTTAGTCAACCGACACCTTTGACTTGCCTCTGCACCCTTTGCCAACTCTCCTCAACATCCAAGTCTAAACAGACTGACAGCCCCTATAGTGTGACCTTGAGTAGGGGGTGGGGGGCAGGCACCACACCAATCAGGTCAAACGCAAAGTAATCGGACAATGCAGCTGGGTTATGGCTAATTATATGATGACATGCACTGGATCCACTGTAATCCTAGCAGCTGTGTGTCAAATTCAACTTATAAATACCACGCCTGAACTACAACAGGTCAAGGGCTCGGCCTCTGGACAAACAAAAACAAAAAACTCAAAGCAGCAGTTTAAACAGTGGGGAAAAAACAATATGTTTGGCATCGAATCAGTTACAAAGCAATTAAAAAATCTGCGCCGGCTCAAGAGAGCGCTACGCATGTTTAAATCCAGAAGCCCACGCCGCTGCTGAGATCAGTGATCTGCGCTAATGGAAAGGGAACAGAATGACTAATCACAGCACAAGAGGATGCTTGACTCAGGCTTGGAGGGAGAATCATGTTTGAAGAGCTGATGTTCGGCGACACAGAAAAAAGCTCTGGGTTCTGCACAGCAAACACTGTCTATTAAGGCCTTAGTTCTCTTGATAATAACATTATATCGCCATTCCCCTGGCAGGGCCTTAATAACACAAAAGAGGATCTAAAGCACAGTAGGTAGGCAAGTATTCATTAATGCCTTACAGAAATAATCACCTTATTAAAATGATTTGATCGGTCAGGGAAAAACGGTTCCCCTCGCCACAGCACTTCTGACCAAGGTGAGATTCTTAATGAGTTTATTTGTTTTGGGAAATGAAGACCATCTGCTTCCTAACACCCCCCGTGAGTGAATTGTTCATCTGGCTGCAATCATTTACAATTAAGGTGAAGTTATATCTTGAAATGGTCCAATGATTATTACAAAAATGTACCATAATTGTCTTGGAAGACATTGTTTGCTACCCATTAAATGTTGAACTTCAACCTGTTAATGATGTTCCTCTTTGTATTCTTCTCTTTCAAGTTGTAATTTGGAATCATATTTTGTATGATCACAATTCCCCCTTAGATCACAGTTTTACCGCAGTTAAATTTCACATGGCTCATTTATTCGGTTCTTCAGTCTCTGATAGCAGGGTGCCTCAAACACATCTTCTAGCAAGTATTTTTCAAGTGTTCCGCAGTGAAGAAACACAGCTCCTTAACAACAGACACATTTATGACCCCTTAAAACTTCATCTTTTATGGAGAAAAGATCATGCAAACAGATAATTAGATACTTGCATGGCTACCAAATGAAAACCCTTATAAAATTATGCAAGCTATCCTGACAAATCAACACTCTGTCCAATTTACAGCATGCATAGCCTGAATATTAGAGGATTATCTAGTTACAGTACAAAAGTGCTGCTCATATTCCCAAATGCAAGAGAGCTTGTTCTTGCTGTGAGAAAGATATAAGGAAGATAAAAAAATAAGCTGTTCTTGTACGACTCTGAGTCTCCAGAACTTTTTTTGTCTTTTTGGGATGTTCTGGCATCGCTCCAATTCGAACTCTCTCTGATGCGGTCATCAGCAGTCTTGCCCCATGTCTTCCAGTCCGTGTTGGGGCTCCTACCCTAAGGGTTACAGGCTTAATTCCCACGTGGGCCACTGCTGGTGTATCCCCAAATCATTCAGAAAACACACAGCTTTACAAATGGGTGATATGTAAAAACTGTGAGCCATCTAGATTGCTCTGGATATGAGCATCTGCTAACCAACTGTAATTTAAGCCTCTTGTCCTCCCTCAGGTACCTACATCTACTGTTAACCAAAACTTTGTTTTGGCTATTTGTGGGTATTGAGGGATCATTTCCTTAAGAACATTTGCCTGAGAGTATATGAACATAGTTTCCTCTAATGTATACAGAAAGTTTTTTTTTGGAATTGGAGAAATAATTTCAATATGTGGCAAATATAAATGGCTTTTCAAATCAGATTATGTTGGAAAAACATTGATAAATAAAACAAGACCTGTGCTTGTGTTTTTAAGCAAGTGGTTAGTGAGGCACCTGTAGTGGTTAGAATCCCAATGGGCTTCTGAAACATCCAAGTTTAAATGCTGCTGTATTTCGATGTACTTTATTTGTAATACTGCAAAATACTTTTCTTTGTTTTAGTATAATAACAATAGTAATGATAATAATAATAATTGAAACAAAAATAACCAAGAGAATCATTAGTGTCACAAAACAAAAATACAAATGAATGACACGTGACTGTAGAAAAAATAAGTATGAAAAATACTGTAACAGGAAATTTGATTCAGAAACTATTCCAAGGTACACCTGCAAGACCCCTGCCCTGCACAAAGACCCAATGTCAGTCAAGGTCATTTTCTAAAGAAATACTGCTACAAATAACCTTTTCCAGTAGCTCAAAATTAGTTTTCAATCAAAGAAATGTACTGTCCCAGACTAAACTGACAAACGATGTCTCAATGCAAAAGTTAATGTACCATTTGCTCTTGAAAGCCTTTGACAGTTTTAATCATATTTAGTTCAGTAAATGTAATTAAATTGATAATGGCTATGTGAGTGCTTTGTGGAAGTCACTTTGCTTATTCATTGGCCAATCAAGTAGAGTGAAGCTGTCAAAGACCGCATCTCACCAAGGTGGCATAAACCTGCTTGAAAGAGAAAGATGAGATAGCTAATTTCCACATTCCTCCAGGGATTTCTTTCCAGCCTTTTAATTACATGTTATCCAATTGCTGTCTTGGGGCAGCCCTTCCAAAGCTATTTCATACACCCAAATCTACTGCTACACCATTGAAAGGAACCTTTAATAGTTTTAGCCAATGCTTATCTGTCCTTTTCAGCGCAGCCTGAAACCTCAGGTAATACTTTCTTGTCTGACCTCACTAGAACACGTTTTCAGACATTCTGTGAGTGATTCCATATATTTGGATATATGCATAACCTGTCCTCCATATTACCCAGGAAAAGGGTTTGCTATACCTTATTACCAAGAAGTTTATAAGAAGAAATCCCCAGCTCTGTGGCCAGCTCTGATCATCTGTCAAATGGTACTGATTGTGTAAAAGACAAAGTCGGCTGTATTATCGCAAAACACTCCCAGGTGACATGGGTGTGCCCCAATTTGCCAACTACCTGAGCCCTCATTCATCCAACCTCTTATTTGAGTATGTATCTGGGTGACGTTTTATGGACAGCATGGACTAGGATGTGTAAGGATCATCAGGGTAACGTCTTTACCACAGAACCATGGAGCTGCAGCGGTTGTTTATATGCTGTATTTTGTAGTTTTAAAACTAGAAAACTCCATAAACCTATAGCTATTGCCTAGCATTTTGTCAGATAAAAATATTTGTTTGACAGGTGGCCTGCTAGGTAGCTCTTACATTGACCTTTGAGATGGGAGATATGTCTGAGCTTTCAGGTGGGATTATTTTGTGTGTGAGCTTTCGAATGGGATTATTTTGTGTTAGCAGCCATGCTTTAGATATAGCTCCAGTACCCAGTATTTTACAGCTATACTGTTTCTTATCTGGTCAAAAATCAGATGATTTGTTTGGTCCTGTTAATTCAATTACATGATAGCTTAAATGAAGTGTGTGCAGAGGAAAGTGCTCACTTCCACAGTACCAGAACTGTTGTTTAGAATGTATGTATGAAAGGGTTAAACCCAGACAATTTTGATCAAAGAATTAGTTGTGAAGTAAAGCTTCAGTTGATTAAGTGCACTATTCGCTACAACCTAAAATGTATTTAGTTGCAAATAGTCATGTGCATGAAAAATGTATATTTGTTGTATGAGTGATGACAGTGAATAGTACTGATTTTGCTCTCCCTCAGCATTAAACTGGATCAAAGGATATCAAGGAAGTAATGTAGCTAGTAAGTAAGCTAAATGACATATTTTTGCATCATTACCATTTTACAAAGAACAAACACTGAAAACGTGCATTGACTTTAATTAGCAAAGATGACTTGATGCATAAAATGCCAAATTTAATTACAGCTCTTAAATGTACAAAATGCAGTTCTTTGACTTTGCGCTAAGGAGTGCCAAGCAAAGATTTAAATGAAGTTAAATGAAAGGTTCAAAATCGATATCAGAACTGAGCAATTTTCTATTTAAGTACAGTTTTGCCGATTGGATCTCAGGGAGTAACAGTGAGACCTAGATGAAGATGAAAGCCGATGTAGCTTCTTTCAATCACTGCATTAAAGAATGGGACAGTCCTCAAGATGGCTAGTTTTACACCCAGCTCTGGAAAGGAGGGGGTTGTACCGACTTAAGTATGGAAAGGGAACTTCAATTATAGGACTGCCAATGGCACAGAACAATGATTTAAGCCTTCAAGCCCTCATTGCGGGAGTCAGAACTGATGTCACATCAA
Source organism: Megalops atlanticus (assembly GCA_019176425.1). Classification (NCBI taxonomy): domain Eukaryota; kingdom Metazoa; phylum Chordata; class Actinopteri; order Elopiformes; family Megalopidae; genus Megalops; species Megalops atlanticus. The sequence goes on along the minus strand of CM032894.1, from coordinate 8,088,363 downwards.
TCTGAAGTATCAATAATTCATTTGATAATTCTTTCTGGCTTGCCAAGAATTTGCAGTTTAATACATATATTTTACATCAGTCATCTCAGAAGTAATACATAAATCAGGCATGATTAATCTTCTGGCTGGCCTTGTACAGCTCAATAGTTTATTAAACAAAACACAGAATATCATTTCCCTTTTGTCTTTTTCCCTAAGGCATTGTAATATTGAAGATAAGCTATCAAATTCCTCTTTCAATTAGAAATAATCACTATTAATGTACATGCTGAATAGCTGTCAACAAAGGTGTTTTAGTAATCTGCATATAGGCCTGGTTTAGAGTCACAATAACTGCTATGCATATGCCTGACTGAACAGTCCATTTGGCGATTGTAAATTATTATCCCATTTATGTCTGATACGCTGATTGGTTTAACTAGTTTTGGTTTAACCCACGCAGATGACATGACAACATCACAACCGAACATGTTAATTCCATAACGTTTGCACTGCAACACTGAACACCGTCTATACACATGAACAGCGTAATCACGGTGGAACAGAGTGTTCAGGCACAACTCATTCTTTTTTTCCACCTGTGCAGTTTCGGTGCTGTTGGTGTGAGATGAGAAAGAGGCACCAGCGCTCTCTCCCGCTGTTACAATCAGCGGTGAGAACGGCACCTTCCCTCTCTGCGGACTGCGGTCGGTTTGGACCCACTGAAGGCATGGAGTCCCGGGCACCCCAGTGCTGGCCTACCTTGATTACAGGTCTTTCCGGTGTAGCCAGGGAAACACTTGCACTTGTTTGGCCCGACACACTCGCCGTGTTTACAGCCATGCTGACAGACAGCTGTAGGGCAGCAAAAATGAGAGGAAGATAAGGGACGTCCAATGATACACAAGTGATTGATAATTATAATAAACAATAAATAAACAAATCAAGCCCCAATAAACACAATTATTACCACCAATTATCACCAATTACCACCAATTATCACCAATGTGCAACAGCACATTATATATTTGTGCTCAAAATATATATCTGAAATTCAATACAAAATATAATGAACTAATAAATAAATATATCAGTATTTTACAGTGTAATTAAGTATTACGCATATATTCAAACTGAAACAAACAGCACTGTTATTATAGAATACTACTCAAGTAGGTGAAGTATTCAAATAGTCAATTATTCAACAGTAAACAGAAGTTCTTTCTTCATTCTTTGATGGGTAATGAACGTTTAAGGGGGTTCCAGGGTCAGTTTATGACCCACTAATCCACAGCATGGAGATATGAGATGATTAAAGTGGAAAAATAGACAAAATTATGGAGAATTCAAACAGCTGCTATATGCAGCTCAGCCCAAATATACCTGTGAACCTTTAGTTTCCTTGGTGATAGACATCCCCTCAAAACAAACAAGCTACCGTATGCATAATGCATATGCTGTATTTTCTGCAATAAATACACTATGTTTCAGTGTTCCAGGCTATTCATTCCTACAGTTAAAACTCTTACAATCTTCATTATAATCCAGATGCTTATTAGCAAATGTCAGGGTCTGTATTTCATGCATTAGGGGTTACATATGGTCCTTTGCGCTATCATTTAATACATTACGTCAGATGATTTTGAAGTGTTTGGGAATATAATGTCAATTGAATGATATGCTAATGAGTCTCACTATGACTGAACTCCATAAACACAGTAGAAAGCAAACTGTTGTAGGGTGAGTCTTTGAATGGTACAAACAGTGTACGTGAGGATTATACACCTTAACGGTATCTTTCTCAGCCAAACGCTGTAGGCTCTACTCGTTTAGTTCCCAGTGATCGCGACTGCATGCTAAGTGTGGCTTATGTGAGGGTTTCAGCCAAGTGTTTCTAATTGCCATTAAAAGCATCATTAAGTCTGTCATAATACGGGGCAATTCGAACAATTAATTATTCCAGTCTTTTGGATGCAGAATAATACGCTTAGCAGAAGGCTACACCTTCGGTGTGAAGTAAACATGAATTGTTAGTGTGCATTTCAATCAGCACTGCAAAGTAAATAAATCAATATTACGGTAAGTTGCCCTGTACCTGAAACAAACACAATTAATAATTCTGCATCCAAATGAACAGATATGAAAATTCCTATATGCATTAGATTCTGAACAGACATTAGGTTAGGATAGGTTGTGAAGGGGGTGGTGGCAATTAAACAGAAATCTTACGCAGTGGTTTTTGTGGATGGTACTTTAACTTGCACTGTTCACTGTACATAATTGTAATATGTTAAATGGCTCAATGCATGCATGGTTAGCTACAGAAAAGTGGATCGGGGAAAAAAATGCATTTACATTTATTTTGATCTCAGCTGCTAAATCAATTGATGAGTATTTCGGAATCAGCACACTACTGTAGTTCTAAAGCTTCTAAACGAGTGGAAGAGAAGGCCTGAGTTCAGGTATTGGTCCCATTTGTCAACTTAAAGTGGCCAGCTGCTGACTTGTTATGTTTGATGATGTCATCGCTACCTCAGCAGTGAGTTCTACAGAACATTTTTTTCAGTGGATACCCTGTAAGGAATGTTGCTTTCTTTTTGGACCACAAAGACAAATAACTTTCTGTGTGTGTATGTGTGCGTGTGTCTTTGCATGTGTGTGGGTGGAGGTATGTGTGTGTGGGTATGTGGTTGTCTGTGTGTGTGTTGATAGAGTGCTCTCTAAAGTTACACTCTAATGGTGTGAAACATAAATAAACCCTAGGCGTATAATGGTTATTGATTGCACTGGCCATTCGTTCATAGTTGTAAAAACCAGTCAAGCTTGAGCCTGTGTCTTTTTTGGTTGATATAGACTGAAGATCGTCTTGCTGTTAAGAGCCATTATTCATTGTGAATTCAATGACATTAGCAGACGCTCTTTTTTTTGCCTTAAAAAAGATAATATCATGAACCTCATTTCACTTTATTGGATTGTCTAATCTAATCGAGACCTTGTTAACCTACTTTTAAAGCTATAAGATAGGGCATTGAAAGCCAGACTGTTAAAGCCCCAGTCACAAGATTAAAGTGTTGATTAACTAGAGGGGTAAAAGTACAAAGGACATCATAAGCCCTAATTTGGTGGTGGGACCAACTCTGCCAAATAGGGAAACCTATAAACTTACAGTGCTGAAAGTTTATCCATGGCGGACTCCTTATCTGGTCAGATGATTCGCGGGTAAATCCAATGGAATCATTTATTAATACAGGCGATATGTTGCGGTTATGAGTAAGGATTTATTTATACGTGTTTATGTGGAGGGGGCAGAGAAGGGGCGTGCTCAGTAGAGCTCCATCCCCTCGCTCGGTTCACAGAAGGGCCGCTTCTTTTAATAAAGCGTCTGGCAAGCTGGCAGGAAATACCCTGTAGTCATTTGCCTCATCGAAAGGCATCTCGTCCTAAAAACGGCCCCGCCGGCCACACAGACTCACGTGTCTGATATTGCTCATATTCTCTAGGTAACTCCGGGACACACCCAATCTTAAAATGCATCCCCACCACCCTCCTTGAGAAAACGTCCTCCAGCTGTTGGGGCTTTTTAGATCGCTTGCATTTCAATTGTTTATCCTCAACTGACTGAATCACATCACTCACAAAAAAAGTTATAAAAAATTGAGCCTCTCTCAGTGTTTCAGTGAGAACTTCTAGTACGGCTAGTACTCACAACAAATAAGCAATGTTCAGCCTAGGAAATGGCGTCATTTAAACATGCTGTTGTTCACATACATACATTGTTACACACCATACATTTGTTTAAATTTCCCTCTGTTCTATGTTCACACTATGTGCAGTGTAGGTACTGAATGAACAGGCCTTGTTCTCGTGTGCACTGTATTTGGCAGGAAGTAAATGGCTAAGCAGGAAAACTACAACTAAAAAGCACATTGATTGCAAAGGCTGACATTCATTTCGTTCTGGTTTGTGTTGACGCAAACAGTGGTGGTGGAAAAGTGCAATGTGTTTGCAGGGGATTGAGAAGGAAGAAATATTTACTGCTGGAGGGGAGCTAAATATAATGGGTTAACCCAGGATCCAGAGGACCTGCCTTCAGGGCACAACTTGCCAAGATTATTTCAAGAAATATGTTGAGCTAACCTTGGGGCAGGCACCTTATCCCGACTACCCTGTGCCTTAAGACGAAGAGAGCTGCAAAACAAATGTCCAAAAAAAGAAATTCCAGGCTTTTTCTTCAAAAAAAAAAAAGGCAAAACATGAAACGAGGCTGTACTTGGTCTCCTGACAAGCAAGCATTCCTAAAACCTTACAAACGCTAACAGTCTCATAGACACACATACACACACAGCATAAAAACCACACACAGGCCTACTTTCATCTTACATTTCAAAGGCATTACCTAGCACATATGTATAGATTTAAATATGAAATATTAGTGCCTTGTCTACTGGCAGTTAAAAGGCTTTGTGGTAACAAATGACTGATTTCTTCTTTCATGCGCTTTTGTTGTAAGAAAGCGCTTCCAGTAATATCCACATTTTCCTATTCAACTGAACAATTAAAATTATGACCACCACATTTTAAGGACACAGTATCTGTTCTTCATATATGTATTTTACCTTTGAAAAAGGTGTGAGAGGACCCAAAAAAGTCAGTAGTCACATTTCACGTTTTTTTCCCCCCCTGAACTATGAGGCTTTTGGTTTTTTTGTTTTTCAATTACGTCCATCTGTTTTTTTTTTTTAACTTAACTTTTTACCTTATTTAGACAGCAGTTTTAACCTGACTTGGGATGTTTTGTGTATTCTTCATGGCGTCATTTAAATTGTCACAGTGGAACGGTCCCAGAATCAAGGTGGATTTCCGCATTCCTTGCGGGATCAAAGCCGGGGACAGGAAGAGTTTATATGGGGCTTAATCTCCCAGTTCAGACCCAGATCATGTCTCCAGGACGGCCATAATAGGATGTGTTTGAAAGATCTTCAGCTTCTCTGTGGCACTTATGGGATTAGATTCTGACTCTGCTCTGCAGTGTTTTGTATTCTGTCCAGTTCATTCTCCGCAGCACTTCATCATTTCATGGGTCTCATTTGACACCTTGTGAGCAGCCATACTTACAGCCCCATGTGAACAGATTCCTCTTTTTGTAACTAAATAGACCTCTGCAGTTTGAGCAGAAAAGACATTTTTGGAAAAAACAGTTTTTTTTCATTGATTTTTAAGAAAGTATTAATATCTTGGCTGATCAGCAAAGAAAACAACACTGGTTTCTATTTCAGTTTGGCACAAGCAAGTCTGCTCCGATTTAGATCGCTATATAGCATGTCAAGGTAGTACAAATGGTAGTAATCTGTAATCAGCCCCAAAGTTGGACCACATCAGTTACTGAGGCTTTAAACTTGTGAAGGATTCATTAGGTCCTTCATTCTTTACGAGCGGCCACCCAAACTGATCACCAAGCTCAACAGCCAGGACAGCCACAACTGGATAGCGGTGATCTAATCTGCTCCGCAAACAACCTCCGCAACGCAGGGCGACCTCGGTCTGACCAATCAGGGCTGGGAACCCGAGGAAGTAGCCCATTGAGTCCCGGCAATGGGATCTGCACGGGTTGTTTTGCTGTGAACACTGAGTGGTTAGAAAACAAACAGTGCTCTACGCCTTCTTTCAGCACGTAATTCCTTGTGAGGGGAAACGATACTGTTACCTTAAAACAAGTGGTGGGTGACAGAGGTGGAGAGGTTGTTGGGAGGGGGGGGAGGGGCAGTGGTTTCAGATGCACTCATTCAACATGCAGCACATAACATTTCAGCACATCATTTACAAAACCTGACACAGACGTTCACTAACAGGCACAGATCCCATCAAAAATACTTCACTACCTGGGAAATAAGTTGTTGTTTTTAATATTTCTTTTTTTGTGTGTGTGCAGATCTTCTGATTCCACAGCCATTATGCTGGGCACAGTACATGGGCCTATTGTGCAAGTGTATATGGACAGCATCTGGTGGTGAATAGATAACAGATGCTATTATATACAGCATCCAATGTGCAGTGTAAAATGCAGTGCACTCCTGTGGATTACCAAGATAATACAAGAGGCACAGAAAGAGCTGTAACTGACAATCACTTTTATACTGGACAAAAAAAGGCTTTTATACAGTCAGAAAAAGGCAGGGTGGTGCCATTTGCGGGCTACTGCAATGGAGACTGCATAAGCTCTTTTTATAGCATGGGACGGTGTGACCAGGTCTGATCCACTCCGTACCCCCAAAAACATGGACATGCACCCGCCAACACCATGGAAGACCTATGTGCAGTGCTCTGTCACATGATGGAGACCCCGGCCATTTGTGACCGGCTCCTCTTTGGATCCATCTCTCAAACGGGCTTTATGCTGGAATGTCATTACCACCACTTGTTTTTTACATATGGTGAAAGACGGCCAGGGAGGGGGCGAGGTCAGCTGGCAAGGGGTTACAAGCTAATTTGACAGATTTGTGACCCAGTGACTCAAAGGGCCTGGTCATTGTACTGTATATACACATTGGAATGCACAGTCTTCCTTCATCTAAGACAGCAGAACACTGAACCATAACTTGATGAACAAGGCCTCTATTGTTTGGTCTGAAGCTACATCGAAACACTTATTTCCCAGACAATTAAACACTTTTGACGGGATCAGTACCGCCGTTTGTTCGTATTCTGCAGTACAGGAAGCACGGGAAGAAAGCACAGCATAAACGGCAGCATGTTTAACAACACATGAAAATGGAGATGAACGCGTAACAGGTGACACGGCAATCTGTACGTCAGAGCCGTGACTTCAAGAGCGTTATCACATGACACAGGCTGTCACATGGTCCGGGAAAGCGCTGATTAGTTAGGGCTCCTAAGCAATTATTGCAGCATGCAGTGCGGGCTTGTTTCTGAATGTGTGCGTGAGCTGTGGTGACACACTTCCCTAGCAAGCAAGTATCCCTGAAACATCGCGTGTGGCAGCCATGCAGAATCTCTCACCACCATCACTGCTCTACCATTTGGGCCTGCGTTTAAGCCAAGACACATCAAGAAATACACTTGTGCCAAGCTGCGACCACTTTGTCGGTATTTTGAAATAGGTGGCGTTACAACAATTCATGCCCCGTTGAACTTTAAAAGTTAAAGCTTTGACATAGGGGAATGTAAGGGAATTGTATAAACATTCCTAAGGCCTGTTGTCTAAGAATCTGAGCAAGTTTTGCACGTCCCCTGTATCCTAGTCCACCATAAAAACCAACACAAATCTTATGATATAACCGACTGTTCTCTGGATTTGATCTGATCTCTTGTACAGCCTTTGAACAATGAGTATCTTAATGCAGTCAGCGCTCAAAGATTACTATACACAACCATGCGTATTAGTTTCTACAGTGCAGTTACGTCTATCTGTGGTCTGAGTCCTACTGTCTTATGGCTCAAGTGTTCAGATTCTCCTCTAACATAATCACTATTTCAGAGAGAAGGTCAGTTGGATGAAATGACCCCTAACATTGCTTCAAAGCTAATAATTACACCTGATATTAAAGAAGAAAGCATTTCTCCCTCATTTTTCAAATGACAACCAGGCTATATCACAGCACGACTGTGTCTGTTTATGCACCAGTGTGCGATACCAGTCAATCGCTCCCCAAAGGTAGTCCTGCGTCATTGTAGCCAAGTATCATTCCTGTGCACTTGTGTGAGCGCACGCGTGTGTGTGTACGTGTGTGTGTGTGCGAGTGTGTGTGTAATGTCGTGAAAGTGTGTGCGTGTGTGTATGTTCCCAAAAGCCCCCGAGTTACTGATTCGTGGATGTTTGGACTAAGGCTGGAAAGGTAAAAAGCAGCAGTTGAGAGTAGAAGCCCCCCAGCTAGGCCCCGTTTTTTTTTTTTTTTCGCCGCCCCCCGAAAGCAGCAGCACTCACGCTGGCAGTGGCCCCAGGAGCGCCGCGTCCATCCCCAGCAGCAGTCGATCCTCGCCCCGTAACGGCACAGCCCATTGGACGAGGCCATCTGCCGGGGCCACCTGTTGGGCAGAGACACCGTCGGTTCACAGCCAATAAAACACTCAGCGGAGCCAGCTCCATCAGCACCGGCTTTAATATACTCACAAAAGAGTTTTTTTTTTCTCCTGCCATATCCAGTAAATGCAGGATTTTTGTTGCTGTTTTTTTTCCCCCACTGTGCCCTTTCTCACGCTGCCAGTATGCACCCAATACTCCATGTAATCCCCTAATTTTCACAATAAATAGAAATATATACACTGGACGGTGTTCAAAAGCAGGCCGCACTTGGAGTTCTGAATCAACAACACAGCCATATAAACAAACAACGAAACTGAGGGACCCTGGTGTAATCCCCCTCCCTTCCTTTGTTATTTCGGACGACCTGTGAAAACACTGAGTCAGGAGAAGCAGCCCTCTTCTCCTCTGTAATGAATGAGCTGATAAAACAGACATCCCCAGATGTCGCCCGCCCCAAACGGTACCAGAGGGCTGATTCGGTCTAATGGCTTTCTGATGTCAGGATCTGAGTCTATGCAGGTACCGCGGCCGATACGATCAGACGGGAACACCGTGTGCCCGTCTCCGTCACTGGGTCAGTGTCACTTTTATCTCGGTCCCTGGAGCGCCTGTCATCGGCAGAGGGAAACGGATGAGTGAAAGGGACGGAGACTGAATGAATGTTAGCGCTGCCGTGCTGTAATCTCACACAGCTCCCGCGCGGCTGCTCCAGGTGGCAACGCCATCGCAGGGGGAAATGAATTTATCTGAAGGTGGAAGGAGCAACAGCAAAAGTCATTAAGGGGGGCAGTCTGATCAAAATGGAAGCCATACCCTTGCATTGCATCATGCCAGTCAAACAAATTCTGGGCATTTCCAGTATCTGAGTAGGAACAGTAACTGCTCATCAATCTACAAACTGTCAATCATTACATTCATTTATCGGATGCTCTTATCCAGAGCAACTTCCACCACAACAGAACATGAGCGTATGCATTCAAGCTGAATGAGCAGCACTGTCAGACAGGCTAACAACACTCCCAGACCAGTGAGTATGAGCAGAACACTATTCAAGCCACTACCACAAGTTTACTTGACAAGAGAAGCCAAGTATACTACCATACTTTCATTAAGACGGACAAAATAATGTGTTTTGAGGAAGTATGGGAAAACATATGACAACAGTTTGGCAAATGTTTGACAAAGATGACACCAGACTGAATTTAAAAGTGCCATAAAGTAAATGGATCTGAACAGAACAACAAGATCACATTCCAGTGTAGTTTACAATCATGACCACCTGTGCCAGCTCCACTTACATTATATTACATTATTGGCATTTAGCAGACGCTCTCATCCAGAGTAACTTACATCAAATTACAGGCTTTTACAACATTATCCATTTATACAGCCGGATATTTACTGAGGCAATTGTGGGTTAAGTACCTTGCCCTAGGGTACAGCAGCAGTGCCCCCGTGGGGAATCAAACCGGCAACCTTTCAGTTACGAGTCCTGGTCCTTACCTGCTATGCCACACTGCCACCCCATAGGCCCGCTTTATCGCGATGCCGCCGCGCTCCTGAAGCGGAAGCAGAGCGGCATCGCACATCCAGCGCACGCTCCAGGCGGCCCTCGTCTCCCGCTCGTCTCCCAATCGCCAGCCGCCGAAATGCTAATGTTTCCCCGCTGCCACTCAATTCCCCGGAACCCTGACTGAAAACTGTAACTGGGACTGACACCCCATGAGAAACTGTTTGCCTGCTGTCTCTCCGGGGGGGGGGGAACCAAACAATCCGCAAACACACTGAGCGTGTAATCCAGGCCTTCGCCTCACAGTCGCTGTGCACACACGCTGTCCACATGACATTACACTCGATATACACTTGGTGGTGTGGTCCTATATAATAACAACAATTATTATTACATTATTGGCATTTAGCAGACACTCTTACCCAGAGCAACTTACATTGGTTACACTTTTTTTTTACAATGTTATGTATTTATACAGCCAGATATTTACTGGGGCAATTGTGGGTTAAGTACCTTGCCCAAGGATACAGCAGCAGTGGGGAATAGAACTGGCAACCTTTTTGGTGAGAGTCCTGCTCCTTAACCACTACACTACACTGCCGCCACATTATAAATACAATATTAATATAAATATAATTATGCTGTTGCAAGTGATACTTTGAGAATGACTCCTGGCAGCAGTAAGTGAATGTGGGAAAACGCTCCATCACAGTATTAATAATTAAACAACAGTGTAGATGGCATTCAGAGGTGATTCTTCATGAGCCAACAAAATGAATGAGCATTCAGGTCTAATAACAATGTCAGCTCGCCAGCTGAAAACTTATGGTAATACAATCGCCCGCAGCGATTTCGGGGCTAAGCTGCAACATGATCCCATGGTTGGGCATCGGGAAGAGGCAATGCAAATGAGCCGGGAGTGTATCTTATAACAGCCAGGAGTGAATCATCATGTACCAATGGAGCGGTCTGCTGCCTCCAAGACACATCCGATGATGCGCTGATACCGAAATAAACAGTGAATGAGACGCTCGCTCACGTACCTGTATGCAGGCACGCTCGCACGCTCACGCGTGCCTGCACACACCAGATGCCAGGCTGTGAAAGTGACCGATTTGTTTAATCCAGCAACAAGACTGTCACCGCAAGTTGTACTGCCAGCCCACGGGAGAGTCGAGGAGCCACATTTCCACTGCAGCCTCATAAATCTGACTCAGATCACAAAGTGTGGAACCACACGGCTGTCAGAAACACCTGTACACTTCACTACCATTTCTGTAGGGCTATCAAACCAGTAGTTTAATATCTAAGGCATACTTTCTGACACGTTCTCTTTGCATATTGCATAAATTTGTGACTCTCTCATTATAATGCATTAGCCATTATGCTGTATTGTGCTGGACAATTTTTGTGCCCAGCACACATACATGTAGGCCCGAATTCATTAACCGAACATCGGTGTGCATGTTATGTAAAATGTGGGTTTCATTTGCATTTCTAAATTCGTAGCCTTCTCTCTAATGGCTTTGGCTTTGTACAAACTAGAGAAATTCTCAGCCTTCTAGGGTCTTTTGTAAAGCTTTTATGAAGAACAGCAAACAGAGCCTTCCCTGCAATGAAATGCCGAAGATGAGCCCCCCCATTGCCTGTCAATAACAGCAGCAAAATTGGTTTGACCACGAATAAATTGAAGTGAGCAAATTTCCTCAGTAACAGCAGTCATGGCTTCAGTTGCCAGGTGGAGAGTGACCACCCTGCACTTAAGGTGTGTGTGTGTGAGAGAGAGAGAAAAAAGAGAGAGAGAGAGAGAGAGAGATCTAGCAGGTGTTTAGCACTGCATCTTGGTGACATTACCCCCTTAATCTCTCAATAAACACAAGACAAAAAGCTCCTTTCATTCAACTATGTTTGAGAACAATGCAACAAGAAAAAATGCAAAAGCAAAAGATTTATTCTCTCTGATTTCATTTGGTAAGATCTGCACTTAGGAAAAAAAAAACACTTGAGTTTGATTTTTTTATCCACAATGTGAAAGACAAACATGAACCAACTGGAAATAGGAGATCAGTCACACATTCAATTACATCATCAGGAAATTAAAAACTCTTGGTAATTTCCATCATCTGGAGTATGTTGACTTTTAGTAACCCACTCTCAGGCTGCAGACTAGTAGTGTTCTTTGGAGAAATGTCAAAAGACTTAATAAACTCTGCTTACATGTCCAAAGATGTATATTATCAAAGATGCCTACTACCACTTCTCATGGTATTTACATTGACAATGATCACAGCAATATCCAATATGACATAAAACTGAATTTGAAGCTATGATTGTTATTGATTAATAATTATAATACTATTGTGATTACTTTCAGTACTCGTTAAAATTGCAGTCTTGTCAAAATCTTCAGCACTGGGTTTTCCAGACCAACTTTCTCTCAAGAAATTGGCCCATTAAACACCTCACCTCACACAGCCATGCTGAATCTCTGTTTATAATAAATGGGTTTCTCCCGGAGTATTCTCAGAGGATATTCTTTCTATGAATTTAGATTGAGGCAGTGAAGCAGGTTTATAACCAGGGAAATTGGCAAATAATGGCCCATGTGACAACCTCGCTCCATCAGTTCTGCCATTAATAACGTATGCCGCCGGGTTAATCTGAATGCTCATTACGGTTGGCCCTACACTTGATGAAATACCATTACACTTCAGCAGACCGCGCGTCCTCACAGAGGAGCGAGGCCGCGGTCTTTAAGACACTCAGACACGTCGTAGACTCAAACTGGATCATCGGAAAAGTTCCCTCCAGATTTCGAGCACCGCGCACATACACCCTCCTGCATTTCTGTGCGCAGCCAGTGGAACCGCTGCCGCTACTTAAGTCTAATCGCCTCTTTTTTGCAGCGAAAACTTGATTATTGCGTAAATTTATAGGGCCATGCGGGGTGGGCTTACGCGGACAAATGAGACCCTTGTTTTATGTGCCTTGCATGGGTACTTGCTGGCTGTAAACGAATTCGAATTCAATTTGTAAGGTATGAAATTCTGGATACGTTCTCGAGAGCACTGCTTACTGGTACCCAATCCAATTTACCCAAGCCAAATCCTAAACGGAAGGCATCATGTGAGGAAAAGATGCAACTAATCCACAGTCGGCGTATTGGGAAGAATCTGATTACATCTGCACCTCGTGAGGTGTGTAGTTGCAAGATTCTCTGTCGCTGGGTGGCCAGTCTCTCAATGCTAACAGCCTGCATGGCGACTGATACTGTGTATCAAGGGAATCACACAAAGTCTCGCCTTTAAAGTTGAACACCTTTTGTGTAAGCATTATACAACCTCGATGCAATCACAGAAAGTTCTTATCAAGTATGTCATCAATATGTGTAAGCAAAAATACCCCGGCAAGTTGTATATTATACGTTCAACAGCAATTAAGTAATTGTTAAAATGTGAGGAACAATTCACTCAGCAGTATGATATGTATCTTTCGTTTCTGTCATACATTATTAATTGCCAGGAAGAAATCAACCCAAGTTAAACTCGGTTTATTTTGACTGACGCAAATGTTCAGCGCATTCCTCAGCTTTGGCACGATTCTCCCTTGTTCTTCAAATATTTCACCTGATTCGTGTTTGGACTTGAAACTCCGGCATCGTGAAGGCTGTCACTTCCATTTCAGCTTATATAGGGAAAATGCCAAGAAAGTCCTTTCAACAATTGGAATTCCTTCCGAACTGGACTAGATTTCCCAAAATGTGTGCGTGGATGCACTGCATAAATATTTATGTCAGTAAATAAACTCACATCACGTTGAACGTGGCTAAATATTGTCCCCCTTCGTTTTCTATACGCGCGAAGTTTGTTAAAAAGTGCTGTAATAAGGCACTTTGGATTGTAAATAGCTTTGGTTGCGTTAATGAGCAAATGCAGTGATTATTGTGCTGCAAAAACGAAACCTCGGGTCTACTTTTTCCCCATCCACCTATTTTCTATTGCGTTAGGCAGAGACCCCTGGTTTCGTCGCAGCCGTTTCACATTGAAGCAGTGTTTTCAAAAGGCAAATCGGACTAAATGCGCAGTTCATTAATGGTGATATCTGGTAATTGCTATACCAAACACATTTCTGCCACAGCTTATTCAAAAAGGTAGGATAACAAAGTATCACTTGCCTATTTTCCCGTATCTTTAGATAACATACGCAAGACCAATCTGTTTTAATTAAGTCTACATATAAAGGCTGATTCTCGCAAACCCTTTTCTAAAGCGCAAGAAAAGTCAATGCAGAATTATCACGATTTACAGCGGACCTGATACCGCAAGTCATAGATGAGTGTTCCTACCTGCCATCAAACTCCGCACTTGCTCCGAAACAGCAACTGCACAACAACATTAACTTTATCCATAAATCCATGTTTAGAGAAATTTTTTCGCGCGGTGACGGCTCTCTTCAAATCCAACTGTACGGCCAGAAAGGAGTCCACAGCGTTCAGATATTTAACGAGTGAGACGAGGGCGAAAGTGAGCCCCGGAGCTTCGCAGAAACGTTACAACCGCCGCTGCATTAAAGATTTGCTGGTGTCCTTGAAACAGATCATGAAGCTACGGCGCTTCCGAGGTGCTGAAGAAAGTCCGCCGCCTCTGGGAGCGATCCGGTGTGTGAGGAGCGGAGTGCACTCTACTGGCGCTCGCGAGTCCCCGCAGTTCCCCCCTCCGCAGCAACATCCCTGCCCAATAAAACTGCTATTCTGTACGCTGCAAAAAAAAAAAAAAACCCTCACGCAGTTTATCTTCTGGATTTTGACAGTTACAGGGCTGAGACAGTATTTCATCGGTGATGGCTATGGCACCTCTGGCAGAAAAACTACAGTAAAATGACAGTAAATGTTTCAGAATTTTGCGAAAAATAATCAAATACGGTCGTGCGTACTCCCACCTCAAATCTGTGTTTCTTTTTTGCGCATCAGGTTGCGGTGCAAAAAGTTTATGTGGATGAACGCACATTGAAGCTCTGGGTGAATATCACTTATTAGTATCGTTAATGACCTCAAAAAATAAAGTCGTAAGACACCGCACACGCCAGCTGTATTGGCTTAGAGTCTTAAATGAATCACCTGGTGCATTGTTCCATTACGCATAATACAACACACAAGTGCGTTAACACATTTAATAATTTCATGCAGTTACTCTTTACCAGTAAAAGGCAATTACTAATTATTATCAAGCTACGAAAATGTGTAATAAAGTGGATCGATCTAGGCATTATAAAGGGAGTGAAACTGCTTTCTGGAAAACCCACACTCCTTTGTACGGAAGATAACGGATCCTTCTCAATCAACACACTGCGCAGTATAAATGAAAGAAGTCTTTTTATAGACTAATTTCGCTGGAAAGGCTTTGCTAACACAGAGCATTGAGGTTTCTTAACCAAGAAAACAATGGCCTAATCCACCACTGAGCAAATTACACTGCATTGCCATCAAAAATTCTCAGTCAGGATTTGTTGAGCCCCAATTTGCATTAAAATATATTGACTCAATTGTTCCCCCATGTGTCTATTAGACAAGTTACTGTTTCTCTGAGAGTTTCCAACACAACACATGTTTCATTCTGTTTGCAGGCCTAGGGGGCTGCCAGTGCAAATAAGCGAAGCAATGAAAATTAGGAGATGACTAGCAGAATATAAACAATGCATCATTACAAATTATACATGGTGTGGTAACCTGTATGTAGTTATCTATTTATTAACTTTTTGGATAAAACAAGATGATTTAACAGAAGCAAGTGCAGGAATACAATACAAAGAGCTGCATATTATAGAGCTGGCGGTGTACTGACTCCCTGCAATCAATATTGTGTGCTTTATCTTATGACTTCAGTGAAGGAGATGTTTCTGGCAGGTTCAGGTGCTTCTCAGCAGGGGTTTTTCCAGCAGCTCTGGCTTCATTTCACCAGCTCAGGCCTCTTGTTTTCACATCTGAGCTGCTTAAATTGAACCCAGAGTGCTCTAATGGGTGGGGATCTACAGATCGAAGAGGCCAGCGCAGAGCATTCGCATACGCTTTACGATTTCTTTGTGGACTGTGATGCATGCTTTGGATTGTCATCATAATTGGAATCGGCCTTTTCAAGCACACACGTCTTAGCATGGGAAACCAGATGTTTAACCCAAAAATCCCCTGCTTTAGCCTGTATTCGGATCCACTGTCCTCTTGGACCAGATGATGCAAAGAGCAAAGCAAAACACCTCCGATGACGCCTCCACCTCCTCTGATGACACTCTTCATATATTGAGTTTTACATTTAACCAAAGATCGTCAGTATCTTTAAGTGCCGGTCTGACAAACTCATATTGCTTCTATTTTTGATATGGCTGGAGAAGAAGCCTCTTTCTTGCAACTTGCCACTCGCCTTCAACTCCTGATGCATACAGCGGATGCTCAATGATGGCTGACAAGATAAAGTCTAAGACATTCAATTATGGTCACTCTTATCCATAGGTTACAATTTTTACAAGTTATCCATGTACTCAGCTGCATATTTACTGAGACAATTCTGGGTTAAGTACCTTGGCCAAGGGTACAGCAGCAGTTCCCCAACAGGATTCAAACTTGCAACCTTTCAGTTACAAAGCTCTCCTCCTTACCAGTATGCTAGACCACCAGTGTGGCACATTCCCACTAACAGAAATGCATTGGACCAATGAGCTCTGCTTTCTCATGACCACTTCACCACATCCTCAACAACCCAGTGTGTTGGTGATAAATCTTTCAGCCACCAAACCCAAGTGAAGTGACAGATGAGTTCAATCTGCTTTATACGTCATTTACGTTTGCAACTAGTTCTTGAAATACGGGGCACTCTGAGCTTTTACTGCCTTAATAAATTTGTTCATGCATCTTGAAACCTGCCTTAAAAAAGAAATATTTGCCTATTTTCCAGGGGAAAGGAACATTCTAGTTTTATCTTGAGATCGCCAGTGGTGAATTGGACCTTACAGAAGCAAATGCAGGGACCTTTTCCATTTGAAAAGCTCAACACAGAAATGTGTTACAAGTGTGTATTTAGAGATCCTCTTAAATGTAATTGCTGCTTAAAAAGTTACATCTCAAACTGCCATCAAAATCTGTGAACGCCAATCATCTTTACTACTTGTTTACATTTATTACTGGGTTTAGAATTATCTGAGAGAATGGCTTTTTACTGCTCCACAAATTTTGAACATGAATCTTATGGAAAAAAACAACAGAATACCTAAATATTAATGATTTGACAATTTATTTATGGAATCTACCATTAATGAAATCTGTGACACTGGGTTGACAATAAAAGTCTTCTCTGGTTCTCTGTATCCCCTCTCAGCACTTGTAAAGAGTAATGGATGTGTGAATGTTTGCTTTTCATTTAAATAATTAAAAAAGGGACATTTGCCTTTTTTATCTTAATGTCCTCAACACCATATTGTACCCTGGTGTCAGTCTGCTTTCACATAAAGTATCTTAGAAAAGTAGAACCCTTCAAAAAAAAAAAGAAGAACGATGTAAGTGCATTTTAAAACATTTTCTACATTAATTTAGAGCCTAGAAATACATAAAGAGTCCAACCACAGAAAAGTACACAACTGTCTTTGACGTGTCTTTCACAGATATTTTTGGTTATGTGTATTTTCTTATCTGTAGATCTGAGAAAAAAAATCAAACTCATCTCAGCACTGTAGGGAAAAAAGGAAGTTATGGTTTTAAACAACCATGAATTATTGCCCGCATCGTCATTTCAAGAGGGGGGCTTTACTATTGATGTGCATCAGCGCATCCTTCAGACACAGAGAGCTGAGCACACAGAGGAACACTTGGAGAAAAATCCAATTAAGGCAGAGACGTGAGAAAATCAGCAAAAGCGAAATACATAAACAAAGCTGTCTCTGTCACAGACCAAAACAAAATGCTAACAAGATGTGCCCATCTACGGGAACGCATCCACACTCTGAAGGATGCAGAAAAGTGTGACAACAATAACGCAGGATGGAAATAAATAAGTATACATAAACGTACATAGGTTTGGGACAAAAAAAACAACCAACTAGGTTCATTTCATTTCAGCACTGATGGATTGGTTTCCTTGGCTCCATTCACACACAGATGGGTATGCTAGTTCACCTAGCATACCTATCATCACAATGGGAGACAAAGTTAAAGCCCGTGTTGCACCTTAATTGTCTCTTAATGCATGCGTTTCAGGACACTCTCCCTCCTTGCCTACACAGTTCTTTCTGTCAAGCAGACATGGGCAGAGCCGAACACCAAGACGGAGAAAGGAGCCATTGGAAATAATTCCGGGGCTGGAAAACATGTCTCTAGCCACTCACCTTCTGACAGACTGCCTGTGCTTGCAGAATTCAGATAAGACCCGTGATAGAAGTGTTCACCGCTCGGGCAACAAGGAGGCCTGCTTCTCCACAGCAACTCTACCGCTTCTACAGCAAGTCTTTCCGCCCTAATGGGGCTGTGGGCAGATTCTCCATGGAGAACATAGGCCTTACTGAACACATCAACACTGCATACAATCAAAACAATGTTTGTTTTATGAGAGCTAACTATTCCTTTCAGGTGATGCCTTGGATTACACAGTGAGCACAGAGAGGGTGATGTGCTTTGGTTGAAATGGACATAACACTGCTGCATTCAATTAGGAATACTGCCCTTTCCTTCAGCCTTGAGTCTATGAATTATTCATTAATGCTACAGTCTACTGAAAGGATGTGTGTGTGTGTGTGTGTGTGTGTGTGTGTGTGTGTGTGTGTGTGTGTGTGTGTGTGTGCGTGTGCGTGTGTGCACGTGAAACCTGGTTATAGCCTTAATTGTTCAACATGTAGTCCTTCTCTCACCAGCTGACAGCACAGAACAAGGGTAAATGTTATGTGACATTCCTCTTGAATACAGAGAATTAAATAGCTCAAGTAAAAACATTTCACAATGTACCTAGCATTTCACACTGAGTTATACCACTTTACGCTGGATAACAATTCTGTACATTTGTAATAATACAAGACGCTGATGGACTGAAACAATACTGATGTACAATTACTCATACCTAAGTAATGAATTTAAAAATGCTAACACATTAAAATACACAGAATTAGCAAAAACAACATTTAATAATATGTAGAGTTTACATTTAAACCACAACATTTTTGTGCTCTGCATGACCACATGCAAATGTCCATAAGGCCATTGTGTCCTCAAACATTCTCACTGAGAGATACATTGCTCACAAAATTCAAAATCTGTTGAATGGTAAAACCCACATTGTACAAAATGACGTAGCTGCCCACATTAGCAACGGCATGTTTGAAATGGCCCCTTTTGCAGTACACAGAGCACACAGTTGTAAGAGACCCCACCACTACTACTGTTCCTCAGGTGGTAAAACCATGTAATTGTCGTTCGTTATTGTTCAACAGGCTACACCACGCATGAAGACCCAGGCAGAGCACCCCGGAAAGGCCCCGCTATTAACAGGAGGGCTGGGACTGGGATTACAGATGCTCACTGGACCAAGAAGGTCCGAGGCACCTGCCTGCGCTCTCAGAATGGTACTGCCAGGAGCAGGAACCCATTAAAATCACTCAGGAGGTCAGCGATACCGCAAAGTTAAATTAGACCGTAGCTAAACCAATCGCTGTTTCAGGGTGCCAAATCAAGGACAAATACTGACTGTGAGCAGGGGTGCTGAGACTAAGGTGGGTCAGGTACGGCAAAGTATTAATTTATGTGTTTAATTATTTTTATTCAAGTAAATTCCTGAGTTGGCTAGGGACTCGAGCCCCAGAGCCCCCACAGTGTCAGTGCCAACAGCAACCTATATGCTGGAATGCTGGGGTTTCCATTATTGTATATATTCAGCTGGAGATAAAACAAAGACTGGAAATAAACTGACATCCACTTGATGAGTAATCAGCAATGCCATATATAAAACCAAATAAAACCTTTTTTCCCCCCACATTTCTGGATTCTGATTTCATTTTCTGTTTTCACTTTCTGTACCTTTGGGAGATGTGCTATAAATGTTACTGGTTTCAGTGTTAACCTGAACACCCATCTTCAAGACCATACCTTACAGCGCTTCATAATCACTTAAGAAATGCAAACCAGTTTGCCAAAGTCCAAAGTGTTTCACATGGGACTGTCACCACTGTGACCCCAGCCACCTTCATGAGGTTTAGGCAGGGCTGAGACCTTCTGGCACCCCCACCAGCATGTTGTTCTTCGGAGAGCAGCTGTCGGGCTCCATGGTCATCACCTCGACAGAGTACCCATGAGCCTCTGCTGTCCAGGATCGATCCAAGTCCACCAGTCCCATGCACTGCTTACCTGGGAGGGGGCGACAGGGGCGAGAGGAGCTTTTCAGTGACAGCCACGGGGGTGCTGAAAGCAGCTGAAAGCTAGATTCGCTTCACCAGACTGCTCACTGGATCGCTTCAAATCTGCGGCTCAGGTCATTTTTCCTAAGTGATTCCTCCTGAGCCTTAGTGAAATCTGAACAGTTTATCTGCTTCATCTGCTCAGAAGGCCTGTTTGAGGCCCGAAAATCACAACGCTACCGAATTCAAGTAAGAACACAAGTCTGGCGGACATCAAAGCCGCCATCAAAGCCAGTCAGCATGTGCCAGCTGAGAAGCTGTGAGAGGCGTTTCACTGGTCGCCAAGAAGAGGGCGGAAAACTCGTGACAGAAACGGGATTTATTTGACTGCAGTTGAAATTGATGAGACCGTGGGGAATTGGGAACGCACTGAGAGAACTTCATTTTGAGTGAGAGCTACTGAGGTGAGCGGATATGTGCTTGCAGGCATGATCTGAGGGATTACTGTGCTTTGCATGGTGCACGATCGCCTTTCCCTCTCAATGATATATGAATAAACCGCGACAAGGTGCGGACAATCAGAGCCGGAGTCAGTTTCAGCAAGACCCACAGTGAGAGTCTTGCATCCCGCAGCTCTTTGGTGAATTCCTGCCTTTGATACCTCCCTTTGACCTCCTTACATCTTGGGCTCATTTCACTGGGGTGAAAAGGTGCGGCGGAGGTTCAGCTCATACCTATTAAGCGTCGGTCCGGAGGCAACTGGACGGCCGTCTGATCTGCAAACCTGCAGAGAATCATGTGTTCCTACAGGGGGGTAGAGAGGAGACTTTTACTCGGGGTCGCATTGCACAAATTATGAACGAGCCTTCCAAGGCGGACTCTCCACTCAGTTTCACAGAACGCAAACCAATGCTTTCAGCGTCCCGGTTTGAGTTTGGATCCTCGTGTTGTCAGTCACTCCTAATCCTTGCCAAGCACACGATCTAACAGTGCGAGTGGGCGGCTGTGCGCTGTGGCCTAACCGAGGCTGAGAAATCACCAGACTTAAAGGCAGATCAGCAGGACAGAGGGATGCACTCCAGAACTGCATTCCGCTTCCCAGCGGCAACTCAAACCCACGAGAACAGCGGTCATTTAGGCCTATTAAGTCTGTAATGGAGTCCATTTCTCACTCTGAGATCAGGAATCAACATCTTGGTAATGTGCAGCCATTTGGATTTGGCGGTAAATATCAATACTTCACCCTTAATGATCTGTTGCAGCGTTGTACCATTCGTCAGCATGCTGTCAGTCTCTTTAACTACGAGACTAAAAAAAACACGAATAATTTCAGTAGATGGGCACATTCCATTTAAACGGAGCTTAATTTCTTTCCGTGGTTACAGCGATGAATCCTCTCTGAGGTCAGCAGATTGGGAAGAAACTTTAAAAATCACTGACAACAAAAAAGTGTTTTACATAGACTCTAACCTTGAGAATCAGTGAAAAAACAGAAAATCAGTACTCTTCTGCAGGATGAATAACAAATTGCATGGCAATTGATTTGCTTAACAGAGGCTGATTGAGGTCGGGGAGCACTTTTGTGTTCAAATATTTTGTGCATTTTCCAATTAATTTTTCTGTTACCTCCAAGTACCCTTTTGTGCCACATCAACTGTTTGGACAGTATTGTCATGGAAACATTCCACGTGACCTTTTTTTCCTACAACCTCTTGCACTGAAAACTTTATGACTGCGAGCATATAGTGATTATTTTTTCACTCCCCCCCAAAGGTCAACGCAATGTCAATGGAATGGAAGAGGAGACCTGAGAGTCTTGTGAATCTGTGAGCTTGTGATTCCTGGGAAAGCTGGGTTCCCAGGAACTTCCAGGAAGAACACTATTTTGGAAGTGAGACAGTTTATCTGTAGATATACTAGGCACAAGCCTGAGAACAAAAAAAGATCTATTATGAAATGACACAATGGATAATTATCAGAAGTGAATGTGCCCCAACCAAATAAAAAAATAAGTCTGGTAAATGTGAGAGTGAGGGTGAGTCATTCACTGAAGACTAACGGTTACAGACTTATAGAGCATGGTTTATTTTGCTAATACCCTTTTTTACAGCAAACAGCAGTCATAATCATAATAGCTGCACAGTTAGCCGTTTAGCTGGTTTTAATGCATCTCAATTGCCCATGGTCTTTTAAGCACAGGCCTGACAGTTTCTGGTGAAACTGTTATTGACCATGAACTTGCCCTTACAGTAGCGAACAAAAGTAGATAGTGCAGGTGACAATGAGAACGTGACAGATTAGAAACAAGGTCAACATTAACACTCAGAAAAGCTGTTGGGCAAAAGTAATTCAGGATGAACTTGATGAATAGGTTTGAGGTTCAGGTAAGACTTCACTTAGGACAGGACAGTTTTGAATAGCTTTAAATGAATGCATGCTGGTAACTTCTGTTCAAAGCAGTCATTGCTATAAACATACCTTGTAACTCAACGTGTCCAAGAACCGCTTGCTGTAATCAGAAGGTGTGAACATGTTAGATGTTTACAAAATATCTTGAAAAAGATCACTCAATAACTGGATGAATATGATTAAACTAATTTATGTGTCACCCTGAACACCAGAAATATAAGGGTGACAGGTGATGGGACCACAGTCATTTTTTCATTCACTGGAAACAGCTCAATACACATACATATACTCAGTGACTGCACGCAACAAAACATATGAAAGCCTAGGCCACTGCTATCTACCAATCTCTCCCAGAAAGTGCAGTACATTTATAGCAAGGTCTTTTTGTGAGGCCTGGGAAATCCAGCTTTGTTTGTGATGTCAAGAAGTGAACAAGTGGAGCAGGAATACTCCATGGCTTGGAGCAAACTGCTAATCAACATGGCATCAAACCAGGAAAAGGTCAGGGGGTCTGCCAATGCCAAACTGGCTCTAATGTTTAACTTGGCCTCCAGCAGAACTGAAACCAAAGCACGTCTTCATGAGAACGCATTTCCATGATAAACAAGGGACAATCCAGTCAAATACCAACGAACAAACACTACGCTTTTGCACCCAAAAACATAACCAAAGAGCTCCAAATTCTATTTTGGGGAGTCTCTCTTGAGGAAGTTTAAAACACAAACAGCATCACTTCAGTGGTCAGTTGGTTAAACAGTGTTCATGCAGTAAGCTACTGTTGGAGACTACGCAACTACTGTTAGCACATGAACCTCATCTGCTGAAAAGGGCAAACATTTCCATGCGCATGGCTAGACTGCAGGTGAACATTATAGCCAAACATTATTTTTTTACATTATTACATTATTGGCATTTAGCAGATGGTCTTACCCAGAGCGACTTACATCAGTTACAAAGTTATCCATTTAAACAGCTGGATATTTACTGAGGCAATTGGGGGTTAAGTACCTTGCCCAAGGGTACAACAGCAGTACCCCAGCAGGGAATCAAACCGGCAACCTTTTGGTCACGAGTCCTGCTCCTTAACCACTATGCTACACTGCCGCAAACACATTAGGCCATCCAGTTCTGACCTGAACTCATAGTAATCACATGTGCTAGGAGGGCTAAGAGACAGAGAACAATCAGTGGCATGTTATCAGGGAGTTTCTAACAGAGTGTTTACCACTATTCTGTTTCTGACGAGCCTCAGCGGTTCACACTGTCAGCAAGAGCACTCAGTTTTTCCTCTGAAGGAGTGTATGGGGGTGGATGGTTATCCTCTGGAGCCCACAGAGAGCTTGTTTTTGCATGCGCTGTGGTGAGAGGGAGAGACGTACCTCCTGGGGAAGGTGAAGCGGACGGTGTTCTGGATGAAGCCGTAGCAGCAGGGGCTGATGACGAAGGAGGCTCCCGCCCGCACACAGTGCTCCATCACCATGTCCGTAGCCACACCGCACGCATGCAGAGCCACCTGCAGGCACGCATCACACGCGCTCTCAGTGGGGCGCCGGACTCCAGCGTTTCATCTCACAAGCCTTACAGTGCGGGCCGGACTGTCACAAAACTCTCACTGAACCTCGGGTTATTACATCATAATAGAAACATCCTCTGAGTGGTTTGGTTTTTACTGTGGCGTTTTTTGTGCCTTTGGAGATAAGCATATTGGACAAGCTTAAAATGCACATCAGCGCACATCACGGGGTAAACACTGGAAAGGCAGTGTGAAAACTACTAGAGGATGAAAAGAAAACTGGATCCTGTTAGTGACTTATATCTCCCTCAGTGAGAGCAGTGTCATCACCCTGCTGTGACTCCCTCAGTGAGAGCAGTCTCGTCACCTGCTGTGACTCCCTTAGTGAAGGCAGTCTCATCACCTGCTGTGACTCCCTCAGTGAAAGCAGTCCTACCCCTTAGCTGTGCCTCTTTCAGTAAGAACAATCTCTTCCCACCACTGTGACTCCCTCAGTGAGAGCAGTGTCTCGTCCCCCAGCTGTGACTCCCTCAGTCCTGATTCCAGGAGAGAGGCATTCAACGCCTCCTGAACGCCAGCCAATTTAACATCCATTAACCTGACCATCAGGAGTTTTTCCGAGAGAAACGGCAATTTTTCAGGGGAAAGTGTTGCCTCTGTCATGAGTCTCTGCTATTGTGAAAGTATTTGCACCTAGGAATCTGGAGACCTGGCATCAGTACATAGACTTATATTTTAATAATAAAAATAAAATGTATATTATTGCTGTAAATGAGTTTAATAAATAAATGGGTTTCTGTAGGTTTTGCAGATTGTAGCATATGTTTCTATTGTGTCTGTTGTGACATTATATCGAATACATGGAAGAATTTACACCCCAAATGGAAGAATCATGAAATTCTCCGTATTAAGAATTAAAATCATTTTCATTTAAACCCAGTATGAAAACAGAAAAAACATTTGCATTTTCAAACATCAGCAGCATCCAAATCTATGAGCTGCTATGAATTTCATTCTGCTCTCCCTGCACATGACAAAGAAATGCTTAAGAGCTTTCTGTCCCAGTTCAGTCAGTACCCATATCCCAGTCTTGCAGCATCATGCAGGACCATAATGTGGAGAAGTCGTTCATTATAACTGAGACATCTCAGCAATCTCTCTAATCTTCAAGCGTAGGCACAGGGCTTAAAGTATGCATCAGTTTTATTGGTATTAAAAATGAAGAGATTTGTGAAAATCTCCCCTTGATAACACACAGAGGGTAATTCGATTCTGCTAATCATGAAAATTCACATTTACTCTATCACTTGCTTCTCTAACTTTAAAATACTGTTGACCATTTTTATCATTTAATTTATTCGTATTCATTCACATAGCTCTGGCTCCAACTCATGGGTTTTTTTTCCAACTCACTGAGGTTCCAACTCATCAGTTTTTAGCCAACTTAAACACCGGTAAAATATACTCAAATTCTTCGATGCACAGTATATAAATCACGGTGTTATAATACAAACTAACACACATCAATAATAATAATCATAGCCAAATGATAAATTTGAGATATTGTGTTACATGCACGTGTCAGTCCTTCCACGTGATGTCCTGCTTGTGTTGTTTTTGTTACCTGTCTGTCAGTGGGGTGTGTCATTTTTTTGGTTTTTCTTGCGTGCATGTGCTTTTGTTTTTGTTTTCAGCCATCGCCCCACCTCCTGTCCTGCCTATCTGCCCTGCTGCCACACCCACCACCTGAAGCCCATCCTGCACACCTGTTCCCTGTTGTGTCATCATCAGTCTGTGTATTTATACCCCTCTATCTGCCCTGTTTCTTTGCCAGTTCGTCACAGTGTTTCAGTCTGTTTCGTTCCCACCTGTTTGTCATTTGCTTGCTCTTGTTTTTTTTGACTCTCTGCCTGTTTCGTTGGATTTTGACCCTTGCCTTGTGTTTTGGATTTTCTGCCCGTAGATTTTCTGGTTTTGACTTGGACTGTTCTGTTACTACAATTTTTGGATATCCTCTAATAAATGCCTGGTTTGCCATCCCGGTCTGTGTCTGGGTCCTTCTACCTGAAAGCCTGACAGCACAAAAAACATCTGAAATGTACACAGCATCTCTGTATCTTTGCCGGTTACATTTAGCTCATTTCAGTTACACCTCAGCAGGTGTCATAGCACCTGTAGGTGCTAATAATAAACACTGAAAAAGTTATATAATGAATAAAGAAAAAAACATGAGAGAGGAGGTGGTTCAAACTCGCTAATTAGAAAAACCACACACATGCTGGCTTCGTACGCTCAGTCTGAAACATTCTTTATTCCTCTTCCATCTCTGGAACTAAGTGCAGGCTGTGATAATGAGGCAAAGATGGAAGTCCACTATGCCAAAAGGTCTGAAGAATTAGTTTTGCAAAGCTACAGAAGCCCTGCAAAGCCAAAAAGGATCCGTGTGTTCTTTTACAGCAAGCAAAGAAGCCTCGCGTTCTTGCGAATGTTAGTCGCACAGCAGAGGTAGAAGCCCTGAAAAGCTGCGATATGGCTGTCTGAGTACGGAAGGGAAAAGGCAAGCGTTCCACAGAGAAACGTGAAAAATGAAACGTTTATTAATTCATTTTTACCAAGGTTGTAATGAATGATGAGAGCTTCTACGGGACTGAGCGGTGTTACAAAAACAGCTCTCCTTATTAGACTCATCGGTCTTTTACACAATTTTCTGCCCCTGCTGAAGAAGGGGGAAAAAAAAAAAAAAGAAGTTTGCCGGTGTGAAACTTTCACAGCTCATAATTAACTGGAACAGCTACACAGCACTGGCCTTGAATAAGAGCCCTGGAACTAAACCGGAGTTCATTTTTCAGCGCTACTGAGCACAGCGATGGCCATTCATTTCCCTCTCGTATGAAAAACACCACATTTCCCCCTGCCCTGCTAGAGCAGTATTTCCCTGAAATACCACACAGTGAACCCACGTGTTCCTCTTAGAGGCTGGTGCCCAAACAATAGATTTCTGGTAATAAATCACCTCTGGCTTATGATCATCCCATCCTGGTTTACTATTGCTAAAGCAATTTATTGGTATTGTTTCCAATTCGGGCTGCGAGCTCGGTTTTACACGTTACAGCAAGCAAGCCAATAAAAGCGGCCTTAATCCTCCTGCACCTGTCATAACGATCATTAACACATGATGGCTGGCGGTGTTTCCACCGACGCGGCGCCAGAGTCAGCCAGCTGTGAAGCAAGCTGGTCGTTTAGACTGTGTAACCTCTAGGGGCTCGACCGTAATGAGAATCGAGCCCTGATCTCCTCTGGGGGCAGACAAGGGTGTTAGCGCATCAACTGAGCGTCAAGCCCTCGGACCGCAGAAGAGAGCGGCCGCTTTGTGTCGTTTGCATGCATGCTGCAAGGAGCAGCTTCACGTGTGTCAGGCGGATATTTTTGCCTGTTTGGCCTGTGGCTCCACCGGCTGTAGAGCCTGGGTTAGCGGTGCTATTTTATCAGAAAACTCTTTCCATCCCAGAATGCACCGGGCTGTTAAGCTGACCTTGCATCGGTCAGTGCCTCTGTATACCTCATCCCCCACTGCCACGCACGAACACATACTCTCTAACACCCGTCTGCTATTCCACGCACACCTGCCCCGCTCCATTCAAATACGAGAACAGAGTCGCTAAATATAGCCGAGGCAATATTTAGCATCATTAAGCTAATGGCTCTACAAATGAACCCATATATAATACATAACTATATCAATCAGAGTGATTCCGTGTGCTTAAAAAGCAAAGGCTCAAAGACTCATTCATGCTTCTGACTGTGTCTGTACTGGTGTGTTTCTAGGCATATGGGAAAGCTTTAAAATCTAAATTCTCATCACGCAGAATGCATGATGAGAAATATCGGAAATAATTCCACAAGACCTTCCTACATATTGCATAGCCGAGTGCAGGAAACAAGATTCATGCGCAAAACACACCTCCTCGGTTAAGCCAGTGTTGTGTGATTTCATAAAAGTGGAGCAGGTCTCCAAGGAATGTTTACTGGAACAATGAGCACTTCTAATTAAAGGAGGTACAAATACATGCCTATTTGTCTCAGCAACCAAACAACAAACCTACAGCTTTTTTCCTCAGCTCCCTGCATTGATTCCCAGAGTTCAGTCACGGAAGGTTCCATTACCCTGAAACTAAATGTGTACACAGGTAAGAGCACACCCACTTCATAATCTACCTATGAACGTGCCAAAACGGATTTCAATTCATCTCAGCCTATTAAGAGACTTTGGCTCTGGAACATATGCACGACCGTAAATCTGTTTCGCTGTAATAAAACAACGTATGTAATTTGTCACTAATATAGCTCACTTACACACTAATTAGGCGTCAGGCTCGTGAGCCTGGATCCTCACTTCTGAGCCAGTTCTATTCGAGTCGCGGGCTGAGAAGAATTTCAGAGGCGCAGCTGGAGTCAGCGGTCTGCCACTGAGGTTTCCCGCAGCCGGGACTCCGCCGCTGTTCTGAGAGATACTCTCGTACTGGCGCACCTCTTTCGGCAATTTGAAATGAAACTGACCCCCGTGTGATCCGCACGCGCACTGTGCATCCACATAACAAGAGCTGCCGTCTGTCACGGCGCATCTCGCTACAGAGGAACAGCGGGAACGGAGACGCCGCCGCGGGAGTCATGAATAACAACTAAATGAAAAATATCTACGGCGATAAACAAACCGCACGGCAGCCTGGGCTTAAATATTTTCAAAATAGACACTGAACTTTCAAAAATAAATGAAAAAAAAACAATTCCCGAAGCACGGGCATGAGACCATATCCAAAGAAAACAACAACCAAGGGGGAGAGGTCCTCTGCTGTTATTTTTGAGGTCAGACGCCACACACCCCTGCACACTCTTGGGGTGCAGCACGAGGTAAGCTATCTTGAGGGAGGTTGGCACAAGGTAAAACCGCTCTCACAAAGAGAAGGGCACTCAGAGTTTATGCTTTGATGCAGCAGGCTACTCCCACAAAGGATACCAAAAAAGGGCTGTGTGACGGCCAAGGGAAGGTGCTCCTGAGTAATGAAACAGGCTGACATCTCTAGAACGTCTCTAGAAGGTCTGCAGAACGTCTGGAGAATGTCTAGAGGACATCCTGAGAGGGAGTGTGGTATCAGGGCACCGGAGAGTGCCACTGGGTGAGAGCTCGCCTACCTTCCTGAACAGAGGTGAGTGCAGCCAGCTCTGTTCCTAACCTCATACATCAGAGTGACAGGACCACTGGGGAGAGCCCTCAGATCACTGAATTTTTTTTTGTTGTTTTTATCACCGAGTACAATCAAAGTTATGACAACAGTCTTGTGACACCAGTGACCTGTTCTATAAGGGGAAAAAATTGACTGTAACATCCACGATGTCTCGTCACAGAGCGGTTTTCCCACATGCAAAAACCTTTTTTCCCCCCCCTCCCTAAAGGAACAGTATAATCCGATCTGAAAGCTTCTTTTCACGTGTGCTGTAGGTGGCTGCTTCTGTATGTGGACTGTGTCACTTAAGCTTGCAAATCTGAATTCAAGAAACGCACACACAAAACCCGGGAAGGAAAAGCGCACCACAGAACTGAGCCGTGCGCACACGCCAAACCACATGCATGCAGCTGCAATTCCAGCGGTGGCTCTACTCACCCCTACTTGAAAGGGCCCGGTGAAATTGTCCAGATTTGCCTGGATGAAGCCGATGTTTGTGAGGCCCAGCTCCGCGCTTCTGCTCTGAGCCCGCACCAGCGACTCCTCTTTATTCTCAATCAGCACCACCTGAAATCGATACAAAGAAAAAGACAATCCAAAACTCGGTAATCATCTCGCAGACCTTAGCTAATGCCCCGCTGTAATAACCTCAGGGACTCTGGGCAGACCCTTTCATGAACTTTCATTGAGAGTGTCAGCTTCTGTTGGACATACTTGGAAAAATAATGCAGAAATAACAATATGATAAACCCATCGGGTAGCACCAGAATGTATTCACACTGAGTGTAATCGTGCAGTCATGTGTAATAATGACACAGTGTAAATATGTTGTTTGTCTGGAGGCGAACATGTAGCTGGAGTGTGTTATGTTCTGGAAAGGCATGCAGTGAGACAGCTTTCTGCTTCTGTGGCTGCTGGAGCCCAGCCCGGGACTCTGTGGTGAGAAACGGTCACACAGTGGCTTGTTTTCGTGGTTCCGGTCACTTGCGGTGAATGGGCGTTCTCAGCCCGGTGGAGGCCACAAAGGGAAGGAGCTTCGACCGAAGCCTCACCTGGCACTCAGGTAGGGTGTGAGCGAGAGCTATCCCAACGTGCCCCTGAAAAAACAAACACACACATACACACACGCACACACACACACACACACGCACGCACACATACAAAAAATAAAAGACGGCCTTCAAAGAAGAAATCAAAGCAGTTCCGATTCCAACTCAAGCTTTCTCTCAAAATATTGACCCATTACTCACGCTCCTCTATGGATGAGAACCTCTCACTTGAAAGACTTTTTTTTTCTACTGGCACTTATTTGCGCGCCGCATATCAAGAGAGCCGACAGAAGTGGACTGCAATGAGGGGCCGCGAGGGGGGGGATTCGGCATCTGCCGAAGTATGCTCCCGCATTCACGAGACAGACTTACACCGCCGCTGCAGAAATCCACCACCCTGTCTCCAGGTCGGGCCAGCCTCGTCACCATGGCAACCAGGTTGTTCAACTGTTGCCGCTTCCTCACCGCCCGGGCGTCTGACATTTTCCCTGAAATTAGAAAAAAAACGAGTCAGCCGGGCCCCCGTAGTGAAGGGTTCTGCAAGTGACTGACAGCTTGCTAGAGAGAGGCTCACCCTGCTGGCTTCTAGGGGTGCATCTCTGAGGAAGGTGATACAGGTGGCACCTTTATTTATTTTGGCTTCACACATCTCAAGAACATCAACCAGTATTACATGCAAATTAATATCAACTCTGACAACCTGTAACCGAGACCTAATACCTGTACATGGACAAAAAAAAAACACGCTTGTCTGAGTTAACAAAAGGAAAAACAATCACTTACGTTTTTAGACAGGCTCATGTCTGGGAGAAGATCGCCCTGGTTCTCAATTACGGAAGGCGGCCCTGGAATGGCCATTGTCTTTATTTTGTTTGATCTCATATTACAAAGCCTTCCACAGACTATGAGGAAACGGCTTTGGTAACCAGAGAGCAGCTTTCCTCTGGCTCTGCTCTTGGATGTGCGTATTCACGGCTCACGGCTAACGCTAACATCACGCTAAATTGGGTGGCTATGGCTCACGCAGCAGCCTTGCTTGCGCCTCAGCTCCACCTGCTCGCCACCCCCCGTGGGCTGGGATACGCACCCCCCCCAGCCAGAGCGTAAGCCCGCGGGTGAGCCGAGGAGCGGATCAGGCGCCCTGGAGCAGCGCCATCGGGACGCACTTATTAACTCCCCGCTCATCCCCCCCCGAACGAGCCCCAGGCCTTGCTCCCGCCGTCCCGGAAACCATAAATCACCCCCGATGAGCGTTTCATTGGCCCCCGTGTCACGCTATAATATCCACCCCGCCGGAATATCAGAAACACATTATCACTGCCCTTCCCTCCCCGTGCACACGGCCTCCACAAATTGATGTACGGCCGACGGAGCGGCGAGAGGAGAGATGGGTATTCTCTCCACGCCGGCGCGGCTAAGGACTCTCTCAGCGGCGTTGTTCTTTCCCGCTCGCGCCGCTCATTGTTAATGACACCCTTGCTGTCAAAGGCAACTTAAAACCGCACACAAAGGAAAAAGCTTTCACGAACAGTGGGACGCAGTGATCATCCCAACTTCCCGCTCGCGAAAGTTTGTCAGGTTGAATGTTCCTTTTTTCACCACAGACCATCGCGCTCCTGGGAGACCGTCTGAGCGGAATATCAAAGCCGCCCGTCTTTGTGCTAATATCAAAATGGGGTCTTTGTGCTATCGGTCCATGTTTGGCTGTTTTGTTTCTTTTAAATTCTCGATTGTATTCCCACTCGGCTGACGTTCAGTAAAGAAAGCACATCCACGAATACAAATCTAAGAACGTGATGAATGGAAAAAATTCAGCAATGCAAGAACACAAACAGGAGTGCCAAGCCACACTTTGCAATGGGTCTACCAAATACCCACAGTCTTGTGGAGCGCCCAATCTCTGCAGAGGAACAAAAAAAAAACAATCCACAAGAGTCATCTGAACCCCTGCCAGGAACAGGGAACTAAGAGGAGGAAGTAAACCTGATCCAACAAGAAGGGAGCTGCGTCTTATCATCAGGCTGCAAATTATAGTTATTCCCCAGCCTGCAGTCCCCAGGCCAATGGGTTTCCATTAAAAAGGTTAATTTGGGGCTTCCTGGTGCGCTGTGACAAAGGCCAGGAGGTAAACCGCAAAGCACTCAAAGTCTGACTCACTGCTCTGCCCCGGCTTAGATCAGGTCGGGGCCTGCGAGGAGAGAGCGCCCACCGAAAACGCTCACAGTGGCACCCCAGGCCCCCCCTCCCGTCCCAGGCGGCAGTTCCCCCCCCCGCTCTGCCAGCGTGCCCCGTAATTACGGGTGCCCGAAACTGGCCTTCCACCCCTTTCATGTGGCCACAGGACCAAGTGGAAGTGCTGCAGCCTCCCTGCTCGTCAGCCGGCTCTGCCCGCGTTCTAGTAACTCCAACCCTGCAATTTGAGTTATTCAAAACCCGCAATTTCCAGCCCCGCCGCTCTTAAATAAAGGAATTTGCTTCAAATAAAATCCCTCTCATGAGCAGGACACTTGTCGGACAAGAAAAAAAAAAGCTAAACACTGATATTTAACAGGAATGCAGGTGCACAGATGCTCAGACAATGCGCTGGATGTTCAACCGAGAAGGCCGCGTTCACCTGAGACGTGACATCACAACAGCCAAGGAATGCCAACTCGGTGTAGAGTTTTTCCCCAGTGTGGCCTTTTGTAATTCACTCTGAATGCTGGCGATGTACCCAAAAAGACACTGTCTGTCTGCCTTTGGTCAAGTGCTTGAAAAATCATTCAGACAGCTTAACCGAGGCCATTTCACTCCATTGCCTCTGCGGTCTGCTTTATGATGAGAACACGGGGGTGGTTGTTTTGGCAGGGAGGGAATCGCCGAGCCTTCTTTCAGCATTATCTGAGGCCCTACAGGGTCAGACTTTTCAGCGCTCCTGTTTCAAACGTCTCAACACCCAGTGCAAGGTGGCAGCCGTGTCCCTACTGTGCGAGTGTGAGCTTGACCTCAAACTCCGGGGGGCGTTTTTGCAAGCCCCCGTCTGGGAAGGAGACACAACGCCCTTGCACCGCAAGGTGACGGGTTTGAGAGAGCACGGCCCCGCGGCTGCTGGCTCTACAGGAGTGAGAGCTGTTTTTGGAACGGCGCTAGGAGTGTGCAAACCGCAGCCTATCTTTAGCATTCTGGACCGCGGGCGGTTTAATTCCCTCTGTTGGCAGGGGCTTGTGGGTACGCATGACCGCA
This sequence comes from Megalops atlanticus, assembly GCA_019176425.1. Lineage (NCBI taxonomy): Eukaryota > Metazoa > Chordata > Actinopteri > Elopiformes > Megalopidae > Megalops > Megalops atlanticus. The sequence continues at coordinate 8,055,056 of CM032894.1, read as the reverse complement.
CCTGAGTAATTCTGGCTCGGATGAAGGAGGAGTATAATTAACTTAGGTAGCGCTAAATCGTTGTCAGAAACTTGTCAGGATAGCCCCGCCTCCAAAACCTAGAGCGCTGGTGCTTTCCAGTGTACGACGCTCTTGTGTGTGGCGATTCGGCGAGCCCGCGCAATTTAATATCTCAGCCATTAACTGGAAGTAATTAGACAGAACGCATTACTGGTAAGCCACCCGAGTTAGCCATTTATCTCGGTGTAACTGGCAAGCGAGCAGAATGGGCTGGAACAGTCTGCTATCGCGTTTCTTTTTCCTCGCAACATGAGGTCATGAAAACCACACGTATTTAAGAGTCTGCTGATCCAGGCAAGAATGTGCCGCTTTCCTTTCCCATGAGAGCGTGCCAAGTCCCATTCTCCCGCATCCAAAGCCACGCTCCGCAACTGGGAAGCCAGAACTGGACGTTCCACTGTTGCTTTGGCACAAGCGCAAAGAATTTTATGTCTTAAGACACCCATCTTGATTAAAACCACAATAAACCCATTTCGAAAAACCATCAAGGTCCATAGAAGAAGGAAGGCTTCCAAATCGAGCCCTGGCCAGGCCATGTTTTAAACAAATGCCTTTGAAAACAGTGTGCGACACAAATAGAGCCCCTTATCAGGGGTCTTTATGAAGTTATCTTATTCTCCAGCAGGGGATTTAGTCAAGCCTGCTCAGAGATTAAGTTCCTATTGACAGAAAATACAACCCAGCCTTCATAAACACCTCACTGAAGAGAACTGTTAATGCAGTGGAAACACAGCTCAGTCATTCTGTTCATGTAAATGGGATTTCCCATGCAAAACCCCCCCAAACAGACAATAGCGGAGGAATTCTTCTACAGTTTATGATTATTGTAACTGTGATTATTATAACTGCGATTACCACAGACTGCATCACACTGTGATCTCTCAAAGGCCCTCTACAGAAGGAAGGAGCCTGCCGTGACAAATGACTGGAGGAGAGAATGGCGGAGAATAGTTACATACCTCGCCTGTGTAAGACAGTCAATAAAACAACAAAGACACACAAGCTGGAGCTGAGGAGATGGTAGAGTGCCTGGCTTCCATTTACAGACATACATAGTACATGCATTCAAAGGCATATTGATGTAAAGACTTATGCTTAAATGCTTGAGTTTTTTTTTCTTAGACACATATAAATCATCAAGTTGATGCTTATGTATGACTTTCTTTCCAAAGAAAATTTTTAATTTGAAAAAATATTCTTGGCTGTTCTGTAGAATTTAAAATATAAGATAGTTTTGATTTGTATATAACACTTTTTTGGTTACTGCATAATCACATTTGTGTTGTTTTGTAGTTTTGATGTCTTTACTATTATTCTAAAATGTGGAAAATGGTAAAAATAAAGTAAGAAAAGTGAGCCCAAACTTTTGACTGGTACTGTGTACCTGTATAATACCTCTTTAATGGAGGATAGTCTGCAGATCCAGGTCCACTCCAGGAGGGTTCAAGTTCAGCAGCAATTTAAAAACAGAGTGACCTCAGACCAGAGCAGCATCAACAGTGTTACCAACAGGCACCGCTGTCAGAACCAGTGCCACACAGCTTGTGTCATGGAATGGCCTAATCATGTGATCACATGGACATCTGCAGAAGGTTAGAAAAAAGCCTCCAAGAATTTCAATACAGTTTCCTTCAAAGAGTTATCCTATATAATGATAAATGTATATGCTCAGAGAAAAAAAACATAGCACTCTAAACAATGACATTACTGCATGAATGGCAATAAGTCAAGCTTATTTCAGATGGCCTGCACAACAGTGAAAGATGAGGGAAGGACCCTGCAGGATCCTGAGTTGCTGCTACACCCACTCCTCTAATGCAGCGGAGCATGGGCCTCACCCAGTCAGGATGGCACAGTCACACACAGCACAAGCTGAGGGGAGGGCTGCGCATTTCAAACAGTGCGATATTCAAATGTCTCAGGGCTCCTGCAATCCAGCATTTGAATATCAAGCCCCTGTTTTTTCTCCTCCAAGCATCGTAACAAACCCACAGTTTGTTTTATTTTTCTGTGAAAATAATGACTTGCTGCTCATAGATTTGTATTCACTCATACTTTAAAACAGGAAAATGAATAATATCAATTGATTACCTTGCTTTATGCAGGGCTCATGGACTCCCCTTCATGAATACTGACAGGAGAGGATGAAGCATTGACTTTTTTTATTATTATAAATTAACATGCGTCTGAAGACTGAGCCAGGTAACCAACTGGAGAACTCACAGTGAGCTATAATCAAACACTGTTGGACCCAAAAACCTTTCACATTTGGTATACCCACAGCATTCAGATGCACCCCCGCTTGTGCTCAGAAACCATATATTGGGGCTACTCTAAAACTCTGGGGACTCCGTTTTTGCCCTCTCCCAAAGAGGTGGACTTAAGCAAACGGTTTCTTCAACAAAAGCATTCTGTACAAGAATTTCTGCAGCTGATGGTTGCTGGAGAGCTGCATTAGTGATGTGATTCTTCAATAAATCGCCTGTAAAAGGTGCCTGGCCACTCGAGAAGCAGACTGCAATTTCACTTTCTGCTCTCCTCTCGCCAATACCAATGACCCACTGCTAAGATGTGAAGAACAAAACAGGTAATTGCTGGATAGTCCAGAAATTAGTCAATGTTTGGTACAGCATTTTCTATGCTATCTGACAATAAAGAAGGCAAAAGAACATTGCTAATTACTGAACGCTGTTGAAATAATTTACTCTACAAATCTTAGTATTTTGCATTAGCTGTACAGGGGCGCAAGGTGACCCCTGAGCCATGCTGGCCCAGAAGCACAGAGTAGACCGTGCATGTAGCAAGATTTTGCTGCAGTTCCCCCATTTCCGGGGGTTTCAGTGGTTACATTTTAAAACACATGCAACCTTGCTATGTGCGTGTGTGCATGTCTGTTAATTTGCGTGCTGGTATGTGAGAGCACGTACATATCTGTGCGCTTGTATGTGTCTGGGAGGGTGAGGTCGTTGAAGAGGCAAACCACGCGTCTCCCTCCAATGATAACACGTCTGCTTGCCGGTGTAGGATTGCGAGGAGAAAGAATATCAGCCGCCCTTCCCCACGCGGATTCTGAAGACGTGCGAGACGGGGCCCCGGGGGGGGGGGGGGGTGTGTAAACGGCAATGGGCAGGAGCGGCAGCCAGCTTTCCCACCGGCCCGGGGCCCGGAGAGCGCCGATGCTGCTGCAGGGCCTTCATCACACCAGCATATCTCCAGCCCTCAGCCCCTGAAGACAACTTCCCAGTCATCAAAATGTAAACAGTGCACTGCTGCGGAGGGGGGCTGTTTGTATCCCTGAGAAATGGCATACTTGTTCAGCTCACTTTGAGGCAGGAAAAACAAAGCCCAAGACAATACTGAATTTTTGATATACCCATCTAAACCATCTAAAAACTAGTATACAAAAATAAGAAAGTATACTGCTGTGTGTACCATATGTTACAGATTTAGATGGTGTACATTATTCTCTATAAGAATGGACATGTATTAGCAATCACTCAGCAATTATCTCATGCTAATCGGCCTTCAGGCGTTTACTTAAAATCGTTAATCAAAAATCAATGGGGTATTTCACACCCGGAATCTTTATCAATTTGTTATGACTAGTAAGCATATAACCTAAAGGCGATCTAAGAAGTGCAGTTCTAGGCTCCTGAGTGGCTCAATCAGTAAAAGCGCTTGCTGTCGCAAGTGTAAGTTTGAGCAATACGGCCCAGGGTCAAACTCAGCTGCGTCATACAAGCTGTGTCCTGGTGACTGGCAGTCCACAGCAGCGGAACAAACCGGCCTTGTTCCGCTGAGGGATATAGGGAGGGTAGGTTGGCCAGAGGCTTAGTCTGCTCAATTGCTCATCAGCGACCCCTGCTGGTCGATCGGGCACCTGCAGTTCTCCCCGCATAAGGCTGCGCATGAAGCGTCCTCCTCAGACTCACGTCTGCGCAAGCTTAGCATGGGAGCTGCAGTGTGTAAAGAGGTTGACATCACGCGTTTCGCAGGAAGGCACGCGTTTGTCCCACCCTCCCATACTGACAGCAGCGGCTGCAGCAACCGGGACAGCACGTCCAAGGACACAACTGGGCATTCCAAACTGGGGGGAAAAGGGAGATAAAGTGTCGAGCATTCCAACAAAAAAGAAATGCAGATCTGTTCAAATAGCTTTTATAGCAGACATATGCAGACCTGTTCAAATTGCTTTTATAGCACAGATATATCTGTAAGGGTGAGGCCCTGTATTCAATTTCACATTTGTTAGCAACACATGTGCATCACCCTCAAGCTTCTCAACACTCATAAAATCACACATTCACACATATTAGCTGTGGCACTGAAGACATACTGCTCATAAAAGAGATGCAGGCACTAGAGGTATGGAATCCATGATGAAGTCCATCCATTTAAAAAACATTAGTGTTATGAGGCGGCCTACAGCAGAACAGATGCATTAGGCGTTGGCGGTGAACAGGCAACCAACAGTTACGCTCTACTTCAGATTCAATGTAACCTGAATGGACTTCTACCCTTAAGTCTGAAAAACAACTGTAAGCAAGTGGTTCTTTTTTTACTTACAGAAGCCTGATGGTTGCTAGAAATACTAAAACTTACTGCTTACTGCTTAAGTCTGTACTTAAAATTAAGAACAAAGTTTACTGTGGCTGATGGCTGAGTATGAGCTGAAACAAACAGTCCCAAAAAGAGCTTACACAAGCAAACATACTACAGCATGCAATTGCATATGCAAATAATGAATACATGAACTCTCATAGGATGACTTATTTTTAGCTTTAAAAATCTTAAAAAAAAAAAAAAACATTAATTTATTCTTGTTTGTTGGACAGCGTGTGATATGCTAGGCACGGCTGAACCGAGAATTCCCGTCACCGTTCCTGTAGCGGGCAGACTGGGACTTGCACGAAAGTCACATGACTCAAAAGGCACCTTCAGCATCACGCTATAGTGTGACAAGATGCTGGCAGACGGAGTGATTTTAAATAGCAAAATATCTGGCTGGCAGAGCTTGATTAATCCTTTGGCACCGGGATGGCAATTTCAGAAACTCTTCCCCACAATTTAAAATTTTAAATGGCTTACTGGCAGGGGCCACAGCAGCAGAAAGTATGACAGGAGCAATGCAACTCACTTACGACCATATGTTCCCCATTAAGCATTCTATAGACCGTGGAAAAAGCCTCCTTGGCACGCTGAAGCCTGTGTTGACAGTAATCTATAGACTTGCAGTCCTCTTCATTCTCGGCATAATCGTCTTGCTAAAGAAAAGCCATGAACACGCTACCATAATCGAACACAGGCTAATGGCAGAGAGAAGTGGTCTAAATGGGACCGCAAGCTGACCTTGATTGTTTTTTGGGCTTGGGAGAAAAATGAGAAAATCTTTCCTCGTTTTAATGCGTTGATGTTCCCTTTGTGCGTGCGTGTGTGTGTGTGTGTGTGTGTGTGTGTGTGTGTGTGTGTGTGTGTGTGTGTGTGTGACAAGAAAAATTATGATGGAATTCCACTATAAACCACAACAGCGCTGTTGTAAATTTTGTGTCCGGTGATATTTCAGGGTGTTGTTTGGTTTTAGAAGTCGATTTCACAGTTTCACATTTCTTACAGGTTTCATATTTAATAGTCTACACCTACTGTCAGCTGCATCCAAACCACAATGTTCCAACTCACGAGTATGCTAACCATTAAGCCCTTCCTTCATTATACCACAGCCCTGTCTCTTCTCGACAGTTCCTGTACATAGATAGCATCTAAATCCTGACCTTGCTGGGAGAATGTATAAGGAAAGGTAAAATGAGGGCAAATAAGTGGGTTTGAGAAATTCCCTTTCCAAACTTCACATCTTTTCTGACAGCACAACCCAACAGAGAGCCAAGTCATTTCATTCACTCTGAAACGTGGTACAACGCTCGTGCCGTTCACTCATTTTGTGCTTCAGTCAGTGAGACGTTCCTCTGGGAAGGAGAGGTGATGACAACCTGCCCAACAGTAACAATGAAATAATAACCGGAAAAAAAAACCTCACCGCATTCACCGCGTTAGGAATGTCTGTCAAAACATTGCGAGGAAACCCTGCAGCAAGTGCACCAAAACTCCACCCAAAACACATCAGGACTGATGTTTCCATTCATATTTTCCCTTCATTTACATGGCGAAATATTTTGAGTATTCAATAGTCTCTTTCAATTCCCTAACATTACATTATAAATGTAAATACTGAATCCTCATAAAAAAGGTGATACGACATTGTATAAAAAGCAACATAGTCTTCTAAGAATGGATGCAATTAACAATTATAATGTCAACATAATAATAACCACACCGTACATATCATCTCCATTTTGAAAGCTTAAATGAAAGATAAGGGACATTTTATGTTCAGAGTGAGAATGGCAGGAATGAATGTATACACCAGAACTTTCTTGACTGTGAGAACTGGCTGCCTGGATTCAGCTCCCCACGAAGAGTCAATCTCTCCCACAAATCTTCACCTTGTTCACCCCGCCTCCAGCCGTCTCATACCTGGAAAAGCTATTAACCACCTGACATGTCATCTTCGGTTCTTTTTTTTTTCCTACAGCGAGTCCTTTGTTGTCTTTTCTCTTAGCTGTTGAGTAGCGTGCCGCGATGTTGTGCTCTTTATCGAGGCGTTGTCATCTTGTGCCCGCAGGCCTTGTAAATCACAGCCGCTAGCTCCGGCTCCGCTCCCTCCACCACCACCACCGCTGCCCCCCACCCCCCCACCCCCCACCCCCTTGGATTAGTAATTCCCTGGCCCGGTTCCAGACGCTGCCTCAGTCTCGCACAGGCCTCATTCTTAAATCTAAAGGGCATGCCGAGGCTGACAAAGCAGAGTTCTGCCTGCCGTCTCCCGAAATCCCGCTGCAGCGGGAGATAAAGGGATTCTCTGCGTGCTCTTCAGCCATTAAGCCCCCAACCCCCTCCCGTCAGGAGGCGGCAAAACGCCAAAGCAAGGGGGAGTGTCCAGAGAGCATGGCCCACTACCCCCCCGCCTCACACCATTAGACCCCTGCCGCTATCTGCGGCGCGCACATTTCGAACAGGGGAATTGCGCGCTAAACGTGTCGGGAGTCTCGCCGCTGTTCAGGTGCGCTCCGCTAACACGCCACTGAACGCGGGGAGGATAGATGCAGGCTTGTTCCTCTGCGAAGGTTGGAGCTGGATTATAAAACGTACGACACGCTGTGTCACCGCAAACACTGGGGCGAGCGGGGCTCTCAGAGGTGGACTCCCGCTCTTCCCAGCCTCTTTCACTCTAAATGAACTGCTGTCCTTTCCCTATTCTTTCAGGAACCACAGGACAGTCCAGGACCTTTAGCGTTTGAATGAAAGGAAGGCAGCTTACAGACAAAAGCTTACAAAGGCGCTAAGGCTGACCAGACCGAAGCTGCGTGCCAAATCTCTTTTTACACCTGTTACAGCCACAGAGACTGAGAGTCCACAGGCTCGTCTGAAATCTGTTTGTTTTCAGATATCCCTGGCTCCACGCGGGACTCCCTGACGCCGAAATGATGAGGAGTAAATGTAGAGGTGCCTCCTAACGCCCGGGCACTCTGACAATGCTCCCCTATGTCTGAGCAGGATACTGAGATAGGGGTATACAGAGCCAGGGGGGTGGGTGGGGCAACACAGGAAAGGACAGAACAGGAGGGACGTTCACATTAATGCTGCCATCATCCACGCTCTGCCCTGTGGCCTGTTTCAACTAGGATCTGGGCATCCGCTTGCTTTTCACATTACACCCACGCAAAAACCACCAGGCCACAGGGCACCCCCCACCCCCCAGGCTCTGGCAGGGATTCCGGGGACCCGACAGGGTGTTGATGAGTGCGGGCAGAGGGCGGGCAGAGTGAGGGCTGTTTACACTGATCTGATGCCAGCGAGAGCGTGGGGGGACACCAGAGGACACGGGGGACACGGGGGGATGGGGGCGCGGCTGCTTGGTATGCAGCCAGGTACGGCGACGCGTGCAGACGGGGCCACCCGCCACCCGAGAGGGGAACAGGACACCCCCGTCTGTCTGCAAGGTGAAGCTGCGTTTATCTACACAAACACACACACACACACACACACGCACACACGCACGCACATACGCACTCACAAACACACAGTGAAAACAGCCCGCAGCAACTACGGATCAGATTACTGCACGCTTCCGACCCCATTTAAAAAAAATCATGTTCTGAAGCAAATGAAGAGTGAATCATCGCAAGGCTTGTCCTGAGTGACTGTGTGTGGGATGCAGAACACAGCAGGAACGGCACAGACTGACACAGTGTGGGATGTGAAACACAGCAGGGAGAGCACAGGCTAACTGAGTGTGGGGTGTGGTACACAGCAGGAACAGCACAGACTGAGTGTGGAACACAGGAGGGAGAGCACAGGCTGACACAGTGTAGGATGTGAAGCAGAACAGGAACAGCACAGACTGACACAGTGTGGGGTGTGGGACACAGCAGGGAGAGAACAGACAGAGTGTGGGATGTTGAACACAGCAAGAAAAACACAGGCTAACTGAGGGTAAGCGGTTTAGAACACAGCAGGAACAGCACAGGCTGAGTGTGGGGTGTGGAACACAGCAAGAAGAGCACAGACTAACTTTTCTGGCAGTCTCAGACAGAAGAGGTGAAAGAGGGGCCATGATAGAGCTAGTCATGTCTCACTGAATGTCAGCACTTGGACCGAATTAAATTCAGCCTTTCGGAAACCCCCAAGTCATCAGTGCATCACCAATGTTGGCTCAGTAGATTCGTTTGGCATTTGGCTCCGTACCCGTGACATTCTCCCCATGTTATTTAGAACAATTGCAGTCTCTGCCCTCACAAAGTCCGGCAGCATTAAATCTGCCCAGACATCCACCTTTAAGACTCCTCTCAAAGTAACTCCCAAAGCACGTCCAAGGGAGAGTCCAAATCTGTGGGCGGAGTCGAATGCTCGGCGGAGCAGCGTGCAAATGAGGCGTGGCTGCCCCCCACAACACGCCATTCCAGAGGGCGTCTTCCTGTCTGACGGGCAAGGTGACTCAGCCGTGTCTGCATCCTGTTACACACCTGAGACGCGTTTTCACTGTAAACACTCCCCCACATACACAGCTCATGAAAGCTGCAATTATCCAATTATCATACGACCATTGAGGTCTGGTTCACTGTAAAGTCAATGATATTCATTACATCTGAGAGCAGAAAAAAAATTTCACACTGGCAGCAAAACAACTTTTTTTTTAATACGAAGCATGAATCCCTATTTCAAAGCTGCTTTCAGCAACCCAGGCTGATTTATGTATTTTGTGACTAATATTTGACTAATGTATATTGTGAATCATACAGTTTATGAGTTTTCAAAAAACGTTTCTCTAATAGAACCAGCAGCTGCTCCATTTATCTAGAATATAAACGATCATTAGACATGATTCTTAAATATAGGTTGGTTCACCAAACCTCTATAAATAATAAGAGGTTAATGGTAGCAATAGCAAATGCTACCGAACCCATTTAGGTTCACTTCATTTTGATTAAAACTATCGCACATAAAATCAAGACAACAATAAATCCCTGAGTAACTAAAGAGTAAAAGACGACCACACAAACCACACACGCGCACACTGAGTGGACATCGCACTTACAAACTGTGAGGGCGATCCCAGCCGTGAAACAAACCATCAAAGAAATACCAGATTCACACCAGCAACTTGTCAAAACCGGTCAAGGTCAAACCCACAGGCCCCATTCACAGAATGCTCAAATGCTTCCATGCTGCCTATACAAAGTACCTTTTCAGTTGGACCTGTAATGGAAGCAGAGACTAAGTACTGAAGGCCGGGCTCCAGACACACGCTGTCGACCATAGGCCATTCTCATCATTAATCTTCCTCTGTTCTTATTTTCTGAAGTTACACTTGCTCCGGCCTGCTGTATGAGAAATTCAAGGTTGTGGAAGCGCGGATCAATGAGAGCTGCAATCCCCGAACTGTGCTCACTGAAAAGGAACGTCAGCAGCTAATCATGAGCGCCTTTTGTTATCGATCACAAGCGGTTATTGGCAGTCACCAATAATTTGATATGTTACCTTGACCTTGTCCCCTTGTCAGAGCTACGCCTCATTTCTACTGCGTTTTTATCTGCGTAAACTCTGAGTTCTTTAAGCCAGCTTGTGTTTCTGTGCAATATATGTACCTGAATTGAATGAACCAAGTTAGATGGTATGTTCAGTGAGATTCAGACTTCAAATTTATGAGCTGGAAAATGCATTTCTTAATATAGGTAGTCATCTTAAAACTGCACACTCCATTATATTAACTGCTTCTATCAAATCGAATGTCCACTTATGACAGCAAAATATAATTTGTACAATACATCATTTTTTAGCTTTTTATGGTTTAATACTGTTATTATTTTGCTTACCCATGCTATATTGCCAACTGTGTTCAAATGTGGGTTATAAATACAGTCATCCCTCACTGTTTCCTGTGAGGACAGAGGTATGAATGGAGTTCTAGCACTCTCCCCTGGAAATGAACAGGTTCACATATCTGACTCCAGAACCCTTGAAAGAAGGCAACCTCCCTCATGAGTTCCAGTTCTTTCTGCTTCCTGTTCTAGTGCCCGCAGAACCTTTTGTCTGATCAACCTTTCTGACAATGTCTTCAGTAAAATGATGGTTTCACAGGTCTTGTATGAGAATGAATCATGACGATCTTTCAGCTACATGGGTGTCACTGGGCTACTGTTTCTTTTGTAAAAAACAAGTGGAAGACTAAAGTGATGAGAGGGAACCCTTCAGAAGTCTGGGAAGACCAGGATGCAGTGGTTTCCATAAATACAAGAGGGAAACATAACATCCTGACCAGCCACTTCAGTCAGGCAAATTAATAATGAGGCTTGAACTTCCATCAGTGTATATTAATATATTAGTACATTGTATATTAAATCTCCCATTTAAATGTGCTATGAATGTGTTCCAAACAGCAAATGTAGCTTATTCATACATTTCCCACACAGACCTCACAGAACTGCAATCTGTTGTTCATTGTTAAGCACTGCTAAATGTTTATAATGTGCAAGGATAAACTTTGTACTTGTAGCATTATTCATGTGTACAGGAAATTAAGAGGAGTATCAAAGTATTGGCTCTCTATTGTTTTTCTAATGACATTTAATATGCTCACATTCTGTGCAAGTATGTTACCTCACTTCCCTTTACAACATTGGCAAGAGACAAGAGCTGATTATGATGATGTTAGAGAAATCTTAAATTATGTGGCCCAAACCAGAAGATCCTTATATAAGCCTACAAATAAGCCCATGCATGCCTGAAAGCCGTTCCTGCTGTAATCACCGTGAGTGTCATGATAATAAGAAAATCCAAAAAGGAGAATAAATAAATCTACATTATGCATGTGATATGTGCGAGGAGAAAAACCTCCCATTTTGCCTGATTGCTTTGCATTCGGGTGCGTGACTCCCCGCGGTTTCATAAACACTGAGATTTAATAGGATTCGCTGGAGTGCCAATTGTGGTGGAATTAGTCCGCACTGGCAGAAATGGGGCAAAAAAAATAAATAAATAAAATGCAAAATAAAATGGCAATTAACTACTAATCGGGAGTAACAAAGCTGGAAGCCTTTGCCGGGCAAAGTTTTATTGGAATCGTTAAATCTTCTGATTACAGCACATAATGAGTTCGGTTAAGCAGACGGGGGGCTGGAAATGAAACACGGAGCTCACTGTGGGCCCAGGAGGTTCTGCGGTCGAAAAAGCCCAAAAAGAACCGGTGCAATTACTGCTGGGCATGTTCACACAGAACAATGCCAAGCAAACTCATGACAATGGAAGAAGCAGGAATGATTTAGGGAACGGCGTGGAGCTGAGAGGTTGTGTAGGACGCACAGGGTAAGCGGAAAGGTATCGGACAACCAGGCCGGCAGTGTAGCATAGCAGTAAGGAGCATGGCTCATAAGAAAAATTCCCCGCTGGGGCACTGCTGTTGTACCCTTGGGAAAGGTACTTAACTCAGAGTTGCCTCAGTAAATATCCAGCTGTATGAATAGATAAAATTGTAACCTACGTAAGTCGCTCTGGATAAGAGTGTCTGCTAAATGACAATAATGTAATAATGTAATGTAATGCCACACCTCAGACTAATGGCCTGCCTGGCCCTTGGCCGGACGTTGGAGATCTACGAGGCCTGAGAACGGAGCTTTCAAACCCCCCACATCTTGAAAGGACCACCTCCCAGAATAGGGTGGTATTAACCCGGTGTTTTGGATTCTGTGATCTAGTGACTGATGTATGGTAGTATACTTGGCTTCCCTTGTCTAGTCAGGTTGCACAAGTTAACTTGTGGTAGGGCTTGAATGGTGTTATGCTCACACCTGGTCTAGGAGTGTTGTTAGCCTGGTCTGGCACTGTTGCTCATTCAGCTTGAATGGATTCACTTCTGTTCTTTTGTCCTGGAAGTCGCTCTTGATTAGAGCGTCTGCTAAATGAATGTAATGTAATGTAATGTAACCCCTGGTCAGCAGTCACTCTCCTGTCTCGGGGGAGACCCTTTAGACAGGTTATCTGCAAACCAGGACAGACCTCTGCACACTCCGCCTCCCTGCACACGCCCTGACGGAGAGCCCGTCCGACGCTGACACCGCCACCTCTCCCCAGCCTCTCTCCCCTTCAGCAGGCAGCCCCTGACAGCGGCCGGATCGGCCCCGTTTCAGCCCAGCTTCGGATTTGAATAACTGCATAATGGACCGGGGGAACGCCACGACATGACTAAGAATGAGGAGCGTATTCCCATTCAAATACCGCCAAGGGACAGAACTCCGCTGTTTTCTGGCCTCTGTCTACCCTTGTGAAAAAAGTGATGGAGCATGCATCAAAATATCACATCCACTGAAGAATTACTATGTTCTGCTCAAAACAGTGAATACTACTCATGCCGTATTGCAGAGGCAATGAATGATATATCTCGTAGCATACGCAGCATATACATTATTCACATACATTATTATATCTATCCACTATGCACACTTAAATACCTATTATACATGTAAAGAAAACATATATGTATATATATACACATATGTACATTACATATATATATATGAACTACAGTATGAATGTTCAGTACTGTGACACATGCCCTGTAATGTTAATGGCAGCACATGGGCAACAGCACAATGCAGATCATGGTTTCAGGTTACAGAAAGAGCAAGACACTCAAACCAATATATATATATATATATATATATATATATATATATATATATATATATATATATATATATATATATATATATATATATATATATATATATTGGTTTGACTGTCATGGAAGGAGAACAATAAACTAAAATAAAACGGTCCCCGGCGGTCCCCGGGAAATTGCTGTTGCCCTTTTAGACTTTCTTGACTAATCCAAAGTGGCTCGATAGCTGGAAGCATTTTTTGACAGAGGCACTGCTCTTATAAGTGGAAGAAGCAGCGGAAGAAAATATAAGAGGAATAAATACAACCGATGAACACACCCAAAGCAAACTCCCTGTTGGTTCTGCATCTCCGTATCTACTGACCACTGTTATTGAGGCCAGTGCTATAAATGCCATTTGCCCTGTTACAGTCAGTACGAGTCACTGCAGCTGTATAGACTCCAATGTTAAACCTAAGTGATGGTATAGGCTAGCTGCAGTATGCAGGGCTGCACATGAAAAAACTCATCTGTTCGGCTGTCTTCATTAGCAGCACAGCGCTAATGACAGTGAAATAACTTGTGTGGGAGAGGATTGGGGACACACAGGCAAGTGGAGTGGACATACCGGCATTCTGAAGGAAGGGGGAGTCCTTTTCCGCGCTCACGCTGTGTTTTATGACCACTCGAATTTCACAGACGCCCATCTTCCTTATCTTTTTTGGAACACGACCATTCCTTTTTCAATTAGGCAAAATGCATTTTGGCTAAAAACATCTTTTATGGTGGGTAGGCAACTGTTGTGTGATCCACTGTAGGAGGTAGAACTTCCTCTAAATATAACCACTGGGTAAAAAGGGCAAGAATAACCTGCCAAGCCTACAATTCTCATAGCGCAGAAACACATTCAGTTCCTCTAAGGCTTCCAATGATTTAAACACTGTACTGACAAGCAGAAAAATCTTCCTCAATGTCTGTGAGAAAAATCCTTCTCTAGACCTATTCTGATGTCCAAGCAGGAACACTGTCGTTTGTCACTGGGATTTGAGCTCATGTTTATTTTCCCCCTTTGACTTTTGTTTGATACTCAGGGGTGACCTAGAATCGATTAAATATTGTAATCCTCAACATCCTCCTAAAATCCTACTGCAATCCTCAAATCCCCAACTTGGTGCCATGACTTCCTTAGAAACATGAACTCCGGAACTAGAAAACAACCTTCTAGGCCTATTTTAACTAATGAATGGTTACATGTTTGCCAGCCACCTTCTTTTATGATGTGAAAGTCCCAAAGGCCAGTTTTAACACAGAACTTTTTTCGGCTGCTAATGTTATGATTTAACTTTCAGCACAGTAGAAAGAGAGGTCACAGGTACACTCAAAAGGAACCTTATGAAGCCTATAAGGCGCGCGCACGTGTGTGTGTGTGTGTGTGTGTGTGCGTGCATGCGCCTGCATATATACAGTCTCCTACAGGAGTCCTACAGCACCTTGTCATCCCAGTCAGGGAATCGGCAAAATGCCATGCTGTTTTTTTTTTTTTTGCAACACAAGTGAAATCCGCTAACAAGAGTCCGTTAAAGGCATGACAGCTATGTGCCCAACCTCCCCCCCACCAGCTTGTTAAATCCCCCAGCTTTCCCTGAGCCAGGGACATGAGCCTCACACAGCCATCACCAGGAGTCCTGTCTTCACCTCGCTGGATGCCTACAGAGTGTCCTCACTGCAATTAGCCGCCTTCTGGGCCGAGAAACCCAAAACAAACATGGAGGACCTAAAAGCAGGCCCTGCTCCTCCAAGTGTTCCCGCTGCCGCCCCTTTGTTTGGCGGACTTGTTAACACCTCGGCTGAGCGGCGGGGGCCGGGGTGCAGAGAGACGGAACAGCCCGCTCACTGACAGTCCTCTACCAAATGGGCTGGCTCTTGTCTACACTTCTAATTTCTCAAGCCCCATAGCGGGAGGGACACCTAAACAGCAACTTGAGATTTGAAAAGGGCCCTTCACGAGACGGATTCCTGGAGCGCCCTGCATAAAATCCGGCAGCTTCCGATTCCTCGCGGGATAATCGTCTTACTCGCAGAGCGGTTTTCCCCCTTCCCAGAGCTCGGGTTCAAGAGGAACACAATGAAGAGCTGAGGCACGAGATGCTTGAAATAACAAAAACAATGTGAGGGGGTAAAACTGCACCCCTGTGCCCCTGAGAAGTCACTGACTCTCATTGGTGAGAAATGACCATTCTTTTCCCTTTCTGAAACTCTGATTTTTAACAGTTTAAGACATCTCATCCCTTGGTGACAAGCGAGGCATTTCTCCACCCTCAGCTTGGAAATATAATTTCCCTCCTAACCCCTTACAGCTGTTGGGTTAACCACTGAATCTAGTGCAGGGGGCAGCAGTGTAGCATAGCAACTTGTAACTGAAAGGTTGCCACTTCAAATCCCCGCTAGGCCTACACTACTGCTGTACCCTTGGGCAAGGTTCTTAACCCACAATTGCCTCAGTAAATATCCAGCTGTGTAAAGGGGTAATATTGTAACTTAGGTAACATTGTGAAAATCCAATGTAAGTTGCTCTGGGTGTTCTGGATTGCTACATGCCAATAATGTAAAGTAATGTAATGCAGTGCATAGGTGTAAACCCACACATACAGGTATCAAGACAACAGGCCTCTGCTATATGAGCTCCTAAAATGGCTACTTGCAGTCGTCTTCTTGATATGCTCTAGTATCTTTTCTCATTTCTAGTATTCTCATGTTACTTCCATTTCATTAAGTTACATAATCATGAACTAAGCAACTATCCTGAGTGTTAATTTCTTATTTCTTTATAAAATGGTTCCCTTCATCTGTGGGGAATAAACTGATTAAAAATGGGACATTTCTGAGTCTTGTTCTCAATGCCATCCTTCCTTACAGTCCTTCTATAGTGAACAGACTACACCCCCCCGATCAACTCTACGATGCCATCTTGCGGGTAGACGCTGATTTGAATTTCCAAATGCTTCTGATGGCATGTTCATAGATCATGCTAATGACTCACGCACAATGCCAAAAACAAGCAGGGTACTCAGAGCACATTAAAAGTAGTACAAGTTCTGCAATGAGGGCGAATATTAGGGAACTTTTCCCAAACGGTGCTAAAAACCTGAACATAAATCACGGCATAAAAATGTGCGGGAGTGTACAAGTGCGATTTATTATCCCGCAACTAATAGGAATGGCTCCCCTCCGCATCTGCAGAGGCTCATTTGTAGCATTAGCGTACTGCACCTGAGGCTGCGACCGGTGCAAACACAAGAGCAGAAACACAGGGCATCAGCCATAGGTACTGCATAGGGTCCCAGCCCCACACACACAGAGGCCTGTACCAAACATAGCATCATATCCCAAACACAGAGCCATGTCCCAAACCCAGTGTGTCAGCCACAGGTACAGCATGGGCTCCCAGTCCCAACTGCAGTGCCATAACCCAAACACAGCCCCATGTCCCACACAAATAACCATATCCCAAACACAGCATGGGCACCCAGTCCACCACACTGCCCCATATCCCAAACACAAAGCCATGACCCGCACACAGCATGAACACCCGGTCCCAAACGCAGCTTGGGCACCCGGTCCCCCACACAAGGCCCTATAACCCGCGGATTCTCTCTCACAGGTGACAGCACAGATCCATGACACCATCCATCTATCTGGCACTCTAAGTCCATCCCGCATCCCTGGCAGGGTGTGAATGCCTTCTAAAGAACACTGAAAAGTTTGGGCTTCAGCCATCCCCTTACAAGCACGCGCTGAGAGGGGCCTCGGGGACACCCCTCGAGCCGCGCGGCCCCGGCCTGCACCTGCACGCCACACATTTTGCAGGCCTCCATTTCGCTCTCACGGTAGGTGAAGTATTTCTGAAGAAGGAGGCGAGGGCGAGGGCGAGGGCTTCTCCTCTGAAATGAGGCAAACTTAAGAAAGGGGGGTGGAGTGCTTTTACCTTCGGTGGGGTTGACAGCCGCCGGCAGGCTCTCCCAGTCGAGGGTCCAGGACGGGCAGGGATGAGGGGAGAAAACGGCCTCGATGCCACTCTCCTGGGACACACAGACAAAGCCCGTTACCATAGAAACCTCGCAGGGCTTCCCGGCTCTCAAAACAAACACAAATAATGAAGCGCTTTATTTTCCGAGCGCCCCTCAAGGGGGTCAGCGCGGAGTTCATGATTGGTGGAAGAGAGCAGACGGTGCAGTATTACAGTAAAAGTAATAAGACTAATGCTACTAATATAGATCACTGTCAGGCTCAGCTGTAGCTGCATATTAGTATGATGTATGCACCTTGACTGCGCAGATAATTGCTTGGCCCTACACAAATTCTAAGAAAAAGTCTGTGTCCTTATTTTGCACTGTTAACTGCTCTTATGACTGCTACCAGCTGCTCTCTACCTGTGATCTTTTCTCGTTTGCTGCTGTGTACTGACTGTGGCATACCATGATAGCCTTGTAAGTCGCTCTAGATAAGAGCGCCTTCTAAATAAATAAATAGTTAATAGATAGACAGGCATCTATAAATCTCTGCAGTCACTGGCTTTGAAAAGAGCACTTCAGCACCACAGCCTGTCCCAGTTCAGAATCCAGCAGATATACTCTGGGGGGGAAAGGCACGCTTTAAACAAATCAAAGGAGCTCAGGGTTTTAGAAAACGCATCCATCACTGACTGATGCAAGGCAATGTCCCTCTTTCTCTGTCCGAAAATGGGGCTCCCGGCCTGCAAAGGTACTGCGTGTAGCAGGGAAAACTCCGACTCCAGGCCTTGAGCAACCCCTGGCTGCCAAGCCTTTATAAAAGATTACGACCCAAACAGCCAGGCACATCCCACGAGCCATTTGTTTTTATTGTTAGTAAGGTATTGCCGTGACCTTTTCAGCGCTATATGGCTTTGGTATTCGGTGTACATTTCACAGACTGGCACTCAGACGCTATCAAACCTTCCTGCCTGGTGGCCGCAGCATGAGTGTGTGTGTGTGTGTGTGTGTGTGTGTGTGTTAGTGTGTGTGTGCGTGTGCGTCTCCAGAGACCGACCTTGGCGATCTGCGACTGGCAGATGCCACCGCGGCAAACTCCGATACCTTCAGTCCGCTTCTATAAAAAGTAAAGCGGCATGGGCGCTCGAGTGATAACATCCTCTCAGCGCCGCCCGCCGCAGCACGCCGGGGAGGTATCGCTCGAACGCTGGCCGCCGACGCGGGACGACGTGGCCGACCGCAAATCACCGCTCTGGTTAGCGGGGGAGAGGGATGGCGTGTCAGCCTCTCTGGCTCAGACGGAGGGCCCATTTGCTCCGCAGAAGGCGGCCGCCGGAACAGCTGCGACTCAGGCCCAACGCGGGAGACGTGCGAACTCATAATCCCTTTCCAGAGATGGAGGGAGGGTGGGCGGAATGGGGGCAGGAAACAAAATCGCATTTAAGAAGCCCGGCGTGCGTGCCCCGCTCACAAAGGTCTAAATGGGGGCTCACGTCACGGCTGTCTCTGTGGCCGGTGGGAAATCCCAGATTTATATGTGCTGGGCGCAAGCGTCGGTTCGAGGTTTCCAAGGGGCGTCTTGCAAGACCAGCTGCAGCCGTTTATCCACTACCCCACATTAATTAGCGTTAAAGAATTACCGGCACTTCCTGAGGGCCAGGTCATTACGAAATATCAAGAACAGATGGATCGCGAGTATACAGTTGTCACTGTCTGGCTTGCACTCCTTTTCAGTCTCCCATTAATACACTCAGTGTAGGCTATCATTTTGTGATATTATCTGAATGTCCATTACTATGTGTAAGCTGCCTAATGGATCACTTCTTTCATGGTGCCAGGCAATCTGTTGGTAATTGGCAGATAATTAATTAGTCATTTTAGCAAGCTCAGACAAATGACTTCTATCTGTGCTTTTTCTGTGGAGTGGTGACAACTAACACTTGAGCCTTTACAAGGTTGGTGATGCATTTCCTGTGTTTGTGCCTCTCGAGTTCAGCGCATCCATTATTCCCCTTTCACAATATTCAAGACAGAACAGTCAGTTTGGTAAATATGGGCTTCTTGCAAGGAGAGGCGAGCAACTTTTCCCCTCAAAGGAACACGGCGCGGAGAGCTTCATCATCTGAGAGCGAGCGGAAAATTATAGGGACTGTGGCCAATTTTACAGCCAATTGAAATGCATAAATCCTTTATCGTTGCAGCACAGGGATGGAAAAGAGGGGAGCCATAAAGGGACAAGAACAACATCTTAACAGTGTTCAAAAGACAGCCGTGCTGGGTGCTTAAGAGTGTGTGAATCTCGAGCTGACAGGTTTACTGGAGCAATGAATGCGTTCCGGCAGCCAACCACCTCGGAGCGGCTTGCGTGATCTCGCTCGGAACGTAACTGAAACAAAGCGGGAATATTCAATTACTTTCAGCTTGGTCATGGTGGGCCTGGGGCCCCCAACGAAGGACACCTGCGTCTTCCCCGCGCCCTCCTCCTCTTCCGATTCGCCAGGCGGCAGCGGCGGCGGCAGTGCCCCCTCCTGGGGGCCCGGCTCCGGGGCCTGGGGAGTGAAGAGAGCTATCCCACAATCCTCTGCTGCTCTGCGCACACCGGGCACTTCCTGGACACGGATGTACCAGCGGCACAGAAGGGGCAGCTGAGTTAGCCTGCCCGCCGCCCGCTGCTGAAGAGACATCTGCAGGGCCGAAGGGGAAACAAAAAGACCCACCATTACAGCGACAGTTAAGCAAAGCATCACATCTAATTAACCACCAACATACGTTCCGGTAGGCTGCCCCGTATGCATTGTACCCTCATATTCTGCGCTGTGAGAGGAGGGGGCTGCACAGAATCATCTCCCCCATTTAACCTAAATCCTCAGACACAAGCGGGGGAGACATGCTAGACTGACTACGAACCTGTGCACTACTGACCCCAAAAGGACTCATTGTGAGACCTTGTTTTCCACCCATAGCTCCAGGCCATGTGCAAGGTCTCATTGTCCCGTGATGTAGGGCTGCAACAGCCCAAACATGACTGGCGTGACAGTTTGTGCCGTAGCCGGGGAAAAAGGCCTAGTATCAAGATAAGGAGCAAGACGGAGCTGTGTCACTGTTGTACAACATACGTCGAGCGCGCTCATTAAAATCACAATCAGAGGGGCCTGCAAAAGGACAGCATCTGCCCTCCAGTTAGGCTGCACAATTCAAGCCATTCACTGCTACAGTCTGAACACCAGGACAACAAAAAAAACTAACTTCAGCTCTGTATGAGTACAGCTCTAGGCTCCTAATTCGACCGTCACTATAAATGAAACACCACTGATTCATTTAGAGGTGCATCTTGGTACTTGCTGCAGCAAAAATCACTTCACGCATGGCGTGCAGAAAGACACACCTTTAAACAGCAGGACCACCAGAGAGGAGGCAATCTGCGCCAGCACTCTGACAGTATGAGAATCAAAGGGCACGATACGCCTGGGCTGATCTCAAAACATCCTTAGCCGTAACTGACAAGGCATTTATCACAGTGATTCAGCCATAATCTGGAAGAGCTTTACTGCAGAAGACAGGAGGTCTCCATGAAAACAGAGGCAAACAACAACGGGGGCTGTGATGACATCACACAACGGCAAAGGTCATGGGTTGAACAAGATATCTCACTCAGTTCTTTACCTTTTACTTGGTTTACACATTTCCTAACAAGTAAAATGAATACTAAAAATTCCTAACAGTCTTTTACCTATAACAAAGTAATAGTGGCAGAATTGTCAAGCAAAGGACAAACACAAGAGCAAATACAAGTTACACTACCAAATTGAATGGATTCACACACAAGGCAACATAAAGGCTAAAGAATTCCAGAAGGTTTTACTGTACAGTTGCACAAAAAATCTTGTAAGAGGTGCGGTGGAGTTTTGAATCCCTCTTTCACATGAATGCCTCGTAAGAGTATATCAGCCTGTTTGCCTCTTTATCCTGAGTGCTTTGTACACTGAGTCTCTGTATTTGTTTGGATCATAGTCCTTCACCCTGCCAAAAGCTTCCAAAAACACAGTAAGTCGACAAGGTAAAAAGACACAAGCGCAGAGTCCTGTGCGATCATTCAGCTAGAGCTGGCACCTACTTCCACTGTTTTGTCGCTGAAGGGCATTCAGACAGCCAGCCAAAGGAATCCAGAACCGGCACATTTAGCACTTAGACCTTTGGTCAATTTGGGAGATTACATGGGAGCTTCAGGCACCCATTCCCACCAAATGCAAATGCATGTGTGCTGGACAAACACGCATAACAACCTTGTAAGGACACGGTTTTCAATATCCTGCCAAATAATTATTTTTGCAATCAGTTATTGAAATTTTCAGAATTCTGTATAAATTGCTTTTTCAACACAAGGCATAATCCATTTAAATATAAAACTCCTGGAAATTTGATTTGAAAAATAAATGAATAAACACCAGATTTCCAACAAGTGCAACAAGGTTCAATTTTTTTAAGCAACATAAAAAATGTCATGGTAGCGCACACTGTTTAAGTAAACAAGGTGATACATTTGATTGTTTCACAGGCTGTTAAAGGAGTTTGTGCTTGAGCTCCCACATCACTGAAATTATTCTGTATTTACTACATCCTGCAAAAGGAAACTAACGGGTATCTGTAAAATCCAGCCCTAGACAAAACCCTTACCAGACAGCTGTGCACACAGGGCAGAAGGACCACATCTGTCAGAGTGAAGTATAACCCCTCTGCAAACACATGCTCCAGCGGAGGCAGCTCCGTGGTCTTCACTTTCCTGATATCAGAGGGCCCCCTGGTGGCTGGAGACTGAACTTCACCCACAGACAGCTTGGCCAGGGCAGCCTTGAGCTCTAACCCATCAGAGACCTGAGGGGGCGGGTCCTCAGGTGCTGAGGGCTCATGGGAGCTTGCGCTTTTCTCCTGCTGAAGCTGCAGCTTCTGCCGGCGGATCTTGTCATCGTTGTGCACCTTGACGGGCTCACCCAGCTTCCTCTCCAGGTGCAGGATGGCAGCGGGCATCTTGGTGTCCCCATCATCACGTTGCCGTAGAAACTCTTCCACAGCTGCAGGTATACTGAGCTCACACAGCCTGGTCCACTGGCTAACCTACATTGGAGGCAGTGAAACAGCATGTTAGCTCCATAATCAGTCCTGCCACAGTACAGGTCCTTAATGACTACTAAACAGCTGTTATTAAGAGAAGTGTCAGAGGAGGCAAAAGACATCAAACAAAACACAGCTACATGATGGAGAAATGTGCAGGCTAATGAGGAAAGGAGAATTCCTTCACAAACAAAACCTAAAAGGATGCTGAATACTTAACGCATTCATCATTCAAATACAAATATTTGAAGTATTGTATGCTTTCTTGTCTCCTTCTTAACTCCTTAACTTGTTTTTGAACTCATATTCAGTCTGGTGCTCTTCAGTGAGCATTCACAGTGATAAGCTCTTGTGAGGGGTGGATCACTAATTCCTATACCAATTGGATTGGCTGATAGTGCTCACAGAGAATGAAATGGACCATCCTGGCAGTTCCAGGATCAGTGCATTTTCATGAAGATAAACTCAGTTTTCCCCGCCCCTGACCTCAGCACAGGCCTTCAGGCAGGTCTTCTTGAACCCGAGCAGGGCAGACACGTCCCTCCGCCCCAGATCTTCCTCGCAGGTTCTGTTGATGATGTGCCTCAGCACCACCGCCAGCCCGGCCCGGCAGTACCGTCCGCCGCTTCCCAGCACAACGGGCAGGCAGCAGCCTCCCACCAGCGCGGGCACATCCTGCGGCTGGATTTCTGTGGCCCCCAGCGCCTCCGGCACAAGGCCCCTCCACAGCTGCCCGCTGCCTGCCCGAGCGGAAACCAGAAACACGCGGAAGGCCTTGCAGTCACAGTACGACAAAAGAAACAAAACTATGGAGGTGTGGAGAGGAAGACTGGGCTCTTTGTTCTGAGTGGTCACTTCCAGGTACAGACACTCTTGTTCCTGCACTGCTGGCTTCATCATCTCAGGTCTCTGACTGCTGCAGAGGATAAATAAACATTTATGATATGTTATATGCCATACACCACTACTCAAATAGCAAATAACATAAGATTTCTCAATCGTGTATACGTTTCAGTATAATACTGACCCAACTATCCATCATAGCAGTAAATAAAAAGCTGTCTAACCCCACTGGCGACGTGAATTAATTGTTCCCTTAATACTTAAGTGATACTTGCTGCAATTGTGCTTAGCATTCATGGTAAATCAGAACAGTTCACATAAATGACAGTTTTCTAAAATTTAACGTGTCTGCTAGCCATCAAGCAGTTCTGACATCCACACGGTTAGCCTACTACCAAGCCAACTGGCAATACAACCAATGAATGACATAATTCTGGATTTATGTCACTCTTATGCATAGAATTTTACAATAAATTGTCGATTTGTCGATTCGATTCAATCTGCATGTTTTCCTTAACGAGCTGTCGTTCACTTCGTTGTTGACAGATCGAACTACTTACCCCACAGCAGTGAGTACTTTGCAGATATTCACGTTGTTACTGACCGACTTCTGTGTGCAACCTTTAATGCTGCTCGACTTTCTCACGGAAACATTAAAGGCACATCCGCATGACTTTTAATTAACTTGTTATTGATACCAAAGTGAGTAATGGGTCGTGCAGATATATGACGTGAAAGTACTTATAAAAATTCATTCGTAATGTATTATTCAGGTTGACCTCCCTGTACCCACAAACATTTGATCTTAAGTACGGTCCAACATCTGTTTCCTCAGAATCGTTTAAGGGTAGGACTGCCACTTTTCCATCATTCCAGTGAGCTCCAGTGTAGCCCGTCTGTTTGCTATCGACTGCAAATATTTGTAAATAAATTAGCTGAGTAGCTAATTAGCCATGTAACTAACTAGCAAGCTAGATATAACATAAACGGTTGCCACTGTGTTTTTGTTCAGTGTCGTGCTGCGTTTGAGGATCGACGGTAAGGAAACGCTAACACCTCGATAGCTAAGATAGCCGGCACTACTTCAGACGTAGAAAACATCGGTCAGCTAGCTAGCTAACTGGGTAGCTAACTAAATGACAGGACTGTAGATATATATAATACGCAACTTGCAAGAATGTCTTGAAAATTAGACATTAGGTAAACAATAAATCAGTGTGGCTAAAACAGCCACTATCTCCATGTTAGGTCCTAGCTGGTGTCGCAACATCGGCTATTGTTTAGCCGGTAAAAATCAGCCCAAGTGTCAATTCGCCGCTTTTAAAATGATTCAGTGAACTAGCTGGGTAACTAGCTTGTAGTAATCGAACGTTATTTCTAACATTGTGAATCTTTATTTTTGGTCTGAGACAAAACTGTAAACAAAGCTCTTTGCGCTGTTATGTATGTGCTGTGTCTCATTTTGTAGAGATAATGGCTGCAACAGTAACCCTGGAGCTGGACCCGATCTTTCTGAAAGGTCTGGGATACCTGCATTCTAAAAGCAAAGATTCGGCCGAAAAACTGAAAGCTCTGCTGGACGAGTCATTGGCAAGAGGGAGTGACCCGGTCTATCGACCCTCACACAAGGTAGTTTTGCTGTGGGGCTCCCTCCGCTTCGTTTGTTTTGTTCCTACATCTCATCGCCACACCTTGTACATATTTGGCAAACCATTTCCTGATTGGTTTTCCTCCAACAGGAAACAGAAGTCCCCAAGGTGTCTGTCACAAAAGTGAGCTTGAGCAAGCAGGACCCAAAATCTGCCTCTACTTCTTCCTCATCGAGCAGCAGTACTAGCAAGTCCAGCAGCTTTGAGAAGAGCAAGAAAGAGAGTGAAAAAAGGCCTTCAGAAAAGGTGACTATGTTCAGACTGTGGTACAAATACAGCAAATGGTCCACCTCACCTGTTTTTGCAGCCAGTAATTGACTAAATGCAAAAGAAGTCTGCTTTGTAGAGGAGGTGTCTGTACTTGCACTGCATTTGAAACATTGCACAGAGGCTGCGTGGTTTGCAGTTTAGTGGTCTTGTTCAAGTGCGTAGTTCCAGCTCTCTCACTCCCGTCCTCTGTCACCCAGGTGAAGGTAGATCCAGGCGATGGAGTGGACCCGCCAAAGAAGCCTCGTCTGGAGAAGCAGGAGAGTCGATCCTCTCCCGTCACGGTTCAGACCAGCAAGGACCTCGGGCTGCCTTACCTGGCCAGCTTCGATGAGACCAGCGCAGACGACTTTGCCATGGAGATGGGTCTGGCCTGTGTGATGTGCAGGTACGTCTGGCAGGCAGTGACAGTGCCAAGCCATTGGCAAGAAGCTGTTCTGCGTGGGTTGAACATTCTTTGCTCAGTGAAACAGGCAAAGGCTTACTAAGAAATCGTCCCACGTGATCAAAATTGTGTTTGCACTTTCAGATCATTTCTCTCTCTCTTTCTCTCTCTCTCTCTCTCTCTCTCTCTCTCTGTTTCCTTTCACATGTTCATACTTCAGGCAGATGACAGTCACCTCAGGGAACCAGCTGGTGGAGTGTCAGGAGTGTCACAACCTGTACCACCAGGACTGTCACAAGCCACAGGTGACAGACAAGGAGGTCAATGACCCGCGGCTGGTGTGGTACTGCGCTCGTTGTACCAGGCAAATGAAGCGCATGGTAAGAGCATCTCAGTCCTTAATGAACCAATCAGGTTTCTGTCAGCCCATCATTTAAGTCCTTTAAAAACAGTATTGATGTAGATTCAGTCTGACTCTTCCTGATTCAGAACCAAGTCAAAGTGCACATGAGGTATTCTAAAGGTAACGCACAACAAATGAAATTTGGAATTATGTCAGAGTACACCCTTATGTAATTTCATAACGTTAACGATTGAGCTTGGTAAGGGCATCTCAATCTTTCACTGACCAGTCAGAGGCCATCATCTGAGTCCTTCAAAAACTTCAGACCCGAATCAAAGTGGTCGTGAGATATCCTAAAGGTAGCAATTATGTCAGAGCGCACCCTTTTATAATTTCATTATGGAAATAATGGCCATCTTGCCTCCTGTTGTGTTGTGTTGCTGTTGTTGAGCAGGCACAGAAGACACAGAAGCCTGCGCAGAAAGCAGCCCCTGCAGCAGTGTCTGCAGCGCCGGTGGTGAAGGACACTCTGGTGAAAAAGCCGGAGGTCAAGCCCAAGCCAGACACGGCCAGCACCTTTCAGGCCTTCAAGAGGGCAGAGGTCAAGGTAAGCACTCGCTGTCCTCCTCGTTCCAGCAGAGCTGCTGACCTGCACGGGAGCATTCCCTATCGGCTGCTAAAGCATGATTTAGCTTTCAGAGTTCAGAGATTAAGATGTATTTAGTCCTTGCTAAATGAATATCGGCAGTGTAGCGTAGTGGTAAGGAGCAGGTTTTGTAACCAAAGGGTCGCTGGTTCAGTTCCCCGCTAAGGCACTGCTGCTGTACCCTTGGGCAAGGTACCTAACCCACCCAGAATTGCCTCAGTAAATATCCAGCTGTATAAATGGATAACATGTAAAAAAACTGTAACTTATGTAAGTCGCTCTGCATAAGAGCATCTGCTAAATGACAATAATGTAATGTAATTAAAGTCTGTTACCTGCAGTCATAGTGTAATCTATAATGCACAGGGGAAAATGTTTGATAGTGGAAGTAAATAACGCACTGACGAGTTGATTTGTCTGATCCAGTCGTCCGCGACAGTGGCGTCGAGCCCCTCCGGCGGCGGCAGCAACAGCAGCTCGAGCGGGCTGACGGGGTGGGCCGCCTTCGGCGCGAAGACCGCCACCGCCGGCGCCAAACTGGGCTCCTCCGCACCGGGCGGCGGGGGGAAGAGCGGCACGCCCGCTCCTGGGGTGAAGCCGCCAGGACTGACAGCGCTGGCCGGCGCCAAGCCGGGGCTGGGAGCCAAGATGGCGGGGGGTGGCGGCAACGGCAATACCGGCTCCACCCCGCCCCAGCTAAAGCCCCCGCCGCCCCTGACTTTAGGTAAACCCGGGGTGATCCGCTCCAACAGCAACGAAGGTGTTAGCAAGGCGGGCGTAGCCGGCTCCAGCAGCAGCAGCACCTCAGCCAGCAGCGGCCAGTCAGGAGGCGGTGGCGGGAATGGCGGATCTGGAGGGAGCGGAAATGGCAGGCAGCAGCAGCAGCAGCGGCAGCAACAACAACAACGGAGCTAAAGGCACCGCAGACGCCCTGGCTGGAGGCAAGGGCCACACCTCCCAGGAGTCTCAGCTCAATGCCATGAAGCGCCTACAGCTGGTCAAAAAGAAAGCGGCGCAGAAGAAGCTAAAGAAATAAAGACAGGGCCTGGGGTGGGGGGGGGGGTCTCACTATGGCGATACTGTGATGGGACGTGGTTAAGAAAAAGAGAACTAATAAAATACTTGAATTCCTCAGAATAAATGCTGCTGGAGTCTGTTTGAGAATCTTTGTTGGTGACCGCACGCTTCACGTCAGAATTCCAGAACATCGAAGACTGCTTTTGTGTCACTGCTCTGTTGTCCTCGGAAATAAAATGCTGGGTGTTTTTTATGGCAAATTTAATAAATAGCAGCTTTTTAACAAAGTTGTTGGTGTATTGTGTGTGTGTGTATATACTTACAGATACTTTACTGGCGCAAAGAATATTTATTCCAATAGACCTGTGACTTGAAAATGGCTGTATGTAAACAATGATGCCGTTTTCCACAGTGACATTTACCTCCACTGAACTGGCCCTTAAGATAAAAAAAGATATTTGTAAATGGGTTTGAAATAATCACTGAACCACTCCCTATAATACTAAAATTCACTATTGTGGATATGTGCTCCAAAATATACGGTGGTAGTTAGGCTGTGTCCCCTTTGTTCATTGTTTGTTTCATGTAAATATCAGAAAAAATACAATTATTTATGTGTAGATACTTTTATAAGATTAAAAAAAACAATTTTGTGGAAAGCTGATATAAACAAAGAACTCTGGCCACATAGATTTTTGTATGATGTTTTGCATGTGTCTGAAATTTTTATAATGGGCCAAAAATTATTTTGGGGACCTGTTGCTTGTTTGAGTGCATACATATAATTGGAGTTTTAACAAGCAGTTGATGGTGATATAGATTTCTCTTGGACCAGAGGTATCAAGTGTAAACTGGCAGCTTATTGGTCAGTGAGTAATAACCTGGCTATTAATGTTGAATTGCCTTGGTATAAGAGGCTGTCTGGGTGTTATTTTCAAGAGGTTAATGGAAACTCTTATCACAAGCCAGA
This sequence comes from Megalops atlanticus, assembly GCA_019176425.1. NCBI lineage: Eukaryota > Metazoa > Chordata > Actinopteri > Elopiformes > Megalopidae > Megalops > Megalops atlanticus. Next base: position 8,026,550 of record CM032894.1, on the reverse strand, counting down.
CAGCTACTGCGATCGTCCGCCAATGGAGCAACGGTAATTCAGTTATAGGTTGGTCGAACGTCAGACCTGTTTGAGAAATGTTCTAAATATTTCTTATAGCCATAGGCTTGAAGGCTTTCCTTTGAACTGACTTGGGTCATGATGGCTATTCCCAGTCGTGCTGAATGCCCATTAGAAGGCAGAGTTACGTGAAAAAGCATAAAATGAATTTCCGTATGCTGCAGAGATCTATCAAGTCGTAAATTACAGAGACATAATTTTAAATTGCTACAAGATAAATCTTTATTCATCACAGGATAGTGTTATAATAAAATATATACAATACACATCTCAGTCATTATAAAGTTAAATCTTAATTTCTCAATAATTAGACTTCATACCGGCTTTCTGTTAAAACTTATAAATTTCAATCAACATAGACAATTTCTCGACATAATGAATTAAAAACACTGTAGGTGGCAATACTAAGTGCTTTAAATTAATAGTGCAAGGTTAGGCTTCTTTTATAAAAGCATAGCATAGTTATCTCACAGTCGCACGTCTTCATTTGTCAAATAAGAATTAGAAAGAAGCTGAGACTTGAGACAGATGAGAGCCCAGTTTTCCATGGTCTCCTGCCTTTCCTTCACCATGGCTGGCTACGCGTAGGACATCTTGCCGAGGTAGTTCGCGGGGACGTAACCCTTTTTCCCGTTGGCCTCCGCCAGCCACCACTCTTTGTTGCCGCTCAGATCGCAGAATTTGAGGATGTGCACGTGCTGGTACTCTTGTAGGGTGAGCTCCTGCTCACAGCGCGCCTGGAAGGCATACACCGCGTAGAACTGCGAAAAAGATACATCACGTAATCAATCAATCAATCAATCAATAAATTCACCTTTAGATTATTACAGAATTAAAAAATTCTATGTGAATAATAATGTTGCATAGAACTGTGACAAAGACATATCAAATCAGTCCAAATCAATCAGTCAATCAATCAATCAATCCTCTCAATCAATTCCCCTTTGGATTATCACAGAATAATAATGATTAATGGAATAAGGGATTGATTTCATTTTGTAGTGCCTTTCACATGGCTTCCAGTTGAGGGGGTTGGGGGAGTGATTACCTGGGTGATGCCCACCAGCACTCTAGAATGATCACCATAAAGCAGCAGGATTGGCAAAGGATGGTTTCATTCAGCCAATTAAATGTAGCCAGTACACCAGGGAACAAGGGAACCCCCTTTTTCTTCTGGGAGAACCACTACACATTTTCTTTAGGGTATCAGTAGGGGGCACTGTTTACCAGAAGATCTACACTAAAAGCAGGATTCATGAATTTTTCTCGAGATGTGATCCATCCTCCATTTAAAGAATTCTAGTTCAATTCAGGCGGTGCACCGTCCCATATTCAGAGGAAGATGACTTATGATGATGCCACACTACTGCCACCCAAGATGTTTACAGATCAAATAAGAAATCCAACAACGTTACTGCCTGGCTGAATGTGGCTATCAGTACTTGTATGGCTTTATATTTACCTATAAAGAAGTTCATTTCAGCAAGATTTCTGTATGAAGATTTCTATAATCAGCAGTTATTACTGTGTAATTGTGAGATCAACCTCATTGCTGCACTAATTAAAATTATGAGATGAGTTGTCCTCAAAGGCCTTGAAGCTATTTGAGCCCATATAACAAAGTGAATTGTGAGTACAAAAATGTCCATTGCTTACTGATGTTTGTGAGACATGATATTTGATGTGATATGTTCACAAATATATACAGTTTGTTGTTTAACATAGTACTTAATACATGACTATTCAAATGAATGCATATTAACATCAGAATGCATATTCATAAAAGGTAGCTTCACTGATTTAGCATGACTGAAAACTGAACATGTTCAGTTTACTTTTGTCTGACTCACGATAATCCATTATGGTTATAGAAAAATGTAATAAACATCCAAATCCTCTATGCAAATGTAAGCCTGCTGGTAACTGCAAGTTACAGTCTGTGTGATGGCAAATGTCAGAAAACACATGACATTTAGTTTTAAAAGATGTAAATATAGAGCCTTTGGATGAAGTGCAAATAGTGATTTAGAGCGATATCGGTCCAATATAAATTCAGTAAGGCAGGAAATATGATCTCACCACCGTCCAAGATTACAATATCTCTGCTTTACAGCAGTAAACCCATCAAGTGCAGTTCACAGTTCAGGCAATTCTGTTTCCTCATCTGCCTGAAAAGGCCACTAATCACCTGTGCCATAAACCTCCACATTTCATTTTAACTGCGCTCTGTCATACTTTATGAGCTGGCTCAGCGTAGGCTATCAGAGGCATGCGGCCCGCGGGATTGCCCTGCTTAGACCACGTGATCACAGGAGGGCCGAGTGTATTTGTGTCGCTCTGTCTCAGTGCTGCGCAGCGGGTTGTGTCATTTGGGACCCCGTGGGTTCAGCGGAGAGGAGGAGGCCGAAGGCGCGAACGCGTGCCGGCTCTCACCTGCTGATCCTCGGCGTCCGCGTCCTCGGGGGAATCTGTCTCCCCCTGCAGGCCGGCGAGGGAGGTGCAGCTGTCGGAGGTGTTGAGGCTGAAGCTCCTCAGGCTGCTGCTGCCGCTGCCGGACACGAACAGGCTGATGTTGTCGAAGTCGTCCGGGGGCTCCGCCTGGGCCCCGTTCAGTGCCCGCCCCGGGTTGTACTGCTTCAGGAAGGTGGAGTACACGTAGCCCTGCGTACCTGGAGCGCGGCGCACAAAGAGAGGTCTGTGTGAGAGAGGGGAAACGGAACCGGGCCTGAAAACGCAGAGGTGAATGGCACCTTTGTCCGCCTGAACGCAGGTGGTGTGCACCTCTCAGAGTGATGCGTGACAAGACGGGAATCTGATCAAAGTCAGAAACCGTGGAATGAAACGCACACATCCCCAGCATTTTCTGTGGAGATATTCATACGCATACTCCTCTATTATCCATTATCTGCTGACGGCATATATGCTGTACATTGAGTCCTACACCCTGAGAGAACAATCCTATTGGCTGAGAGCTCACACACAGAGCTCCTCCGGATGAATATGATAAGGATAAAATGATGCAAACGCAGGAGGAGTTCCACTCACTTCTCAGTTTCTGTTTTTTTTTTTGTTTCACCAAATCAAATGCGCATAAATTTTCAGGGTACCCTCCACAAACTTCAGCAGCAGAGGGGGGGTGATAACTTCGCGAGCAGAAAACACAAAGCGTGTCGCTGCGTTCACCGGGGGGGGGGCCTCTGGGGGGACGCTTCCACGAGCCTGAACTGAGCCGGCTCCACTGGCAACAAAGAGGAGACGCACGGCGGTGGAGGCCGACATGGAAACAAGAACCGAGATGGCCTTGTTGTGATGCGGCGATCTCTGGAGAGCCTCCGCGGGGCCCGCTTTTATTTTTTTATTTATTTTTTTTCCTGCGTCGTGACGTCCCGAAGCCCGCGGGGAATTCCCGTGATGCTGACTGTCGATAGCACGCGCAGGAAGCCTCTCCTGTGAGCCTCCTGCAGCCGGTAATTACAGATAAACGCTTAGACAGAGGTTGAGGGGATTGCTTGTCAAAAAAAGGGAGGTCTTTTCGTGTAGTTCCCCGCTATCCCATCCCCAATCTCCTTTATGGCTGGCAGTGATAGGTCTTTAAAGTTACGGTTGTTAAATATGACCGGCGGACGTGCTAATCTTATCGTGGAGAAAACTTAACCCAGTGTATTTACTATTTACTGTAGCTGGATAAGAAACCAGCTACAGCTGCAGTAGGCAAGCCAGATTAAACCAAAACCCCTCTTTTCATAAGCAGTTCACTGCATGGTGGCCCTCCAAGACTGCGGCGACTGTGCAGGTTGCGAATGCATGTACATGCAGGCGTATATGTTGGCTTATTCACCGGATGCCTCATGCAGCAGGCACCATGTTCTTCAGACAGTGTGACCTTTGACTGAGTGGAAGGGGCCCGCCTTTCTGCCCCTGCTGCCCGCGGCTGCAGGTGCAGGCCTGCAACGAGGAGCTCTACTCACAGCCCGTGTCCACCAGCCAGCGGCTGCTGCTGCCCAGGGGGTCGCGGTCCTCCACCAGCGCCACCAGCTCCCCCTCCAGCAGGCTGACGTCCTGGTCCTGGGTGGCGTTGCAGTTGCGCTTCAGCTGGTACAGCCTGTCCGCCGGGTACGCCGACAGCAGGAGGGCCCTCTGCGCATCCGTCTGACGGGGGACCTCTGGCTGCGGCTGGGAGGACAGGTCGGACTCGTTACCTCTCGACACGCGAGGGGGTGGGGGCGGGGGGGGGGCAGGGCCGGGGAGGATTGGCTAATAAGGCCCCCGGGGGGGTGACAGGCACTGATCCAAATGAGCTCTCAGCACTTCGGTCTGTCTCGGGGGAACGACTCCCCCCAGGGGAGTTATACCTGGCGGAGCCCTGTGTTGCCAGGCTCCTTATTAATCACAACCTGCAGTGCTAGTCAGCATCTACTGCTTCAGATAAGACCCACTGCGTTGTACTTTAATTGAGTTTTAATTGGTTCAATTAAATAAAAACGGTGGTAGGTAGGGAATGAGTGTGTGTGGTTTGGGGAGGGGGTGCAATCTGATATGCCTGTTGGAACCCCCAAAATAATCAATAAGGCGTCAAGCCCCAAAATAGGAAAATCATTTGTGCTAAAGTTCCTTTCAGTGTGGTTAATTACTATAATGTCCGTGATGCTGATGACTGGCATTTATGGACTGTTAAGTAAGATATTCTTGCATTTTTTTCTAATTTTTATTCTGATTTTTTTACTTACCAGTATCTTCTTAGGTTTCTCAAAGCTCACTTTCCTTTCCATTAGCTTTTGTGCATTGTCCTTCACAAACGTTAGGTTATTCAGCTCCTCCATGATGCTGTTCTGGACTTCATTGATATTTGACAGGGGAGCCTTAGAGAATACAAAAAAAAATATGCAAGACCCCCTAAGAATACAGATTCATTCCTCTAGCACATAAGATGATATCAAGTGGCAACAATATCATGGCAGTGTAGCATAGTGGTTAAGGAGGAGGACTCATAACCAAAAGGCTGCCGGTTCAATTCCCTGCTGGGATACTGCTGCTGTACCTTTGGGCAAGGCACTTAACCCACAATTGCCTCAGTAAATATCCAGCTGTATATATGGATAACATTGTGTAAAAAAAAAAAAAAAAACTGTAACTGATGTAATGCAAAATACCAGTGGTTGCATAAACACAGAAGTAGTCTGAAATGAAGACTTTAACGATTGGACATTTTGGACAGGCCCCCCATCATCCGCTCACCGGCAGCTGCTGTATGGGCGGGGCTTTCTGCTTGACCGCCGCCATCAGGCCGTGCAGCAGGTTGACCATGCAGTGCACGCAGTTGGTCAGGATGCACTTGGCGGCGCGGTTGAACCGCTGCAGCTCCTCCACCAGCTGTGCGTTGAGGGCCTCGTAGTCGCGGCGTGCCACGCCCTGCTCCTCCTGCGACGAGCGCTCCAGGTGGCTGCAGTAGTCCAGAAGCTTGTCGTAGCGCTTCTGGATCAGCTTCTGCGGGGCCAGGAACATGCCCTGCATGGAGTTCAGGGGCGTCAGCACCAGACGCTCCATCCTGTCTTTCTGGAGGGGGGGGGCGACATCCCAGAAAACAGCACATTATCAAGGTGAGGATGTGGCGCAGGCCAGATTTTCAGAACTTTCCTCAGAGTGCAGGGATTGAAACTACCTCACGCATTGCGCAAACAAATTTTTAAAAAATCAAGAGAGGCTAAGGTCGTGCTTTTGCTCCCATTCATAAAATTGGAGCGTGTGTGGCTTGGGGGGGGGGTGGGGGGAGGGGGGAATAATAGCGTCTGCCCCTCTGCCTCTTTTAATGTGGCTGCCTCGTGCATCCTGAAGCGCAGCTCCAGCCGCTGACACTTCCACTCGAGAAGACACAAAAAGGAATTGTCATTAAATGCATGCGAATCCCGAGCTACAGGTGCACTCGAGCCTCGGCAGCTGGACCGTCTAATGTATGCGCTATTAAGGCTTATTAATAACACCGCTGCGCCTGGAGTGCACCGAACACTCATCCCTCCTGCATGAAGCGCGGGGCACGCCCCATTCAGCGGCCCATTATCACCGTGGGCAACAAATTAACCGCTGAATGATGGCGGAGAGGGGAAAAAACGAGGAGCGAGAGACAGGAGGAGAGGGGGCGAAAAACAGCACGCCCCGGGAGGAAGCGGCCTTTGAAGCGTCGCTGAACGAGTCCGGCGAGAGACAGAGGAAGTGGATCGCTCGCATGCAGGGAGGGAGGGAGGGAGGGAGGGGAGAGAGGTCTGTCAGCACGTCAGGGACAAGGGTACCACTGAGACCAGCTTCCAGGTACAAACAAGGGTGCCATTTAAGAGACAGATTGACAGGACAAGAAGGGAAGTGTTTTTTTTTTTTTTTTTTTTTTTTTTTTTTTTAAAGAGAAGATGGAGAGTTTTCAGTTCTTGAAAGCAGAGGAGAGCGACACAAGCCAGGGTGTTTGGTTGTCATATTGCACTCATTATTATGAGCTTTTATTGGTTATTGATGCATTAATACCTGCAAGAAACTGCACAACAGTTATGGTAGAGAAGTAATATGTGTCCACTTATAATGGTTAAGTATCTCTCTTGTTCTGCTTTGAAGCTTTGACAAGAGAGTAACTGTTGTTTGCTCCTTTGTCTTGCACAAACCACAGGCGCACAACTATCTGAAAGATTCAAAATAAAACTTACAAAATCCCTGTATGGATCACTGCCGTTCTTCCTGTTCAGAGTGCCGTTGCTGTCAATCTTGTCTGGGTCTTTTATAATATTCTCAAGGTCCCGAACATTGTGCACTGTGACAGAGACCATCTCCTACAAAAGAGGTAAAATGGTGTGAAATAACAATAATGAGCAATGCTTTTTCCCAAAAGATTTTGCTCCAAAACCACTAACATCATACACATACACACACACACACACACACACACACACATACATTTTTTCTGCATTGTGCACCAAACACTTTTTTACTCAGGGATGACAGAGACCTTAGAAAGATATTCCTCCTGTCTGAAACCTTGTAGGGATTACTGATAGCCTGAGTACACATTAAAAACAAAGTTTTCATTCTATCATTCTGCTGTATTTTAGATTTACAATTCATAATATATCGCATGACTCTGGTAATAAGGTCACACCAGGGGGAGGTGCATCCACTCTCACTGGTTCCTAGAGAGTACCTGGGCGTAATGGAGGTAGTAGACTACATTCTTCACCAGCTGCCTGACGGCTTTCTCCAGGCTCCGGAACAATCTTTCCTCCTTATCAAAAACCTCATCTTTGACCTGAAACGGGGGAAGTTAATGTTCAGCTGCAGAGACACGCCACACTCTCAGGGGCTGTTTACTTAGCCGGGGACAAACACAGAGCGTTCATGTTTCTATTATTCTCTTAATAAGGGCACGGAGAAACGCAAACAGCTCATGGGAAGCTTTCTAATACGGCAGAACTGGTTCAGCTGTAACTAGGCGATTTCAGGGCTTGAATGTACGCTGCCTGATGACGCACGATTAGTGTTCAAGTTAGGCTACATCAATGTCTCCACTGGGAAGATTTTTTATTTTTTTTCCTACATGCCCTGTGCAAACAGGAAAGGGAACAGTCAGCTGAAACTGATGTAACAGTGGTGGCAAGGTACCGCACCTGAGGCTCCACCCCTGTGAGGATCTTCAGGTAGCCCGTCAGTCTGTCTGACTTCTTCCTGATGGAATGAATGTTTAGCTTGTTCAGCTTGCCAATCAGGGTCCCCTCTTCCTCGCTCTTTTTGTATTTCATCACTAGGCAGAGCAGAACAGTCACAGCTATTTAGAGGAAGAATGGTTCACACGCAGAGGAGTTTCCTTGTTTGGACTGCGGAGACTTCAAACCTCAGCAGTGGTGTGGTTGCTGACACAGGTGAATTATGACTGATGTAACACAAAGGAGCTTTGTAATGCATTTTCAGTTTTGTCCTGTGTGGTTGGTGCCACAAAATCAACGAGGGGTTTAAAAAGTTGATGTTGATCCTTAGACAAAAATAAATAGTGAAATTAATGCCTGTGTATGAATGTCTTTCCACATATATATTTTTTAAAAATATTTTTGGTCACTTTGTAGAATCTAAAATATGAGATTTTGCTTATTTTTTGATTTTGACTTTTGATTTAGGTTGACTAGATAAGCTTTGATTTGCTTAGCACTTTTTTGGTCACTGCATAATTCCATGTGTTTTTTCACAGTTGTTACTATTATTCTAAAATATGGAAAATAGTAAAAAATAAAGAATAAAAGATGCATCCAAACTTTTCACTGGTACTTTACATGATAATAAAAACAACATGGATAGCCGTCATGTAAAAGCCTGTGCACAATACGCAATATTGTGTCAAAGGTGCGCAATACACGACTTCATTCACATTTCATTCTTGTAGGATGGCATTCCACCCGTAATCGAGGCCACATTCCTGTTCTGAAATGCTGGTGATCCAGTCGGATTGCTCACGTGACCGAGAACAATTCACTTCTGTGGTTGAGAATCATTGTCATCGAGCGTGACACGGCACACCTTCACACACAGCCTCGGGGCATGTCTGCATCGGCCCGATGATAATGACAGCGGCCCCATTAGAATTATCATAGAAGAAAAATAATAATATGCAGAAAGAAAAACTTTCAAACAATTAGAGACATGATTGGTTACATCACGGCAAAAAGCTTTACACGCAAAAGGGCAATGACAGATGGCAAAAAAATTGTGCAGATGATTTAGGTTGTGGAGTGCTGGACCAAGAAGTAATGTACCAGGAGCAAGTTCTCCAAATTTGAGCTTTATACATCTACAGTCATGACAGAGGAATCCTGTGGGTCAGAGTTGGGTGCGCAGTTGAGACAATGTTAACTCTAAGACTGCTGGGCACAGAGCTGACCAAAACCTGCCTGACACCGAGGGACGTAGACTTGACTGAAACCAAGTGATGCAGACCTGACTGAAACCGTGGGATGTAGACCTGATTTAGACTGATGAATACAGACTTGACCGAGACCATAAGACACAGAGCTGACTAGAACCACCAGATGCAGACCTGTCTGAGACCCTAAGGTGCAAACTAAGACCGAGAAGTTGAGAGACTGAAAGTTGAAAAGTAGAAAGAGTGGTTGCCTCTGTCAAGACCAAAGGACGCAAACCCTTACCGATGTCTTTCCTCCTCTTGAATTCGTTGATGTTCAGATTGATGATCTTGGCGGCAGTCAGGGCTTCCTCTAGCGGGCGGTTGTCAGGGTGGTCTTCGGGCGTGGCCTGCCAGAGCTCGCCCAGTAGCAGAGGGTACTTCATCACCCGCTGTACTGGTTTGATCAGCAGTGAGCCCATATCCAGCAGGTTAGGCTTCCCCCTACCAGACATTGAGAGAGAACGAGTCAAAAGCATTAGCATTAGCCATTATTAGCATAAGATACACACATCTAAATAAGTCGTGTTGCATTTATTTCGATTCAATATTTTGGTGATATCACACTGTAAGGCACTGTGTACTTACTCTCGATCATATATCTGCCTGCAAAAAGAAAAAAAAAAACAGAACAAAGTTACTCCTTATGATGTAGGCATTTTACATTGCTAAACAGATACATCACTTATTATCTAAATATAAAATCACACTGGTTTTACTAGATGGACAAAAAAATCAATATACTTCCCAATTTGCAATGGATGGCCTAACACCAGCTTTGTTGCTGCCCAATGCAAAGGTGCTTATTTGAATATTTTGTTGTGCAAGTTCTCTTCCCTGTTCCGTGGTCATACTCTATGAAAGACACCAAAGCCCTACTATATTTGAATACATGTGGGAAAAAACTATAGATCCTTACTTCAGTGCCAATATGCAGGTCTTGAAACGTTGTTTAATTTCTTCATCTTTTTCATAGGACTTGAGCAGAACGCTTGCTTCGTCGTGCTGGTAACAGTAAACCTTATAGACATCCTCCAGCACCGCTTTGGCCTGTATGAAGACCTCACCTGCAGCGGCACAGAAAAAAGCACAAAACGCACATCAGCCAGCCAGCAGAAAACTGCCTGTCTTTCAAAAGAGTGCAGGATGCAGTAACTCATTCTGTTGGATCTGCTCGCCTCAAAACAGCAGTACAGTTTCTCCCTGCTTTTATCTCTGCGTTGGAGGTGAGGATAAGCCTCGGGGCTGAGAGTTCATCAAGTAATGTTTCTCTCAGGTAAAAACACCCCGGTCTCACCGGTGCCATGCTGGGCCTCTGTGCCCGTCCCGCCCTTCCTGCTGACCTACCTATGACCTGTGCTTCCGGGTCAGGCTCGGTGGTGGCCTCCTGCAGCCTGCACAGTAGCTCAGCGGACACCGCGCAGACAGACTCCATGTTGGCGAACAGCCGCTCCACATCCACCACCTGGGGGAGAGACAGGGGAGAGATAAACGCTGGCAGACTGCTGTGTCGATCGCTCAGCCGAGTCATCTTTCACTCACGCCCCATGGGGCATCAATCCCATGAGCCCCTTTCTCCAAACATCAGAGGCTGCTTCTCACCATAAGCAACCCTGTGTGCTCGGGGCCAGACCTTGGTCTAAGAGTTGTCTATCTTATTATTTTTGGAGCTATTCATTAGTGTACAGTTTTTTCCTTCTTTCACTTAGGCCGCCATCCCCGCTGCAGTGTCTCAAGACGCTACTCCCAGCTCTCCTCAGTTTCAAGTGGTTTAAAAGTTAACAGGTCAGGCCCTGACTGTCAGATTATCAGAAAGACAGATTTGACACATTGACAGCATTAACAAAATAGTATATCTTTTTTATTATTTAGTGATCCGTTTATAAGGAGCTTTCGCTGACCAAAAGTCTTTGGAACCACCAAATATGAACCCACACACGGTATAATTCATTTAAAACAATCTAATCCGCATCATAAAACAGAAAACAATATGAGAATCAAGTCGTGTGAAAATGTCATATTTCAGTAAGGCCATCTGCACATGACATCACATGGCAAGGACAAAGTGGCACCAGCAAACATCACATGAAGCACCTCTTAGACATCACACACAGACACATTTACTTTGTGTCAAAATGGAAGGCTGTGTCTGTGACAATGATTAAAGGAGGGATCGATAAAACATTACTTTCTGTATAAATCACATGTCCAGAGTAATGCTCCCTTGACTAAGGACTGTAAAATATTGTTATGTTGTATGGTGCCCGTATTATATGGATAAAACACCACCTTCCTATAATGGGCCTAATCATTTTTAAATGATTTTAACTGATATTAGTGCCTGCATTGCATCCACTGGAAAATGACCCACCTGAGCTTCTCTCAGTGGCTGAATCACTTCTTTGATGCAGAGCTCCGTGTCAGTCAGGTAGTCTCTCTCAGTCTGCACCAGCTCCTTGATGACCTTTGACCTTTTGATCATCTTCCTGTGTCTGATTTCCTCTGGGTCGAGGGCCGGTGAGGCAGGGGAGGACAGGTCCTGAGGGGCCATTTTCTCTGTGTCACAGGGACAGATGGCAAACATTATGAGGAATTCTGGGTAACAATGTCTGCTCATGGGTAGTAAGGAAACGTAGTCCTTTATATCTATGGTTATTTAATACCAAAAATTTTACTATGGGTATATGGAAATGTGAAAAGAATACGTTTAGCTCATATTTTCTCTGAAATATGCCTGCAGAATGCAAACAGGTGAATGGAAAAGATGAGCAAGTTTGGTTAAATATTTTGAATGTGTGTGCATGTGCTTGCATCATGTGCGTGTGTGTGTGTGTGTGTGTGTGTGTGTGTGTGTGTGTGTGTGTGTGTGTGTGTGTGTATGTGTGTGTGTGTCTGTGTGTGTGTGTGTATGTGTGTGAGAAACTTGCAGATTTATCGTCCTTTTGTGCCACACGCTCGCTGGATTCCCGGCCGGCCGGTGCTTACAGCGATACGCCGAGCAGCTCAATTTGGTATTACAGTCAGGTCCTTATCGCTCCGCTCGCCTAATCTGCCTCTCACCGGCACGGCTTTGCATTGGCAGTGCCGCTGCAGCGGGGGCTTAGGAAGAGGGATGATTCCGCGCCGCATAATTATCTCAGCGCACAACTTCCTCCTCTGCCCGTGAGCTGCGAGCCGGTGTCAGGTTACAGAACCTAATCACCTCGGTGATGTAATGCCCGAGACTGCACAGGCATTCTATCTGTTCCGGCTGGGGGGGCACCTGACACGCCGTGTCCGAGACCCTCATACTCGCCGCTCTCCAGGCATGCTCAATCCTTGCCTGAACTTCGAGTAGCACATTCTGTTTTCTACCTAAAGCAAACTTACATTCACTCAATTAAAAAAAATGTGTTGAATGTACTGCTCAGTTGGTGGCAATACAGATAAAATGCCCCAAAGACTAAGCAGCGAACTCAAGAGTATGTATGAACTCTTTCAGTGTAAAATTACACATCTAAATTTATTTTAATTGAAAAATAAAACTTAGCTTTGTCGCAATGAAGTTGAATTTCTGCATGACAGATGGAACAGAGTGATTGTGGAACACGGTTATTTGAGATCAAGGGCAGGTGGCATGTTTTGGGAGGCTATGGCAACACATCACCCTGATGAAAGTGTGGTGGTGGCAAAACGTTAGCATCAATAACAGGCTACAGATACAGCAGGGACTGAGAGAGTGCAACTTTCCTTTGTTTCCATCTCAATGTCTGCAGTTTGTCTGCACCTTGCTAATTTGGGTGTGTGTTCACTCTTTGTGACATTATGACATTACAAGTTCTGGCATACGTCAAAATTGAATAAATGACCTTCTTCAGTCATGTGCCATTCATGTATTGTACTGTAAGAGTAGAATGAGGATAGATTGCTGGCAACCTTTGGAAACTGAAGAAATAGCCAATGATAATGTCAGTCTCACCAAAAAACGTTGAGCTATGGAAATCGCAACCCGCTCCTCATCTCAAATAACCACGCTACACAACTGCTCTGCTTCTTTGTTCAGACAGAGCTCCAATGTTACAGTTGCTAAGTTCAAAAAACTTTAAATATCTTTACTTCAGTGTTACTGTGGTCAAGCTGCTTTTTTGGCAGAAACAAAACTGAGAAAAGGAAGCATCGAATCAAACTTTATTTAAGGTATATCCAAGGTAACAACTTTGTGTTCCACGTTCAATGTTAATGGCTGAAAGAGGAACCTGGCCTCTAAAGTCTCCCTGTGAAGGAACATGATCTGGACGGCTGCGATCGCAAGTGAAAACATCCCCCGTGAGAAAGCTGCCATACGGAGGGTTTCAAAAGCCACACTACTGTTTCCCAATCCCAACGCCAGATAAAACCACTCAGCCTCAAAATGGGCCAAGCAAACCTATTCCAAAAATTAAAATCAGTGGGAAATAAAACTTTTACAACTGACAGACGAAACACAAATGGTTAGCACGCTCACACGCCGTAATATTATAGTCGAGTGGTCGGCGGAGCAACGCAACAGGGACCTTTGTTAATTCAGTAGTCCCACTTGCCGCTATTATGTGCCGTGTGGTTTAGTTCCAGGCACAGGAGTTCCCATGAAAGAGGATATGAGTCTTTCACCGGGATCTCCATTGAAGGCTGTGAAACCAGGCCCATTAGATCGAATGTCACTGCGGAGAAAAGGGGACGCTTCCGCAACGGCCATCAGACAAATACGTGATCGGGATGGATTTCTGCTGGCTGCGCAGAGAATGTCACATATTGCCTGTGTACAGTTGGGGTGCTGGCTGAGATGCAGGACTCAGTTGATAGGGGCTTGGTTCTTTTCTCAAAAGGCCTTTGTTGACCTCTCCCTCAGCAGGTCTGGGGTCATGTCTATTTGATGCAATAACAAGCAGTAAACACAATGGAAGCCCATTGTTGAAGCTATAGACATACAGTCACCATAGGGGAAAACCTGCTTTGCAAGTGAACTGAGTATTCAGATTCATACATGTGATTGGCTGATTTTATTCTTCTTTTTCCTGGGGTGGGGTGGGGGAAAGGTGGTAAAAAAACTTACAACATTGTAGGAAACTCCATGACACAAACACACAGACATATATGTACACACACACACACACACACACATACAGACAGACAGACAGACAGACAGACAGACAGACACACACACACACACACAGATATATGCAGGTTCAGATGCGCCACTAAATCTGTGCCCTCAAATTCCTGATAGTTCAACTTTTTCTCTGAATTCTGTAATGGTCCATTGAAATGATTCACTGCTGATAGTTACCAAGGTTGCCAAGGAGGTATGGCTTGACCAACCTGTTACACAGCGGTGAAGGAACTATGTTCAGGAGCAATTTCCTCATTCACTGAAGTCACCATCATGTCAATATTTGTTATCGTGACACCATTATTCATCACAGTGGAACTAAGTGGAGTGTACCTTCTTTTTAAGTTCTTTTATCGTCAGCAGCCACCCACCCTATGTTATTTACCCAGCTCACCATATAATATTTTAAAATTTAACTGCGCGGTTGAGCCTAATAGATTTTAAGTCAAAGGAAAATGCTGACACACACACTGACTGCATCTGCTACCTGTGCACCAGATCTAGTGATAACCAATGTGATTGTGCTACTCAGCACAACATCACCACAATGAATGATGCATTACTTTTGTTTATGGTAAACATCAAAACAGACCTTCCAGTTGTCAGGGCACCTCATAGAATATGTCAAGGAACTTGTCTTGCTTAACTGTCCTCACCCCGAACTTTAGAGGAGAAGGCATTTAAATGGAGTGCTGGGTAATTCCTTGAAGGCCAATATTGTGAGTGTGACAGGCAACACTAAAGCAGTTATAGAGAGGTTTCCTGAAGTGCAGAAAGCTGCCCTCATGAAGTCGAATAAGCCATGAAAACAGATCAGAGCAAAGCCCTTTTGATCTACAGTAAGAAACCAGCTTTTTAATCATCAGTATATTAGTTCGCACCAGGCAATTTTGCTCAGAGGACAGAAAGAGCACTGCTCTGACCCTTCTGCATACTGCTGGAATATTTTCACTGACACCACATGCGCATGTAAATCAATGTCTGAATTTCTTTATAAACAGACAGTTCAGACAGGATCACTGGTTCATTCATTTGAAGAATCACCAGCTTGATTGACAGTAAACTGTTGTGACTCTTTGCAAAGGGTCATCTTGCCAACTTTTTTTTTTCCTCCACGCCTCTCGCCTTGGCAACACTGTTTTGAGGCTGTAACACAGTTTGCATATATGACATCATTCCTGTGGGAATGGTTCCTGTTCCATCACATAACAACGCAACAGGTGTTCAGGATAAACAGCTCTACAGGTCCCCCCTCACTTTTTCTCCCTTGACCTCAAGTTATAAAAATATAGTCCTGGAATCCTGAAAGGGCAGATTTACTGGCAAATAAACTGTCAGCAAATTAACATCATTCAGTTCTGCATTTGCTCTAGAAAAGTGAAGCTGGGGCAAAAGTACAGGGCACGGCAACTTTTTTTATGGCCCCGGGAGAGGTGATTACCTTTGAGTTTAGCGCTGTATTCTGTCTTATCAGACTGGCTCCTTCTCACGAGGGTCCCGATGTTAATGTCACCTCTCCCAGTGTCATCTGCCACGATGGTGTCTGTCTTCCTTCTTTCCAGGTACCTCAGGAACAGCCTGTTCCTCCTCTTTATTCCTTTGTCCTTCTCCCTCTCCTTCTCCTTCTCCCTGTCAGAGCTGCTGGCCTCTTTGGGGTCCATGGCCATGCCCCTGATCTCCCTCCTCTGCCCAACCTGAGGACAGAGCGCTTGGGGAGCCTGCCTGGCTGTCGGGCTGTGAAGTCGAACAGGTGGAACGGCGCTGTGTACACTAGCAGCCTGATCTCCTGTTGGCTCCTCCTCCCCCCCCACCTGCTGAAGTACCTGTCACTGAGGGACCTGTAGCTCCCTCCCCTTTGCAGTGCCAGCATATCTATGACAGGAAAGGAGGAAGGGCAAGAGAAAGGGCCACATCGCAAGGATCAAATTATTGAGGAGCCGGTCGCTCACCTCAAAGGACACCTCAGACCCCACGGAATGTGAGACTTACAGCGTGAAACGTAACTTGCACTTTGGAGAAGCAGTGACAACATTTGCATGCGCCGAGCACGTGGAATGTAAATTGTGGAGAATAAGTTTGCATACAAAGAAGCCGAGCTTCTGCTGTCTGTCACTCATGCCTCTTTCTGATGTCAACATTCAGGAATGCAAGGAACGAAGTGTGCGGGAAGCTGTTGTTTTTGCTTTATCAGTCTTTTCCTGTGCCTACTTTCCATCAGCTGCTCGTGCCCATTGCGTTCACGCTGTGAAATTGAATGAATAAAGCCATAAGAAAAGGGGTTGTTTAAAAACATTTTAATTGAATTTCTGCTTTGTTATGCATTTGCTGGGCAGACACTTCAGTTTATTCTAAAGACTCTAAAGGCACAGAAGGTACAGACAATGACAGTTTACTCCACAAGCAATAAGGACAGAATTTTGGAAATGCACAGCCAATTAGAAGAAACAATCCAGTAAGAACTGTGTTTTGCATTCTCATTTCCAAGACATGGTGACATGGTGATTATGGACCAATGCATAACCCAAATGACAGATTCAAAGCCCTGCTGTTCTGAGCTGTTGAGCTGGACGTCCTTAAAACCGAAAAGAAGGCAGGATGCTGGAACTGTCCACTGACCAATCCGGGTGAAGAATGAATGACAGTGCATGACTTAGTCCAGTGTGACCATCATTTCTGAGTTCATTGGTGTCCAGTGACAGATAGTTTAATTATTCATTTTTTGTCATTATGTAAAACATCATGAGCATCTATTAACTGCGCTTCAAACCTATGAAAAAGAAACTGTCATACTTTTATTGTGACTTTGAGAGTTAAGCATTGATGGCATGGATTGATATATTGTATATTAATATTTTCAATATTTTAATATTAGTATTTTAATATTTTTAATATTCTCAGAAATGCCAATTAATTAAACAACTTATAAAATACACCATGACACAATGATTATCATTACTTGCGTAGAATAGTAATGAAGTTAAGTTTGGGGTCTCAGATACATACATGTACAAACTCATACATAGACATTACTGCCATTTTTACATTGGTTGTGCTGATGTTGAAACCTTAAATTTCAGAATTAAAACTGATGGAATGGACAGTTCATTGAGGCAACTACAGTATAACAAGACCAAAATGCCCAGAATAACATTTGCCAATTACATTGTTGCTAATTGTTTATCTCATACTTCTTCATTTGGTTTTCTCCGGCATTAGATACTGAATGGACGTGAGGATCAGGTATAGTAGATGATAAAATAACCTGTATTAGTAAAACATACAATGACTGAGGTCTCTAGCAAATACATCTCACTGATGCACAATTTGTGGATGTAACATAATTTAGTACCGCACACCAAATACTATGAAAAATATACTTTTGAACACGCAATTCTAACTATTAGTTGATATCAGCTACAGTACACACTAAGCATGACGTCAAAAGCAAACCCTAGAGTGTTTGCTGTACCTCTATTGTGTCATGCTTTCCTTGACAGCTGAGGAAAATATTGAATAAAAGGGTGGGTCAGTAAGGGTGAGAGAGTGAGAAAGTGAAGGAGATGTGGAAAATGCCCTAATTGATGAGTGAATGTGCTGAAGTGAATATTATTACCTGCCTGGCGGTAGTATTGTGCAACTTAACTGTCAATATTAGCCATATCCTAAATGACAGTCATATTCCAACAGAGGAGAACTATGTTGCTCTGTTCTCCTTACTGTCCGTATGTGTTCACACGGGAAAGCCATGATGTGTCTATTGCAGCAGAACCACAAAGCAGTAAGGTCCAGTTTTTTGAAGAGCAGTTTGACTTAATTTTAATAATGATTGAAATTATAGCTGTCATGAATTGAAATGAACAATAAAAATATTGAATCAAATGAATGAATTATTAAAATACTGCTATTACTGCAACAAGTAGTTACCCTAATAATAAGAAGAAGAAGAAGAAAAAGAAGAAGAGGCATCACCATCATCTCTGGTTCAGCAAATCACTGTGACATTGTGTCGGTAGAAGAGGTGGTGTATAAAATATCCATGCAGCACAGGTTCTGGGGATTAACAGACTAAGAATCCACTTGGGATGTGCCTAAACTACAGTATTCAAGATAGCGTGTAAAGATATGTTACACAGGATCAGATAAAGTCAAATTCAGTGGTAATTATTTAGAGTTACAGCAAGGTCTACAGTTATGTGCTGTCTTGAGAGCAGTACTGCATTCTAGCTGTTTATACACTTTGTTGACTTATATATAGTTAAGTACAGGCTACCATTGAAGGGGTGTTTCCTTTACACTACTGTTAAACTACAACAGCTATTCAAGATTCGGTGTAGATGTGGAGTGTGTACAGATGGGACTTTGAATCACCATGTCATACAATGCATTCAGGATCCAGGATGTTATACAATGTCATGCCTTTTTTCCATTTCTCTTTTCATGTGTCCATTCTACAATGTCCTCCTAATACATTTTCTACTGGGCCCTTACCTAAAGACAACTTTTGCAAGGCAACTGTTGTGATGGTAACACTAATGTGATGGCTTGGCATTCTCTGTGGTTAACAAAAACGTTCAGGGTATCACATGTGACAAAAAAGTGTCTCAATTCACCTGAAAACCAAATAAAAACAAATAAGGTATAAGCAGGAGTGGAAAACAACAGCCAGCAATGGGAGGAAATAATGTGTTAAACACATTCTTTTACAAACATCTTTGCAGTGAACTACACTCTGTTCTTCTTCATAGTTTGGTTCATAGTTGTTTTACAAAAGCAAACAAAGACAGTGAATGAATAATAAATTCTATAGTATGATACATTTAAAAAAAAAAAAGAAGAATCCCTCATGTGATGACTTTTTTTGCTGGAGTCTGTGAAACAGCATGAAGAGTGTATTTTCACTCTAAACCATTTTTGAAAGAAGTCCTTGCACAAGTATAAATTAATACTAAGTAAGTCTTGACAAGTCTTGTTTTTTATCAAAAAATATGACAATAATAATATTAATAACAATTCAAATCTATTTAGGTAAGTGCATATACCAGCAATAATAATGGTGACTAGACATGAAAACCAAATATCATATTCCTGATGAGAATAACAAATGAAGGCACCACCTCACTCAAGCACAGGTAATAAAGGGCGATATTGTGTTTCCAGACTGCACTAAACTATACCCACAAAGCACCTGTTTGTTCTCCTACAGCATGTCCACAGACGCATGCAAGGCAGTAAACCCTTCAAAGAGGAACTCCCTTCCTCTTTGAGAGGTTTATGACTGAACAATAGCATAGCCTGAGGTTGTACACATCATAAAGAAGTGAAATATATGCTTAGATGGAACAAACACTTGACAGTGATGGGTATCAAACATGCAGATGACGACAAAATCTGTGTGTTAGTGACTGTGTAGCCTGGTTCACTATGTATATGCTGAGGTTTTTGTAAATCCAGTTTTCCCTCCCTGGCCCATGTACCTTCACCTCTGGGCAGTTTATAGCACCATGTGTGCTATCTTTTTGTTTAAACAAATGGTGGTATGTGACAATAAAGTGAGGGAGATGTGGCATATGTAGGTGTTTGTTTATCAAGAGCTGGGCCCCAGTGTTGATAAGGACTTTGTCTCTGAATTGAATATGCAGGCCTAATGATTCCCTCCAACACCATTTTATCCCTCATGATGAGCTAGATATGAAAAATACAAAAGGGCCACGAGACAGATTGCCTGTCTCTATGGTGACAGTTAACAAGATGACTGGAGATGGCAGAGCAGTGATTCACGTAAAAAGGGAGCCCAGGAATCCCCTTTTCGGTGGCGGTGTTGCCACCATTTGCCGCAAAGCTTCAAAAAAGTAGCGCTGAAACCTGGCCATTGCAGATTTGCTGTTGAAAAGTAATCACACACAGAGCACGGCCCACAGTAAAAAGATGGCATTTGAAAATGAAACATCATCATATTGGGTTTTTAACATTGCTGTGAAATAGCCAGCGAAACATGCAGAAGATGACAACACACTTAGAGGTTAACGACAAAACCTGTTTGTGGCACATGAAGGGAATACGGCCAGCAGTGTATGCCGTGACTCCAGAGTTTACAAAAGATTCAGCCTACAGTTGTGCTTTCTGATGAGTCAGCCACTGACCACAACACAATTATGTTTAAGGATCCATGTCACATAGGGTTGTTCAGTGGTTAGTGAGTTTAACTTGAACCTGGAAAGCAGCTATCTTACCTTTCACACCTGGCTTTCTGCACTACCCCAGGGCAAGGTAGTTAAGTGCAATTGCTTTAGCAAATATTTAGCTGTGTAAATGGAAAAATATGTAAGTAAATCGCCTAGGTAAGGACATGTGCTTAGCAAACATATGAAATGCGTAGCCTGAACATGTTTTGGACATACAGGGTGAATACAAACAAACATAAAATAAATTGCAATGTATGTGTCTTATATATGATACATCTAGGAGGCCAGTGTGAAATCTTTCAATTTACTTTGAAAATGTCCAACAAAATATTTAAGAAAACTAGTTATTTAAAAAAAAAAAGTCGTGACGGGCAGGAGTTTTGCATACATAGAACTGAGCAGTGTGTGAGGCAGAATTTTTAAATCATTGAAGCTTTCTCCATTATGTTCTTTAATGAGCAAGACCTATAGTTAATTATTATGGGCTAATGCTATGAAACCATTTTACAAGATATATCTGGCACTTCAATACAGGAATGATAACTCCTTTTAGTAAATGGAATAAAATAAAGTACATACAGGGTGTGGTGCAGCTGACTTCTGCGTCTAAGAAACGAGTCCTTATAATATGCCAGTCTGGAAGAGTGCAAGAACTGAGAGATGTCAGCCATTTTCTATTGGCAAAGGTCTTCCATGTTCTTCCAGGAGACGCACATCCCCGGTTGACGGATAGGTGGCGGTATGAGATTGGCAGGGAGATCATGTACGAACAGCGACGTGCGGAGGAAATGGATGGACGACAACAGGAACTTGTGAAAAAGGCAGCTAAGCATGCGTTTCCATTTTCAGTCCTGTCTGAGGGTTTCTGCTGCCTTGTTCGGCACACGGTGTACCGCAGGGAGAGGGCCGCCTTCACAAATATTCCAAAATTATCTGAGAAAAATGGTGCATTACCAGACAGAAGAAAGAGGACGCCCGAACACAGTTGACTACAGGATTTATTTTAGTAAGTCGTGACTACCAGATAGCACACTGATTCATTCTTACAGCATGTTTGACTGGGAAATTAATGATTCAGAGTGCAGGTAGCTAGCGTTAGTTAGCTAGCTTTGATATCTTGCATCTATTCCAAAAAATCATTTTCATTCCAACAAAATGACCCCGTAAGTTAGCTAGCAAGCGACATCACTATAGCTAGGTAGGTAACTTGCTAGCCATCTTAGGTGTTTAGCTAACGGTGTAGCTATAGCTAGCTAGCACACATACCACAACTTATTCAGCAAGATAGCTTTTAAGTTGTAACTTGTGTTTTGTGGCAAGCTTCCTGCAGATTTCGAGCGTAAACCTATCATTTAACAATTTGCTAAACACATTTTCCAAACACCGACTGTGTTGCTTTTTCATATAAACTTGAACTTTTCGCCAAGGACATGTACTTTTCCAAGCGACTTCAGTAATATGTTACCCTACTTTAGCTAGGAAAGTTAGCTAGCTGGGTATCCACAATCTACAGAGATGTATATTGAGTTAGCAAGTGTCCGTATCAGAAAAAAATATATTTCGTGCATCTCTCCATATAACATGCAAGCCGAAAATCGTGTTAATGAAATGTGGAATGTAACGAGCTTTTAATGCATAGCAGTTCTCGTTTAAATAAATCTACAGTCCTTTTCGGAGTAGATTAGCGTCACCACCTGGGACAACGTCATGCTGTAATTGGGATGGCAGGTTAGCGTACCTCATACCTTAATTGTGCTGAGAGGAATGCCCTACTCGGAATTACGCGCAGAAATACACACAGTGACCTTGAGGTCCATTCCTTACTGTTTACTTTTGTATCTTATAAACATATAGTTCAGATGGATCCTATGGCCACATAAATAATGGCAAAACTTTGATCATTTTGTGCATTACTCCTTATTTTCTTATTTGTCCTCCTTAGTCTTCGCAAGAAACATTATTACTAACTGTACTGTTAACGCTGTAGTCACAGCGCAGATAGAATGTGAAGGGAAATGTCCAGCAAATAGAAAATTGAAATATGACAAATTCATATTTGTTAAGGCCACGGTTTGGGGCACATTGTTATGGTATAATAATTGTCACTGCAGTTGCATTGACATTGCATTGTCTTGCATTTGCACAAGTTTATCAATGCATCCACATTGTAGTGATGCTGCCTCTCTCAAGCTTTCTGATGATACTTTGACACTTACCATATCACACCCCCTCTCCTTTGAAAGACCACATTGGAGAAGTCACAGGACCAAGTTACATGACAGAACAGAAGAAACTGAATACCATTAATTTAAAATGGTGCCTCTTAAGTGTGCATGAGGTTATGTGACCAAATTTGGTAGTTGTGAGTCATGTTGATGTCAGAACTGTTACAGGAAGAACTGTGTAATAAATATATATACACTAAAATGTACATCTGAAATATGAACTTATAATTAAAATCGAAAACTTTCTTTGCCAAGTGAAAACTTTATATTGTTTTTGGGTTTGAAAAATAGTCAACAGCTGTTTTTTTATGCCTGTGGTTACTGTGCTATTCTGTTTTACTAACATTTACAAAGGCAGGTACTATACACTGTAGAGAAAATGCTTTGAGGCTATTTGTAGCAGAAATGTGCTGTAGATAAGACTTTTTTTATCCTTCTAGTAACCCCGAGTAGTAACAGTTCATAAATGTTAAAAATCAGCATTCCAATAATAACCCAAAGAAAGGACATTTAAGTTGAAATCTTAAAATCGTAATCTTAAAATCTTAAAATGCGTATCTTAAAAGTTTGAGTGAGATGTTCGGTGCCTGTTCATCGTAACAGAACTTAAATGTTATCAGCATGAGGAGAGTTTCCCAGGACTCTTTGTAGACCTTTGCTGGCATACTGCAGGTTCTCTGCCTAACTGTGGGCTGGTCTGAGAAATTCGCTAAGCAAGCAATAAAAGGCAAAGCCCCCCGTATCCCTGAGTGAAGAATGTATTTTGACCAAACCCCTGACCAAATTATACTGCTTTTAATAAAAACAAGATTCTGCTTACTTCACTGCTTCTGACTGACCACTGAGATACAAAGGGAAAATTCAAAGGCTTTGTAATAGTCAGCTACCAGCTCTTATGGAGATAATAACTGGCACTAGTAGAAGCAAAATTGGTCATTTCATTTGTTTTTGGATGACATTCTACCCAGAGTATTCTGGATGTTCCTGTGATTTACATGCGTGACGTAAAATTTTGATGACGAACAGCAATCAAAAAAGTGCAGACTGATGTGCAGGGAGAATTTTAACGTCAGACTGAAATCTTGATTCCATTAATTAAAGAGGAGCTAGTTTACTGATTGCTCCCTATTCCAGCATTTCAGCAGTGCAATATGAGTATGTTAATTATGCTTGTGTTGTGCATAAATGTACAGAAATAGGGGCTAGCTAGTTATGGGTGCACCAGCTTTAAAACTACTCTGTGTAATATCTGTTTTTTCTATCTACAAACTGTGATTGGTGTTAGAATTATGCGTCTGTCTAATGTATTGCTGCCACCTACTGCCAGGAGTGTAGAATACACTCTGCTATTGATTTTACATATCTATATATACACACATATATAATGTGTGTATATAGATAGAGGGATGGATAGAGAGGTAGTTAGGTTCTAGCAGATTGTGTGCTGTGAACCAATGAAAAAAAAAAAACTCTGACTCAAATTAGAAACTCTCACATTCACCATCTGAGGTTTAGGTTAGTTGCTGTTTTCAGATTTATGTTTTAATTTCGGTTTTCAAAATGGAGCATAAAAGAAAAGCACAGGAAGAAAATGCATAGCAATACTGAGGTTCGGAGAGTAAGATGTGAAATGCATCAAGAAAACTTTAAGCTACAGTGATTAAGCTAGCGTGGGAGTGTTCAGTTTCACCGAAAATGCACTAAGACAGCTGGAATGAGCGTCTCCCACGGACAGGCAACAGGACTTCTGGTAAAAAACAGAGTCTGTAAAAGTCGGTAAAATGTCAGCGATAATGCGGTTTTAGGTTACAGCTCTAAACTATTCTCGTCACGAAATTGATGAGTGAAAACAAGAACAAAAGATGGTTAATGAAAGTACAGGCTGGTCTGGAGGTAATTTCACCAAGAAGCCTGCCAAAATCATGGCAGTATGCCTCCATCAGAATATGTTTTTATTGCTAGTTAGTGATAGAACAATGAACTCACCGATAGTGAGTTCAAGATATTATGACTCTGGTAATGCATTGACTTTTTAAGAGGTCATTGCAAGCATAAATGTAGTCTACAGCATTCTTCAGCAGTCTATAGCATTTTTTAGTTTAATTACATTCTAAATATCATAAAAGGTCGATAAGGATGTAGATAGTGGGAAAGCTCTAATATAAAATGTTGTACTACCTACAGCAGGCATGTCATCTCGTTTATTCACTTTTGTTGGCTTAAAAAAACAATTGTGTCAGATTGTCTGATCAGAACACTTTTGCTAAGAGAAGCTCAGTGAATATTTACTCTACAAACATCCAAAGAACTCTTTGGACTTAACTGTTGTGAACACATTGTGTGACTTTGCAAAAACCCTCATCTTCAAGGAGACAGTGTGACCTTACCCTTCAGAGTCATTTTATTTTTGTTAGCCTTATTGTTGTGTTCTGCATGAGCAGGCTGGGAATCAGTGAGTGACTGCTGTTGAATGCAGGGATAGATTTACTTGTCTTCATCAGTTGCTAGATACTGTGGTTCGTCTGCGTGCTTTAGTTGCATGTAGTGATGCACTGAGCTTGAGATTTTAAACTTTGATACACTGTGTTTTTTTTTATTATTTATTTAAATAAAATTCTTCTTTTTAATGCCATAGGGGATGTAATGCAGAAGCCACTCAGTGAATGAATGTGATGCAGTGAATTCATGGTCCAAACCTTGCAAAACTGTCTAAACCACCCACTTTCAGTGTCTGTGAATAGCTTCGAATTCACAGCCTACTTTATCCTCTGTGATCTGACCAGTGTTGCGACTATCGGTGCAATGGTCTCGTGAATGTACAGTATATATTTATTGGCTATTGTTTTGGAATGGCTCTCAGTGGCAGTATTGTTGAGTTGCAATGTTGCCTCCGTTTAAAGCTTGATTACTTTAGACCCACTTGTAGTTACTTATAGCACATTTATTTTTTAAAATTGTAACTGATTGTAATAGTTGTAACCAAGTCATGTTGTAATGCGTTGTGTACTGACTGCTCAAATAGAACTACAGTGTACCATTGTAATACATGGGATTTACACTGAAAAGATGGTAAATCCCCCCTTACTTAAAACCTAAACTTGCATGGGTTGCCAGATTTTGGTTCTCCATGGAGTCCATTTTCATGAAAAACTGCTACTCAGTGCTTCCACTGCCATTGATGTTTAAAATAGTTTTTAAAAACCCTTCGGTTTGCTTAAAAACAAGGTTAAATATTTATACCCGTAATACTAAGTAAATACAGTGTTACCAATGGTGGATCTGGAATCAAAAAAGTTAGTAAATCATAGTATCCTAAGTCAGAAGGCTATTTTTTATGATTTGTTTGGGGTCGCTTGGTTGGGCCTCTTGCCGGTTTTGTGCCTAATTCTGAGACTGAGATATCTCAGGTTCAGTGTTTGAATTCCCACATTAAAATGTATGAAGTGTATGGTTTTAACAGTACAATATATAGACAGACAGGTTTCCATTTTTGATGTAATTGCCATGCTTCAGTTGTAATTTAATTTTTTACAATGCGTTTTAATGTTGAATTAATTTATTTTGGTTTCCAGAAACATCAGAAGGGAAATACATCTCACCCTTCCATGACATTCCACTCTTTGCAGGCAGTGAACAGGTAAATAACAGATCATGTATTCATCCATCAGATGCATTGCTGTGTTTGCAGCTCACAGTATTTGTATTTGGCTGAATTTGAATTTTAGCGGAGGGTTTTGGCTCAGGGTTTTGTGTAATGGAATACTTTTGTTGAAAAATTTTTTTTACTACCTGAATACTTGTGAGTTGGGTACATAGTTTTTATTCTATTTCCCCTCAGGTTGCATTGTAGGTTTTTTATTTATTTATTTTTCTGTGTTTAAATCTAAGTAGAGGATGGTTTAGAACATCCTGCAGTACATATAAATGTGTTAAATTGTCAGAATATGTGTAGCACTCTGAACTTTGCGTTTTAGTCAGTGAATGTGCCTGGTATGCAGAGAAATTAAGTCCCTGCATTTTAGACTGTTTTGTTGAAACAGTTTTAAGGGCTGATTTTGTTTACAGCAGGAAAATGATGTACCAGTAAAGAAAGTTAAGAAGAACGAAAATGAGGTATTTTGCATTATTTCATTTTCCTGTTTCTCAGTCACATTTTTTTTAAGTGAGAACACTCACGATTCAGCAATTATAAATGGTAGTGTAGCAATAAAGAAGGAATGAAAAAAATAAATATTCATGTAGTCATGAATAATACACCTAAATTTATTGCTCAGCGAATTCATTAAATGAAAAATAATCCCATCCAAAGAATGTTTGTTTATATTTGATTTTGACTGGACCTTGTTCCTGGCTATCATACTGTAATGGAGTATATGTGGCATTTTGAGATGGACTGACAGGGCAGGAAGTCAGCGAAATCATTTCCTATTAACTTTTTTTCTCCCCCTTTTGCACAGATACTGTTTAACATGGTTGTGGAGGTGCCTCGCTGGTCAAATGCTAAAATGGAGGCAAGTCTTTTTACATCATGTTTTTTGTTTACTTCTTATGACCGTATATTTAAAACAGAACTTGCACATACTGTAGTCCAGTGTTGAAGTTGTGGTCAAATCTTGATAACGACATACTGGCAGATTGTGCCAAGTATATAAAGTATATAAACTGTTGCAGCTGTTTGTTGTGCTGTAGTTGATTGTATCATACTTAAAATCTCAAGTATGCATATATTATATAAATAGAGAGTCACCTCATCACTGTTTAGCAAAAAGTTTTCATATGCTTGACCCCATTTTCAGGAAAACCAGATTCTGTATGCTGAGTGAATGGTGAGCCATTTGAGTCCATCCACCCACATCTTAGGTTTGTCCTATAATTCTGTCTGCAATCAGCACAGAAAAGTCATTTTCTGCATAATTTAAAAGCAGACATCCTGCACATATGAATTAAACATGGGAGCTGAGGAGAGAACTCGTCATCCAGTTGACGGAATTGTAAATGCTAGTTGTGGCATGTGGTTTGTGTGTGGTTCTTGGACCTAACCGGACCTAGCCAGTTGTCTGTCCATCCAGGCACAGGGTAGGAGAGGGCTAAAGAACGGGTTAGATTGTTGTATGGAGGAATTGACTGTCGCCTGTTAGCTGGCTGCTGTTTGAAAATAGAGCTTTCTACAGTGCTCACCTCAGTCTTTCCCTTTATAGTGATTAAAAAGACAGAAACACAGCTCTTCAGTGCCCTTAAACATTTCCTCCCTCATCCATTCACCACAAA
This sequence comes from Megalops atlanticus, assembly GCA_019176425.1. NCBI lineage: Eukaryota > Metazoa > Chordata > Actinopteri > Elopiformes > Megalopidae > Megalops > Megalops atlanticus. The sequence goes on along the minus strand of CM032894.1, from coordinate 7,998,764 downwards.
GTAATCCAGTTCAATTAAGCCTTTTTGTGTGAAGATAGGTCAAAACTGATTAATATTGAAGCTCAGAAATAAAAAGTAGTCCTAAAAATATCCTTGCTGCTTAATTTTTAATTCTTCTCCAGTGCATAGTTGTAATGATGCTTGAGCACTCTGGGCATATTGTGACTGAGAACTTCCCACACCAGAATCAATGAAAAGGTCATTTTAATTGTGGTTTGTAGGTGTAGTGAAAGATGAATAGACGTGGGGGCAGCTGAAGGATATGTCAGTGTGAGGCATAGTTTGACTGCGTGTTGCGTTCTTCTTTTTTTAATACTTCTGTTACATTCAAATGTTTGTATGTGTGATGTAATGTTTTGGGTGGGTATCATTTGTAGTGATTTTCAGTATCCAAGATGCTCTGGTAATGTCTTCTAGATTGCAACTAAAGAACCTCTGAATCCAATCAAGCAAGATGTCAAGAAGGGAAAGCTTCGATATGTAGCCAATGTCTTTCCTCATAAAGGCTACATTTGGAACTATGGGGCCCTCCCACAGGTAAGGCCTGAGCAAGTGATACCATTGGTTGAATTTCCTTCTACTTCAGGGAAGTCAAGTCAGACAACCTTGAGAGAAAAGGGCAAGGCACATTTCCTTGGTAAGCTGTTAGTCAGTTTGGCAGATGTTAAAATGTGAAAAGTAATGAAATTAAATGCTGTGTGCTGATTATGCATGTCTGCTGTGATTCATAGCAGTATCATGGAACATAGCACAGACCTCAGATTTACATTGTTCACATTTATGTGGCAGAAGTAGTTCTCTTACTAAAGGCAGTTTACAGTTACACAAAAATATGTACAGTTACATTTTATGTTTTTATGGTTCTCATTTGTGTATAGTTGTGCTTCCTCTTTGGATCCTATCTCCTGAAAACTAATTGCAGTGCACTGTTTCCCCTATCGTGTTAATAAAGTGCAAGTGGGGAAGAACATGCTTCTGGGCAAGTGCTGGTAGGGAAATGGGTTGCATTGCTGGTCTTGTGAAATCTGACAAAATATATAGAGTTCCTATGGCATGCCACAAGGCTAAATTTTATCAACACAAAAATGCTCAAATGGCCACTAAACAAAAGTGATAGTAAAAATGAAGAAATAAAACTCTAGAGGCCTTATAAATACCTTAGGCTCAAGAAAATGAATCTCATGAACCTTAAAACCTCTCCTACCCTGAGCTTTATGACCAGAAATACAATTTCACTTCGCAGGTTATCGATTTACTATTACTTTTTTAAACGTGCTTCCACAGGCAGAGAAATGTTCAATTGACTCAGCATACCTGAATGCATTGCATTCTTGGTTTTAAATCAGACTTTAGCAGATTAAAGCTTGGTCTTGAATGTCGCTCTTGGTTATTGTAACAGACGTGGGAAGACCCAAACCACACAGACAAGGACACGCAGTGTTGTGGAGATAACGATCCGATTGACGTTTGCGACATCGGCTCAAAGGTTTGGCCTTCCGTCAGCTAATGACTGTTCAACGTTAATGTCACCGGTCTAAAAATTCTCTCATTAACATCTGATGAATTTACCTGTACGTGTCCTGCAGGTGTGCTCATCAGGGCAGGTGATCCAGGTGAAAGTCCTTGGAGTCCTGGCCATGATTGATGAGGGAGAGACAGATTGGAAGATAATCGCCATCAATACAGAAGACCCAGACGCCTCATCCTTAAACAGTGAGCCTAGGGGAAAAACATGGGTTGGGTTCTCATGGGATGGGTTCACTTTGGTCTTAATTGTCTTGGTCTTGACGCTGTAAAAATGAAGGCTGGGCTTTATGACACTGATAAAATTTGACATGAAGATCGTACTGTAAATCAATTCTCTGATGTGAAGATGGCTAAATTTTATCATTGCAAAAATACTTGAACAAATGGCCACTAAACAAAGGTGATAGTGAAAATAAAGAAATGCCTGGGGATGAAGAAATGCCAGAGGTTGTTGGACTTTCTTGCGTTATCAAGCCTCCCCTGTTCTGTCCCCCAGGCATTGAGGATGTTAGGAAGAGCAGACCTGGTCATTTGGAGGCCACAGTGGATTGGTTTAAAAAATACAAGGTCCCAGATGGAAAGCCTGAAAACAAATTTGCATTCGATGAGCAGTTCAAAGATAAGGTAAGCAAAGGACTGCATTGGGGCCATGAAAGCTATTGTAGTGGATGTCTGATGGTTTGAGTGAATTGAATTTGAATCTCATCCAATGAATGAAGACAGTAGTAGTTACAAAAATATATCGGGGAAGGTGTAGTACCACAGAGGTAACACGGGACGAGCTGTCTCTCTCCCTCTCAGGATTTTGCATTGGAGATCATAAAGTCCACTCACGAGCACTGGAGGGCTTTGGTGCTAAAACAGGCTAATGGAGGAGAAATAAATTGGTGAGTCAATGGGGAAATTTTCCACAGGGGTGGTTTTATACTTATTTATTTATTTATTTTAGGTTTGTGGGCCTCGCTAATACACTATTCATCTGGCCTGTCAACAGCCCTCAGGGCACGGCTGTTCTGCTTGTTGTTGTTGTTTTTATCTTTGTCATCTTTCTGTCTAGCTCAGGACTGCCAAGTTACATTAGTTTGTTTTTACCTTCTTGCAAGACGTGTTGGTTTTGTTATTTCTGGAATATACAAATGTGGTGTTTGTCTTTTCAGAAACAGTGTCAGCTTGCCATCTTGCATAGGTTTGAATCAGTGGATATCACGGTCAGCCTACACGTTCAGAATAATAAGTCCATACTTGGAGGCGTGACCATGTTTAACTGTAAATGTAGCTTTTTCATTATTATGAAATGAAATACAACACTTTCGTACCTTTTCCTGAGGTATGAGTAAGAATGCAGTCTCAGGTCACATGACGTTTTCTTTCCTTACAGTAAAAACCTGTCGGTGTGTGAGAGCCCTTTCAAATGCGGTGAGGAGGAGGCCAGCTCTGTGGTAAAATCGGTGAGAAACAGAGATGCGCACACCTATTTCGGTTTCATTTTCCCCACTTGTTGTGGCAGCATAAAATCAGTCTACATAATCATTACAAGTGAAAGATTTAATTATTTTGAAATGGTTACATATTTGTTATGTATTTATATTTTAGTTTTGAGGTGTTACTGTCGTCCTTTTTGTCATATTTCCAATGTTGTTTTGGTAAATATATTGGTAAATGTATTTTGATAATATTCTCCATAGACAAACGAGTGCTTTCAGACTTGAACAGTATGATTTGTTTTGACAATGCAATTTTAAAGAATATGGAATTCACACAAGTTCATTTTATGAATAATAATTAAACATTTCCATTCTAATGTGATCAGCCCATACTGTATCACAAATATATTGATAAAAATCTCAATGAGATACAGTACGTTCATTTTTAAGCAGCACTATAAATACATTTCAGGCACCGGATAGTGAAGCATTCACTCTGAGTGCAGCACGTGGAAGTCGTCATTGTTATGGAAAGCACAAAGCTCTCAGCACTTGACATAATGACAGTCAAGCTATCAGCTGCTTGTGTTGCATTTGCATGAAACTGTATGAGAGTCACATGGGCTAGACTCGGCTGTCAGCAGTGTGGATGGGAAAACAGACCAACCTGGAGGCAGAGAGGCAGGACACTCCTTAAGTGGCCTATGGTTTTGAGAAAATCGTAATTAGTTCATGAAAACAGATTAATTGATTTTCCTAGAAATTAGTAAATATATTCTGAAGTCTTAAAAAATATGTTGGGTATGGAAGCATGCTTTTCATGAAGTGGGTTCATGTGTAAGAGCACCTTGCATATTAAACACTGGTGCAAACAGACTATTTGGCAAAATGTAGCTTAAGCTACAGCATGATGCAGTGAGACTTTTACACTTGAGCTATGACCCTTCCAAAATGGTCCAGCTGCTGAAGTAGGCAAGCTTACCTGTATTTTCAGGGAACAAAATCACCCTCTTACTCTGTAAGGTAACAGGAGAGTGAGACAGGGTGTCTGCATGGGACTTCAGCAGTCGACACGCCCTGCGAACGTGCCAAATGTGTTATGCTTTGGTGGGCTTCCCATCACCAGCTGCATGTTTTCAAACAGTGACACAGAAATGTGTGGCAGCTAGAGGGGGAAAACTTGGTACTGTGATTAATTATTATATTAAAAAAATCATGCCTTATTTTGCTAATTAATCACATTAATTAATGTGTTGATATTGACAGGCTTAATATAATTATGATTTAGTGTGTGGTTTTCTGGCATGGGGATATGGCATGTTTAACAAATTGGAGGGAAACATCTGTATTTTTTAGTGTTGGTAATGATGAAAAACAGCATAGTAATGCTTGTAAAAATATAGAGGGAGTCCAGGATAAACAGACCCACAAAGATCTTTTTTTGGAAAATAAATGTTTTTGGAAAAAGTTACTTTGCGGGTTATTGCATTTTAACTTCTCAGTCAGTAATCATAACAAAATGCCACAGTAAAAGATGAATAAAAGAAGGAAAAAAAAGGATTTGGTGAGCTGTGGACATCTTTTCAATCACATTCCGAATAATGTACTGCAGTTTGTACTTTACATTTGTGTGTTAGTGTAAGAATTGCCTCAGTCAGATTTCGATAGGACCCAATTACATGTATCAAGTGATTTCAGTCAGATTTGTGTGCAAATTTGTGTGCAAAGAATGAATGCAAAAGATGCAGGGCTCTACAGTGAAGTCAGGGCCAGTTCTGTGCTTAACTGCTTGATGTGTTAACCCTGTGTTCCTTCTTTAGGCCCCTGCATGTGGTGAAGCTGACCCCCTGCCAGCTGAAGGTACGCTGCTCTCTGTCCTTCTCTCATATAGAAAGTTTCTTTGTCATCTTCATCAGTTGAGGGTGCTGTCAGTTTCTCACCTTTGTCTTATGGGAAAGACAGCAGGTTTAGATAAGTCATAAGTCATAAGAAAGCCCCACTGCAGTAGTGAAAAGCACTTTCCATGCTACTGCACAGAGGCTGTAACCTGAAGACCCAGCTTCTGTTGGAGTCAGGCATTCCCCTTATAAGCTATGTCCCTGTATACGCTAAGCCACTGGGGTTGGAACTCTGGATATGCATGCGTCTCCTGGGTTTCACTCCTAGGTGGGGCACTGCACAAACAAGGCCTGTCTATAAGAAAATCGTTGCTCGTTAATCCATCTTTTATGTGTTTTAATCTTTCAAGGCAAGAGTGTAATTGTTAGGGGAATATAGATTGCTGGGTGTGTATTTTTTGTTACCCTTTCTATTGGCATGATCAAAATCAAATAAATCGTGTAACATACAAAAATGTGTTTGATCCATAAGATTAGTGAATCAGTTACAGAATAATATATATATTTATGTATTTATTGTTCACTGTGTTTCAGAACATTTTAGCATCCTAACAGGAACTTTCACTCATGTCCATCCCATCCTCTCTTGCAGTGGATAGGTGGCATTTTCTTTCGAAGTGATCCTGGATCCCTTCCCTCCAGTTGTCCAGAACCAAAGACTGTTGTTTGGAAACTGAAATGTTGAAGCACTTGAAAGAAAGACGCCAAGACAATAGGTTCAAACTCTGAAGTACTGTATTCCTTCTTTATGCCTTTTTTTTTTTAGTTATTCCGCACAAATTTATGTTTTTAGGCAACTGATTTTATTTGAAATGCAATAACGCAGTGGCATAGTTTTATTTCCAGCTGTTTAAAGTATGAGATGCCTTATTTTGGTCATGTGTATTATTGTAGTTATTCTCAGTGTTTCTTTGAATCACTACTTGTGGAAAATACTACTTTTGAGAATCATGAAAGAATCATTAAAGTAATAGGTCCATGATATCGATCATGATTTTAATTTAATATAAATGTTACAAACCAAATTGGCATCAATATTAAGCACTAAATAGTGAAAAAAGAAGGGAAAAAAGAATTCCAGTTTCTTTTGACATGTTTGACTTTTTTTTTTAAATGTCTGAAAATTTTTGATTGATTTATAGTATCAAATGAGTATAGCTTGTAAAAATAACATTTTGCTAAGCTGCACTGTCATATCTTGAGTTAACATTTTGTGTGCCAATCTGTTACATGGAAAACACATTCTGTAGTGTTAATTATATTTCTGACATCAGAGTGTTCCTCTGTAAAAAAAGAACCTTAATTTTGTAATCTTACAATGATGGTCATTTTTATTTTAAATAAACTCTGATGGCAAACCTTGTGCAAAGTGCTCATTTTGAAATGACAGCTCCTTTTTTCTCCACAACTAAAACTGTGTTAGATTAAAATATTCACAGAAAATATAAATGAATGGCCTCAGAGCCAGAATCAATTAGATGGAATTATCTATAGCTACAAATATGGTCCTCTGCTTCATTGATGACAGTACCTTATGATATATTATTATTGCATTCATATATATAAGATGTCACAATGCGTGGAAAAATTGACAAAAAAAAAACAGCCAAAGGATCATTATACTTTCTACCCTTTAAGGTAACCATTTTTAAACAACTGTTGGGGAGAACACAGTCAAAGCTTTGACCCACAGACAAGTTAACTTTTTTGTGAAAAACAAATATAAAAAAAGACGCTTCACTCCATGAAAGTTGCTTTAAATAAATATAAATTTTATTAAAAACACCCACATCTCAGCAATATCAGGAATGATATAATAAACAGCTTTCAAATAAACTGCATTCAGTACATTACAATACTTACAGTATTTATAGCCATCCTTATCTCCATATTTTTTTCTTTTTTTTTTTTTCTTGTAAGCATACCAAACAGGGGAACCAGGGAGGCGGTAGAAAATAGAGGACGAAAGCAGGAAATAACACACAGAAACTTTATACCTTTAGTGTCTAACGGCTAAATACCAACACATCGTGTACATAATCTGCTAGCTTAACATAAGAGCTGTGCACCCCCATGTGCGTTAGTCAAGCTCAAAGTCATTCAAGTAATGTTGACTCCACTCGGCCCACTCCGAAGCATCTTCAAGTATGGCTATGCTCATCACCTGTTATGTCCTACAAACCCTTTCTCAATCACAACCTGCTACTGAAGCTGGGTCCTGTACACCGAAAAGTTACATTTTACAAAACCAAAAACCCTTTACAAAAACATTTATTTCTAAGCGATCTAGCTAGCCGTGACCTCGTACTGTAAACAGCACTGTTGTGTGACAGTAGGTGTGGTGTCTAAATCGTTGAGCATTCCTTGAGGACAGTCTACAGCCTGATAAATCCTTGGGATAGACTGGAGGGAAAAGGCTATATTTGCTGTTTGAAATATGGGCTGTGGGTATGGCTGACAACTACGACACATATTGACATATTACAATAGCAGGGTTTCGAAATAAAACGATTTATACTTCTGAATACAAACTCATGGTATATACAATGGCATAATTTATTTTAAAGACATTTACAATATTCTACTTTTTTCTTTTAAATAAATTGATTTTTTTAATTATTTGAATTCATTTATACTTTTCTGAAAAAAAAAGAAATGAAGTGCTTTCAGAAAAGGATTATATAAATGTTAGAGTGGGGTGGTATGTTGCACCTTACAAACCTTTGCCCCATCAAATATCACATTGAATTTAACAAAGAGGAAAAAAAGAGAGGCATAATGTAATTGTTTAGTGGTTATAAATAATTTTTGCTGTAACTATACACAGGTGCACAATGTGCATCTACTACCATAACTGCCCTGGTCTTTCTTTTTAGTAAAAAGCAAACTCATTGCTATTCACAAAGTCAATGCCATACTTTTCCCTTTAGTCAACTCAGTGCATATTATACGTTCAAATTACTTCTTAACAGTTAACACTACTAAACATAAGAACAAAATAACTGCAGGTAATTTCTCTTTCTTACAGTTTTGTTTAAGTATATACAGCTAATTAATGGGAGTTCATAACATAGTAGCCAAACCCCTGAATGAAAGGAAACCGTGAAATGAACACAGGTGATGTTGGCTTGCACAGAGTTTGAAGGATCCCTGATTTTGCTATAAAATCAAACCTTGAAGTTCAAGTTCCACACTATAATAGATCAAGTGTGGAGAGAGTAAGCAATGAACTTACAGTCTATTGATTTGGTTGTTGTAGTCATGTGTTTTTTATGAAAGGGATGGTGTACAAAACTAAAGGAAATGCCTTTTTATCATAATCCTATTGCCAAACTAGTTCTGAGGTATATGACAAGTAGGTACATCATTCATTAGCCTTCTCATTGCCCGAAGTTTCTCACATTATATGATTATAGCAGGTCATGTAGCACCATTTGAAATAAAATCAGCTCAATCCCGAAGAAATATTTCTTTTCTTTACAGTACTAAAATCTAAAGCATAAAATTCAAAAAAGTTTTAATTTACTGTACAGATTTTTTTTTTTGTATTATACAACTAGATTACAATGATTTAAAGACCCCACAGCAAGCCAGCTGCCTCAGAAACCATGACACTTAGTACAGCTAACCCTGTTCCATGCACCTTGCCCTGTAGCAAAGAACATGTTTATAATCGCAACAGTCATATAACCACATTGATACCCAGAATGCAGATTTGTTCAATGGACCTGCTGAGAACTATGTTCTGACACAGCTGATGCAGACAGTGAACTCACTTTTACAAAGAAATGAAAGGAATCGCAGAACAAACACACTGGTCGTCAGTCGCTCGTAATATTACTGTTCCAAAAAAAATGCACCCTTAGAATGGCTCAATATATTTTTTTAGTTAAGTTACTTTAAAAAAGACCTATGCTGTATTCAACAGTGAAAGAAGCACCAGAATAAATGTTTGTAAAAATCCCGCTTGCATCCAGTGACGTCCCAACTGCGCTTTGTGTAATTTAATTCTATTTTGTATACAACCCATAAGCAGTTTTATGGCTGAGAAGTCTAAAAAAATAAATGTGGATGTGTGTTGCTCATCTGGCATCTTGAACATCAAAATATAATTGTCTGATCTGAAGGTATTATCAAAACAATTCACCTTCGATACCCAAAAGTGCTTTAAAAACACTAGTATGTTACAAAATCTATCACATTTTGTTGATGAAGATACTTTTCCTCCCACTTTCACCTTCCAATTGTAGAAAATGTCATCCAAAATAACTGCTAATTAGCCTTTATAAAGTAACATACAAACAGATGCTTATAGAATATGAAGGCATTTGAATGGACATTTTATATTAAAGACACTCTTTGCTTTTAGCACCTTGAATGAAATAACCCACAGGTAGAGTTAAATTTCCTCATTAAGATAAATGCATCTATTAAAAAAAAATTAAAGCCACCAAAATGAAACTTTGTTTCCAGTAATATAAGTCCTGTCCATATACAGGTCATGAAGCACCAGAGGATTAGTACAGTATGTATCTTTTAAAAGAAACAAAAAAATTAAAACACTGCCTTGGGATCACACCAGTTAGTAAATGTCAATCTTTCAAGAAGTGGCAGGCCTAATGTGTAATTGTACATTTTTCCAATGCATCTACAGTATTTCTTAGTCCGTTCACTTGTTTTTTTTCTTTTTCACAGAATGATCTGTCATAGTTCTCGTAATACCACTCCCTTTTATATTAAGAGCTTCACGCAGCTGTGTGGCTAAAGGTGCTGAGGTCATACTTACAGTGCCTCTCCTTTGCAGAATTACGCCTGTGTGTGTGTGTGTGTGTGTGTGTGTGTGTGTGTGTGTGTGTGTGTGCGTGCGTGCGTGTGTGTGTGTGTGTGTGTGTCACTGTAAACCTGAATACAACACTAAATGAAGCGGTTGTAAGGCCCCGTTACCTTGGTGAAGGCATAGGGAGATGTACTGACGTAAGTGTTTGTGGTGCAGGACATGGACTTCTGCTTGAGGGTCTCGATGAAGCGCTTGTAGGGGGGCTCGCCGTGCTCCAGCACCTCGGAATGTTCCCGCTTGACCTTCTTGCTCTTGCTCGGCGTTCCCTCGGCGCCGTTCTTCTCGTTGTCCTCCTCCTTCTCCCGGGCCTTCTCCGCCATCTTGGCCTCCCAGAGCGCCAGGCCGTGCTTGGCCTCGTTCATGTTCTTGTGCTGGTAGAAGACCAGCGAGATGCGGGTGGGGTGGTTGCGGTCGGGGTTCTTCAGCGGGGTGGTGGCGTGGAGCTCCCGCTTGGCGCACTCGATGAGGATGGAGCCGTGGCTGGGCGCCACCGCCACGCCGCCGATCTCCGGGTCCAGGAAGTTGTGCTCGTTGTCCGACCACACGTCCTCGTCCTCCTCCTTGTTCGGGATTGGAGTCTGCGCCCCGGGCTCCTGCTTGATTTGGACCCCCGGGATGTTTCCGTTAGGTAGCCCATACCCTGGCTGCGTGGGGGTTAGACATTCACTGCCCAGCGGGGGAAGCACCTGACCGATCCCGTTTGCGCCGTGTAAATTCATCTCCGGCTTGCTTTGCATACGGAAAGAGTCCTGGGCTGACGGGAACATCTGGGGGTTCTGGGCTAGGTACGGGTTTGCGTGTCCTCTGAACGGACTGCCTTTGCTCACTGCTGCATAGTCCAGACTTGGGTGGACCGAAGGTGGTCGGGAAATGGCCTCCAGAAACTGGGGTTCGGGCCCGGGGTTCTGGCCGTAGCTCGGGTAGGGACCCATGGGGTGAACGTTGGGCCTCATGCTGCAGTTGCTGTAACCGTTGACCTGTAGACCTTGCTCTCCGTACCGCGGAGGGTAGTTGACACCGTATTGCTGATGGGCCGGGTACTGCTGAGGCGGGTAGAGCTGAGGCCTCTGGTGGCGAAACATCTCCAGGTGCTTTGGGTTCGAAGCGTAGTACGGGTGGTAGTTCTCCATTGGCATGCCTCCATTGCATTGGTACCCGGGGTAAAGGTTACCGGGGTTCAGAGCACCAGGGTAGGGGGAGTTTGCGGGATTCGACCCATTCAGATAAGAGTTGGAAACGTGCAGGGGAGAGGGGAAGGGGCTGGCCGAGGCTGCCGGCTGTGGGTACACGTTCGCTGGCTGGGAAGTGCTTGGAAATGGATCCCTGTGGTTGGCGAACCTGGGGTAGCTGGCCGGGTGGGGGGAGCCCGGGTAGGGGTGCGGGTGGCTCTGCTGCTGGAGAGGCTGGCCCTGCTGCTGGGGCTGCTGATGGGTGCCGAGGGGGTGTGGCAGGTGACCCGGCAGCTGAGGCATGCCCATGTGGCCTTGACCAGGATGGGGACCTGTGGAGAGAGGCACACGCAGAAGTGGGTGTTTTGGGGAAGCGAGACATGTTTCAGCACACAGCAAATCACGCTTTGAATCTACCCAGCATCAAGGAAAGAAAGTGCAGTTAGAAGTTCTGCTTTCGCTAAATCTCGGGGGATCTGAGTCATCGGCTTTTTTTTTTTTTTTATTTGAAAGTCACACGGTAGCTAATGCATTTTTTATGTGTTCTCAAATCTTGCCGTGCTTTAAGCGGTTGCGCTGTGTTTGTCTGTCACTGGTACTGGAATTTCACTCTACCTGACACAGGTGTGCCCTGGCTCAGGGTCTCACAAATGTTTTGTTTCACTTTCATTGCGAGGGCCTTCTCCGCCTTGGAGCTGGGGGTGTCCGGGTTGGGTAGCTTGTTGGTGGCCGCCCTTTTGGCATCCAGCTTCTTCTGTCGGCACGATTTGGCGGGCTCGGCCAGCATCCGCACCTTCCGCCGGAAGGTGGTGAGCACCTGGATTGCACCTGACCTGATCTTCTCCTGCTGCGCCTCCACACTACCGTACTCGTCTGTCGCGGAGGCTTTATACAGGGGCAGCACATGGAGCTGCTCGTCTTCCGGGATCTTCCCGACTTCACGATTGTCTTCTCTTGTGAGCGTACACACCTGAACGGAACAAAGAAGTATAATATTAGCATTCTGCTAATATGTGTTTTGAGTCTTTTATAGCACGGTTGAAAATCCATGCAAAGAAAGCTGTGCTATGTTCAATGTTTTGGTTTGTTTCGTAGTGCAAGTCTCATTGCTTCAGTGCAAACTGGAAAATTGGCATCATTAAAATGCAAACAAAAAGTCTTCGATCATTTTCATTTCTTGTCTGTTGTTCTGCTACTTTCAAGTTCTATGAGTTAATTGATTATTTCATGATTGGAGAAATGGGCATCAATTGCAAAAAATAATCAATTCTGCAATTCTGTCTTACTCAAACTTGGAATAGATTCCAATTTAGGCACAACGCAAATCCATCTATGAGTTGACATCCAGTGTCAGAATAGCTTCAAATTACTGCAAATTTTTCTACATAATACACTATCTGTGCCATCTGTAACTGTCATTTTCTGTGGCCTTGCACAATTACATCATGCAAACACAAGCCAACAGTGATGCTACATTTACTACTACTAAACTGCATGGTTCTAAACAAAAATGTTAACTGGAAAATCAGCTATGTGGCAATTGTTTTCATACATGGGCAAAACCAAGCAAAAAAGTAGCTGAAATATTACAAAAAAGAAAATGTTGCCAAGGTAGACACATCTTACTATTTTTTACCATACAGAACAGGTTTTAAAAATGGAATTCATAGGAATTTTAAATTAAAAAGAGTTGGTCCTTTCTCTAAAATGAACGCAAATACACAGTAACATTGTCCTGTATGGCTGACTGCATTATGTAAAAGATTTGTAAGCACCAACCCATAATTTTAACAAATGTCCTTACAAGCATTTCTAACTGGGACATTTTAGGGTTAAGGTATAAATTTAACATTCTGTACATTCTGTACTGGTTGCCTGAGGGAGTTTAGTAGTGTTTTTTCATTTTAAAAACATGTCTCATTTGTGTATAAATGTTGGAGGTGAAACAGATGCATCTTGCTTTGTAATGAACAGAAGTCCCTTGAATCCTTAAATAAATGGTTTCTTTCTCCTCCTGAGTCCTCCCTACTTTATGAAACACTTCCAAAACCCTGACTAAGCTGGTTTCATGTGTTTGGTAGTAAACTGTACTATGGCCTTTGGGTTTACATTCCTTCAACCCCCACCCCCAAAGCGTACCCCTCTAACTCCCCACTCCCCCTTGCATACCACAGTGCTGCCGCTCTGCATGTTGTGCAAGTCTCTGTGGGCGTGAGCACAGAAGTCCAGGCAGGCGGTGACCCCGGAGAAAGGCCGGCCCTCCTTCAGCCCCAGACGGCAGTCAGGCGCTCGGTGCTCGTACTCCACCTGCGAAGCAAGCAGGTTTAGCAGCTGGCGCCCAGGTGAGCCGGCATGCGGTCAGGTGCATTTTAAAACAAGGCTGGACGTTTAAATATAAATTTATTGCTCTACTGATAATCATTCTTCTACACAGTCTAGATCTGGTGTAAGCATTGTGTTGTGAAACATGTTGTGAATTTGCCGTCCTCGGTTTTGTGGACTTGAAACACTTACATACACAGCACTACATGCCACAGGCCCAGTATTTCTTACCTGGTTTCCATAAGCGTCAGGGGCCAGTTTTTTATAGGTTGGTGCCATCAAAGTAGCCAAATTCTGTAGGTTTTGTTCTAATTTCTCCTCCTGTACAACAAAGACACAATATGTCAGTCTGCAGCTAATGTGGAGACAGTATATATTCTCATAAACAATAGCTGATTTATGTATGTCACATCTGTATTTAAATGATGCCAAATATTTTCATGAAGGAGAAAAACAAACATTCCTAAAGTAAAACATGTGGAGAAAGTAGCATGATGGAGTGGAACAATGTAACTGCTGAAATGTCAATGCATGCATGATAAATGTAAGTTGAATGTACATCTGTACTGTGTTAAATGCATATTAAAAAGACATGTGCCTTAATCACTTCCTCAATATACATAGAAACCATATCTGCAATATAGTGAAAACTATGCAGTCTGATCTTTCAGTTTAACAGACATGAGTACCACAGTAAGCTGGGTGGCCAAGTACCCATACCCTGATGGTTCAGAAGTGCTGACAACATTTGGAACAAGATGGTTCTTTGATTCTTGTTCATGAAAATCTGCAAAGCCCAAGCTGAAATCTCACTTCACAGCCAAAGTCAAAAACAGGTCTGGGGGCCTGAAAACTGTGACCAGTGAAAGAGGCACTGAAAACCTTTGATATCGCATCTCAGGTGCACCAGTTTGTGTCTTAGGTCTGAGAGGAACTGGACTGAAGCTGAAGGTTATTGTGTAGGACTGTAATACCATCTGAATATGTGGGTAACTGCAGATAAGCAGAAAGTCACTTAGGATCAAAACAGTTGCATGCTTTCCACACAACCAGGTGCCTTTCTCTGGGTTTGGAAAAATAGTTGCATTTCATCAGACATTGACTGTCTTCTACGCCACCCCTACTGGTGCCAAACAACTCTTTCCCATCTGCACAGATTTGAGGGATACATGAAATTTCTTTTGAGTCAGAAACATGGAAAGCTGCTAGAATCTCAAACTCCCAGGTTACAGACCTTTATAAACATATCAGTCTGCCAACCCCAAGGCAACAAACAGGTCAAGAACAGAGTGACTCAAACTAAGACAAAGAAAGGAGTGGATAGATTGGACAAACATACAATGATTACAATAATGCAAGCCCTAACATGCAGCCTGCAAGAGAGTGGAATGTCAGAGAGACCAAGGAACACCTGGAGGTTTGGTAGTAAGCAGAGGCAGAAAGAAAACAACTGAATCGTATCAGCATATTCAGAAGCGAGAATAAAACGTCAAAGTCAAAGATGACCCGTGCTCCAAGGGGGGTATTCAAGGGCAGTTCAAGAACAGGTAAACAGGTATGGGGTTCACTTTTGCCAGATCAACTGCAAAGTCCAATTTTAAATATACTGAATGTTGAACAATATCAAAAGAGTCAAACACTGTGTCTTTTTTAACCAGCAGTATGAATTAACAATGATTTATCTGTAGAATGTCACTGTAATGTTCATTGTATCTATATTAGTAGAAGAGAGGCCTTTTTCGGTCAGGAGTCTGACACATAAAGGAAAGAAGTATATGGATTAGTATTCTATTGGATAAGTATTCTATTCTAAAAACATACTTTGTGCATATGTGTGTAACAGAGATCCAGAGGGAGTAGTATATGCATAACATGTGTGTGTGCATGAAAATATGATATTGGCACGATGTTAACATACATGCATGATTGACATTTTTTTCTGCTGAAAATTAAAATGAAGGTTAAGGTGATGGAGATAATGAGCATGCAAAAATATCCAAGTTCAGGCATGCTTTGGGGGGATGTATGTTAAATGTATGGAAATTATTTCTTCACAAATGATGTAAAGACCTAATGAATAGCATGTCTGAGCAAAGCATGACCCTCAGGGTGTAATGTGGTTTTTTTTTTGCAGAGTGATAAGAACCAGCAAGCTCTATACTGTGAAAGCAGGAGCCGTGTTTGATGTTCTCTGGATGAGATACTCGCAGAACAGGGACTGTTTCCCACACTACATCTCACCTCTTTTGGGTCATCTCCAAGGAGCTTGAATTTCCTAGGGATTTTACTTCTGGCGAATTTACACCCATTGTAGTACATGCTCCAGGAGCACCCGAAGGAGAAGGATGCACCACAAACATCAGGGTCCAGACCTTGACAAGCACATGTTCTCCTAGGAAACGGTGGAGAGACAATGAGCAATTAACTGCATTTCTTTTTTCTACAATATCATATAAATCTTTTCACCACCAATATAATGGTAGAAAAATGTGTATTTGTGTGGCGGTTTGTGCTTTCCCTAAAAGTGGAGTAGACCCCAGAAATGCATATAAATATGGATGAAATATTCCATAATTACAGAGGTTAAATCGCCCTCGCCATCCGTACAATCACAAAAACAAAAACCTGAGCCTAAAGGATTAAAGAAATGAAATGTTTGATTTTTCAAATTCAACATTATTATGCATAATAGGACAAGAAACAGATGTGGTATATCTGATTTTCACACAATATTTCCAGCTGGAATAATACCATAGCACCTTTCAGTGATGGGAAAGCAATATGAGGCACCCACTGGAGTGATGCATGGAAACCATTTTGTGATGTCATGCTCACCACACATCAGCTGGGGTGGAGAGGGTGGAATTTATTTATTTATTGCCCATTACACTGGTGGATGATTAGATGGTCTGACTGAGGGACCCATATTGGTACGGATACGCTTTTGATCAAGGTGAGGCTAATGTACAACAATCTTTTTAAGTCAAACAGCTACCTGTTTTATCTTCTAAGTAGGAACGGAGGTCTTGAAACTGATGTTTTGTTAGTGAATAATAATGTAAAATATGAAAAACACATAACTGCACTTAATTATCCCTCTGCTATAAAATTTAAATGGCAAATGGAAAATTATATTTTTGTGCAGCACAGGGACTCTCAGCGTGTCGGGCACAGACAGGTGCCTGATTTCAGTAAGTATTACATCATTCTGGTGCACGCTATACCATCACATATGCAGGCTTTCAGTCTCCCAACACATCCTGTTTCAGAAACAGTACAGCAGTCTTCTTAATGCGTGATGTGAGTACACTTTTATGGCAATTCACATTTCTGCCTGACAGTTCAAAGGAGAAAAAACACTGAACATGTAATCATCCCCCACAGAAACGTTATTGCAAGGCTTCATTGTCAATTGATATTGACAAAGACAGGCTTCATTACAGCCCTTTAACAAGTGGAAAAAAACCTAACGTTAATCTGGGAAATTTGCGTTTTTTTTTTTTTACCCCAATAGAATAATATTCCTCTATTAATAATTCATTTCTCAGTAATGCATTCCAGTCGGATTTTGAAAGTAAAGCCCCCAGGAGGCTGCAGTGGGGAGTGAATGAAGGACTCCTTTGACATTTCCAGGACAAGCAGGCCTTTCATGTGGTACGCCCGCTGACCTAAAGCCCGGGCCGTGTCATCTCTCAGACATGCATGTGATTTTCAGACAGCCCCTGCTGCCCCATTAACTTTAATTGTCCATTTTTTTCTGCAAACGTCTTCTGTTTTACAGCAAACTGTTTATTTAAAAAAAAAAAAGCGCCCCGGCCTCCGTCTGTTATTTGAGCAGCACACTGTGCGTGCAGTCTCGCATAGCAATGGAGACTTTAAATCACTGCGATGTTCTGGTCTTACACATATACATTACACATATAACGGCATGCACTTTGTAGCCCTGTATAATAACTGGGTGTGTTATGCTGCATTACTGAAAAATACAGTCCATGAGAAACCAGCCATAGTCACAAGTGTGATGATATTAAATCAGTTCTGGATCAGCCACATTTACAGCTCCAGTCAAAAGTTTGGACACACCTGATTAAGATAATGGAAAACACGCATTCAAAGACATTTTGATTTAAAGACTTACGCTTAAATGCTTGAAAATTGTTTCTTAGACAAATATAAATAGTGAATTTGAAGCCTGTGTATGACTTTCTTTCAAAAAAAAAAAAATATTTTTAAAAATTATTTTGGCTACTTTGGTCACTGAATAATTCCATTTGTGTTATTTCATAGTTTTGACGCCTTTACTATTATTCTAAAATGCGGTGAATATTTAAAATGAAGAAAAACCCTTCTATGAGAAGGTGTGTCCAAACTTCTGACTTTACATATTTAAACTGAAGTATAAACAGTATAACAGCCAGCAGCGGGGCAGATTTGGACTCTTACTCTTCGTTGAGGGCACATCTACGGTTGGTCAGGGCCCCGTGCTTCCTGAGGGTCTCGCTCAGCTCGGTGTACAGGCGGTCGGCCAGGCTGGTGGCGATGCCCTCCCAGATCAGGATGACCACCACGATGCAGGCCGTGTCGCACGAGTGTCCGGCACGCTCCCGCACCAGCACCAGCAGCTTCTCGTCCACACTGGCCCGCCGGATCACCTGCCGGGACAGACAGCCAAAGCACCTGATCACGTCGCCTTTCAATACCTCTGCACTGTCACGGAACTGTGTTCCATGCCATCAATGTGTCAGTGTATTTTAACATCAATATACACATGCTTTCTTTCATTTTATGTTATGCTTTTATATTAAAAATGTAAATAACGTGTATGTCTGACAGAACTTCCATTCTGTCTGCTATGTGTCCATCATAAAATTGATTCCTGATGACAGAAAATGCAGCCTTGCGCACTGAAGTCTACAATGAATGATGTGGAAAATAAAACATCTTCACATGATTTCTGAAAGAATTCAAGAATCTACAACCGAAAATGATTTCTGTGAGTGATAACTGCCAATCATTTGCTGACCAACGTCTCCATTGTTTGGTAAGTTTATAAAATGGTTTTGGTGGCCGTGTTGTTGTCTTTTCCATAGGGGGCAGTGTAGCTCAGAGAAGCTAGGCTTCAGTACCATCTTGTTTCGTCTGATGCATCAGTCTTACCCATTTGGCTATTGGGCAACCCTGTGTACTTTTTCCTTCTTTCCCAGTGTACACAACTTTCTCAATCCTGATGGCACTTCCAGTTTGGCCAAACCTTGCAAAAACAACAAAATAATTTTAGTAATCAGATACATGTAAATTAGTAGATTTGTGTACAGAAATGCATTTGAAAAACATTCAGCATCTCTGTGAGTAAAGACCACCTTACCTCTTCTCCATGAGCTCTCGGATAGCTGCCACATTTGGAGCTGCCCCCAGGTGCGTATAATAGGGCCCTTCATCTTTCTCACTGAGTTGCTCTGGTCAAAACAAACAAGACACCCAGCCCAGTTTAGACACTACTAAGATGTGCCGCATTTACACTCTTTTAAGTCTCCCCATCTGCTTTACTCCCCATCTGTTATTTAAGGTTGAATTAATCAAATATATAATCAAAATTAATCCAGTTTTTTACATTACATTCATGATTGTGACTAAATGACATAAGTCACAGCAATACCCACATAATCTATGCGAAGACCCAAATTATTTATCCCTTAGAGAAGTAAAGGTTAATGACAGGCTTCGATAATGAAAATCACCAGACTTTTAGAGACATTTAGCGTAGTGTAAATCTTACCAACGCAGTGGCATGATGGAATTTCATATTGTGTTTTAGCAGGGGTGTCCAGCAGGTTTTTGATTGGAGTGTCCAGCAGCTTCATCGGAGACTCGATGAAGTTGTTCAGGTTTGGCTCTATCTTCTTCGTAGGGGTAAAATCGGAGGGAGGTTTTTTCAGGCCTGTGGCTCCCAGGTCCTCCTTGCACAGGTCTGCGTTGGTTGAGAGGATGGTCACAGGACCCGATGACTCCAACTTGACCTTGTTCGGAGACTTGATGACCAGCGACTTCCTCTCGAATATGGGCGAAGGCTGGTACTGGCTGAGCTGGCGCTCCATGGTGGCGATGATGCTCTTCTGCTGCATCTGCTCGCATGTCATTGGACGAGGCTCCTGCTTGACCACCACCTGCATGGCAGGATTCGCCGGCTCTCTGCCCGGCGGCGGCTTGGGAGCCTCGAACCTCGGGCCGTTCTCGGCTTTGATAGCCCGGAGCATGTGCTTGAAGTCGTTCAGGTTCTGGGGTTGCCCCTGCCTCTCTTGCTTCTGTAGCAGGTGCATCCGCAGGGCGGCGTGTCTCTGGATCTCCCTGTGGTTTTGGTTCTGGAGCTGCCCTTGCTGAAACTGTGCACAGGACTCCTGCAGCTCTGCCTTGGGATACACCTGCGGGCCCGTGTGTCCCGGTACCTGCTGATTCAAAGGGCCTTGTGCTAACTGAGGTTGCTGTTGCGTGGGCGATTGCTGCAGGAAGTCTGTGAAGCTTGCCTGCCGGTGAATCTGGTGCTGCTGGGAGTATTGCTTTGGAGGCCCGGGGCTCGGAGAGCACTGTGGCGGCAACGTCCTGCCAAACTTGCAGTTGTCCAGCAGGGGCACCCTGACCGCTTCGCTTTGACCGAACGGGAGCGCGGCAGAGTCCTTTTGCGGAGGTTGTATATTGCGGAGTGAGGAATCGAAAAACCCGGGAGTGTTCCTGCCAGGAGGGGTTAATCCCGCCTGATGTTGCCCTTGCTGAGCCTTAGACATGTAGCTGGGGGATTTCAGCTCTTTCTCCAGCCTGATGTACTCCTCCAGCTTGAGTCTGTTCAAGAGCTGACCCCCAGCTGCCTCTGAGATGGATCCTGGGGCTGAGACATAGTCAGACGCTGTGCATCTTGGGAAGGCTGCTGGAGTGCACAGGCTTCCTGTTGCCCCTCTGTCTGAGGGTAAGGCGGTGGCTGCTGCTGCTGTTGCTGCTGCTGCTGCTGCAAAAGGCTAGATGACAGAATTTGCTCAACATCTTGGCTGTTCTCGCATAAGCGCTCTTGCTGCACCTGGGAGCAAAAACGGCTATCTGCCGGCTGTTGGGGCACAGGCGGCATCTGAGGCTGAAGGTTAGTGGAACCGGGTTGCTGCCACTGGTTGGCAGCGTTGTTCCGGGACCCGTCCTGCTCCGGGTTGGGATTGAACCTGTTCTCCACCTGCTTTTCCTGCTGCTGGGGGAAGCTGGATTGATCGAACGCCTGCTGCATCCGAAAGCCCTGCACGGCGTCGCCGTTGGCGTCGGCATTCGGCACGCACCCCCGCCTCTGCACGGCCACCTGCTGCTGCGTCTGCGGCGGGAAGTCCTTCCACATCGGCGGCAGGCCCGCCGGCTGTGGCGGCGGGGACGAATTCAGATCAATCCAGCCCATCCCGGGGTAGGAATCCGTCCGCTGCAGCATGTCCCCGGCCTCCCCTTTAAAAGACATTTCACTTTCCATCCCGGCGCCTTGAGTCTGACGGGCTATTAGGGGAGTCTCGGGCTCGGGCGCGCCGGCGGGATGCCGAGCGACCTGTATCGGCTGCGGAGGAGCGTGCTGGTCCAGTAGAGCGGAGCCGGGAGAGTCCCGGAGGCTGCTGCTCTCCGCAAGGCCACGCTGGGCTAGCTGATGCTGATGCTGCTGCTGCACCCCGTACTCCACCTCGTGCTGACCGTTTTGGGGGACTTGCGTGTCCTGGCGTGGGTCTGATCCCTCGCTCTCCACCACCCCTCCCGCGGCTTTGTTGGCAAAGGGGCTGAATCGGCAAGCTTCGTCGCCCTGGAGAGGAACTCCGGGCTCCATCATGGGAGGGTAGGAGTCCTGATTAAACTTGTGGTTGGAGGTGGGATACATGTTTTGGGCTTCCATGCTGTTGGAGAAGGACCCGGGGCAGTTCGGGTCTTGCGAGCCGCCAGTGGGCCCAGGGGGCAGGCCCATCCCGGGGATCTGCTCCTCCTGGCCGGGTCTGTGCGGTTCCCCTGCAGCTGGGATGTCCCGGAGAGGGTAAGGCTCCTGCTGGTGCTCTGTTCCGAGCATGCTGGGGTATCCGTTCATGGCGAACGGCGCACCGAAATCAGTACTGTTGTGCACCTCTGGGGGTGTCCTGTCCGGCCGTCCCGAGGCAGCGAGTTGTGGTGAAATGAGCAAACCTGAGGTAAGGGATGGTGAGTGAACGGCCTGTTCAGGCAAGTCATTTGCCACGGGGATCTTGATGCCATTTTCTTGAGATGGGTTGTTCTGTGGTGCGATGGACACCCGGTCGGGATAATACTGAGACAGTGTTTTCTGTAAAAGGTCACCGGGAGTGTCTTCCCTGGATGAGGCAGTCACGGTAGCACCATTGGGAGTTGGCGTTTGCTTGCCCCTCGAAAGGGAGAAGAGGTCCCCGTTGGAGAAATTAGCGTTTTTCTTATCCAGTTTCTGTTCCCTCAGCAAAACCTCGCACTCGAAGTCTGCAGGCTTCATCAGATCTTGGAAACAGTCCAGGTTGCTTTCCATACCTACCGCTTCCTTCTTGTCCCATGAGGTGATTGCATTGTTCTCCACCGCTTTATCGTCATCGCCGTTTATCTCCGAATCCCCTCTGAGTTTCTTGGACTGGTGAAACCCTAATAATGATGGCTCACTTAAAGCATGCTTTATGTCTCCATTTGTCATGTATGAGCTTTGATCAAACAGGTCCTGCATTTCGGCAGGGCTGGAACAGTTGTCGCGATGCCTTTTTATTTGGTTGACACCCACGCTAGATTTGAAATGGTTCCAGTCGGCATCCCCGTTGATTTGATGAGGGGGCACTTCTGGCGATTGGTTTCCATTCTGCAGCTTGTTGATCAGGTTTCCAGTCTGGTGAACAGTACTCAGTTGTGCTATTATCAGACTTTCTTCCGTCTCATGACTGGCCTTTTCTGTTTCCATCTGGCCTGCTCTGGGTCCATCCACAAGGCTGCCCTCGCTTCGTCCTGGAAAATACCAAACAAAGGGGGAATGGGGGAGGGGGAGGGGGTAGGGGTGGCATTATTGACCTGTGAAATTCAGGACTCAGGTGAGCACATGCCTGATATTTATGAATGTACATTGAGTTCCATTGAGTTGTAACATTATCTGAAAGAGAAGGTTAGAGTTGTGATTGGGTTTCTTCTCTTCGTCATGCCTTATGTCACTATATGTCCATCAGAGGAACCTAAACAACCAGCTGCAAACAAAAATAATAGAGACCCTAAATCTAAACTTGAATACAATGGGAGGGAGGGGGAAATGACACCGCTGAAGACATCAGAGCCAGTAAACGATACATATTTCCAGAG
This sequence comes from Megalops atlanticus, assembly GCA_019176425.1. Classification (NCBI taxonomy): domain Eukaryota; kingdom Metazoa; phylum Chordata; class Actinopteri; order Elopiformes; family Megalopidae; genus Megalops; species Megalops atlanticus. The sequence goes on along the minus strand of CM032894.1, from coordinate 7,976,248 downwards.
CATATCCTCGACAATGACCTGCATAATTAAATGAGGTCATGAGTGAAATGCGTTTGAGGCTGGCCCAGGGTGGATATCAGTTAGCTTCATGGAAGCGGCACAGAATTACAATGACCTCAGTCAACCCACTGGTGGGGATGGCAGGGGCGTGCGAGATAAGAAAGGCTGGCGGAGGTTATTTGAGGACAGCAAACACCGGCGCAGTGCAATGCATCACTGTCTCTTCTCCTCATTGGAATGAATAGGCTAAACATGTTAAACTGATTATTTTCATGCGAGAGGGTTCTGTTCATATCACTGTGCATCAAGGCCGCCTTTGTGAGCATGTCCTTTGTGAGCCTGTAAAGTTCGTAGCATGTGTTTCGAGTAACCCTCAAAGAGTTTGTGGGGGTTTTCTGCCTCATACGCTTCAGAACCATAGAAGACTTGTGCTATTGTTTTAAATTGTGCTACAGGACTTGCTCAGTCTTCAGAATTTCATCAAGATGGTGCTTTCCTACTTGCTATTAGTCAGAGACAAAGCTCGACTAATTATAAAGGGTTGCATACAGGACCCAGGAAATGCTCGGAAAATGCACTTGATCAAATCTGCTTCCAGAAGCAGCATAAAGTTTCTGCAGGATACTGTACAAGGAAACTGTCCGGTTTTATCGAACACAACTAAGAGCTAAGGTGTTTCTGTATTTTCAAGGTAGTGTATGAAAAAATATCCTCACTAGTTTCAGACTTTATTGTGCATGTTGCAAATTTGTCATTGTAAATCACTATGACTATATGGGCTTTATAGTGATGGGTAAAACAGAACAATAATTCATTTGATTGTAACATTTGATAACATGCATCAGAACAAAATCACTGGACAGTTCTCTCTGTTGGAGTAGGCAGACATGGATTGTGCGAAACACTTCAGGTTTCTAACTGGCAAAACATCTAAGCCAGAAAAAAAACTGAATTGTGTACCCTGCCTTTTTCACTCACGGGTGCTATTCTCGTACAAAGGCATTAACAACTCTCTTAAAATAGACGTGCGTTCCAGTAAATATCTCAATAAAATTCTTAAGCTGCCTTTTTGGCATGCACAGCAAACCTGGGAAGCTGCCGCCAAGGCTCAGTTTACCGTGATGCTCGCAACCAAGAGTATTCAGGGAGGCTTTTGCTAATACACATACCAACTAGGCAGTTTGCTGTGCCTGATACCCTAATCAAAGGCCTGAATCCAGATCTGATTGCTGGACACTGTCCCACTTCCATTCAACTGAATTTGCAGAGATACAGGGGACTGCACACCACAAATGTGTTCCCACAAAAATATGGTACAAACACGTGAGTGCAAAGTGAAATGTTTCAGGACTCATTCAGAACAGATCCACATAATTCTAAGAGGGCTAAATAGAACCCAGAGGGCACCAGTTCCACAATTTACTGTCAAGATGTGCTCTTTTTTTCCCCACATACAAAATGGGGAATACATTCAGGTGAAGAGGCAGAGGGCTCTTCCTCCACAAGAGCAATAGATTTGAGAAGCTTTTTTTGATCTTGAATTTGAACACTTCTGACATGTACATGTTATTTTCAGGCTAATTTCGACATTTTAGTAATTTCTTGGAAAGCCTGAATGAGTAATCCTACATGATGTATTGGAAAATACCTGCAGGCCCACTCTATAGCACTCAAATGGGTTTTTTCATGTTACTGAAATATGGAACTGGCTTTCAACAATGCTCATTGGATACTCAGACGGAGGCTCTTACATTGAGTTGATCAACCCCATTGAGATTAAAAGACACGCAATCCATCTAGTCATAGTATTTGTGGAGATTTAAAGGACCGCCTGTAAAACCCTAGGGCAGCGTTCTATTTAAATCACAGAGCGTGCATTTGTACGTTAACAATGCTCCTCTACATATCAAAATCATATGACTGAAGCTGAAATAATCTGAAGTACTAAAGCACCGTTAAATGTCGCTTACAGCAAAATCGTAAACGAATTGTAATTTTAAGATACACAATTGCGTTATGTTATTAGATGGGATGATGAAAGCGACCACAGGTGTACATGGGCATATCTTTCTTTTTTAAAACTGGCACTCTTGTACAATTTTAACGTTCTCAGGGCCCATTTATTTATTTATTTACTTACTTACTTACTTACTTACTTACTTACTTACTTACTTACTTACTTACTTACATTAACGATCAAGCACAAATGACCACCGTGCTGGGTGGTCTGCAAGCGCTCCATCCTCACGTGCAACTGTAATTCGACAGCACTGTGTCCTGTTGTGTTTTTCACTTAACTTCCGAGTGTGTAGGCTACTTTGGTTACAAATTTAATTTCAAGTAGGTTACATTATACTGAAACGAATGCTGAAAATAGAACTTTATCCATAAAAGTCTTTTGACCTACTTTCTTGCGAAAAAGTGACACACTGCCGGATGTTCTATTATTCAGAGCTGAGGTGTGCGGTTTTTATTTTTGATTTACTTGATTTAGTCCTGTTTAAGTGAGATAACAACATCGTGCAACTCTAACATCTTATAATAAAAGGGCACTATTGCATGTCCTGTGTTTCAAATATACAGCAGGCACATAGGTCCACTGTGTGGAGCAACGATTCGGCCATTCATTGATGGGTGAAGACCTTTCACTCGGTGAGGTAACAGCTTTTCTTATCCTGAATAACAGCCACGTCGTCCTTATTTTAATCATAGTTTAACTTAAAATTAATTCAGTGTAGAGAAACATGTTGGGTCCAAAACACCGCCCCTCCCCCCACGTGCTCTGCGTAGTGCAACGGCAGATACGGTCGCTATGGTGATGGACTCTGGGTGATAGGCGAGGTTACAATTACAGATGTTACACACCGAGGAGAGGCGGAATTGTGTCAGCTGCTAAGCTGCTCCGTTCGTCACCTTTGCACCTCATGTTACCCCATCCTTCACAGAGCGCCGCGACAAGACCCGCAAATCCTCGGGGTGCAACCTACTCATTAGCTGCGCCAAACAAACATAGTTATTATGTAGTTATTATGTAAAAAATATATATATACGCTCTTCGATCGCATGCCCGTAGCCCCCTTAATATAGATATATACTGCCACAACTGCCACACGCTTAGCCAGCAAACTATTCCATAAAGTATACGTGTACAATATGTACTATTTCAACATCAGCATGCACAACGCTCTTCGATCGCATGCCCGTAGCCCCCTTAATATACATATATATTAAGGGGGCTACGGGCATGCGATATATATATTAAGGGCTACGGGCATGCGATATATATATTAAGGGGGCTACGGGCATGCGATATATATATTAAGGGGGCTACGGGCATGCGATCGAAGAGCGTTGTGCATGCTGATGTTGAAATAGTACATATTGTACACGTATACTTTATGGAATAGTTTGCTGGCTAAGCGTGTGGCAGTTGGTCTGACAGTGGTGTAATTAAATCAGACAGCGGTAAGAGGAAGTCCCAGAGAGGCCTGATGGTGTAAAAGAAATTAAGCTCATTACATAGGCTTACCTAATGCACATTGCTTATTCGTACTGGTACTTCACCTAGGGGGCAGAGCAGACTCTACACTACATAGTGAGACCACAGTGAGTCAAAACAGGAAATAAATATATACGCGAATGGATGAATGAATAAATAAATAGACAGATCTAGCGGGGCGTCTTTAGTCAAGGACATTTCCCTTGCCATGAATTAAATCCCGTGGTAGACTGTCCAGTCCTTACGTACTGAATCCTTGGGACGTGACACACACTCAGACCCCTGATAAACAAAAATGAATGGCACCGCAACAGCTGCAGCCTCTTGGGGCAGAGGTCGCACTGGTCACACTGGTGAGTGAACAGTCCCAGTGCATGGGCCTCCTCGCAAGAATCACACTACGATACAGCAATGCCATTTTCTCGTACGGTCAGCGTGCTGTGGCGTCCCCGTCACGCCAACATTTCCTCCCACCCTCTCTGTCTACCCTCAAAACAACTCAGTAGCACACTGCGGCTGCCCGACGCGCCCTCCTTGCACGTCTTGCTTCACGTGAGTGTCAGACATTGCGAAACACAGAGGGTCTCCTCGTGCCTCGCTGCAGATAATGAAAGAAGTCTTTGGTATATGTGTGGCGATTACGTTAAAAACGCGTAACTGATCACTGCAATTAGCTGTATGTATTACCATTTAACAGAGCCGTGATCATCAAAAATAACGACGGTTAGAGAAAATCTCAATCGTGCTCATTTTCGACACCGCTGCATTCTGATGAGCCGAAGCTACGTGTCTCAAAAGCACTGCGGGCGTGAGAGCATTGTTTGTGATGCAGCGTGGCAGTCGCTGCAGAAAACAGCTCTCCCCCAGAAGCAAATATGGATTGCAGCGATGGCATTGATTTTTTTTCAAGCCGCACGCTATTATTAATGTATGTCACATCTGCAGCATCTGCGAAACGATTACTGCACACAGGGCAAACGCTGCAGTCTAATCCATCATAATTATGAGTAGCTTCTCTGCAGATGCTGGGAAGGCTGTTTTAAGAGGAGCAGATTTCTGTAAAATATCACTGCATCTCTGAGCTCTCTGACACGCAGCGCCCGTAATGTTTGTCGACAGCGCCATTAAGCCGGAACAGTGTTGTCATCCGCAGATTTATGTGTCATCGCAGAAAGGGTGGAGTGGCGTGGCGCGCATCGCGTGAGAGACGCGGCGTTCTCTGGCTCAACGTAAAACCGTGCAAACCCTACAGTTCTGTTTTCAGTGTTTTTTCTTTGATTTGTTTTTAGTACCCAGAAAGACCTCGTAAAGATACAGGGTTCTTTTCAAAGTAAGGTACAAATCATGAGATGTGTATCTGACGGCAATGCAAAACGCCCTTGCACCACACTGAAGCTCCAGCAAAGGCCTTCCATTTGAACAGATTGTTACATAAATACTTTAGCTTAACCTTCACCCCTTGACTTATTTAATTTCAATCATTTATTTCATGACAAATTCTTACTTGATCTATGCCCCACTGACTTCATTGTCCTGCCAGGTTGGTGCTTATTGTACTGAAGTATACATATACTTCATATTGCAGCTGTGAATTGAATAAGCCAATACAACTGGGTAGTCATGGTCAGCAAAATATTTCACCCCCATATTGCTATTTTCCAGTTCCCACATGCAAGAGCCTGCTCAGTTTATCATTCTCAGCATCACAAAAGTGCAGCTTCCAGCGGTTGAACTTTCTTTACATCTTAAACTTCAAGTCAGCGCAGTTTAATTGTTTGAATTTGATTCATGTGAACTCTGGCCTCCCATGTACTCTGCATCTCATGGCTTGGGACAGGACTGTTACTGTGTTATGGTAAGATAAGAAAAACATGGTCTACAACCTTTGAAATGTAATTAGAGCCAGCTTTAGATTCTCATGAAAGGCCCTTGCTCATGAACAGTATATGGGGCCTGGAAAGTTGCTCTGCACAGAAGAAGGCAGCCAGAGAACGTGAGATGTTTCATTTGGCCCCAACGACTCTGTCATTGAGGCTGATTGTCACATCTGGACCCCATTTTACAAGTCTGTGATCACACAAGAGGAGCTGTCACCTTCAGACTGCATCTGGACTCATCAGTTATGCAAAGCTGTTTAATTTTTTTTTTTGGGGGTGTCAAATTTCGTATCTAACCCTAATGAATGAAAAGAAACTGAAAACACTATATGATTCGATATTCTTCTTTTGTTATTCTTTCCTGATCGGTTAGAGGATCGAGACCCTGTGAAACGAAGCTGAGACAAGCTGTTGGAGAATGGCACACAAATGTGAAGAAAGTTTCAGCTTCTGCCCGCATGACAGTGAATTCAGTCTGTCTGATTAGGAGGGAAACGTGCGGTGAGCTTGCGTTATCTTACAAACAGGATCTGAAAGGGGGGCGTCTCCTGACTCTGGCCTGCGCAGAGGCTGGAAGAATGCAGATGCAGGTTTGAACAGGGTGTGTTTAAAAAATGGTGAATCCAGCCCAACCTGCAGTGTGTGTTTTCAGCAAATTTCCTCTCCTTTATCTTGTCCTTCAGATCTTAATGCATTCACTTAGGGTTGAAAGGCAGTCTGATTTCCCCTTTCATCAAAGGAAACAGTAATGTCTAAATGTAAAGGCAGTTAGGCCTCATGAAACACAGTGGCTTCCATTGACAGATTTCCCCTCAACTGACCCCCTCAGACTCTTAAGTTAAGCTGCTAAAGTTGACACTAATGAACAGAGCCAACCTAGCACTGGAAACCAGTGCCTGGGTGTTGAAACTAGAAAACGAGTCTGTCACTGAGCAAAATACAGTGTATACAGACAAAGCACAAATGGCCTCAGGAATTAGTGAGGTAAAACCAAGGAAACAGTAGATGGATTTCTCATACTCTTACTTGTTGCTTTGGTCGCATGTATTGTATTCAAAGTACAGGGTTATGAATAGGGTTACAGACTTGAGGTAACAGTGAAAAGTGAATGAAAGAATGTCTGAGTACATGCAGTGCTAACAGTCACGCCCAGTTGTATTAACCACAGTGACCTGTTTCAGATCTGAGCTTAACTGATAAACCTAGCTGTATGCATGCAAACTCAATTCATCCTGTATGTGTATTGCTTATATTTCACTACTGTTTTTTGGCTTAATGATGATTTACTGTGTTCTTGTTACTCCTGTACAGTTTGTATTTAATATTACAATTAAAGCCTTGTGAGTTGCTCTGCCAAAGAAATGATAACACATTACTACTGTCAAATGCAGACAAATTTTGAGCAGTAATGTTGAGCAAAATTTTGAGAATTATCATATGCCAAACAAATATCAGCCAGCATTAAAACAAAATCAAATCCAGATATCATAGAACAATTGGTATGTAATACATATAGACTGCAGTGATTTGAAATATAAAAACAGAGCAGTATTTTTTTTTTTTTTTTTTTGCTTTTAGTTGCCGCCTGATGGTAACGTTTGTCCATAATTCAAATGAGCCTGATATGTCTCTAAAAATGGAAACATATGGACAAAACATTTAATAAAACAGCGAATGCATGGGTTCCACTCAAGCGGTGTTATAGTACCCTCAAGATAGCATAATTCCAACAGACTGTTCCACTGCAGTTTGCTGAGCAAATCTCCCCTCTGTGCTTGTCATATCCTGTGAAACACACAATGTCATGGGGGCCCTCATCTCCAGCACACTATTATGTGAGGTGACATTGTTTCTTCATTGAGTCAGGGAAACACTGCCTTATACATCTGCAAGTCAGAGGCCTGGCTTAGTCTGTTTATCTCGATAAATTCAGGCCGGAAAATGTGAAAATATCTTTGCCATTGTCCTTCATTTCAAAAGAAAATCAAGCCTGCTCGAAGCTGTTTACCCGTATGCATTTTGAATTCTGCTGCTTGTGGAGTGGTTTCCTTAGTGATCCCACTGAAAGAGGAAGCCCGTGTGGAGCCTTTCCGGTGAGACTGGACTCCGCTCCAGAGTTTAGCGAGCGCCCGGCAGCGGAGGGCTTGCTCTGAGAAGCTTGTCACAGTCGGATACACCCACACTGAAAAAAGCCCAATCTCTGAGAATAAAAGATAACAAAGCGAATGATCCCAGCTGAGCACTGCCCGCTGAAAGCCCTCCTGTCCACTCTGCTCCCTCTGAAACAATGGCAATATTGGCAGCGTCCTGCACACGCTAAACCAAAGCAGGATTCACCTCTCCTTTTTTTAAGTTCCTTAGTTTTTAGAGCAACTGAATTTAAAATAGCACTGTGTCTTTTCTGCAAGCATACTGACACATATGTTGTCTTCGGGGGCTGTTGTTGCTTTAGTGATGCACAGATAGAATCAGGTTGCATGTTAGGTTTTGTTTGGGTGTGCTTGTTTTTATCTCTCAACTGCAAAGAAAAAACAACTTTTTTTTTTCTTCTTCTTTTGCAGCGCTGCACTGGCATGGGCAGGTCACACTTGTCACCACCTCTTCCAGTACTAAGATGGGTATTTGTTTGTCTTTCAGTGACACGTGTTTGTCAGTTTTCATCCTATTTCTACACCTCAAGCTCAAAGAATTTGTAATGAATTGTAATTTTTTTACCTACTTCCACTAACATTTCATGTGGTTATTTTTGCTGCGGTTTGGGGAAAAGAAAAAAAAAAACGCATCTGTAGTATTTCTTGCAGACTGTAGCTGCTTCGCCTGTGAACCATTCTATTTAGAGGCGCTGGAAATGGGACACACTTAGCTCTGCAGCAGCCTCTGTAGTTATGTTTTTCCTGGTATTTATAGCTGCTGAGTTGGTTTATAGTTCCTGGGCCTCCAGGCAGGGGTGGGACCCATGGAAACGGTGGCTTATTGGTGTTTGACACTGTGGACAGTGTGTGACAGTGTCACAGAGGGACTAAAAGGAACACAAAGTAGCAACGGCAACAATTCCACTGTCAGACTGTCAGTTGGAGTCAAAATGTAAAGGGGCCAATGAAAGTGGTAATGGAACCAATGTTATAATACTCTGGACTATAACATATAAATCAGATCAGGGTTTAATGTCTGTTTCCATCACAGTTCCTTTCCTAGTCAGATTTTTTAAAGCATCTTCTAGATGATCCATTTCATATGTAGGTCATTGCAGTTTACAGAGATTGGCAGTCTTTGGCTTTTATTGTACAGTGGCTGTGAAAAGGGACTAATGGTCTCAAGGGGGGAAGGGGGAATTGTGCCTTTGCATTTATTTGATTGAATAGCTGTGGTTACGCACTGCTGTAGCTCTGCAAATGAGTAAACGAAAACATGGATGTGTGAATGTGAGGGGGTGCGGCGTGGAAACGGTTAAGGCGGCGAGGGGGGTCGGCTGATAAGGAGAGCCCCCGCGAATGCGGAGGGAGCAGGGCGAGCTCTCTCGCACCAGCCGACGGGGAGATACGGGAGGCTCCATAAATCAGACGGGCACCCACACGCTTTCCCTCCAGAGGGACCCTAAAATGACTCATTATCCTGAGTGTGCACTTCCTTTTCTGAACTCGGCAGGCCCTTTTAATACGTTCCTGTCTTAAATTAAGACGCGGGGCGTGCTTCCCCTTTTGTGCAAGCCACACGAGCTGCAAAGTTGTTGGAATGAAAACCGCACCGCCAGTCACCTGAGAGGCTCAGCGGGATTGCTGGGCTAGCCGAGATACTGTATAAACCTGGCTCTCAGAAACGACCCCCCCCTTCCCCAGCGTTTCGCTTTGTAATGCTTTACCACCTCACGAGTTTATTGCAATTTTATGAAGTTAAACTCTCTCTGAATGAATTAAAAGTCATGTTATGTATGTCACAACAAACATGTTTCACAGTTTCATGCAACTTACTTCTGGAATGGATTTTCTAAAACAGAGTTTTATCGACATTGACAACTATGTTAAGTTAGTTTCTGAGGTTGTACATGTACTTTAGTTTGGTGTTGTGGTCAAGCTTATGAATATTGTTGAAGCCACTATGACACTTGCTGCACATGCACACTATTTCTGATTCTGCATTTTACTTATTTGTTTATTTTTAATCTTACTCTTGATGATTAGGGGTGATCATATTGGCAAGGATGATGTGAAAAGCAACGTATGTCTTTTAAAATCCAGCCACTGTAATGGAAATAGTCAAATAGCCAGATAGCCAAACTTGGCTAGTGGTGCTTTGGACCCTCAAAAGATGGCAGCCTGTGGCATCAGTCTCATACATCCGCCCTCATTTGGCAGATCAAAATCAGCGTGATCGACAGATTCTAGTTTGTAGAGCACAATTCTGAAACAAATAGCAAAACTCTGGAGAAATATTCCGTTTCTCATCCAGACAGGCCTGCCATTGGACAGCGCTGCTGTTTTTCCCACAGTTGTCTTTTGTCTTACGTTTGGCCTGTATGAGCACAGATGATACGCAGAATGCCACGCATGGTGTCCGTTTAATCGCAGAGCATGAATGGTGAGTCACAAGGTAGAGGAGTGACTCCCCTCAGGCGTTTTTACAACGGCTAAAAAAAGAGTCCAGTCACTAACCTTTTGTTTCTTGGATGACTTGTTCACAATCTGTGTTACATTGATATGCGTTTTCAACATCGAGGGAGAGGAGTTTTTAACCTTAATTTTTTTTTTTTCTGTTACATCCCATCTATTTCTCAAAATATTATTTAATAAACTACATAACACTGTGGTAATTGTAATGCATTGGATTGTAATGCATTAGATATAATTAAATGCAAAAGGAATCTGTACCCCCTCCCACCCCTAACCTCCAAGGTATTTTTTGCTCCTGGGCCGCTATTGATACAACCAAGAGGCTAACTGAAATTCCTCATGGTCTGATGTGGACATTTTCACTCCACAACCTGATTCATACAGATACCCTGATCAAATGAAACTGTATCATGTACCGCACATATGAGAGGAACTTCTATACAATTTGTTGAGAGCTGTGTGCTCCAGCACGGATTAACGTGTCGGAGTCCTTTGAAATGGAGCTGTTATGGTTCCGCACCATGTGCGCCGTTGGACGTTTCTCAGTTGTGTTTGCAGTTGTGTGAAGTGAAACCTCCTCCTCGGCTGCTTCCCTAGGCATAACTGGGTCAGATGACTTGGAGTGTCACACTAGATTATATCCCTCATATAAATATAGAGCTGGCCCCTTGCGATGCATTGCTGTGTATTCGTTTTGGATTCCATTTCCTCCTCATCACCAGGTTTATAAAGTCTAGCTACTGTACAGTGAACTGGCAGTGAGTATTTAGTATTTAGCCTTACTCAGGTAGGCGCTAATTATGTTCAAACACCTCTCGTATGCAGATTATCTCAACACTTGCCCTTTTATTTGCGCTTAAATGCTGTGGTGAGGAAGAAGGATTCAGATGCTCGTCCAAAAGAAAATGCTAATGTCAGATCACACACATCTGTTAGATTTCCTACCTATCATCATATGAAATATGTTAACCCTTTTTTTTCTTTCATTTGCATTAGCGGTTTTCTTCATGTAACATGAAGGCAATCATCACCTCAAAATGCGGCACTTTTAACAGTGAAGGCTTTTCAGTGGGTTTCTGTGACTGAGATAATGTTGGTTACTTTTTAAAGCAAACTGCATGCTGGAATCAGAATGATATCTGATACTGTCAGGACCTTTAAAATAAAAATGGTTTTACTGCCGCGTGTGGGCCCCCTGCTCGGCTTGCAACAGCAGCACGGTATCAGTGAACCACAGAAAGTTGCTTAATGTTTGCAAAGGGAAGTGAAAACAGAGCATGCTAAAACAGATTACACTTACAATATCACCACACATCAAAGCCAGCTAGTTTATACGAATATACGCAGCGCTTAAATATGCCTCCTAATTCCTCTCACAAATGGATGAAAAGCCACTGATGCGGTAGTGGGCTATAACAGTTTAGCAACAGCTTAACATTAGCAACAGCAAATCCCTGGCTGGTGGAAGTTTATATCAGTGAGCCTACCTGAGATGTCATTACAAGCCTCAAAACACAACGTGAACATTAGCTGAAGTCTGAACTTGTTCTGAAAGGGGTGGCATTAGGAGGGCTGTGATGTTGAGCATGGTGATATTAACCGGGTTTGTCTGCTCCTGAAAGCTAGTAAAACGGGGTCTTTGAAGTAACCCCTCGTTCGTGTTTCTCATCCGTGGAGCCGGGCAGGTAATTTGAGTTCTCTTTGTCTCCTGTAATGATGACTGGGGGAATGGGACAGAGTGGTTTGCATTGCCAGTCAGCTTGAGGGGATGAATAGAAGGCCATATTTAGGAAGCTGGGTGTGGATTTGCAGTAGGGGCCATGGAATCTTTATGACCACAAACAGTAAGGGCTGCAGTTTATCTGTCCTCATCTGAGAGAAGTGTGTTTTAAGTTTATCAAACGTACCAAGAATATTCCCCGAAAAAAAAAAAAAAAACCCAGAGGAGTTGAGGGATCAAAGGAGGTAAGTTGTTCCATATGTTCCACACTAGTGTCCTAAGTGATCACAGAGTTATTGTTTGCATGAAACTACAGTAAAATCACCAACAGAAGTAATGTAGCATCAGATTATTTTCTATTTTTGCATTTGGTGACAGAATGGAACAGTCATTTCAAAGAAGTGTGTTCTCTATTCTCTGTGAGTATAACCCCCTATAAATGTAAAATGACATGCCCCAGCAGTTCCACACTGTTACAGTTTTGACAGACTCATTGCAAGGCCGTGACATGTGATAACAACTACATATACATGTGCACACTGACTACAGTCTTTATACAAATAAATTCTGTTTACCATATGCGAGACATCTACAGTGCTGACTAATGATGCTGATCAACTATTTATGTTACCTTGATATTTTGAATGAAGTGATCAGTATTAAGAAGAGTGACATTACATCAAGCTGAACAAGGGAAATGTATGTCCTTACAAACTGAAAAGTAATATTTTCTTTACAGTACTGTCTGTTGTGCAGAGCACTGTCTCGAGCAGAATATTGTCTATTCTTCAGAGTTCATGAGGCCCATTAGAAATGGTTGAGTTTTCTGGTTCAATGAATGTCTGCATATGGATTGGTAATTTTCCTGAAAAATTGTTAAATCAAGGATGTTCTTATGAGGGAAGAGTAAAAGAAGTAAATAGAAATTCTATACATGTTTTTCTCATTTTTCACTGAACTCTGCAGTGGCTTTTCTGAATATATCATTATGGAACTACAGGGAGAGTTGGAGTCTACAGATGGAGTTGACATAATGACAATATTTATCCATGTACTTTCAGAGGTTTAAGTGAAATGTGATTATATGAATGGTACCCACTGCTCTGTAGCTGAGAGTGACCTGAATTCACATTTGTGAAAAAGTGGTCTTTATATGAAGAGTTTGGTCTTTATCCATACGCAAGTGTGGCCAAAGTTGGGTTAAAGTTACAATGGACATTTTGATCAAACAAAGACCATCTTTGACAGTTGAATACTTGTAGCAGAAACCTTCTTTAGGCTTTTTTTCTCACTCCGCGGAAATACATCCTACAAAGCTGCTACCAGTAAAACAAAACCGTTTTTTTTTTCCTTTCCTCTCCTTAGTGTTAAAAATAGCAGTTTGTTGTGTTGGGTGCTTTGCCCTGGATTAAGCTTTCCTGTGTCTGAAATAGTCAGTGGACCAATTCTACACTGCCTTCTTTTGTTAACAGATAATTGCTGCAGATTCCTTGACGTTTCACCTTTTCTGATATAACATCAACCCCAGTCTGCATAAGAATGAGACTGAAGAAAGTTCCCCTTACTCAACACAATGGAACTAATTGGTGCTTGTTTCCTGCCACTACAAGGCTAGGACTCTGAGCCCACAGAGTGCTTATTATTGTCTTTACCTGAACTGAGCATTATTAATCAAGTCCACACGTTACTGTGGGAAATTGTTGCTGTGTTGTTTTTGTACCCAAGTTTTCTCTTTGTTCAAATATCAGACAATGATTAAAAGAAGTTGCTTGATTATGAGCGATGCTAGAACTATAGAGTGAGCTGTCAGATCCACATTTTGTATTCCCTCTGTATATAATGCTCTATAATAATGTTCTTTCTTAAAATGATGGTCATAGAATATTGGCATACAGCTGAGGTGTGTCTCATTCAATACCCAAAGCAATTGGGCCTTAACCTGCAATGACACATTTTAGACAGAGTTCCTTCATGTATGTTTTTGTCTAACTGAAATATATTTATTTTAGTAAAAGAAACAACTATGATCATTGCCTTAGTTTATGGTTAGATTGATTTGCCCCCCTAAGAATGACTTATAACTTTGTTTGTAAAATTCTTGTTAATATTCATTCGCAATTAGAGTTTCCTCATTTGGAGATTGTATCGAAACTCCCTGTACGTTGCTATTATTTGTCAGCTTATTCTCAGTATTTAATTTCTGACCATACTCCGCTTTCAGAATGCGGTCAGAGGATCCTGCACCACAGGGTAGTCTCCTGTCAGCATATTCACACTGAAAGCTAATCACCAGATTGTGACATGAATGTTTTGTCATGTGATGGTTGAAGGCACAGCCCTGACGTGACAGTTTCCCTTCCCCTACGAGGCAAACGAGCAGTGTAGAATGCACATCTTAAGTATTGCGGTTTTTATGTAGTTTTTATCCCTGCAAGTATTTTTTTTTACATGATTCTGTTTGAGTGGCAAAATTAATTAAGTTTGGAATTCTTTGTGTGTCAAACTCTTTACACATTAATGTCTTAATACATTATCTATTCTGTTAAGTGTGATTGTCATAACGCTATTCAAACTGCCGATTAAAAAAATGACTATTTTATTATGTCTATGTCTGCCTTTATAACTATTTCTTTTGCTACACTTAATTCAACCAACAATACAAGCTTTTCTGCATCCCATTTATAGCAAAACAAGGTTGACTTGGGATTGTTTTCCTTTGACTGTATATACCCTATTACTGAATAATCACAAAAAATAATGTGGATATGCACTTCTGTTTGTAATTTTATTCTGAGAGAACCCTTCAAAAGAAGGGGCCCAACACAATCTACATTGTTCTTGGAGGGTAATGGAACCCAGATGTGTCTCTGTGATACTGGTCACATGGATGTCTATGTGCTTTGCACTGTACATTGCAATACTAATGAACATCAGTCTGACTCACTTCAGTACCTACGCTTTGACATCTATTCAACTGCACTTAATCCAGAGGGTTCAGGAGAATATGTTTCCAATTTTATTTGGACCATAGAACTGCCCAGGGCAACATACACCGAGATAAATGACAATACCTTGAACGGCTCATTAAGAAAATATGAGACGACACTCAAATCGAGAACGGGCCCAGGCCGATTTTTGTAGTGTTCTCAGCAATACCGCTATTAGATGTTGGGTTTCTAAATGAAATGGGAATGACAGAACTGAGCAAGCCGGAAGCCTGGATATGGCTCTCATCAGTTGGTTTTCGGCAGATCTGCACAGACAAGTGTTCTCTGCGGTAACCTGCTCTACTGGTTTGTGTGTGTTGTGATGGAACATCCTGGACTCTGTTCTCACATAACCTGCCCAGCTGGAATTCTGCATTACTCACCAGAGCAACACACACGGCTGCTCTGACATTTGGTTTTCAGAGATCCACGCCTGGTGAGCCATCAGATAGAAAGACAGCTAGTAATGGCAATTCCACCCTGATCTAACATAACCCCCCCAGAAGTATTCTGGACTTACGGTGCTCCTTCAGCCTTCCCATGCCCTCCTACACTTCATCTCTGCATGGTGGTCAGGGCATGTCTTCCTTTTTGCTTTCATTGCTTTGGAAATGGAAGCACAGTCCCCCCTGTTGTGAGTGTGTCCTTAAAAGTTTTGTTTACCCCATTAGCTTGACTGCGCTTTCCCACCATTGGGGGGTTTGAAAGTCCACTAGTCTGAAGTGTGACCCTCCTTTAGATATGCCGTTGCTTATCTCTTCACTCATCTTGAAATGCATTTTTAAGGATCTGAATGCAGCTGTGGGAGAGGACATATGTCATTGTCTTTTGAAAGAAATGTCCTTTCTTGATTTGTGTCAACAGTGCCATTGAAGCAAGTTTGTTTCTTTTTTTTTTTGCTTTTTGTTTTTTGTTCTGCTGCAGCACTGTTACTATTTCTGGATCAAATCTCCGGACGCCCTGCCAGCGGAGAGGTCTTTCCCGTCAGCCTCGCGCAGCCCCGGTTATCTGCTGCCGAGACCATCGCGGCTCATTTACATGTTTATGGCCAGTTCAGGGGTCAGCAGGAATACACAGGGGTAGATCATTAGCCGGTGTGGGCCGTGAACGCAGTGCCCCCGGGTTTGCCTCTCTCCACCAGCTGACCCTCCGAAGGAGAGGCCGGGGCGGCCGGTCGGGGCTCGGGGGCTGCGGCGCTGGAGGGGCGGTGAGCGGGGCGGCCGTCTGTGCGCGTGCTTTATCGCACCCTGGCTCTAATTAAGAAGTGGTCTCCCGGGCGCACGCCTAGCAACCCTCCCCTCCCCTCCCCTCCCCTTCTCCCTCCCTGCTCTTTCAGCTCTGCCCCACACTGTCCCTTTGTCTCTCCACGAGTCAATATATCTGACTGAGCTGATGAACTGTGTGCTGTGCAAAGTTAATTTCTTTCAGAGTGCGCGGTATCCATGGCGACCACCTTATTAGGGCACAAAAGCCATCTGCTCCAGCCATTAACTTAGGAGGAGCACAGTCTCAGCCTGGGCTCTCACGTGCGCTCAGCGTAGTGACTAAAAGGCTTGAATTCACTGCTACCAGACTATGTGCTGTAACTCCCTTTTGAATATATATATTTTTTTCACTCAGCTCTTCCAACTTTGCTGTCAGATACCTGTAGACTGCTTTTTTCTATGAGGCCTGATTTTGTGTTCATACAGAGCTATGCCATTTCAGACCTGAGTCCACGTCCGCTTTTTCTTAAATTGTATTTAGTGTTCCCATTGTGTTTCCATACAAGTGATCAGAGATAGCTGGGAATAAGTTACTTATACTATGTTGAACTGATGTTGGTTTATTCTTCACTATGGATATCACAGACTTAAGAATGATCTAACTTTCACCGACCAAGCATGCTGTAACATAAGGATCAGTGGATAAGAGGCAACAGAGTAAATTTAAACCAAGACCCAGAAAGACAACTTGTTATGTTTCTTGGCCCTACTGCCGGTTCCACTCACTACACTAGTAGCACACACAGTAAATGTTGAATTTCTGTTTGCATCCTCTGAATTCAAATCACAGACCCATTAAACAGAGGAAGGAAGTGAGATGTAAACACAGAAGGAACAGTTATTGGGAGGAAATCATAGTTTGTGCAAATATGGAAGTTATGGATTCCAAGAACACAACTGACTATAAACAAGTGCTCGTTTGAAAAAAGAAGCTGACCTGGAATGAACTAAAGAAACTCTGAATTTGTGCACTTTAAATTAAGTAAAATTATAATTTAAACTCTTCTAGCAGAGCTGAAACAGACAACATGTTCCTTGATCCTGTTCTTGTTTTGTTTTGGTTTAAGTACAGATAAAATATAATTACAAAAATAATGGCTGGGTCATGTCACTTCATCCATGTTAATTTTAAACAGCATATGTGCCTTTTATGTCTTGTGTTCAAATTATATATTGGTGGTTTCCAATTGCCTGACCTTAATGACTGTTAGGGCCATATTTTCCCCCACTTTGATGACTTTCATGGTCTGGGAACTGGAATACAGATCAGTGTGTAGTCAAAGGTAGTGTTGAGGTCAGGGAATAATTTTCTAGTTTTTTTTCCCCAAGTAGCCTGGGTTTTCTGGTTTTTTGATTCCCTCAGGAATATCCACTGAGTAACTCGTACAGCGCTTTGTGACATTTTCAAATGTAAAGTGCTTTGTGACAATCTCAATAGTATAAACACTCTATAACAAGTAAAATTTTATTAATTGATTGACTGTTTTTCTGTGTGAGTTAAGGCTTTTGAGGAAGGACAGGAGGTTTAGTTCACCTCTCAGCAGTTTCAGATGCAATTTGTTTTTTTTTACAGTCGCTGGTGCCTCAGCACAGCACATCCACATTGTTTTTGTGATGTCCACATAATCAGATGATGCGCAAAATTATTGATGCCACATTAGTTATTCATTAGACTGTGTCCAGTATTTTCACTTCAAATGGGAGACTTCAAAAAGAGTGCAGTGCGGGCAGATTCAGTGGATTATTTGATCCACGAGGAGAAAGAAAGCAAACAGGACCACGATATCTCCTGCCAACAAGTTCTGCATTGAGTATCTGTTAGGAAAGAGACTGTATCTTTATTTTCACAATGCGATATGTGTAGCTCAACCACCGTAATCCTCCTTGCATTGTAGGGCCCACAGAACACCAGCTGTGTTGTTGCTGTGCCCCAGATTGAAAAGGGAATCCAATAGCAGGACCCTGGACCTTCAAAAGTAGGTAATGATGTCATTCAGGGGGCTCAAATGACATGCATGGCCAGCTGACTCCCCTCAAAGTCCTTGTATAGATGGCAGAGGTCTTGGTGTAGCCTTCTCAATGACTGCTCATTAGAAAAGAGACCCTAACCACGTGTCTGAAAGCCTTTGTAGGGGGCGAAAACATTCCAGACCCAGCAATTTAGTCTCCACATGGCTACTCTTCTCATGGTGGAGCTGGCTGAAGGATTGCACGAAGCAGGAGCTATAGAGTTTGCAGGTTTTAGTCCTCCTCACAGATCTTTTCCTTTTTTATCTTTGAAGTTGTTTGCGAGTCACCAGCTGAAGATGACATCTGAGTAAGGGAGCCTAAAACGTCTACTACGGTTTCTGTTTTGTGGTTACTAAGGTAGCCTGCAGTTGCTGCCCTACATATGAAGGCTGTTTGTAATGAAGTGCTCGCTGAAATGTTTACACGCTGATGTAAGATATCTCCTTGATGGCTGGTGATTCTGAAAGCAGGTTTTTCCCCTGATGAGCACGTAACCGGCGAGTTGCGGGTTCCTTCCTCTGGAGCCAGTGTGCCACGGAGCTGCGCACCGGACTGGCTTGACAGCTTGTGGAAATGTGTTTTTTGTTTGTGAACACTAATGCTCCACACTCTCGCACCCAGGTGTTACAACCCACACTCCGGCCTTCCATGGCAGAGGGAGAAACACACACGCACACACACACACACAGCCCCGCGGCGGTGAGGCCTGCTGTCTTACGCAACATCATCAGCACATTCGATTGGCTAACTCTCACACTTTTCACTACGTTTCCAAACACGCAACCATGAAATGCGATGATAACAACGTGGTGTCTCTGCTGTGATAACAGTTACAATAATGGTAGCTTTGTGTTACACAATGATTTGTTAGATGCCACAGTGACAGCGGTTTGAATGCAGAAGTGGATTCACATCTGAAGTATACTACCACATGTCTTCAATTCTCTTGGCTGTTGTGTGAGAGAAGCTTTGACAGTCATAGCATTACATGAACATTTAAGAGATGTTTGGCTCTGTGGCACAGCCAGTGTTTCACCAACAGATGAAAGTGTGTGTGTGTATGTGAATTTCCGCCTCGCCTTTCTTGACAAAAGTAACCTGACTTTTCTTTGAATTTGCACAGCTGGTAACAGTAAACCCCACAGATTTTGGAAACCACATTCACCAATGAATTAACACCTCTTCAAAGAAAACCTGCCCCATCAAAGTTCTCACAGAAATGTACAAAACAGATTCTTTGAGGGAAAATAGGTTTGCGTGGGACAAATCAGAGTAGCCTCAGATTACTATGTCATGCTTGTCATGTTTTTTTTTCTCTCATTTCGCACCATTCAAAAAAAAAAAAAACACTCCCTACAGCAGCTTGAAAAGACAGAAGCTCATTACACCCATCAGAACCAAACTTGGAACACTTCTTTTTCCTCTCTTACCTCATTATGAGAAACGTGTCATGCTTCTGTCCTGAACCTGTAGTCTACAAAGGCACCCTCCACGGAGCATGCGGTGGCGTTTCGTAACAAACACCCCTGTTATTAAAGGAACTGAACACCCCCAGAAGGATATGGTGCAGAGGGGCGACCGCCCTGGCTCTCGCTGGCTGGTCGCGGGTCTCGGAGCCGCTGCCCCGAGCGTCGCTGCCTCTCCGGTCTGCAGCCGCTGTGCCCCGGCCCCGGCCAGCGCCGCAAAAAAACCTCCGGCTTCGGCACGCACGCGCGGCGAAGGGGGCGCGGTGATATTCAAATATCAGGAGCGGAGCGGGCTCCAGAGACGCTCTCCCCGGGCCCTTACGTAACTGCCCTCTGGAATGCCGGGACGCTGTTTGTAAACACAGCGGCCATGTGGCCGGGCCCACGTGAGGAAGCTCCCGGCTGGCCGGCCCGCCCTCACCGGCTCAACCCAGAGGTAAACCCTGACATCGATACGCGTGCTTGCTCACTCGCTCGCCCCCAGCCAAGGCCGCTCCCCGCCCACACGCCACGGCCGCCGTTTCACGGGGTCTTCGGTAACACGGGGACGACGCGGGGAGGAAAAACACGCGGGCGGCCTTCGGATTTCGCGTCCTGTGACGCTTTTGTTGGTGCGAGTTTTCCCTCGCCTCGGCTCTCGCTCTGATCAGTGTGCGGATCGTGTTGTTATCAGTCGCAGGTAGGTGTGATGTTGCTCAACGGCGCATAATAGTTGTGCAATTCAAAGTATGAGTAACCAGGGCAAAGCACACCACCGATGTGGTTTTCTTAAATTAGTCAAGGGCCATATAAGGGAATGATTCTGTTCAGTTTTTAAAGCCTTAATCTTTTGAAAAGTGTTCTTTAAACATTTGTTAGAAATAGATAAGGTGACTAAGATGTTCTTATTCAGACACTTTTTTAAAAGATCAAAATCATTAATATACAGACACATTTCATTACAGTGTCTGGAGGTGAGACAGTTTAGAGGTTTTAGAATGAAAGTCGTACTCACACACAGTGCAGTTTGAACAAAACTGTTCACATGTCAGTTTAACAGCACCAGTGTTTGTCAGAATTAAAATGTCAGAGTATCACATAAGAGTATACTGAAAGCCTCAAGTTGCATTGTACTATTATTTCTGAAATATGTCAGGTAGACCAGGTGCAAATGTCTATTACCTCTTGGAAAAAAAGGCTTATTTATGGCAGTTAGGGGGTTGAAATCAATAACTGTAAACATGGTCAATACGACCTCTCTTTCTGACTCGCTGGAGAAACACGATCTTCTTGTGCTGACTGGTTACTAGGCAGTGCAGTTGCCCTTTCTGTCTTCTGAGATCCTTCTCGGGCTCTGACCTTTGTTTGGCCACATATGTCAGTTTTCAAACTGGCTCTACCACATCATCTCCACCATAGCCTCTGGTTGGAAACATGATCCCTGAGCTGATGGTGCCGGCGGACA
The DNA here is from genome assembly GCA_019176425.1 of Megalops atlanticus. Taxonomy (NCBI): domain Eukaryota; kingdom Metazoa; phylum Chordata; class Actinopteri; order Elopiformes; family Megalopidae; genus Megalops; species Megalops atlanticus. The sequence goes on along the minus strand of CM032894.1, from coordinate 7,955,373 downwards.
GACCGGTCTGTGTGCGAGAGATAGTATAGCTCTGGAACACTGTGGTAACACTGAGCATTCTTACCCATATTGCTCTGGAACACTGTGGTAACACTGAGCATTCTTAGCCATATTCATATTGTACTTTCTGTTGAAATAAAGCCTGAAAGGACCATTATGGATTATGGACCACAGCTTACTGGGATAAGTAAAGGAGGGGGAGGGGAGCCTGCCTGCTCAGCTGATTCATCTGTACCTTCAGCTCCATTTTGTTTTGTGTGTCTTCCCTGCACACAGTGAAGATGTGATGCATTCCTTTGGCACCGACACAACAGGATCAGAACACAACACATGTGACAGTTGCTGTAAAATCACACATAAATTGTGTGTAAAAAAAATTTGCATGTGCATATCAAATGGATAGATTTCCTATGTAGGGCAAAATATGTTGTATTGATCTATAAACCAGGATAGTGTTGAGCCTGTGCATATCACCATTTTGTCCCTGCTATTTACATGCTCCCTGTGTTGTCAGCTTATGGAGATATATCAGCTCAGTCCTGTTGTGATAACAGCATGAAGTCTTAACCTCTTCCTGTTAAAAAATTAACTGTCCAAAAGGCAAATTAATCTGTAATTAATTAAAATTTAAACTCATGTTAAATTGAACCTATATTTTTGTTACTTGCTAATAAAAATTTCCCTACTGCATAGCATGCTGCAAGCCTCCACAAAATATTCATGGACACTGACTGCCTTGGAAATGAAGATCTAGATTTACAGCCATACAGAAATAATATGATTAAGATTTGTAAGAAAACACCCGTGGACTCCTTCCTCCACATAAAAATGAACAGGTGTGTAAATCATTGTTTAAACCGACTTTGTCCTTTGTTTAACTATTTTGCCCTTTCTCAAAAGAATTATTACATGTTTTACTACTTGTTCATGCCAACAGTGGCATAAATTTTTTTTTTTTTTTTTCCAGGATAACAATAGATTAGAACAGTTCTACATTGTATACCATCCTTGTCAAAGACAAAGCCTTAAATGCAGTTGTTGGCCCTGAATAGGTGGTTTCAGTGAAAAGTCTAATCCAGATGAATAAAAATAAAAATGAGGAGTTTTTTACAGGAGACGCATGACCCTTTATTTCTTATCGGGTCCCAAAAGGGTCACTGTAGCAGCATTAAGCACAACTGGCAAACGTTTAGGTCCTACCCACGAGCGGTTCCTAGTTTTCGCTCGCTAAGGCGTAGGCAGCCCGCCCTGCCTGGATACTATAATGTTGACACTGCAGTCAATGGGCATGCCTGCTGTATCAAAACAATACCACGTCACTGGCTCAACGCAACACAATACTGACAACTAGCGAGAGCTGCAACCTGCACTTACTTTCGCCTCACGAAATCCTCATTTTTCCCTTCAAATGGCAACCTGAGGTTATACTGGTTATCAGTAAAAAAAAAAAAATTGGCACCCCAGACAGCATGCAGTCATTACTGGGCTATTTAGACGTGTCAGTTGGAACACGAATAGCTTGTGCTTGAAAGAAAATGGCAGATTCTATGGTTTACAAACATGGTTGTCTATGACTGTATCAGCTATTCAGACAGTTGCGTTCATGTACAGGATTGTCTTCACTTTTTATCTGTAGAATCGAACAGATATGCTATTGTACCCATGATCAAAACTTTCAATGTAGTGAAAACCAGAATTGTCACAGCATGGAAAGACTTTCTTTTTTTGGTTCTCTATGTAGGCTGCCACAGGAGGGAATGATGGGACCCAAGTGGCTAAATTCCTTCAGTGCTCCTAAATTTACATTTTCACCACCTCCCTCTCTGCAATGTTTATTTACAACACCCCATTAGAGCCCACTTGTTGTGCCTCCCCCCCACACAAGCATGTCTTCTTTTGCATTTCACACAAACTCTTTCCATTGTGGCCTATCAATGAAAGTGCAGAGGCCAGAATACACAAGCCTAATACACAAATAACCAAAGGCTTTATCTGACATACACTCATTGGTAATTATAATGCTAATCCTAATGTGTCTGTTAGCAAATCCAGCAGGATAAAAAAAACAGAGTTCATTTGCAATTCATTTGTTCAAGAGAAGAGAGGTGTCACAGGCAATAAATACAATTTGCGGTAGCCAATATCCTTGGCTGGTGTTAGATAATCAGTCAACATAATTACTGATGTACTCTTAAGTTTGTTTTCTTATCTATGCCTCATAAATATACTGTAGTTTAAGGGAGGATCTGGAAAAACAGAGCCCATTCCCTACGGATGTTCCTCAGAATACATTTACTATGTATTTTTTACCAGATACATCCTACAACATAATTTTATGGTGTTCATCAGCTCTTAGGTCTCTGTATTAATTACATTTGGCATTTACTCTCTTAAAATGCATTCGTCACAACAACAACAAAAAATGACAACAGTAATACCTCTGCAACTTGCGCAGAAGATTCACCGCTCAACAGCAGTCTGTCTCAGCTGAAAGACCAGAAACAGGGCAAATGGGAACTACTGTGCACGAAACCACCGCTCAGCACCCCCTTTTTAAACGATTTTCCTGAGAGCTGCTCATTCATGATATACTGCCTCCTCTCCTCACTCCCAGCTGCGGCTCTTTTTTTTTTCAACTGTATATTACCATGGGGACGGAAATATTTCTCAGATCCCATGATCATCACAACAGAAAACCAAATGGGAACTTCCTGCACAACACATCTAGCGGCCGTGAAAATAAAAATAAAGTGTGGCCTGAGAACATCTTGCTCTCTTCTGTATTTTTCTCTATTTTTTTTTCCACAAGGCGTGTTTTCATGCGCATGGCTAGTTTGGAAAATGGTTTTGACGCCCTCATGATCTGGCTTAAGGCTTTATTGAACTAAATAAGCATCCTGGAGAAATGTTGCGCGAGGTGGGGAGAATGTTTTCGCGTGTTTTTGAGAGACGCTCTCTCACGGTTCCCCTCTCCCGTCCACATGTTAATGGTGCTGCAGGATTGGGTTTCATTTCCTTTAAAGCTCCTGACCTTGTAGTCCTCTACCACCACATTTCTTTCTCCCTCTCTCCCTCTCTGCTTCGACTGCACTCGCCTTTGTGTCTGCTTGTCATTCACTGTTGAATGCAATGAAAGCTGATTCAGAGGATTCACAAAGCCAGAGGAGACCCTGTTCCCCCCTTCCTTACAGCTCCTCCTAGGCTCCAAACCCTTTCTACAGGGCTGATCATTGCAGTTTTCATTTCACCCACTCCATCCTTTGGCTTGTTCACCAGAAATTAACAACATGTGCAGATAACTACATCTATAAAAAGTCAGTGAGAAGGGGCTTTGTGTGAAAAAAAAAAAGTCAAATCAAAAAATCAAAAATTGGAAATTAAAAAAAAATCTGTCAGAAATGGGATGGAAATGAAAACATTTTTTCTTTGCAGAACAGCAACCCTTTCATCAAGCATTAAAGCAAATGACCCAATCAAGACAACAAGAGACACTCGGAGAGAAAATAAATATTCAACTGGAAACTACTGTGCTTCATCAGCAGCTGCTGCATTTGTTGATAAAGCCTTAAGAAAAGTGTTGTACAACCGTCCAAAGGTCACCATTTTCTAAAAGAGCTGAAAAAGAATGTCCACAGAACCGGAGGAAGAGATTAAAAAAAAACCCACTGACCTAGCTTTATTTTTAAAGTACAAAACAAGAAAAGAAAAATGTCAGCCATGTTGGAGAAGCTTCATCTAATACCTCCTCCTTATTATAGCAGCTCTCGCTTTTTACTGGACACATTGCCCTGCCAAGCCTGAGACTCGAAACACGTTCAAAGAAAAAGGAGGGACAGGGGAAAGGGAGCAGCGAGAAGAAGGCACCGGAGAAACTCTCACCTCTTTTTACGTCCCTCCACTTTGCAGAATTCCAGCAAACCGTCTAGGTCTCCTCTTTAACAAATCCTAAAGGGCAGCCATCTTGCTTCCTTCTGTTCTTCTATGAAACAGACTATCCTCCACATCAATATTCATGGGTCAGCGTGACGTTGGCTCTCGTCACCAGAAGGAGAAGCCTGGTGTCGCTGTTGGCTCCTCCGGTTGGCGTGCGGGGCTCACGGAAGCCGCGGCGTGCACAGCCCTGCCTGTGTTGTCAGGAGAGGCTGCTTTGCCTGCGAGCTGAAGCAATCACAAAATCACTTTCCTGCTGAGTCCTTCCCGCACAAAGGGTCAGGGTTTCTTTCTCTCAAACACCACCACCAACCTCCCCCCTTCTTTTTTTTTTTTTTTTTTTTTGCAGCCGCACACAATAGTGAACAGTACGGCGGCTGCCGCGAAGCACTGGACTGGATCGCCGGACCCGGCTCCCCACGCCTGTTTACCTCAGGCTTCGCACTGCTGCCCCCCGCTGGCTCGTCGGCCCCTGCAGCCTCCCGCCCCCCGGCAGACAGGAAGAAGAATGACTCAGGAGGAGAGTGTACAACGGTCTGGGTTTCTCGGGGGCTTCCCCCCTCCTCCCGCCACGCGCTCCTCCACTTCCTCGTTCGGCAGTGGGTTTCTCTTTCTCTCTCTCTCTCTCTCTCTCTCTCTCTCCCTCTCTCTCTCTCCCCCGCCAGGTCACAGAAGTTCCCCCCTGCAGGGCCTTGCTGCAGGCCTCCCAGACCCAGCGCCCGGCCCTGCCTTCGTTCCAACAGCCATTTCCTATTTTGGCGTGTGTTGGCTGGCGGCTCACTCTCGGAGCAGGAATAGAACCACACTGGAACCTTTGAAACCCCTACTAGAGCCAGCATATTTCTCTCTCTCCGAGCCTGCCAAGGCCCACCTCCTGTTTACATTGGCCACGTGGGCTAGAGGTGGGGTGGGTGGGTTTGGGGGGTGAGAGGCAGGAGGGTTTTTAAAAGACAAATTTAGGACTGTGGTGTATGAAAGTGATCAAGAAAGGTCTTTGTCATCAGACTTTTGTTCAAAGTTATATTACACCTGCAAAAACATTTGACAAGCAATTCAGTTGCAGCTTCCAGTAGGTCATTTTACAGCATTTCCAGTTCATGTCATTGTGTTGAACTGATCTTCTCAATATCGCACCAGATATAGGTGTCAGAATGTGAATACATTAATGTTTACATTTGTTCCAAAGTTAAAGGAGCGCCTTTCTTCCTTGTCACCTAGAAATTTACTTGCAAGTTGCATGTGCTATCAAAGCTATTAACATGGTATGTTTTTAATACTACTAAAATAATAATTAATATTATTGTTGTTATATATTTATTACCAATTACAGCAAGCTTCAACAATGCAGAGTGAAAGAAAATATCATCATGTTATTTCTCATCTAGATGTAGAGCAATTAAGTCCTTTTTTTTTTAGAAACTGTGCAATGAGTTGTTCAATACTGTGGCCTCCATAACAGGACTGTCTGTATCTCACAGGGTTTAATTCTCCTCTCTGTCCTGTGCTGATTTAACAGGTGGTTCTTGTCTGAAAGTAATCTCCCCCTGGCATCAGTCCAGTCTTAAAGGAGACCCCACCTCTTTCCCGTTGGCCTCAGACCGCGGCAGTGGTGACATTTGTTGACTCAATAGTTGGAGGCTTGAAGCAGAAAAGGAGATTTGTGCGTGCGTGTGTGTGTGTTTTCACAGTGTGTGGGGGAGGGGGAAGCAGAATAACCACTTCTGCTCTGCCCAGCTTCCTTTCAGTGTTTCCAGCTGCGGTGAGCACACCGCCGTTCTCCGCTGGTTTCAGCCGCCTGGGCGCAGGGACCGGGCTTGCAAAGGAGCGCTGTGTTTTTATTTTCCTTTTGAAAAATGCGCTGTCGCTTTAGAATGATCTCATCGAATAACCCCCAACCCCCCCCCAACCACCCACCAACCCACACACACAGGCTTCCATGGCAATGAGGTGAACACATTGCTTCCAACTACACCACCTCCAAGCAAATGGGTACAAATGTGGGCTCATGAGTATGTCTCTTCACATTTAAATTATTGCAAACATATTATGTTGGGATATAATTTGATTTCTTGTTTTGTTCTTTTTCAGGACAAGCCACCTTCTAGCCTTAATTATTGGCTGATCTGAAATGAATACATTGCTGTTATTGAGAGATTATTGTTGGGATAACTTTAAACTATTTTGCTGAAGCAGTGTTACAGTAAAGCATAAGGTTTATGGAAAGACAGATACTTTAATGCAGAAAATACTTTGATACACCAAATGGCATGCTTAGCTAAGTATGATCAACATTTTATACTGGGATGAAACAGGTGTGTGTTTGAACAGTGTTTTCACATAAATTAAAAAGTACGAGATTAACATTTAAACACGCCACAAAACAAAACCATAATATTTTATTGGAACAGTCAGTGTAAACTGTGCACCAACCAACAAAAAGGCCCCAAAACATTAATGCTGGTCTCTGGGATTCGGAAGGCACTAATCTGGGCTCCCCTGCACCCAAAGGCCAGTGGGCTCACGCACTTCCACCGACATATAAATGACTGAAGAGAAAGAGATAGTGGCACGTACATGCCCAGTCTGTCCTTTCTCTGCTCTCCTGAGAAGCTGAGAGGCATTGGTGGTGAATACCTTTCTCTGCTCTCCTGAGAAGCTGAGAGGCATCGGTGATGAGAAGCACATTCATTCATTTTTGGTACCCAGAGAGTAGGTATGTGTGTTTGAGTGCGTGCTCCCAGCGTGGGACAATTGCCCTGTCACACCCGCTGACTCAAACAGAGAAATGATGTCATGCTTTTTTTCCTGCAGTTATTCAAATCGTCACTCGTGTCCTGTTGGGCCCTTTTTTTGTTTGTCTGACACGGTTATTTTCATTCAGTTTGAGCCCCCGTGATGAATAATGTAGACTAAGGAGGAGGGGACATTCATTCTGGATGCTACTGTATGGCACTATATTAATTTTTTATATTAATTCTTGCACAATGCTTTTTTTACTGGATTTCAGTGACTGGCAAACACGTGATGATATGTATGTAGGCGTAGAGAGCATGTAACACATTTGTTAGTCAAAGTTAGCAGACTGGATAGCCTCCACCCCTCCTACTTGTTGTGCCGATACACAGGGATGTTCTGTAAAAGGATGGTGTTGCACAATGTTACCAAAACCATTTTTGTGGTTCTAGGTCATCTGATCTGTTTCTCTATTTCATGCCCCTGCTTGTTTGTTGGTGACTCGTGTCACAACTATTTGTAAACTGGCAAGATGAAGCACAGGACTGTATCCAGTCAACAGAAAGCTAATGCCATTATTATCTCACATATTGTAAAATGCTCCTGGTTTCAAAAGTTAATAAATTACGTAGAAATGGCATGATCTGGGCACACTTGGAGCTTTAATATGACTATGTTTTGGGGTGAAAAGAAATATGGAAATGCACAAAATAAGAAGTGACAATCAGACTCAGAGAAGAGAGTTATGAAATGCTATTCCATGCGCATTCTGCTGGTCAGTCTGTTGCATTCCCCCTGTATCTGGGTTCCGTCTATCCTCTGTTCAGTTTGTTTTCTTTCACATATGGCCAGCCCTTCCAAGCCTGCAGGTTAGTCTGGATTCACTCACTGGTGATTGGAGGATAGATGATTGCACATGTTCCAGAACAGGAGCCAGACTCATTCCTCTGTGATAAGACCTGATGGCAGGAATCCTACGCAAGACGCAAGAGAGAAGTACGGCAGTCATATTCTCTGTGGTTCATACTCATCGTGATCATTGTCAGAGACCTTGGCATCATCACCAGCATCACCATCATCACCATCATCATCATCATCATCATCATCATCATCATTACCATGTTTCACATGCATGCTCTAAGTGCTCCCAGTCATGACATACTCTAAGCACTGTCTTTGAAATTACTCCTCACACTGGTCACTCCAATAGGCATGCCATTTTGCCTGGGTGCTTTTTGATAAAAATACAACATTCGGCCTCATCTCATAGGTCTCCACTCCTCTTTTATTTGTCTTATCCCTTTCTTCTTTCTCCTCTTCCTTTCTTTTTCTTAATCCCTCTATGCCTGAGCGGGGTGATCCACCGCTCCTTTGAAGGGAGAGAGGGTCATGAAAGTCAGATGATCTTTCTGTGAATAGTACGCCCTCCCCCCCTCTTTCCCCACTCCGACGGGTTCAAACTTCTCACCTTCTCATTCCTAAAGAAAGTGACCCTGCTGCCAGGGGCAATCAAGATATGGACACACTTGTCACTTGAGTGAATTCACACCTCAACTTGACTGCCAGCGTCGGGGAGGGATTAAAACTAACATTTTCCTAAGGTGTAGGGGTCAACTCCTGGTCTCTGCGGTCCTGCTGCTTTACAAGGCTGCTGAGCAAAACAATAGACTCCAACCAAGGGGTTGTAGCCATGGGTACGGGCTCAGAAATGCAACATCGCTGCTTATGTCATGCACTGCTACTCTCTCTGATTTACCTTTACAAACACAGTTTTTTTTATTTTCTTACATTTCTTATGTATCACATATACTCACACACATAGTCTTCAGTGTTGAAGAGTAACATGTTAATACTATGCAAGTCAAGCAGTCAAAAGGCAGGTTGTGTTTTCATGTGTGTGTGTTTTCAGAGAAGCGAAGAGGCTGCATAAATGATAATAATTTTAAAACACTGCTGCAGACAGAATGACAGAACTGTTCAGCCATGTGAGTAATGTGCAATGTATAATAGCGACCTGTTCCAGATCAGTCCAATGGGTGAGTATGAATGCATCTGAGCCGTGCAGACTAAACCTATATTCCAATTACTCTGTATAAATATGAACATTAAAGAGTTGGCACATTTATGCTGCCAGATGACTGGAATGCTTGCAGTGTATAGACATGATGTGAATTGTTAACTATCCATCTGCCTTGGCAACATCAAGCAAAAAAAAAAAAAACATAAACAAAAATAATAGCAATCATGATATCTTGCATGAAATCATGTTTGCTGGAATATGCTTTCTGCGATGGACTACAGAGAATCTGTCCCACTTCCCCCCACTCCATAGTTAAGGACCACTGTTGTGAATATTAACGGATGCGTGAATCTTAACAATAGTGGACTACAGCTATAAGTGTCATTTATATTTTCTGCTCTCTGATTGGATGAATACGTAGAAATTGATGACATCACACAAACTGCTCTTGAGAATTGTATCTTTAGAACATCATGTGCACTTTGCCTCGGGCGAGGCTCTCACACCGATGGGCAATTTTTGCTGGACTACAGAAGTTGCACTTCGTTATAGTCATTGGTGTTTTCCACAAAACCCCTGCTGTGGCCATGCTGTTTCTCCCAGCTATGTGATCGTCCAGCTTGACTTTATTTCTGCTGGATCACTTTGTGATTTCTTCCATGTTACTGTGGAAATCCATTTGTCCTCATGAATATCCCAAGCACTTATCCAAAAGTCACTTGTGTGCTCTGATGTAGATACTTGTGCTCAAAGCAATAGTCAGTGTTACCATAAATGCTTCCTCACTGGTTTGGCTGTGGTATGACACGGCGGATCTCAGCGAGACCTCACACCAGCCTGGTTTTGCATCCCTGTTCCTCCCTGACCACCTCACTGGGAAGAGTCTTATCTATGCGAATTGGGGATGATTGGCTTTCTCAGAGGACGTCTGCTTGGGTGGCAGGGATAAGCAGCAGTGCTTGGCGGGTCTTGTAGCCGCAGTGCGGTTGTGTTGACACCCCAAGGCTGTCAGATCTCACACGCTGCAATCAGTTCACCCCATACCCTGCGTTTACGCCCCCCATGCACACTCACGCCACAGGCGTCACCCTGTGCGGCCGCTCCAGCCCCCACCAGGGGAACGAGTGGAGTCCTCTCTAACAAGCCATCAGCTCGCTCCTCTCTCCCCCAGCTATCCTAAAGACAATAGAGGAAGAGCTGCCTCTCGTGGCCTAATTGCAGTAGTCACAGCAGGGGTAGCAGATAGGCCACGGGGGGGGGTGTGTTGGGGGGGGGTGGTGCAGTAAAATTAAAGACTAGGATGCCTTTAGAACAGAGCGGCAGTCAGGTAAGGCAAGGGCCTGCTAAACGCTCTAATGTGCCTCCCGCTGAATCAAATTCGCGACCATAACTCCTCGGATCGAGCAAATTAGCACGCCCAGCGTTTTCACTTCCAGGCCCGGTCGTTATTAATCAAGTGAGATTTTCTGCGTGGGCCTCCGCGCCTCGCAGCCCGCTAATAATTGATGAGGCCGTTCCCGGGGCCACGGGCTAATCAGAGGCTCCTGAGGAACGTGTTCCCGTGGCGACGGCGTGCTTGCCCCACCTCCCCCCCCGCAGGAGAGTCGCACGGCTCCGTGAAATGTTCCCGCGTCCGGCCCCCAGGTGCCTTCATCCCCCCGCAGCTGCGTGACAGCTTCTCCCCACCTCCGGGAGGAGCGGCGGCTTTTTTTTACGAGGCGCCGTTCGGGGCCGCCGCAGAGAGAGCTCTCTGACATCCATTATTTGTCAGCCTGTTACGGGGTTCGTGCCGCGGTAAAGCCGCGGTGGCGGCGGTGTGGCGTGTTTAGAGACGCCTCTGAAGAGAGCTCCGCTGCGACGCATCAATATTTCAGACCGTTCATTAAATGTGAAGTTTTTCTCATTTACGGGGGGCCGTGTCTGCCTGCGCTCTTTCTCACCTCACCTGAGAAAAGGTTACAAAGTAAGAAAATATCACTTGAAACAGTAACCCATAGAAAGGCTGGAGACTTTGTTCATTCAGGATAGTCTAAGAGAACAAATAAAATGCATTGTCAGTACGCAGTTCTGTGAATGAAACAATGCACTGCAATTTTAAAATACGACACTGTGGTGCTTTGTGAAGTAAGAAAACTGAATCGGCCTGACTGAAACTCTCATTGCATCTGAGAGAATATAAGAAAGAACCCACGCTGTCCATCACTGGATGGCACAGAATAGCGTTCTAAGTGTTCAGTGCTCCTCGTGTTCAGTTTGCTCGGTGTACACTGTGCACCAAATTGCATCGCTCCATTCTCGGACTCATCGTGAGGGCACCACAGAGGGGTGTCCATGTAGATGTTCCATTTCCCACGACAAAGAGTCACCTTTCCAAATGAGGAAAAGTGTGTCATGTCACAACTGTTGCTAGACTCCAGTGATAGGACATCCTGACATCTACAGACACACCATCTTGTTTGTCCTTGCAGTAGAAGTGGAATATATTTCACAACAAACAGTGAAATATGGAGTCTTATTGCAGAATCAGTTTAATCTTACCTATCTCTATTCATTATATTCCATAATTTCATTGTTACATATTTGCTGCATTAAGGCAATTATTCAGTTAGCAAAACACACAAGTCACATGCTATTATTAGCACCCATAATCTCTGTCTTTATAATTTTTCAGACACATATTAAATTTACAGCAAGACAGTATATCTCAGTTACAGTATTTTTTCAGCTCATGAACAGAGATTCTTTTAGTCTGATGTGTAAAAATGCCATCTATTCACAAACACAAAGGCAAGATCTGAGGTTAAGGACCATAATTATTATTATTATTTTTCAAATTACTTAACAGAAAGAATGTTCAACTCCCCATCTCTCACATAAATAAAGGAGAGTAATATATTGCTCAGATGTGAAGATCTACATCTTAAATGACTAATGGGATATGCATTGAGCTTTTTCATTCAATGGGTTTTTATGTACAGGTATTCAAACTAACAGACATAAGTACCTAAAACTGTAGGTCAAGAAGGACTGAAAGCTATGTGGAATCTCCTTCACATAGCCGATGTCAAGTTTTGTTTCTCAAAGCATATAATATAAAAGACATTACTGACACACCATAATGGAGGGCATGAAGCCTCTGTCAGGATTCTCTATTTGTGGAGTGGAAATATGAAAGACATATTGTGTCTCAGTATGCAAACACCTGATACATAATACCCGTGAAGTGTGATCTTAGGTCTATCCGCGAACGCTCCCAGCGGCCTCTTCACTTCTACCATAATCTGCCCAATTAACTATTGTCCTACAGTTTTAAGGGGAAAGTGTTATATTCAGTATGAGTTTGGAGGTGTCAATTCAGAATGCCACCTGGATGCTTCCCCAATGTCTCATTGATGCGGACTCCCAGTTTCAGCTGTAGGAACCTTCCAAACAATCCACGATTGAGCTAACCCCCAACAGCTGTGACATCATCAGAAGCGTACCCGCTCGTTTTGAAAATCACCTTTCAGTCTTTCTGGGGGTGTGCGCTATTCAGAGACATTCATTGTGAGCACAATAGCTGTGGACTGTAGCTAAGAGTGTTTTTGACTGGGGCGCCGCGGCAACGGCGTTCGGGGGAGGGGAGCTCAGCAACAGCTGTCGGTTGTGTGGCTTATCTGCCCGACGGCAGCTGAGGCGGGCCCTTCCAGATACTACTGACCTGAAATCATCCCATCACCTGCTGGAGGCTGGGCCCCGGATGACACAACGCGCTCTCTCAGGCATTTTGTTTTTCTCAGGCTAAGTCGCTATTTTGACTTGCTTAACTAAGAGGGTCTTAACACCCCTGTCTGACGAAGAGCGCGCAAGTTGGGAAGGATCCAGCGAAATGGTCACAGGTCATGAGGACTGAATGGAAAATTTTCTACTGGGTGTGCAGGCCAGCGTCCAGATCCCAGCAGTCACAGAATTACGTTACAGCACATGATTCTGCAGTACTGTGATGCAGGTTTTCTCCAGCACGAGACCGGAGAGGACAGGGAGTGCTTTGTGAGGTCACAGGTAAATCAGTGGAGCGTGGTTTGTCCTTGGCTGTGACCTTCCTCCATGAACACTGAATCGTGTGGCCGGGTGCTGTGACATCCTGTCATTGCTGGTAATCAATTTTAGATGAGAGTGCGCTGGACTGAGCGAGGGAAAGATGTAACCGGCAGAGGTGGCGACACGTGCTCTCACACACACATGCACATACTCTCACACACAAATGCACAGACTGACACCTTTTTAAATGCACATACTGACACATTTTTTAAAAATTATTTTTCATAACAAAACATCTTTGCAATTAAACTACAAAAAGACTTGACAGACTGTTGAGTGCAACAAAAGACCTGACAGACTATTTGGTGCTGATCAACATGAATTGCACTACCCTCATCATGGTAATTTGACAAATTGCTATATAAAATGAGCTGCAGCGCTTCTGTCCAAATTAAATAAACAGCAATGAATAACCATCACACAATATGAACTAACAAACTGGCATTGTGCCTATGATAAACTTAGTTTCCTACCAGTTTTTTTTTTCTTTCTATCAGTTTGTCTTGTTTCATTTTTCCCCAGGAATCTCATTCAAAAACACAAAAACATTATTCACAATTCACAATAATCAATCCATCGTTGATAAGTCATTTCTGAGCAGTGATACTAACTGTAAACCACGGCATACGTTTTGGAGATAATTTGTTGCATTTCTGTTACTGTTTTAGGTGTTTCCCGTCAGTTAAAAACGCCTCCACGCAGACAAAGCGGAGTAAATGCATATGTAGTTTCATATCAGCTTTTAAAATGATATTTTATTCAGCGAGAGACATCGTTAAGTGATTTCATGTGCAAATGCAAAGGGCTTCGACTTCCCCAGGGCTACGTCTCATTAGACTTGTAATTGGCAGGCTCCAGAGAAGGGAAGAGCTTTGAATGGGGTCATTAAATCCACGATCAAAGAGGTGTGTCTGTTTTTCACACTGACGTATGCATAGGTACCTGGGTTACTAAAAACAGGCTAATCCACAAAATACAAAACGCGACCAATGACACGACTACTACAAAAAAATCATTTTAAGCGGAGCCGTCTCTTTCACCTCTGCTGAGTAAGCATCGTTCGGTTCGCAGAGAAGTCCCAATTAAATTTTAATTGCATTTGTTCCTAATGGCAGCAGGTGCGGTAATTGGCTTTGGAGAAAATTTCATTTCCAATTAAAACTGTGTGTGTGTTTAGTACCACGACTATCTGCATCGTCCTTTTTCTATCCACCCGTAACCTTTGATTTGAACACAGAAGTTTTTGCTCTTGCTAAATGTCCAACAGGCAGCTGAATACACATATTCACATGGGTTTTCTTTACGTAATATGACTGAAAGAGGAGGCTCTCTAAAGTTATTTAGTGGAGAGTAAATAAGAAATACGGCCTGTAGCTCTGTGCTGTAAATCGATTAGTCTGAATATGTGTAAAATAACAAGACTCTCTGCAGTGTGTTTAAGGGGAGACAACAAGTTTTGCACTTATGTTCCTCAAATGCAGAACCTTTGTAAAGTGTTTCTATGTACAAACGTCATACAGTTCTGTTTGAGGCATTGTGTGATGCAGACACCAGAGGGCAGTGTTTCCAATGTATTAAATTAGATAGTACACTGGTGGTGATTTCATGTGGCAATGCGTCTCCCTCATTCAGTTTTAATACAAAGAAAAAAAATACTGGATCAGTTGTAATGTACCGTGAATTTTAAAGGAATACAAATACTCAAAGAACAACTGTCAAGGTAAATTCATCATTCAGATATTTTTGTATCTGTAATAACAAACTGAAACATTAAGGGCTTTGAAAAAAAAACAGTACTATCAGTAGTATACTTTACCATTTGCTACCATTAATATTTAATGTGTCTCTTGGAGAACTTTTAGTTGACGATTACCTGGTCAAAGTCAGTAAGTATTTGAATACAAAACCCAAGGAAAATGTTTAGTTGAACATATTAAGCATACACATGAATGGACCTTGGAGGGCTGGTTCAAAAACACTTAATACATCCAACCATAAATGTTCCCTTGGTTTTATTTTCTCATTGACCCCACACTAGGTCCCTATGTAATTCTATGTGAAATCAAGCCATAATAGATGTGCATGTTTAATTCTAAACTGGAGTAAGTAAGATCCCATCTCTTTCTTTCAAATAAGAAATTCTGACCATCTGTTGAGAATAGACGGTTTTCAGTGTTATGTGCATCTCCCAGCTTCATAACCAGTGCTAAACACACAAAGCATAAGGCTAACAGATTATGCAGCAGAAACAGGGTCCTTCCATAACCATACATTATGGATGAGTCTCAGTGTCTTACACTGTATTCTTCAATTAAACATCAATGCTGTTCAGATTTCCCCTTTTCATCCAACTGAACTACTCCTTACTCCTTAACTATGGCATTACCTGTGTGACTTAGTGATGCAACACAGGACAGTGTCACCAGGTTGCCAGATTGTTGTGGTCTTAAAAGTAAACTCTGCAGTTCAGGTGTTAAATGGAATACACGTAGTGGATGAAAAATGCTACCGGCTCCTCTACCTTTCTGGTGAAGCCTGACTCGTGGTCCTGAATCTCCATCTTGTTTCTTTCTCGGATTGAAGGCTGCGTACCGTCTGGATGCACGAGCTCGTTGTGGAGGTGTGCAGCAGCGATCTGCCGGAGAGCCGCTAACGACCGCCGTCAGGACTAATTTCCGCCCGTTCCAAGGAGCTCCACTCATTTTGCTGCAACTTGGAATCCTGCTCACCCAGCGCTTCATGTGGCCCTATACGGCAGCAGCGTAGCACAGTGGTAAGGAAAGGGGCTTCTAACCAAAAGGTTGCTGGTTTGATTCCCTGTTGGGGCACTGCTGCTGTACCCTTGGGCAAGGTTCTTAACCCACAATTGCCCCACTAAATATCCAGCTGTATAAATGGATAAAACTGTAACCTGTGTAAGTCGCTGTGGACAAGAGCATCTGCTAAATGACAATAATGTATTGTTATGGGCTGGGGCCTGGTTTTTCAGCTTCATCCCTTTCCCTCTGCGTTCACACCTCCTCTGTGCCACCCCCCTTCACAGGATGGCACTCCAAAATCTTTCGTCTGTACTCTGGCCAGGAGAGCGCATACTGCCCTGCCCGCTCTGGCACCTTTAGTTTTCCTTATTGCCGGGAAGGCTAATCTCCCAGGGCGTTTTTGAATGCCACCCAAGGAGGCCCGGCCTGCCTCTGCCAATGGGAATAAGCAGAGGAACGCGCAAACGGCGACAGATTTATGCTAAATCAGCAAGTCGGTTTACCCTGCGAACCCCGTGGCCAAAAACCACAAATAAAACACTGTCACTTCTACAGAGGTGTTCTGATGCTGTTTAAATACGCCGACAGTGTATAGATTAATATCTGACACAATCTGGCCAGACCACTGGAGTGAAAGGATTCCATGTGCAGTGCTTCTATGTGTACACCACAAACAAGCGTGTTACGTGATAGCAGCTTTTGTAAGCTGGAGCTGAGAGAAAATGGTGGCTAGTAATGCTTTTCATGGGCTTTTCATGATATTAAAACACAATCACCATGATCTCATCACTCACATGCATCTCCTGCATCACTCCATTCAGTGAAGATCCTGTCTGCACGGATCAGGGTGCTGGTGAGTTTCTGTACAGTATTTTCTGTTTTTAGTGCTTGACTCAATTTTTTTTTTACTTGTTAGGCTATTTACCCTCTTAATAATCATCCTGGAGAGCTGATGCAGAATCCTTCTGTGCCAGGTAAGTCTCATTTGCACTCAATTCACTTTGGGAACGACGGCATTACTGAATACCACTGCATATTGTGCTGTCCTCATTGACCCCTGTAATACTAAAGAGGTACTCCTACTGTTCAGACTATTGATCCTCTACGCAAGACATTTTCAGCGCTCGCCATTATGAAGTGAAATTATTTAAGCTTTGCCATGTATTTCACGTGTGAAATTTTCAATTTTCTGTGATTTCTTGTGATTCAGCGCTTGATCACATTTAGTGCATTTTCTACTGCTGAGCCGAGTGTCCCAGTTAAAAATAAATAAAAATAATAAACGGGGTATCTCCCTAAATTATAGTTAAAATTTAAAGGCCCACATGTGGAATTATCTTTTTTAATGACGAGTGCAATGCTGGGATTTCCACATAAACACAGATGGGCTGTGGATTAAATGAGGCATGTCTTTCTTTTAACGCATTTATTATTGTTTGATGAGTCAAACTGGGACACTGTGATGCTGTTCAAATAAAGCACAAATTTTGTGTTGCCAGGAGGGGTCTAAATTTAATCTAGTTGTGTGTGTGTGCGCATATGTATATATACATATATATATATATATATATATATATATATATATATATATATATATATATATATAATAATATAATATATTTCCAGTTCCACTTCACAGTTCTCTACGATTTGATTCATTTCATGTATTCTATAGGTAAATCCCATCTAAGGACAGTGTGTGGATAGGGGACTCCTCTTGCAGTTAATTGTGCTTTAAAGATCACTTGTCACGGCTGTCGTACAAGACTGAGATTTTCTCAATTATATTGATTTTCATTCACTTTTGTACAGCGGTCTGACATAAGGTCAGATCCCGTAGACTTTGTCAGAGCATAAACGATAGGTCGTGCCTTTATGATACACGGCACACAAACCCGTCACCAACTTTTTAAAGTGCCTGTCAGGACAATGCGTCCCATTTTCTCTCTTTTTTTTTTTTTTGGTGGTGGTGGTGGTGGTGGTTTGTGTCGCTTGAAGCTTATATAAGATGATTACTCGGACAGGTTCTGATTCAGGGGGTGTCACACTGCAATCTTTGGGCTAGATTTAACAAGCAGAACTGAAATCTTCGGGGCCAGTGCACAGGGGCTTGAAATTCTGGGATCTTACCTAAGTCAGCAGAGTTGTGGTGACTTTTAATATGCACTCTGTGTACATACAACAGTTTTATGTGGATTCCACCTAATCTAGAGGGGACGCTTTTTGTCTTTGTCCATTTTTAAGGGGATTTCACACAAAGTTGAACTCGGGGCCCAACAAGTTTTTTTGGAAAGAAATTCATACATAGGCATCAACTTCACTATTTACATTTGTCTAACAAATTTGAATGCGTGTTTCCCATTATCATAACCAGGTGTGTCAAAACTTTTGACTGGTACTGTAAAAATAAAACTTCCACATAAGAAAGAAACATTAAGGATGTTGTGAAACTGTGTATCCATAAAGATAGCATCAGTAACGGGTGTTACTTTCATAATAACAGCTGCATATAAAAATACCAAATATTCCTTTGATATCACCTAAACACTGCTGCCAGAGAAAACTTGTAAGACAGATGCAACAGAAATAGTTTTGCATGACTGACCATTTGTGAGAAAACAAGTGTTGATATCATGGAATCTTAAATGACCATAGGGAGACTAGGTCCTCAGTATTATGCCCTCTACAGAATAATGTCCCCATCTCTGCACTGTAACATCTGCAATTAGAGTGTGTCTATTTATTTATGGGAGAGGGAAAGCCCCTCCTTTATAAACTGAAGCAGCCACCGCATGCGGCACCAGGGGGAAGTTTTTTAATGGACAGAGGACAAAGGAAAAAAGCAGGATGCTTTCAGTGCTCTGAGTTCGGAGGGCAGGGTTAGCAGCGTGTCTCCAAAGAGTCGCTGTTTGTGTCTGCCATTCACCCACATGGCTCAGCAGACGAGCAGGATGTCAGTGTTTGCTGAAATTAGCATGAAAGCAGGAGTCTTTCGCCCCCCTACCCCTTTTACAGGCGGGCGGCTCAAGCCGAGCCACATGACTGTGGCTTGTTTGGCGAGCTCAAACATCAATAAGGCTCAGAGCCCTGTCCCACTCTGCCCGAAACAAACATATAGAGATGAATTACAGTAGTAATGCTAGCAGTACTGGAGTGTATAGTATCCATTTTTGGCGTATTGATTGCCAGTGCATTTAATACTTGGGGATAATTTTTTAAGATATGCTATATTTTTTCAAGACTAACGTGTTTTGTTTATTAACAATTAAGAGAAGCTGTGTAAATTTGTTCATTTGAAAGCCTTTCTCATCCCTGAATGGGTGCTTTTGGAGATTCTGTGGTGCTCAACAAGACTGGTGGTCCAGAAAACGAAACAAAACAGTATTGTCGTGCTCATCGTAGACCTTCCCTAATCAAATTTACATGTCCGTTTTTGCTCATCAATTTGTACAGCTGGATGATGTCAGTAGTAATGATTACAACAATAACCCCTCCTCATGGTTAGAGCAGCTGTGTCCCACCTGGGACTTGAACCTTTGACCTCCAGCCATAAATCCAGAGCGCTAACCACCTCTCCTGCCACTGCTGTGCTGTTCGCTCCCCGGCTAGACTTCCAGGAAGCAGCCATATGCTGCCCTGATAAGGTCTAGACCCCCCAGTGAAGGGGTGGTGTCCCCCGTCTGTGGTGCATAAGGCCTGAGTTTGCTCCCTTGTGACAGACCGCGCTGCCATGGGCCTCAGATAGCCTGCGGTCATATTCCCTTCTCAATCACACACAACCACTTTAGCGGCTGGCATTTTACATGTATTTATATTTGTCTCTCTTGCTTGCAACTGAAGTGTGTTCATTAAGTCAATATATATTTCCATAGATTCAAACAGTATCGAATAAAACTTGTATTATTATATTTAAGCATTTTTTGGTAAATCTGCCATATTATGTGTTATATGATTACATTTCCCAAATAAGAAACACACTGCTTTTATGGCAGACATTATACGGTGTGATAATTCTACAGTAGGGTGATTGACAAAAAGTAAAAAGTTCTCAGAGGAACTCTTTTTGTAATACTTTAGATGTTTAAGGGCATCTTCTTTGCTGTTAAAGGGTACCTTCTTGCTTAAAAATACTGGGATTATATGCAGATGTTTTACAGGAAGTAATATTTCATATACATCTTCACATATAGACGTTTATCATGACACTGATCAAGATGTATTCTATGAGATTTTACACCATTTTTGCCTTTGCTATCAAATATGGCAGCACAGACCTGATTTGCATGTCACTAAAATAATGCAAAAAAGGACATCAAAACAGTACTACTGTTAAAATCTGACACTTTGTCAGCTTTGGTCATGTAGAGAGTGGAAAATTATCACCTGGCATGAATGAAGATGACTCCTGTTTTGTTGACTGTAGACTTTCGAGGCGATTGGTAATCCAAAGCAGCACTCCATGGAAAACATAAGCATTGATTTATAGTCAGCTAGTCATTTACATACTCAATATGAGCGGATAGGAATGCCAGGACCCGTCTTGTCTCAATGCTGTTCTGCCCGGCGGCTTTGGGGAATAATTTTATGCTTACACCTGTAAGGCGACCTGGATGTCAAGAGGGGAAGAATGAGTGGGGAACCATCGGTGGGACCATCGCATAAGAACCTGTGGGAGGACACCTTGTAGCCGCAGTATGCCAGACACAAGGCGAGCCACCCTACAGCTGTGTCCAGGCTCCCCGGCTCAGTGAAGGTCACCGGGAGGATCAGATTATCCTCCACGGCAAATGCCACGGGGGAAAATCTCAGCCTGATCGCCTCAGAGGATAGGGGAGGCAGCAACCCTACGCTGTGCGGATGGGGGACCACCGGGGGAGCTGCTTCTGTGGAGTGGCCGGGTCTTAAGCCGGACTGAAGGGGGGTCTCGGAGGTCATTCTGTAGGAGAGGAAGGATAATTGTTTGCGAAGAGCATTTTGTATGGTTTTTGAGGGAAAGGGAAGAAATGAGAAAGGCCTGTAATTTTTGAGGGCCAGGGGACCCAAAGAGGCTTTTGCAGGAGTTGTGTAAAGGTAGTGGACTTCTTTAAAGGTAGAGAAAAGTAACCAGTAGTTAGGAAATGTTGATCGGGGGGAGTAAATCAAGGTGGTACAGAGCAGGGCTCGTAACCCACGGGATGGCGGTTCAATTTCCAAGAGGAGCACAGCTGTTGTGCCCTTGGGCAAGGTGTTTAACCTGAATTGCACAAATCGATAGCATATAAAAATGTAGGCTATGTAAGTCCTGGATTGGGGTGTCCGGTAAGCAATTGTAATGTTACGAGTTTGGAATTTAGGAGTTGAGTGAAGACATCGGGGTCAGGGATATAAAAAAAAAAATGAAGAATGACCAGGATGAGAGGAGAAAGGAAGAGAAGGCGTTGTGTCAGAAGTATGCTGGGAAACTGTGGTAGTGAACTGACCTAACTGACCTATGAAATTTTCTTGTGGGTGGGGCTTAAAATAGGAAGGGCGTTGACTAGCAGGGCCTAGAGAATATACAATGAGCTATTGCAATGGCTGAATCTGTTGTAAGGACATCAAGTGAAAAGACATAATTATGAATTATGAATATTTGTTGTTTGTGTATGATCTGTTTCAGCACCATACAGCTAAATCATTGTACGTAGTGCACACTGTATTTGTTTAATATGAAGGATTTGTCCAATAAAAATAAATATTAAAACACTTTGTATGTAGCAACATATAAGTCATATTTCCTTTTTGAACTTTGCTGAAATTTGCAGCTAGCATTGTTGTGAAGACCGGGTGAGACCTTGAAGACCAGGAGCTGGACGGAATGCCATCTTATATATAATTAGAAAATTAGCTAAAACCTACCATGGCAATGCCATAGCGCCATTGCAGTTGCTAAATTAGCAAACTTGTTTAGCCCCTTTTGTTTTCAATTTGTAACTACACCACATCATTGACTGTAATAGTACCTTTACAGTTCTAGACAAAGTAGATAGTTTTGTATTGCGATGTTTGTCATATCTTTTACTTCATTACAATCCAGATTACATTGCCAGATCAGTACAGTAGGCAAGTTAGTTATGCCTGTTTTCAGGGTATTTTGTTGTTTATTATTTTGTTGGATAATGAAATGCTCCTGTAGGGGCTGAGATATCAGAAGGGGATGAAACCTCATATTTGTGCCCATATTTTGCACATCCTCTTTTGGATTTTTTGGATATGTCAGGTCAGGCCCACTGGAAATAAATATCATTGCACTGATACACTCCTGCATGCATGCCATAATTACTTTGGATGTTGTGCTTTGCTGTGCCTTGTGGCTAATGTTACACTCACCTGGGGAAGGTGGGTGATAACGGTGTGTGCACCCCTGGGATACTGCAGTATATTAACTGTTAAAGTACGCATTCAATTTGTACCGATTACGGGGTGTAAAAACCAAATCTCTGGCCCATCCGTGTTTCAGCCCTGATGCCGCTAATGGCGGTTCAATGTCCCAACGCTTTCTTGGAACTGTGCCCAATAATGAGTGCTTTCCTAGAAAATCATTATTTTTTAATTGTGCTTTCAAGTGAAATATGCAAACATGGATGGTTTCAATAAACTAATGTAAGTAATGGACAGGTAAAGCATCATCATTGCGTAACGCTGTTTACTGGCATTAATATAACAATGGTGCAGCTCATCAGCAGGGGACCGGAGGGTACATTACTGTCTGAGAGGAGGTGTAGTCTAAAGTATATTATTGTGACATCAAAATAAATGACAACTTGAATTTTAATGTTGCCTCGGATAAAGTGGAACAGGTTAATTTCAAACTCATTTAAGCCCCACTTTGCTGTGACTAAATCATAATGCTTGAGCTACATTCAAAGTTTTATACTGTACGCAGTACAGTATCTGATGAATACACTTGTATTATCATATACAGCAGAACTGTTTGTATGGGTACGTTATCATCGCTTATGGTCTATTTGGACGTGGTGTCCAAGCCAGCACAATCAAGGGTGGTCTGTATAGTTCAAATGACTGATGGTTACAGAAAGGGTCTTGTATAAGGGTTATATACCTTATGTTACCATGGAAGGCTTCTGTGGTCATGGTGAAGCACAGCTTGCTTCAACAAGGGGAAAATCAGCTCATTTACTGCATTAATAGAACCAAGGTCATTGCTCTATACAAATATGCATCAGAGGTACTACAGCTGGGGTTTTGAAATGTATTATCACACTTTTTTTTTTTTTAACAGAGATCGCAGTTCTGTCAAAAGGTGACGGTGGGCATTCAGAATATACTTCCAACTGTACAATGTTTTCCATTGTGGAACAACCCTTTATATATACTTTAATCATTTTAATGAAAGCGACATCATAGCTGCTGTTTCCTTATGATTCACAAGGCTGAGGACGCTTCGGCCTGCTGTATTCTTCAGACCCAAGTGGAACCATCTTCAACATCATTACAGATGATTTGTTGAAAGTGGCCTCATTCCTGAACCAAGGTGTACTGACAGACAACGGTGGTGACTTGTTCACGACCTGCAAGGAACTTAAAAATGGTTAAATTCACTATATTCAATGAGATTGTTCCAGGACAGACTAACCTCTAATCAGCAAGCCTGCTAAACAACTGTCAGATTAACACCTATGTTGTGTTTGACATTGCTAATTGATATCTCCTTACTTTTCCAGATAGAAAGGCATTTATCCTTTATTTGTAATATTGTATATTTGCCATTTTTTTGTTATGAAGATAATGTCCACACATTTATGTATCCCCTTCATGACTTGTGGGTAACATTTCCTTCAATGATTTCTTAACATGCCGCGGTGAAACTTTGCATGTGCATATGGTTTAAGAAAACCCCTCTTTTGCACCATACCATGATATTGTTCAGTGTTTTCATTATAGTGGCAGTTAAGCTTCAGTTATGAGCTACATAAATAATATGAGGGTGGTATAAAGCATGATGCTTCTGGAACAAGGGCAGTGGACAAACAGACGAGACATGCATACACATGCACACGCTCGCATACACTTGCATGCACAGATGCACACAACCGCACGCGCACACACACACACACACACACACTCACACAGATCAGATGGACTCTGTGCCACCCAGCCACACACACACACACACACACGTATGTCTCATGACCCTGCCCCAGAAACCTCCCCCGCAAACCCCCAAGATCTTATTTCCATCGTCAGATTGCTGGCTTCACTTCCATCTGCCACAGTGGTTATTAATTACTCCTTGGAGTTCAGTTAAAATCCGGAGAGAGGGGAAATATGGGAGCAAAGAGAAGGCCCGCAGCCAGGAACAAAGGCAGTTGCGCGGGGCCGATTCCGGGCACTTTCTTGCAATGCACGCTCATGCGGCTCGGCGAGGAGGTTAAGACCACCTAGGTGGATTTCCCAGGAGGGAAGGATGCCCATAAGATAAAATGTTTTTCAGTCATTGAGGCTTACACGGATCCCCGACGTGCAAATGTGCAGGGCCCAACACTGCTGGCAAAACATTCATCTAAGGCAACTCCGTGCCTCACATCCGTCCCTCAGTGCTACACTATGAATTAACTGATCTCAAAAAAAATTGTTCTCCCCGAAGCAAAACCTAAAGCAAGAATTTTCATGATGACTCTCTAAAACTTTGACTTCTGCCAGCTCCTTCCTTGTATTCAGAGAGAGGAGATGTCTTCTTCTGAAATCAAACACAAACCTCAAGTAATGACGCTAACACTGATCGATCTCAATGGGAATTGACTGTGATCAAATATACCAGCGGTCATGTGTATTCCAAATATAAAACTGACCCAGATGCACAAATGGCAATATGGCACACATCTCTCCCGCCTTTTCTTTCCCTGAACAGCGGTGAATTTCAACTGATGACCAAAATATCTCCTAGTGAATGGAGCAAATACAAGAAAGTAAAATATTTGGCCAATCATGAATCATTGTGAGTCAGGCACCAGGCAGGCTCTCTTGTGATGTGCATCTTACAGAAATAGTAACACTAAGCCATGGCTTTACAGTGTGTCTGATCAGGGCCCACCTCTAAGCCATTTTATTAGAATTCTTCATTAATGATTGACTGACTCAAGTCAATGAATGTGCTTCGCTGAGGATGGCAAAAGGTGTTTATAGGTTCCGGTCACCCAAACATTTACAACACAGAATGAATATTTTATTCCATTCTGTTGCATTCTGTTCTGCTTCCCATTACTGCCTTAACTATAACTAGCTACCAGCCACATGCACTCAACAACTTTTTTGATATGCTGTTAAAGATTAGGACATTAAAGTATGACATTAAGTCCTTTCGCATTGATCGTAACCCTTAAAACTGCTACAGTTATTCTGAGTATTCATGCAATACATAAAGTTTAATAAACTATTATAACCCGACATAACATCAACAAAACTGAGTCCCTGTAGCTATTCCTATGTTTGGAAATACATGAAGTTTGATGAATCATGTCAGCATAACACACAATATCCAGCAACTTTACAGTTCCAGACGAATGCAAGGAATTTTGTTTGTTTTTCATGGAAATTATTTCCAACCCACCTGGTTTTTGAAATATAGAGATTATATCAATGTAGCCTCCTAGAGTAGCTGTGCTCATTAAATAGTTTTATATGCACACTGCTCTGCATGTTTTATGCTTGCACGTGATATTGCGATATTGAGATAATTATTCAGTATAAATTATTTTCTAGTTTATAAAGTGCATAATGTGGGTTGCGATTTTACTGCATTTTTTGTTATATAAAATGCGTATTTCTATTCTATCTATGTATAAATACAAGTATATATTCACAAAAATATACACAAGAACGACTTAGCCTCGAGCCTACAGACATATGTGGCCATCGGGAAGAATTTATAATAATGATGAATCCCCGCGGTCGTGCACGCAGGTCTCCGTAATTATGGCTGTCTCTCTCCGGAAAAAAAAGAGCACACCACCCTGGTAGGAGCATTTTATCTTAATCACCACACGCCTCGATTCTAATTAATTTTACAAGTTTTTGAACGAACCACAAAATCCCTATTAAGAGACGTATCCTTAAAATGCCATGCCCCTCCGAACGCTTCGTCATGTGTCCGAATTAAAAAATAGCGAGAGAAAGAAAGAGGGGAGAGGAAAAAAAGCTCAAGACGCAGCTTCCCAATGCTATTTCCCAACAGAGAGCCCTAAGCCATCCCCCTCCCAAGTGCTCCTCATGTTTCTATAGTAATTTCCAGCCAATGATCAGTAGGTGTCCACATCCCAGCTTCCTCACCTCAGCACCAATCAGCCACACACAGCGACAGGAGACACGGACCGAGCTAACACTCGGCTGCGACACAATACACCCCGGACCAAGAGGAAACACCTAACCTTCCGTATTTCACCTTCCGCTCCGAGGTACATTGCTAGCCGCTTTTAAAACCCCCTTTCGTCCGACTTCTCTTCTTTTTCTACTTTTCTTTAAATAGAAGTCAGTAAAATGCGCCCTTTGTTTTGAACGCGAACTGTGTATCTTCAATCTTGCGTTATTTTCCCCCCATCTCGCCGTGCAGTAATGCGTTGCTATATATTGGCAGACTGGTAGCGTCTGGAATCTCTTCTCATCGGGAACCTGGTAGGTGATGTGATGCTCTTCCATTTTTCCCCCCAACATCATATTTGCATGCTTTCTGACAACCCGATTTTACCTTGGTTGTGCTGGTGCCAAAGTGATTCAGGCGCGGGCGGATTAATTTATCGGTTTAATTGCGCCGTTCAGACCCCTCCTCGGATTTTCTATGCATGACCTTTGATCTAAGTGTCTCCGACAGACCAGACGGCGAGTAATTAATGGCACCGTGCTGCAGCGGCACCAGTGCTCCGAATCGGACGCACTTTACTTTCCCCCCCTCTCACTAAGTATTGAGCATTTCTGTTTCACTAAACTTTGTTTACAGGTTGAAAATCAATAGCCGTGACTTGATTGCCTTTGGCGTCGTTTTTTTGCCCTGGGGATGGATTGATTAAGTAATTATGACCCTGACGAAGGCTGATTAGTTAGCCGTATTAGTTTGGTCGCCGGTCTTTATGTTATATTTGGGTAAAAGCGCATGTGTGTCCTTTTATTCATGTATTTTCCATATTTGAATAATGCATGTATAAGCTGTCTTGCTTGCCTAGGTTTGTGACAACAAAAGACACAGAGCACAGGATATATTGTGTACTGTCCTGCTTTGTTGTATTTTAAAAATAAAAATATATTATTATTATTTGCTAAGCAGATGGATTTATCGAGGGCAACTTACATGGATCACATTTTATATATAATCCATTTGTACAGTTGGATATTTAGGTTAATTGCCTTGATAAGGGGTACAACAGCAGTGTCCTATTTGGGAATGAAACCGACACCAGTTATAGATCTTACAAGTCTTTCAGTTTAAAAGTTGTATTTTAAATGTACTTAAATTGGATTGAGTATGAATGTGTGATACAATACAGTGAAAAGGGTACATATGGATCTATGAATATTTTGTTACATATTTCATGGTGTGAGAAGTACAGAGCAAACTTGTGGAGTTTAAGCAGTAACAAAGAATAAATTACTTCTCAAAAAGTAAGAAATGATAATTGTTAGTTTGTGATTGATTATTCTTAAGGCCAAAAGGGCCAGAAAATATTGTGTCTCTGGTTCTAGCATGCATGTTTATAATTCATTTTTCCAGCATGATGCAAGGTTCTGCCCTTTGAAAAGATTTTCGAAATGCGCAAGAGTTGGTGAAACGTATGGGGTTTGGCAATTAAAAAGGGTAGCCCATAACAGGTAATGGAGTCAGAGAAGTGTCTAATGGGCTTTTATCTGCGGAAACAAAATCCAGGCGGACTTGAGAGAGGAAATGGAGTCCCCTAAGGCAGCTGACACTACAGTTGTTGGGTCTGTGGATGGGGCTGGGTTGAAATTCACCAGTGGCTATCTTGCTGTCATTGAGCAAATGTAATGAGGGTTGGAAATGAATGGATACCAGGTGCTGTTAAAAGGCCGGACCGAGGTGCATTTACATTGTGTGGAACTACTTATGACGTAAGGATCATATTTCCCAATTCCTCAATAACGTGCGTACACAATGCACATTTAATCTAAAAGCCATTGTGTATAAGTGTGTTTGTATATATATAAATATATATTTATAAGATTTATTTATATATATATTTGCTTTTAAATTCAAAGGAGCCATGTGTTAGCATGTGTAGTAGGCATAGTGCTTGTATCATGGTAATCAAGGCCATTTAATTGCAAAGACCTGTTTTGTCAGTTTTTTAACATAAAAGTAGACTGAGACATGAAATATAAACAAAAAATTTCAACAGTGCAAAAATAGTGTTTCTTGGGATGTACTGTGCTGATTTTTTTCATTGTTGTTATTGTCAGTTACTAGCAAAGTATCACTGACAACAGTGGAGGCAAAGCTGCTTTGTGAATTGGTGGAATTTAAAAAAAATTGTATTCCTTAAAATTCTGACGTAGAGCTAACTGCTGCCTGTCTCATCAAGCATGCTAATGTTTGTTTCCCATTATAATGATATGTTGGTGTGTCATGCTATCATATAATTGTCACCAGACAAGGATCAGCTCTGAGAGTGTGAGATACGTTTCATTAAAATCCAGTCAGAAAATAAATGAAATGCCAGCAGATTCCTCAAATGCTGTGTTTTTTTATCTTTCTTAATAAGTAGGTAAGGGGAAATTGATTAGAAAGGATGTTTGCCAGTTGTATCAGTAATTGTTGTTTTCTTGTTTTAGCGCTGGAGAAGATAAACCAGGATGGTAACGTATTGTTTGTAACCAACTTGAGCTTGACGAAGGCGATTCAAACCCCAGACTTTCTTGCGAAACCTCGAAACAGTAACAGCCATGTCTAACATAAACAATGCTCTTTGTATTGAGAATGGACAGAATGCTGATGTATCTCTGTTACAAAAGGATAATCTTCAGGAAAGTGGATTAAGCCAGCTTTTGGATTATAATGCAGAAATGGAAAGGTACAGGTCTTTTGCAAACTTTTATAAAACGAATGGGGCATTTCCACAGACTGCAAAGATTGCTCGCATAACGACGCCAATTTTTCCCAGTGCCAGAATTGGCGTGTCCCCTTGGAACTGTGATAACGCTATGCTCTGGGGAAGGAAATCAGCAGCAATAAACCCTAATAGGACCAGCATGCATAGAAATGACTCCCAGAGGCCGGGAAAGCCTGGCGTGCCGCCAGAGACGTTGCAAATGGCAAATAATAATTTCCTCACTACCTTATCCCCCGAACACTGCAGACCTTT
This sequence comes from Megalops atlanticus, assembly GCA_019176425.1. NCBI lineage: Eukaryota > Metazoa > Chordata > Actinopteri > Elopiformes > Megalopidae > Megalops > Megalops atlanticus. The sequence goes on along the minus strand of CM032894.1, from coordinate 7,926,505 downwards.
AGCAGGAGAATGCATGAACAAGCTGAAATGCGGCGCTGCTGAAGCAGAGATAATGAATCTCCCAGAACGCGTTGGAACTTTTTCCGCTATTCCGGCTTTAGGGGGCATCTCATTACCTCCCGGGGTCATCGTCATGACAGCCCTTCACTCCCCCGCAGCCTCTGCAGCCGTTACAGACAGTGCGTTTCAAATTGCCAATCTGGCAGACTGCCCGCAGAATAATTCCTCGGCGTCCAGCGGAAACCCCGCGAAGAAGAAGAGGAAAAGGTGTGGGGTCTGTGCGCCCTGCCGGAGGCTCATCAACTGCGGGGTGTGCAGCAGTTGTCGGAACCGCAAAACCGGCCACCAGATCTGCAAATTTAGGAAATGCGAGGAGTTGAAGAAAAAACCAGGCACGCCGCTCGAGGTGAGACTGCCGTCCACCCCCCGCCCCCGCCCCCCAAACACACACACACACAGCCCCCCACCCTCTCTTCCCCCACCTATCTCTCTCCCTCTCTCTCCCTCTCCCTCTCTCTCTTTTTATTATTATCTCTGCACTCCAAAGCATTAACCTTTTCATTTAGTCATGTTTAAGCCCTTGAAAATTGTTTCCATGCCCACCCATGCCTGAACATCCCCGGCTTCTCAAATCTGCCTACCCGCCTAGCCTAATTGGCAGTAATTAGGGGTGTTTGCGCGGAGCACAAGCTGAGCTTGGCTCAGACACCCCTAATTGCTGCCAGTCAGGCTGGGGCTGGAACGCATCCGAACAACCCCGGGCTTGGCTCGGCTCCAAGCTGAGCTGGGAAATGGTTTTCAGCGGCGAGCCGTCCCTCTCTGCACTTGGTCATTTTAACCAATTACGTGAACTGGCTCTGGACGGCGAATCGATATCCCACAAGTCCCGGCCGCCGCAAAGACGTAGAGTGATGCAGATGCATTTTCAGAGCACCTCGAGTTATGGGTCAAAAGCAGACAGCTTTCCTGTTGGTGATTTTATTTGAATTGATTGGCAATGGACCCGAGGTAGCTTCTTTTTTGATTATTGTTCTGTTTAACCCGTGATGATGCAGGACCCCCTACTAATTGCGATGATACCTTCTGCATTTTCTAATACTGTGTTTCACTTTACAGTGCAGTGATTGTTAATTAATGGCTTTATTATATTAAGGAAGAATCACATTGTAGGGCCAATAGCTTGATGTAGTCCTGTTTGGACAGTGAAGTTATATATATATATAAGGAAAGCACATGATAAACAATGGGTTTATAAAAACATTTACATAAATTCAGCCTGAATGAGAGGGATATGTTTTTGATATGCTTATAACATAATTGTTCCAGATGATTTTTTGCATATAATTTTGCATGTAAACATGTCTCGAATAAATTGCACTGTGTGCCAGTAGACTTTTGGAGGAACACAAATGCTGAGTTAAAACGATGCCTGCTTATCCATTTAAGTTTTGTTCCTGGGGCTCTTGACAGAGGCCTACTTGAATGCTCCACATGAATGCAGTGAATCTTTATACAGCCTTGGTATCTGGGTATCTGGTGAAATAATTGTATGAAGAAGTGAACTTGATTATACCTGCTTTGATTGGAAAGGGGGTAGAGCCACGAAGTTAGTTTTCCACAACACTTCATTTTTTATGAATAAATTGCAGCTGGATTCAGCTCTCGCTCAGGTAATACACAAATGTTGGCACTATCCCCTGGGGGGAGGAGTTAGTGAAGTAACACATTAGAGTGTGTATTTTATTCCATCCTGTGAAAGGGAGGCTTTTTCTTATTTCGGTTTATATGATTATTAATGCTACAAAAATGGGTAGCAATTGAGATGTGCTCTATTATAGCTGAGAGGCATGAATTCATTGCATTTATATACTATTCACTAAATTGTACTGTACAAGTTAGCTTTTTTTGGTTAAAAAGTCAATGTCTGATAGTTTATTTCAAGAGTTACTCAATCAAATAGCAAATATAAAACACATTTGCTTTCTAATTGTGATTCAGCTTTTTTTTCCTCATCTGGTTTCTCAGTAAGATGTGCTTGCTAAAGAGCAAATTTGAATACTCTAGTTCCAAACCTCACAAACCAGGAAGTGCGAGATGTGGGTTTGCCCAATCAGAATGCATCATGGATCTCAATGCAGTGTCATAATCAACTAGCAGTGATTTGAACCATCACTACTCTTATTCAGATTGTACCATAAACCGCCATATTGTGTTTTTATCTTTGAACTGTTCTGCTTAACAACATACCTGATGATGCATTCTGTTTTATACACACCCATAATCAGAATTTTAGCTCACAATCCGAAGGAAGAATAATCTGATATTCGCCCAACGTAGTCTGTAATATGAGCTGCTGTCTTTACAAACCTTTGAGAACTCTACCCTCCTTCACCTTAATTCACCATACAGACACAGACATATCCCATAATGCACTGGTAGAGTTCAAATCTCTGTCCATTCCATGTCCAGCAGTTTATTCCTTGCCAAAGAAATCTGGAGAATACATACAGTAGCAATTGCACCTAATTGGAGTGTTGGGGCTGAGTCCTCAAAGTCAAAGTTCACCATCTAATAAAGAATAAATCAATAATAAATATTTATAAATTTTCCACAAACAATGCACCTAGATGAATATATTGATTTGGAGGTCTTGGACTTGAGTGCTACTGCAGAACTTTGGCTTGTAGGTCTGATTAAATTACACTTCCAGTAAACCTGGCTGTGAGATCTGTGTTTGGAGCGTCTCCTTTAAAACACTGCAATTGTACGAAATGTAAAGGTTACAGGTGGTTTATTTCGGTTAATGGAATTCTCGCCAGGGGGGCTAATGGAAAGCTCATTTGATGTTTGCCCCGTATATCTTGTGCTAACAGGTGTTTCAAGCAGGTGTCCAGGAAGACTGCGTGTTGCATTCTGAGTGTTTCACTGGCTCGGTTTCGCAAAACATTAATCTTCTAAGACAGTTGGAATCACCGGAAAACAAAAACCAAAGTTGCTTTAAAAGCAAAAAAGGTTTCTGACAAAGTCCTGTAATTTATTTTACGGGTCACCTAACCTGTAATTTTTTCCCTCCCGCCTTGTGGAGACATCTCTGCGTCTGTGTTTGAAGGGTTGTGGATGGATGTACGGAGACTCACGGCATTAGCTTTAGGGAGGTGTGTCACAGGTATACCTGTGTATATGAAAGCGTCCATTTTGATGGAAATTTGAATCTGGAAAAATGGGTGAGCCTAGTTCCAAAAAGGCACGGTATTCTGGCAAAGGCGTGCATACACCTGTTCTTAGTTGCCTTGCCAGTGGTCTCATTAGTAACACACCCCCTCCTCTCACAGACGCACACACAAACATGCCCACAGCCCACACACACACACACACACACACACACACACACACACACATACACACACAAACATTCGCATGAGATACCTTTTTGCCTTGGAAGGAGTGATAAGCCACTGGCAACCATTTAGATTTGGCTGTCACTGTTTCCACATGGGAATCACCCTGAACTAATTATATCTTAAGCAGCGGCAGGAAATGCAAATCAAAATTTTACTCACACCCCTGAAATCGGAGAGCCAATTTAATCTAATACCCCCTTTAATTTAGCGCGCTAATTCAAGACCCCAGAGGATTGCCCAATGGTGGAGCTGCACCGAGCCCTACCAGTTTCATTTCTGTCTCTTATTGACCTCGGAATGGATTAGTCTAGCGGAGGTCTTGCATCTGCCCCTGACATTTTCCGAGCTGGAGCCTCTGCCTGTATCTGGGCTGTGCGGCATCATTGCCATTTCTGTAAATAAAAACAAATCTCTCCTCATGTCTTCAGCACATGTACAAGCGCCGTTGACAATGCCACAGTGATCAGTGCAAAAGCCAGGTTTGCTATTACAAGGTTAGTATTGAGTAGTAGTGTAGGATTGAGTTAAAGTGTTTGCAGTTTGGCCAGTTTTGCGTCTGTTGAACCTCCGTTTAACTGATCTGGATATGTAAAGACATCCCTGTAAAACTTCATGCTAATAAATTTGTGCCATTAATCACAGTGTATTTCCTAATGGGGAAATTTGCAATGTGGATGCTGCATTTTAGAAAATGAGACTTCCCAGTTTCTCTGTTCGCAGGTTTTGTGCATAAACAGTCCTAAAGTGTGAAATGCATCATAAATCCTGTATAAATTATTGAGACGTTGCTTAAGGCCATGAAGTGACACTGGAAAGTTTCTTTTCTCTCATTTTTGCAGCAGAGATTATTCTGCAATGAAAGTATTTTAAAATGCACGTTATTTACTGTTGTGACATTTGATGACTGTGCGAGAGATGAAAGAGTAAGTGATATGACATTATAATGGTAAAGAGTGCTGAGGATAAGGCAGTGTAGAAGTCCGGTGCATGACCTTCCTCCTACCATCCTCACACGGGCAGACGACTGTATTACCATATGTTTAAATTTGAGCGCTAAACGCTAAATAAATGAGTAAAAATTTGATTGGTTCATGAGGTACGTGGCTATTTACAGTCTACAGCTATCAAAATCACATGAGGTAGGCTGGAAAATTGAGGCAGTGCTTTATTGTGCTGGGGTAACCAACAGTGATCAGAGGTTGCATAGTTTCACCATAGTAAGTGATTGATATCGTAAGTGATTGATAAGTTTTAGGCTGCAGTCTCCAAAAGCCTAGGAAGGAACACAATATAATAAAATATTTGTTCGTAAACTAATATTTTATATTCACAGTGTCAACATCAATCACTTTCAGTATTGTTCGTAATTCCACCTGATTTCAGGTCATCAGAAAGGTTTCCCCATACAAAATTCATAACACTTAAAGCTGTTTTGATACTATGGATTTTAAAAAAGTATTTTACTTTTTTATTGTTAGTGATAAGGTGAAACTTTGTAGAGCGCGTTACCAATGAGACAGAGGCGGTTTACGAGTAGGGCGTTTGACTGAGATTTCCATTTAAGTTGAAGAGGATGGGATGAGAAAACAGTGCCACATTATATGGTATCATAAAGACTCAAAGGACAGGGGAGCATTGCCTTTACAAGCTGTGATTGATGGGGATCTGATATTATTGGCTGTATTATGATGGGGCTAATGAAAAAAAAAATATATGAAAGGCCACCATATTGAGCAGGCGAGTCCCTGAAAACCATCTAACAATTAACAGAGGTCAAAGGTGAGAGATGCCACGTGCAAGAAGAATACAGAGCTGTTGAAAAAGGTGCAGCAAAGTGTGCTCTTCTGCACTGCTTGTTATGAATAAATGATCATAAGGCAGCGGTGCCTTTGGAATCCTGTTTTTTTATGAAAAAAAAGGAAAGAGTGGAAACATTCCCTTAATGAGAGCCAGGGAGTCAAATAAACGACACCAGCCAGGTCTAATTTGTTTTAGGTGTGCTCGGAATAGATAAGAATGATTTGGTGGCCTCCTATTCCCCTCCCCCCCCAACCTTTGCTTCCCTGGAGATAACGCAAAGTGCTCCCAGCCAATCTCCGAGGGGCGGGGGGTGGGGGGGTGGGGGAAAGGGGGGGGGGGTTGTGTAGTACGTGAAGCCTAAGGGACAGGCAGCCTTTAGATCTGCAGATCTGGAGGTTACTGGATTTATTCAAGCTTTAAAACTGCAGATTAATTTGACTGGGTCTGAGGGAAAGGCCTCGCCTCGTCGTGTATCTCGGCCCAAAGGGCAACCTTAAGCTCCTGTCAAGACAATGGGATTTTGCCACCCGAGCCGCACGCCGACCGCTTAATTATACACGTCTCCCAGCGTGGAACCCGGGGCTACTTAGAGGAGCAGGTCCTGTTTTTTTTTTTTTTTTCGCCGCGCGGCTGTGGATTTCCTGTCAGCTTCCATTTGCAGATAGCCGTATTCCCCAGGCTGCCGAGGCCGGGGCCCGCTCGTGGGCACGCCAGCCCTGCTAAAGAATTTATAGTTTTTGCCACTGCCACCAATTACGACCGCGGTGTAATCGGAGGCCCCCCCAGACCGCGCCCTTACGCCGCGGGGGCCGGCGGCCCCTTCGCCCCGGTTTGATTGAACATCCTCCAGTTGAGCAGCGGAGGGGAGCTGGTTGTTATGGGGCCGTATTACGGGGGCGGTGGGGGAGGGAGACCGGCGCCCAGTGGAGGGTGGACAGCGTGAAAGTGCAGGTGCGGAGGACCTTAATGTGTGGCACTTTAAATTTTAAACAGATCGCCATTAATAATTTATGGCCGCTCTGGCTGAGAAGTTAAAAGGTATCTCTTCATTACAGAGGACGTGTAAAACGAGAAGCATCTCTGCCGAGCGATGGAAGGGTTCTGCAATGTTTTGATTTTGATATTTTGGAATTTAAGGACAAAGTGTACCACAAGAGAATGCCGTCATTTGACAAAATTATGTTTTTTTTTTTTTTTTGGTCGAAAATTAATCATGAAATCAATTTAGCATCACGCTGTTAATCCTGAATATTTCACTTTGTGCCCTGACTGCATGTCTTTATTTTAAGTGCAGGCATGGGATAATGACATAGTACAGCTCTGATATATTTTTAGGAATTGGACAGTTAGTCCCAGGTTTCAAATAATCAATTTTCTGCTTCCACAAGTATCTCTACAATAAAATTAATCACATTTATGTGGAATTTCATTTTTGACAACAATTTGTGAGTGAAGTGGAGCGGGGTTTAGCATCTCAATGGATGACTGTCCAATTGTACGTTAAGCTTCCCTTTGTGGGCTCCTTTCAGATATGAATTTTTCATGGCAAACATCTGATACTGTGCAAGCAGAAATATTTTAATGCTTTTGATGAAGACCCTGAGGCCCTGAGACTTTTGAGAAAAAATACCCAATGTATCTGTTAATGGCATCAGGTGCATTCTTTCTAAAACACAAACCAACCCAAAAAAAGCCTTGGTATTTTCCTGATTGCAGTGTTTGTGATAATAGATCGTCAGTGGAATTGCTTATAATGGGGAATTTAAGACCCCCAGGAAACGATAATGTTTGACAGACAGTGACCCCTCTCCTCCTCCAATCAGTAGAGGGCTGGAAGAGCTAAGCAGGAGGTTGTCTGGTTAGATTAGCCCTGTTTCACACACACATCGCATGGTTGCTTGCCATCTTATATCTACTTCTTGATCATGTCCGCTGTAATTACGTGAATGATAGTTTTTTGCATAAGCATCAAAATGTTCTAATTGCAGTACAATGCATTTGGTACAACGTCTTGTAAAAGTGACCAATCAGTTATGATCCAGGTTATTTTGGTTTTCTGTGCTTGTTACATTCAACCATTTTTAAGCAATGTGTTGTTTCTTATCTAAATTTTATAATAAGAGTAATAGGGTAATAATAACAATTACTTGCAGTTTCAGTTTAGATGATGGAATTTCAGTTGACTGTGCTTTACTGTATAGTGAGTAGTACAGTGAAGATAATCTTTGTTTGATGGGCTGTGACTTATATTGTACATATGCAAAAGTTGTTTTGAATAGGTTTGAAATGCTAATGTTTTTATGGATGTATATGGCACTTGAGAGTAAGGTCTTCTGAAAATGTGTCCAGAATTGTCAAAAAATCCATTATGGTTCATGAGGACTGATTATTATAGTTTTTATTCAAAAGCCAACATGGCCATGTTGAAACATTGGTTGCTACGTACATGGATTTGCTATATTTATGATGAATATTAGTAGATTATTAGTTGAGTGCTGATTTAAGACTATTATCAGGCCATACCTGCAAGATGTACTGCCAAAATGTGATAATTAAGATGGGTTTGTATTTAGTCATTCTATTTAACAGCTGTATAACAATATTGTTTTATTTCACAAGTCCTTTATAGGTTTATGTGCTTTGAATGTCTAACACGCTGTGGAGATGGTCTTAATGATAACCCAAGTCACATAAAAAATTCACCTGACTTTATTTTTGAAGGTTATGAATGCTACATGCCTGATAGGCAATTACCCCCAAGTTTATACTTGCCCATACCAAAAAAAATGTGTCGCAGGCAAGTGGGCAAGAGGGTAAGTGTTATTCCCATCTCTGACATAGATGTCTAGAATGATGCCAGTTTATATCAAGTAATTAGGTTGAGTTGTGCTTTAGAGTTAGCCCTAAAATCAATACTGTGGTTTGATTGGCTTGTGGCAGTTATGTTGTAAAAAGCAGAAACTTGTAATGAGCAGAAATCGTAAAGGGTTAAAGAAAGATGTCTTTTGCCAAATTGTAGGCCAATGTTATCAGTGCTACATGAGCACAAAATATTTAAATGTTAGGCAGCAACATAAAAAAATTACAAAACTGGTTTTGATTGAGAGGCCTGACATCCATGTTTTCAAAAGTAACATTAAGATAGTGTGTGTTCTGAAGTATGTGTACACTGTACTGCGTTTTGCTAGGACTAGTTGTTTTTGAATATGTGCCATTCATATTTGTATGTTTGAATGGCACATATTAGTTGGCTCATAGAGTTTTTATCTGTCATTATTTAGAGAAGTCCTTTTCTGTTGCATGGGTGGGTTAGGGAAGGAAGTTGATGATAATGAAATGTTCTGAATATGAATAAATGTCACATTATTTATTTCATCTGGTAAATTCTGAAAAACAGTTTATTTGACTTATTTGTGCTGAATTTAAAATAGACTTAAAATACTCAAATAAACTGCAATATTATGGCCAAACATACATGACTCCAAATATCCGCATAGTTTCAAGCCAATTTGTATAACAGTCTATAATCCATGGCGTTGTGAGCTTTTTTATTGTGGTGCGTTCCTGAATGGATTAACTAAAAACACTCTCAGACTTCTTAGGAACAAACTTGGTTAAGTTATATAAAATATTGGATGTATACAAATTTCATATGATCGATGGTTGGCAAGTTAGTCATTTGTGTGCATTGTGCAAATGCTGAATTGACAGGTCTGCAGTAGCCATGTTTTTGAGAGAAAGCGACCTCGGTTGGTCCAGCAGTTCATGAGAAGATGCCATTTAATCATTTCTTTTTCTTTTTTTAATCCACAACGTTGGAAAATCCATGAGTCTATTACCGTGCCACCATGAGTCCAATCAATAGTATATTGGGTGTGTGGCGTATTCCCATGGCTACCTGTAAACCTGTGAGGTTTCATGAGTTTTTGATATACTGCCTTAATTTTTGGCTGGTATTTTTCAGTCAGACTAAAAAACAAACAAATGAACATGGAAAAATAATGAGGTGCCCTGCACCCTAAAATTACGTTGCACAAACAAGAATAGCATGGTGCTTGGCCCCCTTCTAATGCCAACAGTTACAATATGGTGCTAGTGTACCATTGGAGCTAAGGCCTGTAATGAAATTTACATTTACATTTCTATAGTGCCATTCACACAGTTCAAGGATTTCAAAACAATTAATAGAACGGAGGTGGAGAATTGCTCACCTCAACAGTCAACAGAAAGTAGCTTTCCCCTAGCTGATGCAAAGGCAGCCATTTTGTGCCAGAGTGTTCCCCACACATCATCTGAGGTGGAGGGAGCAGGGGTTTATTTAGCCAGTTAAAATGGAAGATGATTAGATGGCCAGACCTAGGGAGCCAGGGTTGGGAATTTGGCCAGGAATCAGCCCTTCTCTTTGTGGTCAGCGCCACGGGGTCTTTAATGATGGCGGCGAGTCCGAGGCCTCGGTTTAACGTCACGTGTGAAAGACAGCGTTTTAAAGCAGTCGCCTCACGATCCCCGCATCTGTCATCGCATGAAATATGTGGAAGATGAAATGTCTCATGGTGTGGAGAATTTGAAGGACCACAGTGTTTGACAGACCACAGCTAGGCTGAAGGCATAGCATACTGGGCAATTTAGGTTCAGAGCTATTTAGGTGTGAGGTTGGCATTAAAATTTATGCTGTGCTTATGTCATGTTACTTCTCTGCTTGACAAACCCTTCAAAATGAGACTGTGCTAACAATTCAGCTTTGGCTAGTAATTAACATTAAATACTTTAAATGAGCAGTAAGAATTAGTTTTTTTGATTGATGGAGTCAACAGTTAGCATTGGTGTTCAGCAAAAAGGAAATTCATAAGAGATATTCCTCTAGCTTTTTACAGTAGTCTTTCCAGGATTCTTTGAAACACACTGAAGTTCACATCTCAAAGTTGTTAAAAATATCTTCTCGCTCAGAGAAGTTTCCACTCAATTAGGTTCATAGTCTTATGTGGAAGAAACGTCATAAATCAACTATTCTGTTATTTTCAATTTAGCGCACATTTTTCTTTCTCAAATCATTGTAGTGTGTTCATTTATAGAGCGGAGGAAAGCTGGAAAGAAGGCCGCAATCCAGAGTCTGTGGTTTCCAGTTTCATTCCACCTTAAAGCAAATGTCAGCTTGGTTTTTGTGTGATAAGTAGCTATCTCCTGTCTTTGAATCTCACCATTAAAGGAGGAATCCAGTCTGTGTACTATGCATCAAATCTTCATGTTCATGATTAAGAGACCAGTTCCACAGGACCACACTGAACTAGCCCAGCACTGAATCCAACCCTTACTTATTATACTTCTGGAATGTCTTCAGGTTGTAGTGTAGTGTAACTCGATGGTGAAATGGTTTCCAGGAATTACAGTGTTTTTTGTGTGATAAACTGTTCATGTGGGGCTATTTTTATGTAAAGTGAGTGAAAATGTTAATTTTTTACTCAGAGTGGGTTTGTCTGCACCCTTACATTGATTTTAATTTGTGTTGTTTTTTTCCCCAATTAGATTTGAAATTGTGTGCTAATTGTGCTGCAGTTTAGATGCTGAAGAATCTATGCTGTGAAATAGCGAACAACACATCAATCGCAATAAACAAATTGATTGTTAAAGCACATTTTTTGCAATGTGCTGTCACAAAGCGCTAGACAAAGAGCACAGACTTGACAATCCTGTGTACAGTATGCACAAAGAAGCACACGCTGCTATTAATTCATTGAGAAAGCTGTACTCCAAGCGCTTTAATTTAGGGGTAATTTAGAGCCCCGGACCCGGCTGTGGTGTGTTGGGGCTCCTACACATATGCCAAGGAGTCTGCTCGGATAGGATGAGGCCCACTCCTGCTTTGCTCTTTTGATTTAACTTCTCCTGGAGCTGGCAGAGTGTTGCCTCATTTACCCTCCGCTCCAGTACACCCACACGGCCCCTCATCGCACGTCATGAAGCCTTCTCTCGTTCGGAGGGGTGGGGATGGGGGATGGGGGGGGGGGAGCGGGCAGGTATTGGCTGAAGAGCCAAAGGCGCAGCCGCACTGGGTCCCCAGGTGTATCTTTGCCGCGAGGTCTCCTTCGCTGCATGCTGTTTTTCGCATCTCGGAGCTCCACCAGCCACATGTCTCGCCATGTTCCGCCACAGAACTTTGGGTCAGGTTTAGCTGCCGGCGCCCCACCCCTCAGACGAAAAGCTCACTCAGGGGGGTCACAATGTAATCACGCTTAAAGATGCCGTTTTCGAACCAGACCAACCTTGTACCGCAAGAAAAAAAAAAAACAAAATAAAAATCCTAACTTACACACTGGTGTAGTATAAGCAGAATAGATGCGTGTGTGGTCCATTGGACAGAGGAGAGAGGAGGATACTGTGCGTGTTTCCTCAGAGCATGTGGTGTGGCTGATTGAGGCAGACGCCTGTGGGACTAAAATGAGCAGTGTGATGCACCTTGGGAGTTGCAGCAGGGTGAGTCCTCTTACCGAGAGGCCAGCTCACTCATTTGTATGTGTGGGTGTGTTCCCGGCTGACATAAAATTGGCGAAGCTGGAGAAACTGTACCACCAGTATACCACGTGCAGCTACTGTGAGTGATTTTTTTTTCCCTAAACACCTTTGAAAATGTAGAGCATTTTAGCTGCTGTGTGTTGACACTTTTTCGAGTTGGGTGTTTTACACAATGTGGTAGTGTGACGTGGTGACTTTATTGTGTGTGGAGGATGAATTGCAGGGTTGAGGGTGCTTTTTGTAATGAGCATTATTTTGTTGCAAGAGACCTGATATTCAATTTTAAAAAGAATCTAAGAGGTGCGTAAATGCATCTGCTGAGGGCTGCTCTTCTCCATCTCCTTTCAATCATTGTAACTGAGCTAGATGATAATAAGGTCTGTGCGATGCTAATATGCAGCTTTAGCATGTGTGCTGATGTTTTTAGATATCTCTCTCTACAAAGGCAGTTGTAATGGCATTGATCCTCATGTAATGCTGAAACTTAATTGTTGAAAGATTTTACAAACTCTGGCTGGCAAAAATGAATATTAGAATATTAAACAGGGAGATGAACAAGACGGGAGAGCTATGTAGAGGAAAATGGGTTTGATGCGGGATTGTTGGATGAGTGCATATATAGTGTGGCACACAGTCAGGTTGGAAGCTGTGACTCACTGTATCCCTCAGAGTTATAATGGGAGACTTATCAACAATGGTAAACTACTAACACCAGATATTCAACTCCTACTTTTTTGCCGTCCAGGGTGTAGCAGGCGGTTTCAGTACTGTTTGTGTTCCTGTGTTGACTATAAATGATCTCTTTTAGATCACATCCCCCCAAGAATATTCATAAGAAGCAAGGAAATCAGAAAGCTTGTAGCTTCAACAATGGCAGAGACAGATTTTTCTATGCAATGTGCACCGAGCCAACTATGTGGTCCGTTTTTAGGAAATATATGCTATCAAACTACAGACATCTTTAGCTTTAAGGGTACAATGGGCAGTGTTTGGAAGAGGTTCTGCAGATAACCTGTGTGGATTTCCTCTGAACACAGCAGACACTGTTCACTTAAGTTCATGATAATTATAAAAATACGACTGAAGCAAGTGTGTGTTTTGACATGATGGTATTCCACTAACAGGTTTACATTAAGAAAGCATTGTTCATAGCCTGTTTTGGTTTTCTTTTTTTTTTCAATTTTGCCTTTGCATTACCTTTCTGGAAAAAGTGAGCCTTGCTTGTATTGTAGTTTGTAACAGGAGCTTCAGAACTTTGTCATATGTCAATAAGAAGACTGTGTGGTACATTTGTGAAAATTATTATATATATTTTTAAATCCATTTTTATGTCAGGAAATGGTGTGCAGTACTCACGGTCTTTCAGCAGCTCTAGCAGTCTTTCAGCAGATCTTTTTCTCAATTTTAATATGGCATCCGGTAGGAACACCATATTGAAATTGCATTCACCAAATCCATGAGCAAGGCCTGCAGAATATTTGGGCCTCCAGCTTCACTGTGCTGTACAGCGCTGTCTGTCTGTTTAGCATTATTTTGAAACTTTCTTGCTGAAGTTCAAAGATCATGTCAGGAGACTGTGAAAGGTCTCGTATTGAAGCTAAATGATGTCAGAAAAAAAAAAAAAAATTAATCTGCTTTGGGATGTTTGAAAGGAGATGGATTCCCTTTCCCTGCCTTGCTCCTCTGTCTAATCTCCCACATAACCACACTTCTCCCACAGCGCCAAGGCTTTTCAACAGAGAATTATTCTCCATACCGCCCAGTCAGCAAAAACCATATATTGCAGGTTCTCATTACTCACAAGGAACCACATTATACTTACCTTGATTTCCCCAAATATGCCTGTTATACACAGCAGCTGTACTTTATAGTCGGAGAACTTACCCACGTGTTGTCAGTGGAAATTTTTTTGAGGAAGAGATGTGGAAAAGGATTTTGGTCTGGCTGAGTTGTCGTTATGTGTAGATAGAGGGGGGGCTGGTCACCTTTGATGTAGTACAGGACAGCATTGTTGCTATTAAGGATGATGCTGCTCTGGGGAAATCAGCCAGTAACCCTGCCCCTTCAACAGGCAGATTAAGCCAATTCATTACATTAATATAATACTGTTAACACACTTTGGGGATACCTGGCCTCAACCAACACAAAAGCACCTAGCTTTTTTTCTTTTTCTTGTTGTTTTTAAGAACCTCATGACCTGATAATGAGAAAGTTGGGAAAATATTTATGGCCTGGCATTGTTTTGTTATCTAGAAGTCTCTTGAACAGTCAAGAAATTGTTTATACTTTATTTTTAGTTTTAGGTCATTGTACATATTTTTGTGTTGAAGCTGCAGCTTCATTTTCTTGCAGTGTGCTACAAGCCTTAGCAAAAATGCTTTGCATATAAATTATACTGAAAAGTAGGCACACTACCCCTGTATGAAAACTCTTCTGAAAACTACATTATGGTCTTATCGCTTGTATGTACTTCACTGTGTAATTTTAAGCCAAAATGCTGAATGTTGTAGAATGCTGATTTTCCTTGTCACTAACATACTTGTCGGCTTGTGACCCAGGATGTGGGCTATCTGCTTGTCTGAATATCACTTTTTCAGTGTTTGCGGCTTGAAAACTAGTGGTTTCTTCTACTTGCTGTATTCCAGTCATGCACTACTGTGACAAGTATTAATCAATGGGTAAATGGGGGTTTTGTTACATGTGTGTGTTTGTTTGTGTGTATCTGTCTGGCTGGCTTGATAGCTGAAGTTTTTTAGTCACTTAAGAAGTATCTGAGATTTGTTGGAGCCATTTTCAGCAACATTTCAAGCACATTGACCAGGTACTATATCTGTTTAACAATAAATAAATCTTTATTTTTTAGTTTGGTGTGAGTTCACACCCTACATAGCTAGCAATCAAACTGTTAACTTTGAAACCATAGCTTAGGATAGATAGCTATATTAGACTAATTGCCAAGCTAGCAAGTTACAAGCAATTGGTACAAGCTGCTGATGGCTAGCCAGCAACTGACAGTTGCCACTTGAATTTGATAGCCATCTTGATGTGGTCCTTAATGTACTGCATAGTAGTTACAAAACATTAGTTCCATGATGTTTCATGCCGTCTCCTATTATGGCCTATGTATCCTCTTGTCTGCATGATGCTTGGGGTGAAAAAATTAAATTAAAAAATGAAATCCTGCCTTTATCCAGTAAATGCACAGTTGGATGGAGGTATGTCTCCAACGTTTTGGCTGTTTAGCCAAAATGTATGAAAGTATGAGCTAGTTTTTTGATCTTGTGGGCAAAATGAACAATATCTGGATAACAATTGGTTAGCTAGCTGGATGAGCTTACTAAAAGGTGGTGATTCCACAGTCTAGCTCCACTGTTTTCTCTAAATGAGTTCTGAAATCAAATTTCTTTTGCTTTGCAAACAGGGTTTTATTTGACCCTCAACAACTACAAGCGATATGTTGCAGATAGGTAGGTTGTTATATAAATGAGACCTGAAACGCATAAACAAAAAATCTAGCCAGCTAGGTATGCACACAGAGACCTAGCTGCTTTAACAACATCTTGCTACCAACAAAGCATATTACATAAAGGCTAAGCACAAACATCTTGTAGCTATCTAGCAAGCCATTTGTAAAAATGGACACAGTAGTGTCTAAGTATAGTCACAAAAATCTATTTTTGTTAAACGATTTTGCTTTTAATGGTGCCAGTAGATCTGTGCCAAATTTTAATCCTCTTTTTCCTTCTGATCATTATGGTAACGCTGCTGATCCACTAACGGCAAATGTTACCATCTTATAAACTAGCTAGCAACTATCTGGTGGCAAAAGGTAGATTCTAATGTCAAAATGACCCTACAGATGGTGCCATGTATTTTCACTGTCAGGGCGTCTGTCCATATTCTCTTATATCTTCGGAATGCTGCAGGGTGTTGCTGCATTGGATTGTGTGTGTCCTTTAAATTATAATGAATCCATCCTAGCATCTGAAACCAGACCTTAGATGTGTAAAGCATGCTTATTTTTTGTGGATGCTGGAATACAGATTTGCTGGTTGCTTTGAATGAAATCATGTGACTGCTCAACAGTGAAGAGGGCGAAATTCAAAATAATCACAGTTGCAGAAAATTTTGAACTTTATACCAAAATGACCCAAACCATCTGTGTAAGTCCATAAATTGATTTGTCATGTTTTACGACTGTATGTATTTTATAAAAGCGTCCTCTTCCTGTCCTTTCATTCACTGAAGTGTAACAGGATGTAACAGTACTTGGCTGGACGTGACGTACCTTGATACTTGTGCATGCCGCCGTTGATGTAATCTAACTGAAATGCTAATGAATTTGGACGATGTCGTGAGTCATCACGGATATTCAGAAACACGGGAGATGTGCAGATAGTCATCTCCATTGATAGTGAAAGTCATTAAGATGCCACACGGTCATTGAGATTGCTGCAGAGTTTGGAGAGGGAATGGTGTTATCGGGAATATAATTAGTCTGTGGCTGTGACATCATCCAGTCTGGTGTATGAAGGGCATCAATCCCTAACATCACGCTTCTGTTAAGAAACACATATGGGAGGGAGGGGGAAAAAAAAACCTTATTTGTATATCAAAAGATTGGACACGGTCACAGACCACTGAAGAGACTGATGTAGAATATGTGTGGAAGGCCACAGTGTTCCATACTGAACAATACGTCACAAAGCTGCTTTGAGTGGATATGTTTATTCAGGCATCATAAAATTAAAATTAAAATTATTTTAAAAATGGTTTTGCCAATGTTTTAAACCATCACCCGTTCGTATTGCGATATTTTTCTTTGTCCTGTGTTTTCAATAAGGTAAAACCATTGTAAAACCCTGCTGTTTTCAGGCCAGACAGAAGCAATCAGCTGCAGATGAACAGATGAGTGTGCTGTCCATGGCAGTGGCCTTGAGCAGGGCTCTTTAGTATAAGCAGGCCTGGTGGCTGGAATATTGGCTACAGGCTGCGAGATGAGATCTCCCCTTCAGACCACCGGTGATTGATTGTTATACCTTCCAGGTTTGAGCTCGGCAACGCCCCAATATTCCCGCAGAATAAAGTGACAGGCTATATATAACACATCAGTTAAGGCTGACTGATCCCATGAAACTTTGCAGGCTGCGGAATGGCCCTGAATCTCCCATTGCTTGCGTAGTTTTAAAACCGTCCATTTCCGACGGCTGGGTGTTTTTTCCCCCCCTCTCTCTCTTTCATTACTTCCTGTTCTTTGTCTGTCGGTACATTCATCAAGGTCGTATGTTTAATTTAATTTACGGCAGTCACTTGTACAAGTTTATTCGTTTGGTGGGGGGTGGGGGGTGGGGAGTGGTGTTGGGGCAGGCAATCGAAAATACCTTTTGAAAACCAGCTCTTCCATGGCTGGTCAAGGCTGGAAGGGGTGTTTGATTAACATTTCAAGTAGGGATACAGTAGATTTTAAAAAAAAGAAGAATTTCTTGACCTTACCACGCACTGGAGTTTTTTTTTTTCGGTTTTGGTTGCAGTCGAGGGGGGCGGCGTTTGAAATGTGTTTGTAATTACGGCGCCGAGCCAGCCGGCGCACCGAAGGAGGAGACAGGGAGCCCTTGCGTCAACGGCCGGGGGATGGGGGATTATTTATTTATTTCCAAAGCTGTCAGAATCGCCTCCAAAGGATTGCCGTTGTGGAAGGTGGCCTGGTTCCCAGTCCATACGTTAATAAATAATGGGGCATGTCAGAGTAACGTATGGGCCATGCGTTATAATGAGCACTCTGGCGCGCATCAGCTCCGTTCCCCAGCCTGCTATTCATCCTCTCCCAGCGAGGAAGCGGAGGTCTGCCCGCTGACAATGAGCCATTGTCTCTGAGATTTCCCTCCTCGCTTTTCGGGCCTGGAAGACGCCTTTTCATGCGCGACGCGCACATCTCCACCATCTCTCACCACGCCGCCGCTCTCCCCGATTGCAGATTTCTTTCTTTCTTTCTTTCTTTCTTTCTTTCTTTCTTTCTTTCTTTCTTTCTTTCTGCGAAGTTCTGGGGCTGCGTTTTCAGGAAAAACCTTTAGATACGGGGTGGTGGTGGTACTGGTGGAGGGAGGAGGAGGAGAAGAGGGGTCATATATGCTCCTTTAGAAGTTGCCTGTTTAATTGAGGTGAATTTCACACGAGGAGAAGAAGAGTGAGGACTGAAGGGAAGCCAACAGAGAGCCAGACACCTCTCCCCCGCGCACACGAGCGTGTTCGCAATCACCCGAGGTTCAAAAGGGTCATTAATTCACAGTCTGCGGTTAAAATAGCGCTGCTTTAAATGCGAGCGGGATTTCGCTCGGGAAACCGAGCCCCGCCAAGCTGGCTCCCCCTTATTTCACTTATTTATTTATTTATTTCTCCTCAGCCCTCTGTGGCGTCTTTAGCGTTCCTCCCCGAGCATATTTCACTTTTATGCTCATCCGCATCGACGCGGCGGCGGTGATTGAATTTGAGGCTCCGCGGTGCCCGCCCATTATCGTCCCCCATCGTCTCGAGCGCTTTATCTCCGGCCTGCCCTCGGGGCGAGCGGAGATGCGGGGCGCGGTGGGGGGGGGGGAGGAGGGGATGGTCTCGGGAGGGGAGAGGCCGCGAAAACCGCGGCCCTGACAGCCGGAGGATTAGCGTTTGATTATGAGTCAGCAGCTCGGCTCCACTGGCACCCCCCCCCCCACCCCCGGATGCCGTCAGCGCGGGACACACGTCCTCCATCATTAGACACACCTGGCCTCCCATTCTGATGTGGGTGGCAATCAGGCTCCTGCTGCTCGCTTCACACCCCGGGTTACACATTATCTTAAGTTTCTGATCCCCCCCGAAGAGCCAGGGTGGATACACTCTGTGCCTGCGAAGGCCTGCAAAAGGGCGGGGGGATTTTAACATGCCTCGAGTTAAAAAAGAGAGAGAGAGAGAGGGGGAGAGAGAGAGAGAGAGAGGGAGGGAGAGAGAGAGGGAGAGAGAGAGAGAGAGATGTGTGCCGCACGTAGCCGGGCCCTGCAGGGGCGGCGGATGTAAGTGGGTCTCGGCCCTTTGGTCCCGGCTGACTGAGGAGCCATGCCGCGGGGACATGCGGGTTAAAGCGGGGTTGAGCGGCTGTCATACCCCCGTCTTGATTGGAGGCGAAACCTCGGCGCTGCCCCCTGTGTCGACGGCACACGGCGGCTCTCCCCGGCTGTTGACGGAGTGACTTTGATGGCGCGCGGAGGCGGGGGCGATGGGGGGACAGAGCCTGGGCCGCGCTAATTGAGCCTTCTTTGTGTTCGCGGTGACCGCAGTGCGCCGGTGCAGGGTCCAGGAGTGACTGTGAGCTGCACTCAAAGCCCCCCACCTCATCCTCCCAGATCAATACAACAGGACTTAACAAAACAGAGACATTTGCAGCATAGATCAGGATCATTATTGTCGCCAGTGAGCCACACTGGGACCGGTCACTGCCAGGATATATAGATCAATACGTTTTAGGGGTTTTGTTGTTTTTTTTTGTTTTTTTGCACACCTTTACCCATTCCTGATTTTGGGCAGAGGAAGAGGAGGAGATTTAAATGCACTGGTTACCGATGCATTAGTGAGGCTATGCTTTCCAGAGGCCCGTGCGCCGTGCCACACTTTTTGCGTGTGTGTGTGTGTGCGTGCGCGACGGCTCCGTTTTCTTTCATTTGAGGGACTTGAGAGAGGGGCTCTTTTCTTTTCTGCAAAACCCGCTCTTAATTACTGGTGAACGTGGAGATGTGCTCGCACTGCAGATGAGGTTCAGACAGGAACTCTCTCTCTCTCTCTCTCTCTCTCTCTCTCTCTCTCTCTCTCTCTCTCTCTCTTTCTTGCTCACTCATTTCGTTATGTATCCTCATTTTACTGTCCCCGTTCGAGGCGCCCACGGTAATGCGCCTGGGTTTTACCTCAGAGCGCACTTTCCCTTTCGGTGATTTATATCGTGTTGGATGTTTAATTGCCGCGGCTGTTTTTTGTGCTAAAATTTTCAGAAACAGACAACGCATTGTATTCCTAGCGTAGAGGTGGTGGGAGTTGCAGTGAGACCCAAACTGGCCAAAGTATTCCAGTGACGGAAGAAATCAAAACAAAACAGTGAAACCCAAAATAAAGACCTTGCCTAAAAGCCAGGCCTCTGCTTAAAATGAATATATTAATGTATCATGCTTAACATGCTGACACTACAATTAACCAGCACAACTGCGTTTTGTAGAGATAGTCAAGTTTTACGTTAATAAACAGCATGAAAATGAACAGTAAACAAAGCACTCGACCGTGAACGGTGTAAAACATGCCAAAAAAAGGCATTTCTAATTAAAGTGCAGCAAACGATACAGTAGGAACTGAACAGCACCATGTAAAAGTAATTGAATTCCTCTCATTAGTTGTGGGTGTAATGCTCACTTTATGAGGAGATGCTAGCTGATTCAGAGAGTATCTGCGGAGTCCTGTTTACAACACCGTCAACCACATAAACAATATAATGCAATATACTCATATGCATATGAATGTGTTTTTTTTAAACACATATACTCATACTGTCAATTTATTATCACACATGGGACATTTTTGCTCTGCACAGCCAACTGTACTGCGCCATCCCACTGTTTTTGGCTTGTACATGACGACCTGTGCGTGCATGTTTTTACAATGAAAAATGCGAGTACAAAGAAGGACTACAAAACTAAAACTGGATATCTCAGCTTCAATTCCTCAGACACTCAGACACAGTGGCCTTTTTATATTTGGTACATAAGAGCACTTGGCGCTACAGTTGTATTATACACACGGGGGATACACTAACCCCTTAGTGTTTGTGGGAGATTTGTTGAAGACCTTGAATGAATATGAAAAAAGCAGCATTTTTGTAATGTACCCCACAGCTGGCTCTTTAATGCTGTACAGTCTACCTGCCAAAGCTTCACTCCAAAGGCCACTTCCAAGTTTTTCCATTAATCCTAATTTTTGGCTGAGTCATCGCTATGTTTCACTTCCCGTTTTAGGCATCGATCCATTGAACCACGGCATCACTTGCTTTCCTTTTCCTGCACTGTGATGCAGTAAGTGGTGCTGTAAACACGTTAAAAATAAGGTGGATGAGGTATCATAAGAATAATCCAACCAATGGCTGAACAGAGAACGTCTGGAAGCGGTGTTGCGTGGGTTGCTGGGATACCTGTGGCCAGGAATGGAAAGGGACCACAAACTTTCAAACCATGAAGGGCAAAACCACCGATATGAACATCAGAGGAATGCTGTAATGGATCTTCAGGCAATTGTTATTATTTTAAACAAATTACATGAATATCTTCATTGTGGGGGCAGCACATGTTATTAGATTGCTATCCATTAACACTCCCTTGCTCAAGGGAACATCAGCCAGTTATTTGAAATACCAATTTAGGGTTCATGTACAGATAATCAGTGATCATTATAAGGAAGAGAATAAACTGAGTGCTTCCAGTAGGAAAATGTGTGGTTACCTATATTCAGGAAAAAGGCGAGAAAAACTACGACTTACGACTAACAAGCAATATCTAACCTTGTCTGTATGTCCATCCTGTACTCCTCAAAACAGATCAGTGCACAATGGAGAAACTGGAATTTGCATCTCCTTGGCAGTGTAAGACTGACAGGTATATACAGCAAATACAACCAGCTCTTATACAGTAAATGCCTGTGAATGAATAAATTAATAAATAAATGGTAAATAATACTACTTTAGATATATTAGAGCTTTAACAATTTATTGGTTAATTGAACTGATTAATCGACTAAAGCTTTAGTTGAAAACAAATTCTTTCATCAAAGAAGCCAAATTGCTAACTAGACAGATAGCTTAATAGCCAGATACTGTTGTTGATGAGGCTAGCTGCTAGAATAGTAATAACACCTCGAGAAGCTCTTAAGTATTGTAGCTAGCTAGTTAACTAGTCAAGTTGATATCCTGATATCACCCTTGATTTCACCTGCAACCATTGGGTAGTATATCAACTCACTTTGTGTTTTGCCAAATAACAACAAAAACACAAAAGCCATAAGAACTATCATTATCAGTGTGTATGAGATGCAGGACATTTAGCTGTGAAAATTTTCAACATACTTGTGCTCTGTACTTGCCAAAGACAAGGCAATAATGAGGATAGCAGTGAGTACATAGCTATGTGCCAAATGCTGAATATTGTAATGCATGCAAAAGTAACAAATTTTTAAAAATCATATCTATTCAGTCAGATATTATACAGTTTTTAGGATTTGAATAAATAAGTTACGTTTTTAAATCAAATAACATAAACAGCACACAGTATGTGTGTGTGATTGTGTGTATATTTGGATAATTTTGTGAATGTTTTTGTTTCTTTTTGTGTATCCGTGTGACGTTTGTGTGTGTGCCTTTTTGAATGCGTAGTATGTCTTTCTACAAGATGACTCATTGTAGGTGACCTTTCCCATCTTTGCGATTGGTGTGATGCTGCTAAACAGATGCTTGAAAACAAAACCTTGACGACAGCACTTTTGTTACGCACTTTCCTATTGTAGTATTGGGGGTGGAGGCAGGAACAGCAGTACATAATGCTAGAACACTTGTACAGTGTTCTGGGTCTTTCCACGACAATGGTTGTGAAAGTGTTCTAGAGGAAAATCAGGTCAGTGTGGGTAAAAAGCATAAAAAAATGTACCTCTCACTTCTTTGCAGCAGCATGTTACTTTAGCTAACGAGCTAGTTCAGTTTCACTCTATAGATGGTATTATGATTCAAAAACACTTCGAGTGATGTGCTCTGTTGGGTTTCAATGCACCTCGCCATGCATCAGTGTTTCAGAACAAACATACCTTACTCATGGCTAAATTTCATACACCAGGAATGTGGTAGTTGTGGTATTTTTTGTTAGGATTATAACCATTTTTTACCACATGATTCAAATATTTGTTATCCTATTAGGTATCTATCTTTATTTTTTACAACTTCATCCAGGACAAGTACCTTTTGTTATTTTTGCTGAGAGGCAAAGATGTTTGATTTTTAGTTACATCAAAGCAGGTCTTTGTCTACCTAAATGATTTTATTGTGGCTGACCTTCCACAGTCTTTTCCCTGCACACAGACACAAATTTAAATACACACGCACACACATTCCCACTGAACCTTGTGTAAGGGTGGTGAGAGTAACAAACTAATGAAGGTATATATTGATATATTTGAAACTAAGGGAGGCTGGTGACTAGTAGTTAGTACAGTAACTAGTAGTTAGTACAGTGTACAAATATTATTTTATTATCTGTAAAAAAAATGGAACCACATTTAAAGAACGTAGTACTAATAAACATACATGTTTGCGCAGGCCCTCAAAACAAATCGAAAGATCAAGCCAAACTTTAGGTTGGCTGGGAAAAGCCTAACATGGCTGGTAGTTATAAGCATTGCTCGAGAGATGGTCTGTATCTGTGGCTGCTGTAATAGGCCCATTGTGACATCAGCTGCAGGTTCTGAAAAGCTGCTACACGTTCTATCCATGTTAGTCAATGGGAAACTTTTTCATGTAAACTTGTAAATATCTCAAAAAATATTTTAGGTGTCGACACAAAAAGCACAAGCAACGCAATCCCATACAAGCTGAAGGTACTTGCCAAGTTTTGTAAGTGTAGCTGAGAAGCTGTAGGAGGAGTTAAATAGGGAGACTTGGATGGAATAAGAAGAAGAGTGTGCAGATAAGGCTTTTCAGCCCACACTGTCTGGCGAAATTGCACAGTACTGATCAGACATTCTCTAAAACAGCTCGCGTGGACAGCCTCATGTCGTGGGATCAAGACCAATCCAGATCGTGGTTTTCATAAATGCTGATTAAATTCCATGTAATATCTCTTGCACAAACCAAACTTGACAGCAGATCGCGAAGATTCAGTTCAACACAGAATTGAATAAAACAATTCAACCAGTAATCATATATAGCCGAGGCTTCCCAACAACGGACATGACATTGTCAGAGTGGCTGCAGGTTTCTTATGACACGGACGTGACAAGCTAATGCTAATATAATAAACATCTTAACATTTTGTGTTAAGATTTAAATGTGAATGGCACCAGCAAATTGAATGTAAATTGGGATTTCTGCTCAGTCAATTTTATTTGCTAACGGAACCTTGGTTTCTATCAAAAACGATTGACTTTAACAGTGCCATTGCTGCCCTCTTTATAGAGTGGATAAGGGGCTTTTTAATCATTTTTTACTTTTTTGATTAGATTTGATTAAAAGAGTTTGGCCAGTTCAAACGAAGTCCTGCTCCACCTCAATGTTCCATTTGTACATTGAGGTTGGTGGGAACTATTTCGTTTTTTATTTGTTTGCTAGGTCATTTTAGTCATGTGGCTTGGTGTGTCTTTAGAACATGATAATGTGGGGCATCCCTCTGTTGTTGCTGGAACCACTCTAAAAGCCTCATTGTAGCTGAAAGGGACTTGGTGTTAAACTACTGAATAGTTCAGTATGAAGTGGTGTGTTTGTTACAATGATTTTTTTCAATGGGTACAATTCATTTTGGTTTTAGAAAATGACAGTAGACTAAAAAAAGAAACAATTAATGGAATCAGTGCCTTCCAATGACATCTCAGTATCTCTGGAAAACAAAATTGGTAAAGATTTATTGGGGGGGGGTTTGTCAGTTTAGTCCTTCCATGTCCGTCCTTGCCCTAAGAACCTTTGTCCAGAGAACTTAAAATTAATCTGCCTCACTTTAGTTTAAGCCTTATTTTAGGCCTATTTATTGTCAGTTAAGTGTGATTTAATGATTGGAGACTGTCAATAAAGAGTTAAAAAGCAGATGTATACTGTAGGTGGCTAATTTAATTTATTTTCCATGTGTTGTTTCCCACTCACTGTGTTTGCTTACAACTTGTATACTGATGATATGCAGAATATTTTATGTGTGTTGATTAGTGATAGAAAATAGTTATACAATTATATCGATAATGTACCAAAAATCAACCCTTGGTGCCCTTGCTCTTAACTTTGACTCACAACTGAACGCAAGTGTTCAAAAATAAGGACAGAAGCTAGTTAAAACAAGGTCTTCTTTTTTGAAGATGTATTAGCTGTATTTACATTGCAGCATAGCAGTACCTGAAATGGCTGAAGAGGTACAGTACCACATTGTAGAAAGATGAGATGTCATTGAAATAACTGCCATTATAATTGGCAGCATTACAGTAAAAATACAAAGAGAGAAGAGGAAGACATAAGGGTTCAGTTTACTGTTAAGCACCATATTGTTAGCAGTGCTGTGATAACGCTATAAACTATGCTGATGACAAGAGTTTGTAAAAGTTTGTGGTCTGAGGACAATATTCAGCCAGAGGTTTGAGGGGAATCCAAGGAATTGAGTGGCTTCCTTCCAGCCGCGGCGAGGTTGTGCGAGCCTCACAATCACACAACTCTTGCGACCTCCATTTTACGAAACGAATACGACACCACTTCACACGGACGGCAGCGTGGCAAGTAACACGAAAGGTTACCGGACCACAGAATATCCTTAAAGATGCGTCTGCTTCCCCTCCGCTAACGTTGTGTTCCTCTTGTTTTTTTTTTTGTTGTTTGTTTTTTGTTGAATCTGCTCCTCTGTAGAGGACGCCGGTCACGAGTGGCGAAGCGTTCCGGTGGTTCTTCTAGAGCCGAGACCGCGACAGCATCATGCAGCCTGAAGCCAGGTAACACGCTGACTCACCGCAGAAAGCACTTGTGGGGCTCGTAGACCCAAAAACCCAGCTTTGGAGGGGAGAGAAAAAAAAATAAAAGAAAACATTATGGTGTTGGTTTAACTCTGTAATTTCCTTTCCTGTGTAATAATGTACCTTTTGACAGTATCATAATGTATATTTTTGGTGTCTATGAATGTGCTTCAGTGTCGTGACTGTACAAATAACAGTCATTCTTATGTAAAGGACTCAAAAGACAATCATAACAAATAAAATAAATAAAAAAGGCCACAAGGATTAATATCGAATCGCAACACTACACACTTTTTAGATCTGGAGCAATAATCATTGAAGTGATTACTCTTCGCTCATGAATTTACATATTCTTTCTCATTTTTCTTTCATTTGAGTTTTATCCCATTTTGTTCATTTGCAAATCATGTATGTATGTGGCCCCTGCTCTGAGAGGACTGCAAGAGGTCATCTCCTTTAATTGACAAACTGTTTCATGACTGACACAGCGTGAGCAGACAGCTATGGTGATCCAGTTTATTTATTTTTCTAGTTCCTCAACAACACGTTGCTGAACAGGGCACATTGTCTTGTGTAACGAGTTGCACTTTTTGTAGAAGAAATGTAATTATTCCCTTTCTTAGCACAAGACTTCTAGCCTGGCAGGAAGACGTATCCTATTGTTCTGTCTACATCTTGCTGTGAAATACTTAAAAAAAAGAAAAAATGTGTTGTGTAAATTCAAAAGGCATGTATGGAAAAAGGAGTTCAGAAAATGTCGCAATTACATTTTAGATGGTTTTAATGCGCTTAAAAGATATCGTAATGAGCATTTTGCATAACCGATGGGCCTTTTTAGCAGTTTTTTTTTTTGTTTTAAATAAAAAAGGTTCATCGAAAGCTGTCTAAAAGATAGATAGGAATACCACTAAAGGAGTTCTAGTTTACATTAAAGTATTCAACTTTAGCATTCTGTAACAGTGAAGTATGGTATAAATATCTGACGAGTTATCCTGGGGGAAAAAAGGGATCGTATGTATCTTCTCACTGCAGAGATAAACTTGGCCAGCAGTCATGTGTTGAAGTGAAGCAGATGTACACATTCCAAATAAACGATTCAATAAGTTACTCATTGTCTTAAAACCCTACTGTTGCATGTGTAAATGTGTTTTGGTTTTAAAGATTACTAAGAATTTGTATATTGTTGTTGTGATGCTTTTACGTGTTAAATAAAAAAGACTACAAAAAAAAACATGAAAAATAATTTGATGTCAAAGAATAATGGAAATTTTTATTCTCACATGTACAATTAAACATCAACTATGATCACCATCACACTTCCTTCTCTGTTATCTCTTGTCTGCATCACAAAAAAAAGAAGCAATGTGGATGTCCCTGCATCCATACGGTTGCGCCTTCCACTGAAGGCTGAAACTCAGCAGGAAAGAAAGCTCCTCCTGGAGGCATCAGGGCTTTAAAGCGGTGATGAAATCCCAGGCGGTTTGTCATGGCGGAACGTGGGGGGCTAGGGGGCGGTGAGGGGGAAGGGGGGTAGGCTCGCCTTCTGCAGCCTGCTGATTTTGGGGGGCTTGGGGGACCAACGGAGCCTGGGGGGGCAGGAGGGCGGATGGGGGGGGAGGACGCGTTTGGTGGGCTGGATCGGGGCGCGCGGACGGCGGAAATCGGCTGGGGCCGACTTTGCGCCGGATGAGCGCGCAGTCGTAACCCCTCCCGCACGAGCGGCAAGGGGTGGATAAGGCCCCCGGGAAAAGGGCCGTGTCTGAGCCAAATCCCCTACGCCGCTGATCGGGGGAGGCGATAACGTGCATCTGAAACTCACTGGACAGTGAGATTAAATAACAGCGGAAAAAAAAGCCCTAATCCCTCCTCTTCTCCTCTGTGCATTCCACAGCTCACATTTACTGTATTTAGGCCCTGGAAATTCTCAGTTCTGCTACAGGCAGAAAGGGAGGAGAGAAATGGAAGGAGTGCACATGTTTTTAAGAGTGTTTTTAAGTAAACTCTTAGTGCTTTACTCATTGATACACTACTAAGTAGATACTACAACTAAGTGATCATGCTACTAAGAGCAATAGTGCACTGTGAAAAGTCTACCATCAGCCTGAAAAAGGATGACAGTTTGTCTCTTTGTGGGAAAGAGTATGCTCCCAATCAGAAAGTTGCTGCTGCAATTTACATTAGAATGAATAATTTTCATAGAATTCATATTATTGCTGTCTTATTTTGGCAAAGGTATTCCTGCGTTTCTTTTTATAACAACAGGGCCTATTCTGATGTGAAAAATATCCATTTTGGTTTATTTATGGATATTTGTATGCCCGTAACACCTATGAACAGAACACTTCTGGACACTCAAATCATAGTCCTTTGACGGCCATCCACAGTGCGCCCTCAGCCTGAGCTTCCCGGTCCTTTGGTAGCCCCGCTGGGTGCTCTGTAGTGGAGGCTTGGCTCACAGTCGGGCTTATCCCCCTGCCACGCGGAGCAGGTGAAATAAGCCCGGGAAAGTGCTTCTTGACAGCGCTGGAAGGAATGCAGAGCACGATCCGGAATCTGGCGTAAGGAGATTGAATCTCCACTCCGCGTGCGTGGAGGCAGTGCGCCGGCGTTGCATGTGTTTCGCGGCTCTCTCGCGAGGCCAGGCGTTTGAAGAGCGGGCGCGAGTATAAGAACCGGAGTCAGCGGCGCGCCACACAGGCGCGGGCACGCGCGTCCTCGGTCGGGACTTTCTGTTCCCTTTTGCCGTTCGTCGCATCTCGAGGGCTTGGATCGGATTTAGGCTCGACAGCCCGCCTCGGCGATATGGGTTAATTAAAAAAACCGAGCCCACTGTGGCGGAAAAACTTTGCCCCCGTATTTAAATCAAGCTTGCGTTTCCACTCCTGTGTCAGGTGGTCCGCAGCCTCTGAACGCGGCGTGCTTGTTTTTCTTTTGTTTTTTTTCATTCCTCTCCATCCGTGCATGTGCTCACCTGTCCCAGAACACTGGGCTACTCTGAGCCACACAGGCGGATGGAGAGAGAGCCTGTAGGAACACACACTGCCTCCCTTTTCCTCTCTTTCATTATTTATTTACTGTCTGCAGTTTTTTTTTTTTTTTTCCGTTGCACGCATATTGATGGGGGGAGAAAGTCGGGTGTGAGTGCGTGTCAGAATCATTCGCTGATGAAGGAGACAAGGTGGAAGTAATCAGCGAAGCCCTGATGCACTGTGACAGCAAAAGACCGGCTGGTACACATTTAAGAGCAGGTGGGGAAAAAAAAAAACGGCTGCCCTCTGAAGTAGGTTACAAGATTTTAAATGTGAAGTTGGAGCGAGGGAGAAATCTTTGAAGTGCGAGTCTGAGAAACTGCGAGACGGATGGTGAGGAGGAAGTCCTGGACTCTGCGACGTACCCGAAATCAGGGAGGGGAACAAATAAAACAGTAATTTAAGGCTTTTAAAAATGTGCTAGAAAATGGCTGTTCGGAGCGCAACCCTCCATTTGGAACCTACACCCACCATTACCTTTAAGGAAAACACCATTATCCAGTACACACAGCTGAAATTATGCAAACCCCTTATTTGGGCATCAATAGTTTTATATGTTTCTGTACAACTTCATTGAAAAACAAATTCATACACACACCACAATAAACCTGACACAAGTTATCAGTGATACCCATTTGAATAACAGCGAATGAAGTACACTGGAATGGATGTTCAATCATCACATAAACCAGAAAATCAAGATCTTTGGTAAGGTTTTGGATTTCTGCTCTTGAGGGCATTTCATACTGTAGCTACACGAGAAGAGAAATGTCAATAAAACAAAATAAACTGCATATCACTTAAAATTTTAACTTTCTGCACATTCTAATGCAAATTTTAATACTTAGCATGAGGAGTATACCCTAATCCCATGCTCAAAGGCAGTTCATCACATTTTCATGTGACAGCTATATTAAGAGTTGAATTTGATGCCCAAGTAGGAAATCAGAACGGGATTTGATGTTAGAGTAAGATGTAGGAGTCTAATTTGATGTAAGAATAGGGCCTGGGAGTTGAATTTGTTGTAAGAGTAAAACTTAAGAGCTGCTTCTGACATCCCCTCTGTCACAGAGGCATTTTCGGTACGCTGAGTTTGATTGCGTGTCTGTGTGAGATCTGGACCAGCTTAACCACGTGGTGCGCTAATGCATTGACCAACAGAGAGAGAGAGAGAGAGAGAGTGATCCTGCAGGGCCTGAGAGTGATTCTGGCAGGGGACGCCCGTCTGAGAGGGGTGTGCTGGCTCCTCGTTCCGTCCCAACTGCTCCTCCCAGGACTCTCCGGTTTCCTCCCAATCTACCGGAGCCAGGCAGGTTTAGATTGATTAGTTATCCTGGGTCCGTCGCCATGGCGTCCAGAGTGTGTGTGTGTGTGTGTCTGTGTCTGTGTGTGTGTGTGGTACCACATGCATGTGTGCGTGTGTGTGTGTGTGTGTGTGTGTGTGCGGTGGTGACAGGCTGCAGCTCTCAGGTAAGTGATGAATGGAAAGATTTACACGTTTAGGGTCCAGCCGTCCCGAGCGCACGTGGCCCCAGAGGGGCATCGGCGCCTGATTGATGGGCACACGCATCTCCAGACACGCCACTGAAATCCCTCCACATTATTCAAAACCTCACGGCCGGACACCGGGTCCTGCTAAGGGGGAAAGAGTCCAGGCACCAATATTTCAGACGACCTGTGCATTAGAGGAAGGCGTGTACGTGTGAAAAACCTTAAGCTGTATTGAAATCTGTATCCTGTCCATGTTGCATGTTAACACCCTGCGCGGTCGCCTTCAGTATGCAACTGTGACTCTCTCCTCTTTTCCTCACTCGCTCTTGTCCTTCATATGCGACACTGAAAGAGGAACCGGAATTATCTGTACGTGAAAAACATATGAATTAAAGACATGATAGGACGCCACTGTAATGAAATACACGTGCAGAACCTGGACAGTGAAACTGGGCAATTTATTATTTCAGTGTTTTTTTTTTTTTCCTTTTCCGAACACCGTAACACTGCTATTATAAACAATTCAGAAAACACACCTTCCCCTGGAGAGAAGGAACAAACAGAATTTTCAAAGCTGAAATCTCTTCCATTGTGGCAAAAAAATCAGATTTTAATCATAATCATATATAATTGTATATATTAATCACAACCATATAATTGGATAACTACATTTGGAAAACTGATGGAAATTGTGTGTCTATATATATATATATATATATATATATATATATATATATATATATATATATATATATATATATAAATATAAATATGTGATGAATTGGAGGAGATGGAGTGTGTTCCTATGACATTCTCTTGGAACGTGTGAAGATGACTCAATCTTCACAAAGATGGACAAATTTTTCCTCCAATTTTCTTTTTTATTTCAGTGTATGAATGTGTGTTTGTGTCCAGCATCTTGAATTTACCAAATGATTACAAACCTTGCAATAATGAAGCTTTTTCACATTGATTTCGCCTGTGTCAGTCTGTGTACATGAGAATGTCAGTGTGCATGAGAATATCTGCTCAGGCATTGGATAATTGCTTGAGTGGCCACACCTCCTACCAGGTGATATAAATGGAAGGGGGATTATAAGAGGAAGGAAAAAAAAGAGCATAACAGGATGGAGCTGGGAGGATTGCTTGAGTTATACTCCTTGTTTTAAACTTTTTTTTTTTTTTTTGGGTCCTTGTTTTACTTTAGATTGGTTCTATGTCTTGATCCAGTCCTGGGAGGTTTTTTTATTTTTTTTATTTTAAGATTTATATAAAAGAATTTGTTATTGAAAAGGTATTCAGCCAGCTCCATCCCAGTGTGCCTCTGTTCTGGGACATACTGAAAACATGCATGTATTGATTGGGGGGGAAAACAAGTACAATGCATTTAGCAGTGCAGGCCACTATTTCAGATGGGATATTTCAAATGATCAAGTTTTTGCAAGGCTGCCAGCTGCACCTTATTGTAAATCCAAGTCTGTCAATGTGAAATGCATTGCATGGACTGGATCTTTTAGTACAGTTTGTTAAAAGTATAGCAGTTGGACATGCCGTTGCTTATTTCTTTTGCATAATTTTCTACAGACATTTTGCTGTTTTCTCATGGCTTTGTTAAGCCCTTTGTCCTGTGGGAATATTGAATCGTGTGCCCGCCAGCTACGCAAGTGGAAACACGTCAGATGACTTGATCTCGCGTCCTGCAAAGCAGAACTTTAGGCCTGCCGCCACATCGTTTAAAGCCCGATTCCTACTTCCTCTTGGGTATAAGGCCATCCCCTGTGCCTGTCAAGGTCCAGTGGGCCGTGATTGGGAGATACATATTTTTACGGCAAATGCAGCAAGATGTTTTCTTATCAGGGAGGACTGTACTTGAAACAGTTGTGCTTACAGAACGCTGTTCTGACTGGAAGACAAATCCCGAAATTGAGAGATTAACAATAAAGCCGAACCTGACAGGTGTACGAAGTGGCCGCCCTGCACACAGCACGTTCTTGGCGAGCTACGGCATTGCATAGTGCAAAAAACATGCCCTATTCCCTGTATTTAATACAACAGTGGACAGAATGGAACATTGTGTTCTTACCCTGCTGTTCCAAAGAGGGCCACTGAAAGGTTCCGGGTTATGTTCCCATTGAGTTCAGACACCACAGAGGTAAAAAAAAATAAAAATCTGCCGAAGAAAGCAGCACTTTGTCTGATGTGGCGCACAGAATTTGGAGTTTACCTCTCCCAGTCTTCTATATTCACGCCTCTCATAGTCAATAACAACTGGCGACTCAAAATTCATAAATGGGAGAAAAGGAGAATATTGCATTTGAAACTGATTTAAATTCAAAGTTTTTTATTTTTTTTTTCTTTCTTAAAAGAGGGCCCCTCTGTGTGATTGAAACTGATGCCAGCAGACTAGCGAAGCCCTCAGTGAGAACTCTTCATCTTCTGTGACAGACACACGGGAGAGACAAGCCCGAGTAAGTCAAAATGGAAGAGTTTCAACTGAGCCACAACCCAAAGGATAACATTAGGGGCACTTATGAACACCATTGTGATTAATGATCCATAGCGGTGTAATCACTCTATCATCTATGCAAATGATCCAGCTGTCTGCCACTGTTTGAGTGATGTATGTTCAGTCAAAGCTAGCTGGCGGTGTGATCTAGATAACCCTTTCCAAAGTGGACTCGGTGTGCCATTAAAATACATGTGGTAGAAAGCTGCTGAAATATATGAGGTCAGAAAAGTGATCCCAATTAAGAAACATGTTCATTTTGGCCAACCAATTCAGTCTCTAAGGAACGGAACGTGGACCCACAAAAAAGATCAAAGCTTTTGTTCTGTTTGCATCTGCTACTGACTGCTTATTTGTTAGGAGAGGAAAAAGTAACAAAAAAAATCAGCATCAAAATATAACTATATGTGTAACTAATTCTTACCCGTGCATAACGAATTCACATCAAAATTTCTTGAAACATCCTTTACTTTTTGGTGTCATTAGTGCAAACTGAAAGTTTTGGATCTGAGGTGAATGTCCAGTCTTAGCTAAACTTGAGCATTTTGGTTATGTTTAAGCTTATAGAACTGGAGGTCAATGGTGTTATTATCCACATGTTCTTTCCTTTGGCCCCAAGTGTTTGTGAGCAGTGTAGATGTCCAGGAAGCATACGTTTTGTTGTTTGAGTGTAGATATGCAGCTGTACAATCTAATCTCTAATAAAGAAATCTGGCTCTGTTCACACAAACAGCAGGGGAAGGTGTTCTGAATACTACAGGCTTACACATTGCAAGAGTTCATCCCATTATTTTATGCCCCCCCCCCCCAAAAAAAAGCTTGGAGCTGAGCGAACAGAGGCAGCCCCAGATCCCAAATGTTAAAAAATCCAAGCCTTCAACTTGTGAATGAGCATCTCATGTGTATGTGTTTAAATGGGCACTTACAACCCATCACATGTCACCACATCTACAGAGGCAGACATGAATCTTCAAGAGCTCTTTAAACAAAGACCCGTGGGTTGGCTTGGCTCATACATAACTTTAAACTGCCGACGCTCTGGATCTCAGGGAGATGCTGATTGTAACCGTAATCAGAAAATTTATCTGAATGTTTCCAAATCAAGAGTGACTGGATGTACCAGCAGTTTGCCTGACCTATCCGCCTTCACTGATCCTTGTGTAACTGTCCTTGATGGAATCGGATGTCCTTGGTGAACTCTCTTTGAAGAACAGAGGAAGACTCCCATTTCAGATTCCCTTTTAAATGACAGTTGGCAGCATTTGGATCACAATCAATTAGACTTCAATTCAGCTTCTGAATGACAAAATGGCCTCTTTCCAGTGAGGTGATTGATATAATCCAGTTGTAGGTGTAAAATAATGATTGGAACCTAAATGACTTTCTGAAACATGAAATCAAACAGTGCAATTAATCTAATCCAGGAAAATTTAATTTAACCGACTACATTTGAATTTTAACACAAACAGATGCATGCATGTCATTGTCGGGCCTACTGTTTTTTGGGCAAGGCCAGACACCTGGTTTCCTTACTCTGAATTCACATTGTCAATCACCATGGCACCAACACATGAAAGTAACCTGGATTCCATCAAACTCTTTCTCCCGGTACAACTAAGATGGGGTATCTTGAGACTGCTTCCTTTCGGAGTACTAAATCTCAAAAAAAATAAATAAATAAAAACTCATTATATCAACTTAGGAATACTCTCAACCAGAAGGAAGACCGAATCAATGCTACTCGGCTGCTGGAGTGGAGGATCGTTTGAGTTTCTTGAGCTTAATTATCGCTAAGTTTTTACAACCGTGATTTCCGTAACAATGGCTCCAGATTGACTTAATGATAATTGCCGGGGCCTGATTAGAAAGATGGCGGTCACGTGGTCTTGTTTTGTGTTGACAAATGAGCAGTAATGATTGTGCCTGCGCCTCCACCCACACTCTTTTGAATTCCTGTCAAAAAAAAAAAAAAAAAGCGTTCCCACAGTGAGTGCGTGTGTGTGTGTGTCTTCACATCCTGAGAGAAGCCCTAGCTCACCACAGAGCTTCACAGAGGTTTCTGTAAAGCCTGTTTCTGAGGGAGCCTGCGCTCTTAATTATTAATGCGCTGGCTGGAGGCACGGGGAGGCTAAACTTCCTTGCTAGTGGCTTAGTGACAGCGGGGACTTTGTAGACGAGTTTCGTTTTCAGCCCCTGACTTCTGTAGTCTTTCCCCATCCCCCCCGCCCCGTTCATGCACAATGCCCATGTGTTTTAGGGGTTGTTATGGATCGGTATTAAAGGTGTGAAACCTGTTGAAGTATAAAAGTCATTAAGTCAAACAGTGTGGAATGCAGCTGAAAGATTGGACTGGATGAACGCTGAAATTCCAGGCTAACAAAATAAACAGTGTAAAGAAAAAATATTTTTAAAAAAAACCCTTGCACACAGTAGTGCAACATCGCCTGTACCCACCAGGCAGGGAGGAGATAGAAGTGCCCCGGTGAAATGAATCATTTTGATGACCCCGGCTCAGAACGCAGGTGGTCTCTGAGGCCTTATAGCCTCGGTGGAGTCCCAATCGGGGGACCTCCATTTTGTTTTTAAGGTACGGTGCTCTGTCATGAGGACCTGCTTCATACACAGCTGTCACACTGCGTCTCTTACTCAGTTTTGTATTTCGCCGTAGATCAGATCGAAGACTTTGTGAGGGAAAAGCTCACAGCCGTACGTTGTACATCAAGTGTTAAATCCCTCCCCCCTCCCCTCCCCTTTTTTAGCTCTCTAATTGGCAACAAATAGATGTGTGACACAAGTCGCCCCGGTGCTCCTTGAAACCCATAAGACGGAGCGCCCGTGAGGCACGGGGAAAACAATCTGTCTGCTGTTTGTCACGTTAAACCCATAAATAATGAGGTCTAATGAATTAAGGAAAGCATTAGGGGAGCATCAGGGCGCCTCCAACGTGCAGTGGCTGGTGATGTATGATTGGGGTGGGAAGACAGCGGGAACTGACTAATTCTCAAAATCCTTCACCGTCCAGTCAAGACCCTTCCGTACCTGACATTACAAGGAACCACGCATGCTTGTGCGATATTTAATTGTATGTGCTTTTACACTTTCACACACATTTGATCGCTGAGCATGCTTGCACCGTAGTTTTGACATTAATGTGATTGTGTGGTTTGTGGTCAGTTATATGGGTATTTTCAGTGCCATATTAAATCCACAATTATTGTGGGGTTTTTTACATTGTTGAACTCATTAGGTAAAATGTAACAGTACAGTTTTTTTCTCTGCCAATGACTTAAGGAAATGCTTATTTTTTTTCCGAGGAGGAAAACAAATCTTGTTTTGATGCTGCCGCTGTCAGTGCGGGTAGTAAACAGCGCCTTTGCAGAGAGCATTTAAAATCAATTTCTCTGCCACAGACAACACTCCCCCCCCAGTAATGCATCTGTGGCTACCCCAGGAGCAGGACAGGTAGCTAAAAGCCAAGTGAGCGTCGAGGGGGTGACAAAGGGTGGGGGCTTCTTCTGGCAGGAAGGGGCGTTTCAGCTATGTGTGTGTAAATAATGGTTCCGTCTGGCGCAGGGCTTGTTAGAAACATCAAAAGTTTACTTTCCCAAAACAGTACAGTTCCATTCTGATTTGCTATGCTTTGTTTGTGAATGTTGCAGTTTTTTAAACGTTGTATTTATTTTTAAGTGCATTGTAAAATGGACAAATGCACTAAAAATCCATACACGATAGTGCTATCTCCTTTTGAAGAAGACACGTCTCTGGACGTTTCTTCTCCACCAAACGTAAACTTTTGCAAATGATTTTTATTTTCGATTTTAACTGATTGCAAGCATTAGGCACACTGAAATCAGTAATGATAACGTTGCAGATATGTTTCTTTTTTCTCTGTCACAGATTCCTGTACCTCAGCTGGCCTTAAAAAAGCATTCAAAGTTATTTGTGGCAATTTCCGGGTTTTCAATGTACGAATCTTCTGATTGGCCATTGTAACGGTAGAACGGTGTCAGTGACAAGCTCCCTCCTGGCGGTGCGGCGTTCATTCGGGCTGTTGGAATTTGACCTTGCTGACAGCGATACAAAACCTGGCATGAGGAGGGACCCTCCGCCAGCACGTGAGTGCGGGAGCTGCGTGATCTCCGCTAACGTCCCCCCTCCCCTGCGCACCTCATTCAATTAGCGGCCCGGAGGACAGAGCGGGGCCTGCTCTCACACTGCGCCGCTCTGTATCCGCGAGCCCGTCTCGTGATGCGTCACGTTTTTTCTTTCTTTTTCCCTTTTTTTTTTTTTTTTTTTTGTTCGGAGGAAACCGATAAACTAATTGGAAAGTGTCGTGGCCGCAGACCGGGAGCCCTCTCAAGACAGTCAGAGGGCGCGCTGCAACAAAGCCTGACCTATCAAATCACATTAGGGGGGCACAGGGTTAAAACGCTGACGCCTTCAATGTCTGCCAAAGGGGATGAGAGGCGTAAATCATAGGTTAGGCACACACTCAACTCCTGCCTCTCTAAGTAATTACTCCTAAGCAAAAAAAAATAAAAATAAAAAAGTGGGCCTCCAAGGAGCGTGGCTGCGGGCACGCTGGCGCACCTTCCTGAAATGAAAATGGGGGGCCTCGCTTATCGACCGCGGGAGGAAGAGGAGGCTGCCATCCAAGGCTGGCGAAGGCTTTGAGCTGCGAGGCATCTCTGGCAGCATTCACATGACACAGAAAGAGAGGGGGTGGGTGGGGGTGGGGGGGATAGGGAGGGGGATGCGGTGGGGGCCTGACAGAAACAACCATCAAAGGCGAAAGTGTTTCATGCGGGCGACAGAAGCTGTGGCGAGGCGTAGCTTTCATAGTTCACGCCAAGGCCTCATACCCCGAGGCCCTTCGTGAGGGAGGCGACAGCTCAAGTCGTTCAGACCCAAACCCAGATGTTGGAGATAATGCCAGTCCCCCACCTCAAGACCCCCATCCCACCGGAAACCATTATCCGTAAGGTGCAGAAATGGGGCTGGGAGTCCTCTGGCTAAAGCAATATTTCCTTCTTTCTTTAAAAATTTTCATTCATCTGTTGTTTGTGTCTTTTTTTCAGCATTTTTACAAAATATGTAGATATTGTTCTAATTTTGACGTCAGGATGGGATTTGTTCACATTCTGACTTTCAGTGAAATTTTACTTCCAAAATGCATTTGTTTAGAAACATTTTTTTTTCAACTTTAACACATTATATTAAAGCTGTGCAGCAGAACCCATTTCTAGCCAGAAAAATCCATTCCATGAACCAGCATTGGACAATTTTTGTTGAAATCGCTGTAGACAGACATATTGTTTAATTAAGATGCAGATGCAATATCCTTCCATCTCTGACTAAATGTTTTCTTCAAATGTCCATGAAATATGGCATTCTTTGTTCACTTTAAAGGGGAAGGTTTTCTTCATGCATGGTTTCCGCTCACTCTGTGTTGCTCGGTGAAGAATGTTGTTACCAGGCAACAGGCATAACAATGGCACAGGTGCTCTCTCTCTCTCTCTCTCTCTCTCTCTATCTCTCTCTCTCTCCCTCTCCCTCTCCCTCTCTCTCTCTCGTGGGAGGGCTTCCGTCTGCTTATGTCTTGGAGGTTAAATGGCAGCTATTTCAGTTCAACTTCTCAGAATCATTAAAAAAAAAAAGTATTCATTTTCTGACATTTTGGTACAATGCCACAATGCATAATGAATTATGGAGGGGATAGAAGTCTCTAACTGTTGACTTTTTCATTTTTTTATACATCTAAGTACAGCATCATTCATCACCTTCACTGAAAACAATAGTTTAATCCCGAATTTCCACTGGAAATGATGTGCCTTTAATCTTTGTATACGTCTGAAAGAGAAGGCCATTCGATTCCCTCTCTAGTAAACCTGAGGTTAAATTTTTCTTTACTTATTCATAACCATCCGCTGCCAAAATCTATAAACAAACAGGGAAAAGACACACACAATAAGGCTGCTGATGCAGCACGGCAGAATTCTCCTCGCTGAAAGTCATCGGTCAGTCTTCCGAGATGGCAGAGGCTTTGAGCCTGTGTTAAATTGCTCCCCCTTCCCTCCTCCCCCTCTCTCCCTCCCAGGCAGTCTTCGCCCTTAATCAGTAGCTCGCCCCCACCCCCCCCCCCCCACACCAGCCACCCGCTCCCCGTTCAATCCCCCCACGACACCCCTGCAGTTAGCGTCTGCCAAAGGCCGCTTCTGTTCATCAGTCAGCCGTGCACTTAGCAACAAAAGATGTGTGGTAATTTCCCCGCTCGCCGTCCCGGGGGGGGCAGCGCGCTCACCTCGCCGCCGAGGCGGCTGACCCTCGTGTCACGCGTGATCGAAGCGTGGAGCCGCGCGGCGCCGCCTCAGCCTGAGTGGCAGGCGGGCTCGGGGCGGGCGGCTCGGGGACGCCGAGGGGCCGCCGCTAACCCCAGACGCTGCCGCGCATTTGTTAAAATGACTTCCTGCTGCAGTGCCAGGCTCTCCGGCTGCACCTGCTCTCCCGCTTGCCTGCACCATGCACACACACATACACGCACACACATACACATACACACGCGCACACACATACACACACGCGCACACACATACACATGCGCACACACACGCACACACACATACACACACACACATACACATACACGCACACACACACACACACACGCACACATACACACACATGCACACAAACGCACTTGCACGAAAACACATACACACATAAATGTACAACACTCCCATAGGCACATACAGACACATGCATGCACGCGCACATATGTACACAAAACACACACACACACATACGCACTTAGGGCATGACAACATATGCACGCACATTTCCATATGTACACAAACACACATTAATGCAGGAGCATACGAACACACACATATGCTTGCACCTGAACACACACACACAGGGGCGCGCGAGGGAGGTCCAGATTACTGGAACTCTGAGAGGAGTGCGGCCCTCCCTCTGGAAGCGGCGGGGGGTGCGCGGACACCTCCATCCAATTTGATCAATTGCGATATTAATCTAAACGCAAGTCAGCCCCGCCGCCCCGGCATTTGATTAAAAGAGAGAAGAAATATGACGTAACCAATAAATCTGTTTGTCAAAATGCTTCATTGGATAAAGGAAGGAAAGAAAAGCAGGGGGAGAGAGAGAGAGGTAGAGAGGTAGGGAGAGGGAGCTGACCTCCGCCGTGTCCTGCTGGATCCCCCGCTGCACTGCAGATCTTTATGTCACCGTTATACTCGCTGAGGACTCGGCTCCACACGCTTATCCACTGGAGCAAGACCCATTAGCCTCTGGCCCCATAACCTACTACACCTGACACTGGCCAGGGCCGGGGTCAGCACACCGTGTGACGATGTCAATGCCACGCTAGTCAGCACCAAAGTAGAAAGGGGAAAAAAGGAAATACCAGTAGGTTTTTGGTTGATTTTCGGTGAGGTGTATCGTTCAAATTGATTTGTGGTACTTTCTTGTTCTTATCAAACATTTGTTCCTGTCATTACATTTCATTACATTACATTACGTAATTTGGCAGATGGTCTTTCCCAGAGCGACTTCCAAATAAGTGCATCACAATGCTAAGAATAGTTATGTAAAAGTACTCTAAGAGGTCAGAAAAATGCTGAGTTAAGTGCTAAACTAGTGTAGAGTACTTTTTTTAGATAGAGACGATAGGTAGACTAGAGATAAAGCTAAAGCTGTCCTCTTAAAGCAATGTGGATATCCCTATCTATTCTAGCTAACTTTCCGTTTATCACAGAAAGCGTGGCATTATCACAAAATATAGCTAATGGCAATTAGGGTGTATGCTACTTTTTTTGCACTCACCTGCAAAATGACCTCCTTATTGTTGTGCTTCTCACTAGCTGTAAAGGCAGCAGTCCAAACGTGGCACTCCTGAAGCATTCCCAAGGCGGCCGACTGCAGTGTCATCGGTTCGGCTTTCGGCAAACTCAGCGCAACGCGGCTAAATGGAATTAGCGCGAGGGGGTGGGTTCGGTATCCCCGCTGTCGATCACGGCCACGGCCGCCTCTGCTTACCCAGCACTCCCGGGGCTAACGGTGCTAACGGAGTGAGAGAGGCGCCGGTTTGCTCTAAGGGCCAAGGGAGCTGCGGGGCCTGTAACCCGAATGTTGTCGGTTCGATTCCCAGGGGGGCCGGCCTTGAATGCCATCGTACCCTTCAGCGAGGAGCTTCACCTGAAATACCACAGCAAATACCCAGTTGTGTGAATGGGTAACTTATAACGCTCGTAAACATCGAGAGCAGTGTCTGCTAAGCTAATGTACTCTAATGTAAGGACGCCGCTAAAGGGAACAACATGTCCTTGGGAATGTGTTACAGGAGGGCTGAACTCTGTATCACAAGGAAGCACTATGAAATATTCAGGCCGTACAAAGAGACCTACAGGCAACCTCGGACGAGGAAGCCAGATCATAATTAAATCCTTTTTTAAAATAGTAGTAATAATTATTATAATAACAATATGTTTAAATGTTATCATGTATATGCCATCAAAATCTGATTGTTCACAATCAATATATTTTATGCCAGAAAACAAGGATCAAATTAAAGTTGCTTCTTTCTGTGGTTTAATGCTACCATTATTAACAGTTTGAGGCAGAGAAATAATCTAATCAGTGCATTATTTCTTTGATACAACATACATACCATGTGAATGACATAGCAAAACCACTCCTTCAATGCATCATTCCTCCTATTTCTAGCGGATTTAGACCGATGTAATCATTCACAACGCCGCCCACGATTGACATGATTCAGCCCGCTCAATTTTAGCTTAATGGACCTCGGCTTCTGCGAGGCAGGACAATTGGGGCCAGCATGTTCATTGATTGCGTTCTGATTTCCAGAAAACATTTCACAACCCGAAAAACCCCAATGACCCAGCTAAAAGTGGCAGCATATTACCCCCCGGGTCAGATTAAATCAAAGCTCAATGTTCTCCCTTCCTCTTCCTTATTGGGTAATGTGGATTTACTGAGCTTTATTTAATCCAATCTCCCGTCAAATTCCCAGAAAAAGTATTTTACAATATTTTAAATTAATTTAAATATTTTTTTTGCCTTTTTGTATTACATAGGACATGGGACAATTATTTATGTGGGGGGATGGGGTTCATATTAGCACCTCATACTATAACAATTTATACTGTGCGCATCAGGCAGGGGAGACTAAGGCCCATTGTGTCCTTAAAAAGTGTGCATTTTTTTATTTGGCTGATTTCATAGCATTGCAGTTACCAGATGACACAATTACAGAACCGCACAATGAAACAAAAGAGGCCAGCAGATTCTGTGTCAGATTACCTTGAAGAAGTACAATAATAAAAAAAAAAAAGACTGAAAAAAGGCCTCGTCCGTTCAAAATGAACGTCTTTTCATGTTTAATTGAGAATAACTGTTGTTCAGAGAAGTAGCCAATTACGTTTTCTCAACGGCGTGGAGATCCGGTCCCTTTTTTGTCAACCACCCCCCACTCCCACGCTGCAGTCGTCTCTCCTGTGAAAGCAGGGCTGTTAATGTAAAGCAGCTGTAATGTATGCGGACCTGCAAGGGCTTCCAAAAGGATGGGCCCATTGTGTGCGGAGGACTCTGCGTTTCGCTGTTTTTCCAAATGAAGCGGTCGAGGTGACGCGCATCACAATGCTCATTCTTATCAACTGTCTGAAAGTCAGCGCTCTGATCCGTGGCCTCGCTTGAATTTGACCAGGAAAAAAAGAAAAAGGGTAAGCGTAAGGCAAAAAAACGTCGTCCCCCCCAACCCCCTTCCTTACATCACAGAAAACTGCGATCCTGTGATCAGAGATATCTAAACTGTGGTCCTGAACGTTACAGAATTCATTCTCTAATGAGTCACGGCACTGCTGCGTGTGCGCAGGCTGGTTTATGTTTGTGGATGGATGTTTTTAAGGAGTCGATCTATCCAAAGCATGGGCATGCCACAGCTTTGAACTAGCTTTGCACATACCTAGCATCTCTGATGCCTTTCAGTCAACATGTAAAGGATAGTGTTCATGTTACAATGATAGTTTGAAGTCATTACGAAATGTTGGTTGATTGCAAACCTTCCTTTGCACATTTACATTTGTTTTGATGGCTTTTTGCTAAGCTCACAATATTGCACATAAAATATTACTTTATTACCTTAATATAGGTTTCGATAAAATGAATATTAGATAAACTGCAATGATTTTCTGGGTGCCTACCATTCTAGCTGGCTAGCTACACCTTCTTGAGTGAAATGCAGCTGGCTACCCCTTCTTCAGTGATATATAGGCAGCTATCCCCTTTTCAGGGATATGTAACTAACTACCCCTTCTTCACTGATATATAGCTAGCTACCCCTTCTCCTGTGATATAGTTAGCTATCACTTCTTCAGTGATATGTAGCTAGCTATCCCCTCTTTAGTCATATATAGCTTGCTACCACTTCTTTGGTGATATATAGGTAGCTATCCCCTCTTCAGGGATATCTAGCTAACTACCCCCTCTTCAGTGATATATAGTTAGCTACCCCTTCTTCAGTGATATGTATCTAGGTAGCTAGTACAGGTTTAATTTCAGGCAGCTACCTGGGAAATTTAAGTTCAAATTTGGTCTAGTTATCTTAATGTTCCACACATGTGTCTGTTTAAGTCAGACGTTGGACAGATTCACTAATGCTTTTTTTTTGTTTGGCTTTATAATACAGACCAATAGTGTATTATAATCTACTTATGGCCAGGGAGTTCTGTGACACCTGCATTGCTGTGATTCATTTGCAACATTGGTCATCAATTATTATGCTCATATTCTCTTAAGTGCTCAAATAATTCAAGATGGCCACCTAACGTTTCCTCAGGGATCTGCTTGAGATCGTCAGAAAACAAGCTTGACCTGACATTTGTGTCTAAAGAGGATTGCACAAGACACAAGAATTAATCATTAATCTTTGCCTGTAGCATTCTTTTTCGTCCAACAGTAATTCTTTAAAATATTGACTGTTCCTCTCTGATGTTACACTGCACTGTGTTTACAGAATATCTTGGGGAATTGCACATTCTGTAATATTTGTTTTACTTGCTCATGTGCACATCTATTTCTTTACGTTGTAGGGTTTAGAAAGTGTGATCAGAAATAGTTGTTTGTTTTGGGATACCATGGTGCTCTTTGCATGAGGTGTAAAGACTCCGGACCCCATTGTCCATGTTGTCTAGAGCAAAAAACAAACTCGTAAAAAAGATACTGTCTGAATATTTCTTACATAACCGAACTAGAAATTAACTGAAGCATACTGTGATGACTATACAGCAATGAGGTATTTAACCCTTGACCACACCGCTCCACTGTGGGAGGTAAAAATACTCTGGTTTTGTCATGTGGTGAATAGAAGAGAAATGACCATGAAAGGACCAGGATTCTCCCTTCCCCGTGGCCACGTCAGTGTCCTTTGAAAGGTGCGCAGATCCGTGTTCCGTAAACGACCTTGAATTGTCAGGATCCATCCTCTCCCGAGCGTCTTAAGGCGCCCCTTCGATGGCCTCTGACTCGCATGGAAGAGGGGAGGTGGGCGGGGGGGTATGGGGGGGCAAAGTGAGGAGATGAGCAATGAGGCCGCCCCGGCAGGTCACGTGACCCTGAACCCCGTCCCTCACCAGGGTCAGACAGGGAAAAGGATGAGCCCCCGTCTCGTGAAACAACCACCCCCATTGCCCCCCCCCCCTCCGGGCAGCACGGTCGCAAGATAAACATGACTGACAGGAAGTATGGATTAAACCATTTTTTAGGTCAGCGGACGCCTGGAAACATGAAAGCACTGTACGCGCATCGCGTGGGCGGTAAGTCTGTCAGCGTACCGAGAGGTATCTTCTCCGACCCTTTTTTTTTTTTTTTTTTGCATTTTCCTCAGTCGACATCTTGGGGGTTTACAAGAAGGCCAGGAAACAGCGAAGGATCATCTCATTGTCCGCGTGCTTTGTCTAATTCCTCCCCTGCATGTAGATAATATGCTCCGGTGGAAAAAAAAGAAGACAGATTGAGGATTTCTCTAATTGGGCGCAGCGTTGAACCCAGAGGTCTGTGAAGATGGTCTCTTTATCCAAGGCAATTTAGCGCTGGCTGTGCTTGAGTAATTAAGCAGATAA
Source organism: Megalops atlanticus (assembly GCA_019176425.1). NCBI lineage: Eukaryota > Metazoa > Chordata > Actinopteri > Elopiformes > Megalopidae > Megalops > Megalops atlanticus. The sequence continues at coordinate 7,881,867 of CM032894.1, read as the reverse complement.
TCTTCAATTAAACCTAACTCGACCTCACACCCTCTACCCCCTAGTGTACACAAATGGGTCCTAAAACACACCCCTTGCTTCAGAGAAATGAATGATTCACCGCCACACTCCATCTGACAGCATTTTTTTTACCTCACAACCAAAATCATTTTGAAAAGAACAAATGCGAGGCCCACTGCTTCAGTATAGGGTAACTGTTACATTTACTCTTAGCAATGGGCTTATTGCTGTGAAAAAGTGTAATAATTATTCATTACCTATAAAAAGCACAAAGATTAAATGGTAAACCATGAAAATATGTCGAAGGTTTCTAGGGTTACCAAAGAAGCTTTACAGATGCAAGTTTAGGTGCAATGGTTCCGAATTTCAACTCTGGTTCCTGTTAAGTCCTCCTCTAAAAATCAAACAAATGGACATTCATTGAGTCACTGTCAGAAACTGTTTCCAGATGCAAATCCATAAAACACTGTCGGTTTAAGAACTATTTTGATATGCTTATCTGCAGATTACAGTATATAATCATGTACCTTCAAACACTGTTTGAGACAAACCTCCCACCATCAGTGTCAGTGTCTATACATTTTCATATCCTGTCAACAGACTCAGTTCAAACCATTTAAATGGAACTTCATTTGAATTGATTTCTGTGTTCTGATTTCATGAGCATAATATGAATGTATTTTACGTTCCTGCGCGATATGACTTACGGCAATACACATGATGAGGCCCAGTAATTATTTTCTGGTTTATTTGCTAAGGCGGGCCCTATAGCATGGACTACACCGCGGCCGTAATTCAATCCCTCATATCTGCAGCCCAACATGAGAGGGAGGACCAAATCTCTGCTGCCCAGCTGGGATGCGGCCACAAATCACACGCTGGGTAATTATTATCACTCGTGATGATGCCTTTTACACCGTTCTCAGCCGCTGCCTGGATGAATGGACAATTCAGGGTTTTTTCTCAGAACGTGTGTCTCCCAGCGCAGGAAGACGCGGACAAATCGGCGCCGCGGCAATCACGGATTTTTCACCCCCGGTCTCTCAGCTAACAGCGAGGTCTTTACCTGCCTGTGTGCTTTCCCCCCCCCCTCCCCGCCCCGTTCTGAGCAGGATAATGAAGCCATCAAGGCGCGGGCGCACGCCTATCCCCGGTCTCCAAGGTGAGGAAGCAGCCGGAGTCACCCCACACGCTGTTCGAAAGCTGCTCGTGGTTAATCTTTAAAGAGAGAGGCCTCGTCCGCACGCACACTCACACACACACACACGCCGAGAGAGGGGTCGGAGAGCCGCCTCGGCGTCAGGTGTGCGGAGCCTGTGTACAACACAGTCAGGAGCCTGACTGCATCCCACGGCCCCCAATTAGATAATGCTAAACGCCTGTCACAGATGGGGCTTCTCGGTTCTGTCTAAAAATGGATTTAGTCCATAAATGCTGTCTCCCCCCCCCCTTCCCTTTTCCCTGACAGTTGAATTCTTCTGACTGTGAGAGAACAATGAACCTGAGATACACACAGCAGGGCATAAGTGTATCTAGCCAGGGCCCAGACAGATCTCTCTTTCTCTTCTCTTTATCATGTGAGAAGCAGCGCCTGACTGGTAACCCCGGGTTTAAAAAAAAAAAAAAAGGGGGCGCCTCTGTTCCCCGCACGCAGGGGAGCTGGATGTGAACAGGTGCGGCGGTGCAGATGCGTGGCCCGCAGACGCAGGCCCAAACGAGGCACGGCTGCGCTGGATCGGCGCCAGGCGGAGCAGACCGCAGCTGCCGCGGCTCTCCGCAGGGACGGCCCGCGGGGGGATGCGCACGCTGGCTTCCTCCCGGCAGCCCGTGCCGCCGCTGGGGACACGCGCGCCCGGAGATAGCGCTCCGACTCTAGATGCATCTGAAATGGAGTCCCAAGGACGCGTTATTTACAAAAAACCGCTTCAAACCCCCGAGAGCCGGACCCTGTAGTGTTTCCCCCCTCCATCAGCTGGCGGTACCGGAGCTGACTGATCCACACCGATGCACACCAAGCGTACACCAGCACCGCTAATCAGAATTACACAAATTAAGAAACAAACCGAAAAAAGATCCCGTTTTTGGAATGTTGGGTCAATGAAGCCAAAACACACAAAACGGACTTTGTTATCGGGCCTCTCCTTCCCCCTGTTTACAAAGGCGACTCACAGGGAGTCTGGGAGTATTACTCTGAGAAGGGCTCACAGCAGCAATAGTGACCCAGCCTTTGGCCACCTGTCACTCTCTCAGAGCCAGTGGGTCAGAACAGGTCAAACTTTAATGATACTTACTTTTATTGGCGATTATTAATACTATTATTATTTCACTTCATGTACCATTACATCTGTCAATCTCTCTCTCTCTCTCTCTCTCTCTCTCTCTCTCTCTCTCTCTCTCTCTCTCTCTCTCTCTCTCTCTCTCTCTCTCTGTTACATACATACACTTATTTAAATGCAAACAAACGCACAACACACTTAGTTACACAATATTGTATGTAAGTAGCAACACTTCATCATTGGTTCATCATTCCCATAAAACTTCATTTCACTGGGAGGGAGGGAGAGGAGAAATGAGGGAAGGGTGTAAAGAGAGAGAGAGAGAGACATTGTTCTTCCCACTCCTCTCACTTCCTCATGTTTGCCGTTTTCTTCCGTCTTTGGAGGAGGCGAGGACAGATTTCTTCTGGGCTTTGATCTCATGCACCTAAGGAATCTTCCCGTATTTGAAGTCTGCTCGACGCGTTTGGCTGGGTGGAATTTGGAGGCTATGTGACACAGGGATTCCTTTAAGGGATCCAGCCATTTTTGTTTTTCGTCAAACGTGGCACAGCCGAGCCAAAACATTTTCAGCGCGTATCTCCCCTTGTTAGAGCTCGCTGTGATTAATGAAGCTCAAATGTGGAGCTGGGCATAACAGATTTTTTTATGGTAGCAATTAAGATGGGACGTTACATCATTTAACATCCTCAAAACGATACGATCTTAACAGCCCCTCACTCTGAAATTGCCCTTAAAATTAGTTTAATCCCAGTTGAATGCATTTAATCCCATCTTCTTTTTAATCAATTTCCTAATTAATCTATGATTGATTTGCAGTATGGCAAGGGTTTTTCGTCACCATCAAATACGTGCATGCAAACACCTATGTACCGCATTCATAACATTCATAGATGTTGCAAGGGATGCAGACACAGTCATAGCTCTACATTATAATGATTGTTCTCTGTATCTCTCCCTCTCCCCCTCTCCCAGGTGTCCATTTTGTTTGCTCCCCAATGGTGAGATTAATTTTTGAATTAATTAATTTCTGCTGTTTTGTATGTGTGAGTATGTGTGTAATTGTGTGCAACTCTGATAAATGTTCAAATCACAAAGTTGCAAAGCGTTGACCACTTCTGTGTGTTTACCATACATTTAAGGACATTAAAGTTTCCTGGAAAGAAAGTTTCATTTCAAACTTTGGTTACATTTTTCAAGACTGTGCACTTCGGGATGAAGTACTGTACACTTCACTTTTGCTACATTTCCATCAAACATAAACCAATTTCTTTCCCTGCAAGACACTAAAGCACTTCAAATGTTCAGCAGGATCAAAGTTTAGGGGATAGCTGTATTGATTTAGTGTATGTGTTTTCATTTCCAATCGGCAGTGACTGATATTAATATTCGTAGATGATCTTGTGCGATTAAGGAACTCTTCTTCTATTGTGAGGTGTTGTGTTGAGGTTCCCTTTGACACCCCCCCCCCCCAGTCATTCCCACACCAGTAAGGCCCTTCCCCTTCCTCTGGCACAGATCCTCAGGAGCTGGGGCGGACTTTATGATCTCAGTGTATTTATGCCTGAGGGAGGTCATTATCTAGATTAACAGAGACAGGGGCCTTGCCTGGCCTTGCTCTGTGTGTCTGCATACCGAAAATCAAGCCGTCACACCTCCTGCTACCAGGACCTCACAAACTGGGCTCTCCTGTGCACTTTTCTGGGCTGTTTTTTTTTTTTTTTTTGTTTTTGTTAACTGGACAACATGGGCTTTCCTCACTCAGGTTAATCCCTCCCTGTGTCCCTCCTACTATATGACAAAACAATCGCTTTCCATGAAAAGAGTATTCCGTTGGCTCAGGGATAGAGCAAAATACTACAGGGAGCTGTTTCTGAATCGTGGCCCTGATGGACCACTGTGTGCGCTGGTTTTAGTTCCAGCTGATCCCAATTAATCTGAGCTGATTGAGCTGTTACTTGACTGCTGATTTGGATTTGGTGTCTTTTTGATAGTTATCTGCCATAAACCACCGGAGGATGAAATGTGTAGCTGGAGCTGTGCTTAGAAAAAGGATCAGGGTGATTATATTTTGATATTTTGTTTATTACTGCCTCCTAGGGCACTTACAGTCCAAGTTCACATGCAAGTGATTCGCAACCTGGCGCACTTTCCGAAGAGCCCCTTTCGGTTCGGTTGCTCCATTTCAGACCAGAAGAATTCCGTTCAACTCGAATTCGTTTCACGAACGTTTGTTTGGTCCGCTTGCTGCTACATGCAGACCGGAGTTCCACCAGTTTCACTTTTTCTATCTGCTTGTCGTTTTAAGTGCGCTCGGTTCTCTCTGTTTACCTGCAGTGGATGTTCTCTAGAGAATAAACGGCCATGGTGGAGAATACAGACCCCCCTGCCTGCTGCAGCCCTGCTTTTCTTCTGTGTTTGGCGATTTTTTTTTCCAATTAACCATTATGGAAGCAGAACACAATAGGAAAAGTGCCGTGTCTACGTGTGGAAGACGCTGTCCTTTTGGATTCACGTGCGACATCAGGAGAATGTGACGCGGTTGCAGCAAAGCCAAGCACGTCCCTTCAGCAGATGTCACATCCACGGTTTCCCTCCACTTTTTCACTCCCAAGCTTGCGTGACTACGTCACCGTCAGAGGTTTCAAATATAGCTCCAAACAAAACCCGAACCTCACTTGCGTTCGACTCAAACAGCCAAAGAAAATAGACGTGAACGTGGCCCTTAGTTTTGTAGCACAGATTACATTTGAGATACTTGATTACAGCTAATTGCCTGTTGGACTGATTAATAGTTACAGGGCCCAGAACAATTAAAGAATTAAACTTAATCAAATCAGACCACAGTCCTAAACGAGCAGAGGAAGAAAAGAGGAGGCCCTTTGCTTTCATCTTTTTAGTCGCGCAAACATAGCTCTGACAACACATTTCTATCCGCAGTGAAATGTCAGACACAGCAGAAGACTGTCAAGGGACGTCAAATCCAAGTCAGCCATCAAGGAACCGTTCAATCAAGCCTAACTAACTGAGCTCACAGTTGGAGCTAAGAGGAGCATAGTGCACCAAGGTTTGAGAAACACTGGGACCTATGTATTCTATACATCTGTTAAAGTATTTACCCTACATGACCCACCATACATGTAGCTCTCCTTCCATGTGTGTGGTGGTATCCCTGAGCAAGTTGTCCGACTGCAAAATAAGATAAATCAACCAACTCCCTCTTGGGCTGTTTGGAACTTCACAGCTGGTCTTGTGGGCGGCTTCCTTCCTAATTCGGTTATTCATGGAGATTTGAAATTTGACACCGATCTGATCACGAGGCGTCACAAGGTGACTGTCGCTCAGCACCGAGGCCTATCGGAGAGTCTCATCCCATCATTCCCCACAATGACACCGTCACAGCTGGCTTTCTGACAAAACATGTAGCAATATCACCTCATGCACACTGGTGCTCATCAATACAATTCAAAAACAGGTGTCATACATACACACAATGCTGATAAGCAACAATTGCAGAAAAAAAGTCCCCTGGATATAAACAAACAAAAAAGGAGAGGAGAGTTTAATCTTAAAGATCCTTTGGTACATCCTAATGAAAGTTTGTAAAGCAGTAAGAGAAGAGAGGAGGTATGGGGAGGAGGGGGCTTTACGTGTCTAAATCAGGAGAATTACATGCTCCAGCTGGTCACGGTGTGCACAGCGCACTACCTGTAATTTGGAATGGAGAGGGAGTGAATGCAATTAGTTTAATTGGAGATGATAAACATTGGTGTGTACTTGATGAGAGCTCAATAATAATAATAACAATTATAACAATAATAATAATAAGAAGAAGAAGAAAATGAAATGTTAAATAAAGGAATTCCTGCTGCCATGTCGCGTGGCTAAATCTGTGGTCGATGTCCGGCGTACAGGGAGATAACCTTTGTCTCGGGGATGCTAAATATACCGGCGCTGTGAGAAGAGCGGATTATACTTGGAGGTCCTCAGTATGAGACGGAGAGGGAAAAAAAAGCCCATGACCGTAGAATAATTTCAGCCTCTCTTTCCCCTGGGACTGTGTGCTGTCTGAGCCCCCTCCCTCCCACTCCTCCTCCTCCCCCTCCCCCTCCTCCCTCCCCCCCCCCCCTCCAATCCCCTAACTGCCTGCTGACGCCGGATGTCTTTTCTACTGTGAGAGGAGAGACAGGAGCAAAGCAGCCAGACTCCGAGCTCCTGTGCGCTGCAGCAAATCTTACCCCCCGTTTTTGGAATAAGGGCAATTAGTGCTGGAGCACACCCTCGCAAACAACCGCTCGACGCTCTCTCACACGCGCCCCCACACACACACGCGCGCACGCAGGGCGCACACACTTGCACGCATTTGTGTCGTTTTTTTAAAAGGCCCGAGACGACGTAAAATGATGATAAAATGGGACAGTGTGTGTGTGTGTGTGTGTGTGTGTGTGTGTCTATCTATGCCTGTGTGTAACATATAATTTCATGGATGGTGAAGGATATATATAATTACTTTATGTGTGACGTTGGGGCTAGTGGGCAGTTTTTATACATTATTCTATAGCTGAAGCAGAAGCAGAGATAACTAAGAAATAACCCAATAGTGATAGCTGCTTTGAATAACATTCCCTATTCAGTCCTTGTCGTGGGTTATCATAGGTTAAAATGTGAATGAGAGTACCACCCAGGTGCTAGAGAGAGTGAGAAAAGACTCACAGACTTTTGTCACATGCAAATACGAAAAATATAAGTCGGCAAATGGCTCTCAGTTTAAAATACAGAGACAATACAGGGGATACAGCGGATATTTTCACACAAAAACAATCCAGTGACCAGCAGCCAGAGAGATCTAGCTGAAAACAGAATGAGAGCTGGAGTTGCGGTTCCACCTTAAGAAAGGTACCTTAAAAGATTATCTCGGTTATTTCACCGCCACTGAGCCGGCACTAATAGTCCAAGGCAGATATTGAAGAGCAGCGCAGGGCCGCGGAGATCTATTAGAAATTCCCATCTACGCGCCTCATACATATTGATTTCTGACACCAAGCAGCAATGAAAGCCCCTCGGGAATAATATATTTAGCAGGGTTTGCAGTGAGGAGGTCACAGAGAGCATAAAGATTAGCCGCAGAAGACCATGACAGGCCCGCGTGTGAGCCAAATTCCAGACACATATACATGTATTTTCGTGCGTTTATTTTCCACACTGTACATTTATATTCCTCGCGAAAGAAGCATGTTGGTACCTAAAAAAATCACGCGTTGCAAAAACAGCTGCGCGTTCGAGCCCAACAAACATGCATATCCCGCTGTCTGTCACATTGGACTTGTTTTGAGAGACATGTGACATTAAAAACACACACAGTTTGTTTTTACGCTGAACGTGCTCTGAAGGCTCACTTATCTGAAACAGTGACACTTTAATCCTTCTGGAATTCATAAGAGGGTCTTTTTCAATGGTCTCACTTTCTATCTCGCCTCAGACCACCGCTAGTCTGAAAAAACGTACTAACCCTTGCCCCTGCAACAACAACAAAAACAATAATAATAATAATAATAATAATGTGCATAAAATAAATTTGGGCTCTAAATTTACAAATCGTACATTATACATTTATTTCATTTAAATGCACGGTTATATACAGAATAACGAATAAATTGGTAAACGTGCAGCATCATGGGGACATCAGAAACCTTTTATTTGGCGTGCTTTGTTCAGCGCGACCGCCTTCGGCTAAGCCCTCTCTGCCCATGTTTGGGCGGCCGGCTCTGATGAGCTCGTCCAGGTGAAAGGGTAATTGCTTCAAAGGGAATCCGACTGCCAAGAGCGGCGCTCCGACCTACGGGGGACGGCTCGACTCCTGGCGGAGAGCACTTAACACCGCCTTCCCCCTCACCTCGCCTCGCTCCGATTGCCTGCATACCCAATGACATCGCCGTCCTGCTTTTTTTTTCAGAGGCACTTCAAAGCGCCACTCGGCAGCCTCTCCAGAAATTACAACTGCTCTGGGTTTAGGCAATTTGACCAAATCCATTCCGTGTGCGAGAAGGGGGTGGAGTGGAGGCAGAGGCTGTTGGGGTGAAATTACTGATGCGTCGGGTTGAAGCAGGGCTGACAGAATCAGGATTATCAGATTTTGGGGTGAAATCTCACGAAAGTGTTCTTCATAACGAGAGGCAAAGCTTCACGATCACCATTCGCGTGTGTATGGCGATATAATTCTCTATCCAGTAAATGCATTTACCAGGTAAATGTTTTTGGCCCAGAAACACTTGGGAAGAGGACCATTCACATGTGAACATAATCGCCTGATGGGGATTGCTGTACACTCATTGTATGAGGCCTGGGAAAATAGAAGTTCATTTCGTAGTTTAAGTGTATCACAATCCCATTTTCTGATGCAATACCACATCACTCACGTGCCTGCACTATTCAGAATGCATATGCACTTGCTGAGAAGTATTTGAGGCTATTAATTAAAAAAGAGAATCCACCGGAGAGTAGATATATTTCTATATATAGAAAAAAAAGAGGGAGAGAGAGTTGGCAACAGATAAATATGGCATTAAATTAAATTATATTGTGACATGCACTGTATGATGATTCAGCACAGAGAGAAAGACAAAAACCACAGTCCTCAGACAGATGTTCATTACAGGATGAGGGAGAAAGCCAACATACCCAAAGGATAAAATAAGTAAATTTTATTTAGTTTTTAGTCCTCTGGCACAAATTCAAGACAAAACAACAAACTAAACCAAAGACACCCAGTGGGGGAAAAATATATGTATTTATATATATTTGGATTTTTCAGACTTCTTTATTTTGCTGCTTCAGCTGACTCTTTTTCTTGCTATCATTCTCACCCCCTAGCCTCCTCCTTGTTCTAACACAGGGTTTTCTGCTGTAACACAATTAAAGATGGTACTTTTGAAAATGTCATGAATGCAGATTGTCAAAAATGAATTGTCGTTATACAATCTGTAGGTACATGCATACTTAAAATGTGGCCACCCTCCCATATGAACTCATGTCCTTTATAATCATAAGGATATGTTACATATCTTAAAACCTCTGAAATCAGGGTACTAGGCGCTGAAGAAGCCCTGAAGAGACCACCAGTTAGTCTAAGCTGTAATAAATTTCAATTCGAGTCAGAGCCTCTCAGTAAATTTGATTTGAATTTAATTTGAAGCCAAGATCCATAACCTGCTACGCGACACGAGAATGTTGATGATCTTTTGTAGTTCGACTCCAAACGGCGGAGCATGCGGAGGCAGTTGGACTCGGCTGGCCGTGATTTTTCAGGTGCTCAGACCGTGTGCCCATGGGAGGATTGGCGCGGGGCATGAAGGCAGCGTTTGGCCACTCTGCAGTACGGCCTCCCTGTCACAATCTGTCATGTTCCAAACTCCGGTCCTCCGCTGACATTTTTCCGCATTCCATTCCAGTTCATTCCACAGAGGGCGACTGGGGGCTCGGGCTGGATCTCTTCCCAGCATGCTCTCTGAGGGGCGGGCAGCTTAGCCTGCCCATCTGGATGGCATGGGATGCTGTCGGTGGAACATCAAAAAGCCAACCCCAAATGCTATAAAACGTCCCATTACATATCAGACGTTTTTCTCCGCCTTCCTGGTGCGCCAATTTATTTAGTTACTGACCTGTGAATTTCTTAAAAGTTGACACTATGGAAGGATGAGAGAGAAATTCAGCAACTACCGTCTAAAGATGCTCTTTTTCTAAAAAAAAATGTTTACAGTTTACAATGTTAGTGCCACCAACAGCATTGGGTTTTGTTACAGCATTTTTTGGGTTTGCATACCCCAGGAGGGTTGGGTAAAAGGGTCTTCTAAATGCTGGATCATGGCTCTCAGCACCCATAGAGATGGGTGATGACAGGCAGAAACTGGAGAGGAGAGAGAGGGCCCCCTTCAAGAACACTAGTCAACACCTGCAATCAATCCTGTTGCTAGTGTAGAAGATGAGGGCATGATGACCGGGCTAATTTATACACAACTACTACAACTGCTCCTAACATTATTGCCACCACAGCTACTCTGCTAGCATCTACATCTGCTACAACCTGAGGAAGAGCTAACGCAAATTCAAATAAATCAAACAGATCTTATTCCACAGAATATATATAACACAGAAATGATGCCTGATTTAATAATATTTTTCACAGCATGTAAAAAAAAATAATAATAAATGGAAATAATAATAATAATAATAGTGGAAAGCCGGAAAAAAATGTTATTTTATCAGCTCTCACACAACGCCAACCGCGGCCTGCCTTTTCAGATGAATATTTCATGTATTTCTAAAAAAGCGGAACTTGGCGCTTCAAGCCGCACCACTTCAGCCTGCAATGACAAGAGGTCTTTCGGGCTGCAACCGGCAAGAAGCCCGAGTGAGCGGCGGCGGTGGCGGCGGTACAGTAAATTAGCATTCCTAGCACGCCGCGTATTTAGCACTTTGCGATTGAGTTCACCGGAGGCTTCGCCCCGCTTGTCCCTGAGGTATTCGCGGGGAAACGACGCAGCGGCAGGTGGGCGGGGCCGCCTGTCAAAATGAGATAATAAAGCGCAGGGGCAGCAGCAGATGAATGCACACAAAAAGGCATCTATCCTGAAAACACACGATAAAGAAGATGCTGCGAGCTGACAGCGAGTGTAGGATATGCGCGCGACGCTCAGGCACAAGCTCTGCATTCTCAAACACACCTCACAGGAATTTATGAGTCGCCGCAGTAAAAAAAAAAAAAAGAGTAAAATAAAATGCCTCACGCTGCACCGAACCTTTCAATCGTAATGCGTCGCCTGCTGAACCGGCAGAGCTGTTCAGCCTGTGCGTTGTGTTATTAATTAATGTTTGGCATATTTTCAACTGCGCGTGGACAACTTGGAAGAGGAATATTGTGATGCGACCACTGTTGCAAATGCGCATGGGAAAGGTGGGGGTGTGGGGGTCGGGGGGTATGGAAGGTGTTAGGATTTGGGTCCCACTTGAGAAGACCGGTTTACGGACAAACTTTGAATGAAGAAGGCCTAGCACTGCACATTCCTTTTTACCTATTCGATGTGATTTTGAATGTTTATGAATATCCTCCAGCCTCAATGCGCGTGGATCACATTGACATGAGGTGCTGTCAGGGTAAGTTAGTTAGCGGAGTAAAATTAATAACCCAATCAGGATGTGTGGTGCAAGCACACTCAGTAGGGCTGCAAAGACTGATGTATGCCGGTGTAAACTTAAAGTAAAGTTAGCTTCTGCTGGCAGCTAGCTATACCTACCCCTCTGTCGATCTAGCAAGTCATAATCAATGATGAAGGTTAGTCAACTGGGAATCAAGATTTATCAAAATCAAGATTTATCAAAAGCACAAAATAACTTGTCTAAAACCCACCATATCCCAGCATACAGTTCCACTTCCCAAATGTAAGGCAAGGTAGCAATAGTGGATGTTATCAAATATTTTTAATTCAGCTGCCTTATGCTAGCTAGGTGTCTATCATCCTTGGCCCACATATTGTGTCATATGCTATGTGTAATCAAAATTACACATTGCCCACGTAACTTATGTTTTTACTGCCTGTTTGAGATGGAGCAACAAGCCGTGAATGCAAATCAGTTCCAGCAAACGACTCTTCAACGTCCTGAATTCAACAGCTAACCACAAACTAGGCGTGTGGGGGCTTGCCAGTAATAGTAATCAAAAGGTGTCAGTAGTGAGAAAGCTTAAAGTCTATGTTATCCTTTCCTTGAGTACACACTATTGCCTACTCACACACAATCACATTAATTAAGCTAGCAGAATGGAGTCTGACTTGCTCCCCCTTATGGTAGAATTTCGCATATGTCTGTCTAATGCAGCATCCCCATTGTAGCTAATCTGATGCCATGTCGCAAACTGCCCCCTCTCCTCTACCCCCTTCAGAGGTCACCTCAATGTGAACATTTTCTGACATCACTGAGTGGGCCGATGAGTCAGCGAACCCTAAGGGGAGGAGGTGGGAAGATTGAAATGTTGACTTTAGGACACCTATCCTTACTCATCCTCTAGCAAGAATGGCATGCAATGACAGAATTGTTCAAGAAGAAAAGTACTGTTATGTTTATGTGGTTGGTTGTTGGTCCCTGCAAGGATTTTAAGTAAGAAAAATTTTCAACTGAGCATTTAATAATGGGCAATCATTAGCCAGCAATTCAACACCTGGTTAATAACTATTGTTAACAAAGCTCTGATTGTTTTGTTATTTATTTATTTGTTATTGATAGCTGTTTCTTATGTTCGTAGGCAGTGAGATAAATAGCCAGCCAGGTAATCATGCGTTATAGCTAATTAGACAGCTATTTTAACGAGATAGCTAACACATCATGTAGTAGCTAGATAAATGACTTGTTAGCTTGCTACAATGGTACTACAAAACATCATGCTTGGATAATGAGTTAGTGTATATCATATGCTATAGATTTAAGTTATAATGGTCACATAAAATACTAATAACTCATATGCTACTGTGTGTATTCATGTAAAGGAGTGCCCATTTTGTTTTTGTTTTGGATTTATATGCATGTTTAACTCACTGACCACAGACTAGTGGTTTGAGCTGTTTCTGCCTTTAATGCAAAGATTTTTTGGATGCAACCTGAAACATCTGATCTTCCACTTGGGGCCCAATAACCAGGAAATTTAGCAAAAAAAAAAACAGGGTTTCTTAAACAAAACTCTGGCCACTAATCTCACATTAGATTGTACAGATGAAGCAGAAAAGGAAACTTGGAGTAATGATAATATGGCCAAGCCTGAGCATATTTACTTTAAACGTATAAATTCAGTACATAGTATGAAAGTATCACCTGGTGCCAGTAGCACCAAAGAAATGCCAAGGTTGAAATATTAACTTTACTCCAGAAGGCTTAGGATTTCACTTGGGTACACCTCATCTGGAACATCTTTTATAGACAACATGACATTTCAAGCCGTGAAGCCCAAAACTGCAAAGGACTCCCTACCTAGTTAACTGTGCACTTCTATCATTGCCATTGGCTATATAACTTTGGGAGATTAAAAGGATCAGCTAAAATATTTAGATGTCAGTTGCAAGAATATTCAATGTTACTGGTGAGAATTGCTGGCTGGCTACCTTAGCTAGCTAGCTAATAGCTTGAGTTGCAGCCCTTCAAGCAATCAGAAATCATAGCTTGTTAGCAAAAATGCAACTGTAATGTTAGCTGGACCCAAAAATATAATAATATTCTATTATCCCTTCTCAAAAGAGAAAAAAAAATATATATATAAAATTGGTCATGAAAGTATCATAAATATATGGTATTTTACTGACATAGATAATTATCTGCCTAAGTTAGGAAGCTATTATACTTCTGCCCCACAAGCTAGCTATACTGTCTGGTCAATGTGAACAAAGCATTTGTGTTTGTATTTGTTGTGAAAATCACACTACAACCACATGTTTATTTTCGCCTGTTTAGGTGTGGTTTTATGTGCATCTCATCATAAAGTTATCTGCTATGTGATTTGTTACTGGATGAAAAAATGGCAACTGAGTTTTACAATTCTATTTAAAAACACAGGTGACATCATAATAATGGCAATAGAGGAAGTAGGTGAGCTGTTAGCATGGCAGTTCTTGCAAGTATGGGTTGGAAAAGATGTGGAAAAGGTGCTAATGGTGGTTCTTTGTGACTGGTTAGCCCTCAATCCAGAAGCTTGAATCCTTGTAGCTGGCCTGCTCCACCTTGTCTCCTCCCACCAATGGGACTGAATCCATCTTTTGCTAAAGGGGGAGTATCACCTCCCACTTCTCATACACCCACAGTTCTCAACATCCTGTATCTACAGCTAACGTTCAGCAAGAACACTTTCATGCAAAACGTTCAAATAATGACTAACAGGTTACAGATGTAATATTTACACTTTACACGGCTAACGCTGAGGCTAATTTGCTCCTCTATCCATTATACAGCATTAAAAGCCTATTACTTACAACTTTAATATGTCCCTATGTGATATGACAGCTGCAGGCACAGGGATAAGTTTTTTGTGTACAAATTTATCTCCTGGGAAAGAATAAGCATTTTTGACTCGTAACTCAGCCAAACAAAATGAGCATGATGATGTGTAAACTCTATGAGTTGCTTATGCGGGGGGATTTAAACCGCTGTGATTATGCTGTTCTGTGGTTACACACAGAATGGCATCTAAGAACACAACATGCACTCAATGCATGGCTCAGTATTGATTATAGTGCAAATTTAATATGCAGCTGTTCCTGCTCAACAAGGCTTGTGTATTTTGGACAGAGACAGAGCTCCATGAGCTGTATCCTTATTAGACCTCCCAGAAATGGATGGAAAGAAAGACAAGAAAAACAACGGGTGAGGTCACGAAGAGATGGCCGCTCAGTGTGCTTTAGACAGAGGTGAATCACATGACGCGTATCTGTGCGCCGACTGGCATAAAATGAGTTGCATGGAACAGGATTGATGCCGAAACGCTCTGCGATGAGCTGCAAAGGAGTTGCAAATGCATTGCAGATAGATTGCGCTGGGTTATGCACGAAGCAATCTGGGGTGGATTTTGGTCACACGGTGACGCTGGTTGCATGTAAATTGTTTTGCACAGGCTCGGCAGACGCGTGCAGCACCACAGTGGCACAATACAGCTCCTCGATTAATGCATTCTGTAAGGGACTGTTAATGGTCCTGTAATTGCTTTCACTTCCTCTTCTGATACAAGATTTGTATTCTCTTAACCGGGGGAAGAGGAGGCTGGAAGGACAAAATGCATGTCTGTTTCTCACGACTCATTTTTTTTTAACCTTAATTAAGATTTAAGCCCATGGTAAATATCCTTAATGCTTCAGGAAGAGGGAGCGGGGTAGCGCAAACGGCAGATTGCGTTTCTACACCTCATTCGAGGCGGAACTCGTAATATTGCCTCCCTAAATCCGTCCGTTTTATCTCGCCCGCTGGTCGACGCGGGTTCCGTTTAAACGCGACGTTGGAATGCTGTCGGTTTTTCGGATGAGATCCGCGGCAGGCTATTTGTATTCTTCGGTGTGGGCTTATCTTATCTGCAGCCCCGTCAGTGTCATAAAGCGGGGCCTGAGACAGACACATGGGCCCGCGTGGAGCAGCGGTGCGACTGCACTCGGCAATGCATCACCACCCGACGCGTCCCCCTGCAGGTTCAGCCCCGAGCCCCTGGAGCTGAGGCCTGGGACCACGGAGCCGGTGTGGGACAGACACATTTACAGCAGGCTATCTACCAAAAACCTAGTCTCCCTGGTGGTTTGGCATTTCCAGCTTGGGCTCTCTGCTGCATCTTATTTTGACAAACTCGTCTTATATATTACTGTCACCTGCTTTAGCCTAATGGTAATATTGAGGCAATAATTCAATGTTTGAGGTAACGTGATGATTTTGGCAAAGTGTGGGCATGTTTCGTAGCTGCGGCGAGTTACAGAGATTGTGTCGTTCTATAAATGCATGTGCTATTTGTGCGGTAGTGAGGACTGATCTGTGGTTTGAAGCAATCTTACACCAGCTGTTTGGTGGCAGTGTGAAGATTTTCTTGTGTTGGTGGGAGGTTCTGTTTACTTTCAAACCTCAACAGCCCATCCAGGATCAGATCATCCAAGCCTAATCCTAAGGATAAGCATCCTGCGAAAAAGCCGCAGCCGATCTGGGGTCAGCGCTTTGGAGCGCTGTCTAAGCCCTCTCGGGAGTGGCCGCGGTGCGCCTCGCTGCAGAATCCTTTGTTTCCCAAAACAAAAGAGGGCTGGTTTTTCTCCTTGTCAGATTCCGGCAGCATCCTGGCAGCCACAAAAGGAGCTCAATCCATCCACAAGAGAGGAACGAGAACCTTCCTCACCGTCTCCATTAGGACCAGAGTGCAGCACCTATGTGACAGCAGACACACAGAAGGTTCTCCCCTGGTTTTGCTGTTAATCCCCAGCGTTTTTGCAGCCTTCCAAGTGCGCGCCTCCAATCAGCCAGAAAGGTGACACAGGTGCACGCGAGGGGGGGAAAAGGTGAATTTCTCATTCAGCTCAGCCAGAAGAGCAGCGGGATTTGGTCATTAGCTTAATTAGGGTCTAATTGAAAAACCGACCCGTGATAGCTCTCCGCTGTCTCTGACCCGCGAGCAGCAGAGCCTCGAGCTGCAGGCTTCTCCCTCAGTAAACCGGGGGGCTTAGCAAGCCCATGCAGCCCATCACAGTTGGCTGTCTGTCCGCCATTTCCGCCGCAGGACTTCATCCGCCGGCAAATAACCGGGGGTGAGGGGTTGGGGGTCGCAGTGGGGGGGGGGGGGGTGGGGGCGCTGAGGGATAAAAACTGATGAGCAGTGCAATTCGCGTTGCATAAGCGGGGACGTTAGCGATCGGGCGGCGTGAAGAATAATTCCATAATTTTCCAGGGCCGAGCGGAAATGCGCCGTTACTTAGCAGATTTAAAACGGCCCCGCGCCTATTCGTCAATTTCGTTATGTCATTTCCTCTGAGTGCCACAGCCACGCTCTCCCCCCATAACTCAAAGCTGCCCCATCCATCTTTCAGCAGAGTGCATTTCCTCAGCTTTGGGAATGGGGGGGTTGGTGCTAGGGGAAATGGGGGATGGGGGGCCAGACTGCCTCCATTTCTCTCTTATTGGCAGGTGGAAAACGGGCATCATGCGCATATTGACATGCCAAGGCAAAGAGCCTTGTGTACATGCTTTTGCATTGCAGTCAGAAAAAAGGTGCCATTACTCCTTAATGGCTTTGTAAGCATCTCTATACCATATTGCAGATGCTTTGCTATATAATAACATCAGGCCTTAGTGCATTAGTGTGTGCAAGGACTGTGTGCAAAAGCCCCAGAAAATTAGAATAAAAAAGGGTGTAATATGTTAAAAGAGGTAATATGTTAAAGCTTGTCATATAACAACATTTGTACATTTTGGCCTTTAAAAACAATGTAAACTCTTAATTTGTGTTTTATTAACAAGTAAGAATGTAAGAATATCAGTAGATAACTTTCTCCCCGTGTTGATGCCATAAGTGCTGGGGCACTGGAGCTTTTGATGAACTTCTAAAAAAAGCAATGTAAAAAAAAAAAAGCTCTGAACCCTCAGACTAATGCTGTGGTACTAACTGTGAAAAATAGAACTGTGCGAAACAGGTGTTAATGAGTCTCTGATCAATTGGAAGATCTGTAATTGGAGGATAATTCACATACTTTTGAAGTGTCCGCCAAGACTGCTCCAGAGTGGTTATTTGCAATCCTGTAATGGCAAAGAGTGCTTTGTGCAAAACTAGATCCACTCATAAATGAGCAGAAGACAGATAGACAGAATGGAAACTGAGCACCATTTTACAGCTGCATTTTTCTCTTGCTCATAAGGATTTTTTACTGAATGCTATCTTTTCTTGGTAAAGAGTCAAATTAATTTCTGTATATGTGTACAGTTCACCTTTTTGCATAGTCTGTGTAAAAATCGTCAAATCTTATTTTGAACATATTATTGTAGTTCATATAGAGCTTAATTTTGGTACCAAAATGAATGTCTCTTTCATAGACCCTGTTTCATAGACCTTTCTTCATAGACCATAATAGGAAATATTTGTTTCCGCAAAGGAAGTTGTGTGTGTTGAGAAAAGTAACACAAGGAAGCATTTTGTGAAAAGTTAAGGTGGCTAGACAGTACCAAAAAAGAGAAATTGTATAAATAGCATGATGACAAATGACAGCAAGACCAAAAACAAAACAGAGCCACAGAAAAAATAGCATGGTTGCCCCCTCCAAAAGAAACACTATTCTTAATCAAATTGACAATAAATTCCACTTCATTTCTTGAATTTAAATTGAAACAGATAATTTAATATAAAATTTGAATTTGAATGAAAGGAAAAGGAAGTTAATTAGATGAAATTTCAAAGCCTAATTCAGTTAATTTGTTACTGCAAATAATGTTTACTTTAGTATCTATTGACTTATTGTTCCAAGGACTCTGTCTAAAACATTTGAAACGTTTCATCAAAGTTTCAAAGTTCCGAATTGACCCCAACCCTGGCCTAAATGCTACCCCTATGAGATCACACCTTCACACCACCAAGTCTAGCAGTGTTCCAAAAAGATACGATTTCAGAGTAAGGAGACTCTGAATCTAATTCCAGCACTAAGATAAACAGGTTTACAGTTCAGCCACCTGTTTTTTTCCTGTTTGTGCCGTTCAAGGTAACAAGCTCTTTGTGAACGGGGGAGTCATACAAGGTTATAGGGGATTAGGTGTTCTTTTGGGTGAGCTGGAGAAAGGACATGGAACACCTTGTAAATTAAGAGTCGACCTGATATTTCACGGGCAGCCGGGGAAGCAACTCTGAGGCACTCGGAGGTAGGGGTTGTATTTATATTTCAGTTTGAGACTTTTACATTTTGTTTTGGTTTCAGACAGGATCATTACTGTAACGTGCACTGCGAAGGCAATTAGCCTCTGCGTGCTTCTGCCACTCCGCTAATCAAGGCACAGGCTACTGCCAAGGACTACCTTTCATTGTTAAACCTGTCTAACAGTCTTTCAGGCCTCACAGCCGTACATTGAGCCTGCCTTCAGTTTCAGCAGCCTTTGCCTCTTTATGTTCCCCAATTTACTAAAAGGCGTTGCCTGGGCACCTTGGATTCACATACACAGACAGACAGTACCTGCATGGATCCACCATAGATTTTTTTATCCCATTTATACAAGTGAAAGGCAAAAAACATGCTAGCTGTAGGTAGCTCCAGCTAACACGGGCTACTGTTTCATGTTTGCTGACCAACAGGATAAATAAGATATGGCAATAGGAGCGTGTAGGTTTTATCCATGGATTTTTAATAGGGACTAAGATGATTTTTGACATGGCATTTTTGGCTGGAAGTGGAGGTAGCATACAGTAACTATAGCAAGTTATGTCCAGTAGCTGACAGGTTTACTTGCCAGCGAGAGAACATTGTCCTGACATTCAGTTATTTCTATATAATTAGTTTGCGAACTGCTTCTGTAGATGTCTTATGTGTTTCAGCATAACATAGTAGACTGATTCAAGTTGGATGTAAATTAATATACATTAACATATATTAGATATAATCTACACTGTCACTGTCAGTGAATTGGGTACGTAAGCAGCAGTAATCAGCAATCTGAATTTTAAAGTTGCTTTAGAAGCATTTGAATCGGAACACGGAGCAGGATGAAAGTGCATTTTTGTGACTGTGGAACCTATTGACTGATGCTCAGTCAGTTACAGGAAAGTTAGCAAGCCTTAGTACATTTTAGAATGATAAAGATCTACTTACCTCACACTGAATGCACTTCATTTTCACATAACAAAAGTTATTGTTTAACAGTTTTGTTTTTGCTTTTTGATTAGCTATAATTTACTTAGATTCAATATTCACCTTGGCAGCCCGTCATGCATATTTATAAAAACTAATCTGAAGTAATACAAACAGCCATCACTCCATCTGTTGGCTGGCCTTTTCTTTCATTGCTGTTAGCTGAAATTGTCACATAAACCTAAACAGAATGGGTTTGTTCTTACTGCAGAGTTAATTTGGATGTGAAATTTCTCAACGTTTCCTCGAATTGATCATTAGACAGCTAATGATGTGCGATTTTTTTCTGTACGTGAGTAATGCTTGCTTTCTGGCTGGCAAGCTAGCCCTGTCTTTTTAGGGCTTCTGTTCCAAGGGTGAAGTCTTTGATATTGATGCGATCAGATATAAACCCAGTCATGGAAAACTCAGTCTATCAGCTAACAGTCCAAATCACAAGTCATGCCCAGAAGTTTTGGGCATGACTTGTTAAATGTTAAATTTATCCTCTGGATAAAGCTACATCACTACAGTCTTAATGAAAAGCAATTTAGTTTACACAACTGCAAGGTATAAGCCACTTTGTATTTTGTGTGATGTAGCCCTTTGGAATATGTGCAGGTGGCCAGCTAGTAGGTTATATCAAGATGCCCAAAACTGTTTTCCTTTTGTTTTATCACAGTAGAAGCCCATTAAAGTAATAGCTGCAAAGAAGAGGCAGACAGCACCAAGAATAGCTAGCTAGCAGCAGCTTATTCAAAGAATGTCCAGGTTCAGTCAGTTAATCTCTTGTCTAGCTATCCCACCAGGACAAAGCAAGGCTCAGGTACTGAAATGAGGAATTAAACCACTAGAAATCAAGAACTGCTTGTATGACAGTAACGTTCCAGTGGAAATTTTATACATGTCTCTAGTGGCTACTGCATAAGAGATGTTCTTCAAGTCAAGCAAAGCACTCTGTGTCATATCATACTAAACATGATGGTAAAAGGCATCCTCAGTCATAATTTCAACAGTGGTATTTCATATAATTGTGCATTCGTTCATAATGACTGTCAAGTGTTCCTCCTTAAGGTATTGATAGCAAAGCTGACAATACTTTAAAAAAGGAATAAGATAAAGTCATTTTGACATTGGCTACCACTGCTTGTCATAGAAAACTTAGCAACAGTCAGGCGTAGCAACGGTAACCATGTGGGGCGGAGCCCAGTGGAAAGGTCAATAAGGATGCAATTTGTGCATCCAGATGGTAGAGCATTACAACAGCACAATCCAAGGAGACAAATGTAAAGTGTGGATCAGTTTTAAAGACAGTACAGACAGAGCGACTAGACAAACAGATGTTCAGCCCAGAAAATCTACCTGGCCAGTCATGCAAGTTGGTCATAAAAGGGACATAGTCTAGAGCCATCCCTTATTCTGTAGAATATTAAACAGGTGTCAGTGATGACACTCTAAGAGCTGAGCCAATCAGAGAACAGGGGGTGTGGCTTTTGGAAAATTCAAGCTTCCTTGTGACTGGAACACTGTTAAGAGAAGCAATGCTGAAAGAGTACTCAGAATCAGGAGGCAACTGCAAACTGTTCAAAATAATCAGTGGAAGCAACTATACAGTAAATGGTTAGACCAGTACTATGGATAAAGAAACCTGTACCTGAGCTTAACTTTAAGTTGGGTGTTGCACAGCAATCTCCTTCACTGCCATGAAGTTCCTGAGTGTTTACTTTGATCATTTTGTGCAGTCTCTGAGCAGATTCAGAAATGAACGTGTCTGTACTGTCTGCTCAGGTGTGTCTTGTACTGTAAAGAACCATAATTAGTCCTGGAGCTTCTCAAGTCCTTGCTCATCAGAGGCCATTGAGTTGGTGTGTAGAGACCTTTCTCAAAAGAAACACCACGCTCAGTCATCACTCACAGATCCTTGATTTCAAGATGAGAACCTGAAAACAATTGTAAATACAAGACAAATGCTGTCATCTTCCAACAAAGATTTCATGGGTCTTTTATAAGAAGCATGTGCGTATGTTCAGAAAATACAACACAGATAAATGCTTTTTTGATAAAGAACTGTTTTGTTTTGTTTTTGCACCTCGCACTATGAAAGCAATGTCAAAGTTTGGCATAACGGGATCGTTTTTTCTCGTATTTGAAAGCGGATAAGCTGTCAGATGTATCAGTTTGCCACAGCCACCAGCATAAAATGTTTCTCGAAAGGATCACAAGTTGGTGATGCCCCTCCCTCCAGATGTCAGACAATCTCTTTCATATGTGCTTAACCCAAGTTAATTTGGCTGTGTGTGATTTAAGCGCCCATAGAAGCTGGAAGCTGATTCCAAGGAGAAAGGAAGCTGTATGAAGCTGATTGATGGTACCTCTCAGAAGTGCACAATGTGTCGATTCCGAGGTCAAAAAGAATATCTTACTTATCCCTCTGACTTTGCCATTGTTTCACTCTCAGGTGGTTGGCCTTTATCCTTTGCCTGTGATAGAAACTAACCAATTTCACAGCGCGGCCTGTAATTGATTGAGCGGGGCAGTAGTGAAACCGTTCCTGTTTTAATTGAAAAGCCCATGGATTTAACCTGTTCGTGTTTATGCTCAGGCTGAAATTCAATTAGCGTTGGTAAAATAAGACAACAGAATTATATTTTCTGCCTCTTTAGGATCGAAATAGTATTTTCAACAATGAGGTGGTTATCTGCCGGAATCCCCCTGGTCACTGCATTGTGTGATGTCAGGTTTAAAGTATGTGACCTTATTCTCAAATTATCTCATTTTTCCACATGGCGCACATGGTCATATTTATTTCTGTAGTGTAGGATTGCTTTTGTGCCCGCTGAATTTACGTTCTCCTTGTCTCGTTTTCCACATTTTATTTTTGAGGCATGTTTTCTAAATAATCTGTTTATTTTTTCAGTTGTCCGGCCATTACAGCTATTGGAAGCATGCAATAGACTTCTGCAAAAAATCTGCATTATGTCCAAGGAAATCATATTTATGCAGGTCCTGGAAAATGTGCATTCAATGGCCTTTCTCTGGACAAAATGTTCGAGGTCCGTTTTTATTTTTATTTTTTTCAGTGTGTGTGTGTATGAGTGTGTGCATGTGTGTTGGGGGTGGTGGTGGTGGTGGTGGTGGCGGTGGTGGGGGGGGGGTCATATCGTTAAAACGGAATAGTGATTCATCATTTAATTATGATTTGACAAATGCGTGCGCCTTCCCCGTTTTTAACATCCTCCTCCTTTTCAATTCTCTGCTCTGCCAAACTGTCACGCACTCCCCCCCTGGGATTAATTCGAGCTGTCTGTCTTTGTGAGCCTGCCGGCACTCCCGGGGCGGCGGGTGCACGACACTGTCAATGAACAGAGAGCCTGACACTTCCAGGAGCAGCACGCTCCCACTCCCCTTGTTATTGTTTTCGCGTTAACCCTTTCCTCCCCCCGGCACCTGTCCACCCAGCTCGCCTGTCTGTGCCTCTGCCCCCCAGCCACCCCCAAGCGCGGCACATTTTTTTTTAACTTCGCGACCTGGGTGAGGGAACACAGACGGAGAAAAATGTAATGAGGAGAAAAAAAGGAAAAAAACGTTATTGAAACTGATGATCCATTGAATTATACTGCTGGAAATAATTATAAAAAGCAGACTCAGTGGTATGAGAAAAAATGTTTTTATATGATCATATGGAAGCCTTAGCCTTGCGCTTTATGCTATTCGTATTGTTGAAATCCCACCCTGTTTCACAAATGTCATTCAATGGCAAAAGGTTTTAACTGTTCATCAGTAATTTCCTCACTCCCTTGCTAACAAAGAGCCATAACAGACAGCAACCCAAATGACAGCAATTAAAAAGAGAAACAGTTATTTAATTCAAGCACGCAGGACGTACACTGTGAGCTGTAGCATATAGCCCTTCATGATAAGCGTCAGCGCGAGGGAAAGGGCCTGGTCATATGTCCAGGAGCGATAAAAACTGAGGACAAAAACAAATGTGCGGCAGGGCCTCACTGCCAGCATGTGCGTGACCTGCTGTCGTTGGCATAGAAACTAATCCACGTCCACGTTTCAGCACCTGACTCGGTTTTCCACAACGAAAGGGTGATGTAGAGCAGCCCCCCCCTCCACCCCCACCCCCTCCACCCCCCACCCTATTATGTGGCCTGTTTCTGAAGAAGGAGACGTACAGTGGAGGCTAGTGACACCAATGGGCCCCTGCACACAGCTGGGCTTCACCAGGTCTTGGTTCTTCACAATTCTGAAGCCCTGTTCATGTGTCCTTCAGTCCCGGGCATCTGTATAGACGATAAACAAAGCTCTCTTTGCATACTGTATCTAATACGCGCAGGACACCAATGGAGAACGGATTATTGACCACACAAAGCCCTCGAAAGGGTTGTGGGGAAACACTGGTTTGGGTCAACAGTACCACCGCTGTGGTCTGTTTACTTTCTCAGAAGGTGCAGTTTACCTGCTCCGTTCGGTCAAGAGCCGAAGGCAAAACAGAATTACTCATTAAGCTTAGTTCTGCAGGTGGTGTCTTCAATTCACACAGACTCTGTGGTTCACAATGGCTAATATAAAAGCCACTTTGGTACAATGGAGGGAGAAACCTAGTGGGTATTAGCACACTGGTTTGTTCTGCATACTGTAAAAACCTACAAGACAGTAAATAATGCAATTATCTACAAAGAGGAAGAAAGAGAATAAAATAAAGAGAAGTAAGTGGGGAGGATTTCAGTATAAATGACCAATGAACGTCACCAAACAGAAAAAAATAATACATTTTTATGATGTTTTTGAGGTAAGAATCGGAGACTGTAAATGCACTATTGTTTAAATACCCCTGAAAAGACTGGGAAGAAATTTTAATGGGTTCATTTCCCCCCAAATCAATGATGCTGATGTAAAAACAAAATGACATTACCTATACCATCCAGCACTTGCAGTGCAAGTGTATATGGAAATGGCAGTTATCCTCAGTGGAGGTGCAATGCTTCATGAAATATCTTGAACAACAACTAATTCATGCCACAGTGCTTGTTCACACCTGCCAATTAAACAGCCGACGTATACTTTAAACGTAAAGGGCTGCTTTAGAATGATAGGCTTTGAAGGTGTTTATTTGCTCCCAGACGACGGCTGCGGACGTCACCGTGGGTTTTTTTTTTTCCTTTCCTCTCCTCTCCTCTGTGACATTACCCAGTGAGGTGGAAGGAAGGCAGCTTGGTCACTCCCTCCTTTTTTCCTTGCTCTCACACTAATACAATGCACTCTTAAGGCTATAGAGAGTGCCGCATAAGAGCAAGGCTCTTTTTTTTTTTTTTTTTTTTTTCAGCAGCTGTCCTTCGGAGGGCCACTTACCTATCAAAAGAGCACTCTCGCGGCCGAGCCTCCTGATGCCAGACCATCGGCAATAATTAGAAATTCAGGGACCGGGCCTATTCAATTAGCGGAGGTGCAATGCCCCTTGTTCTGCCCCACAGCTCTGAGCAGGCCACTACTGTATGTGCATGCTGCTATTATGGAGTCTGAACAAGATGGATTATGGGTCCTAATAATATAACGTGCAAAGTGGGGGGTTGGGGGTGGGGTGGGGGTTGAGGACTAAAGAGGAACGCAGTAACATAATCTCTTATTCTGTTATTTATTTCAGTGATGTTACGATTTGACGGCTTTAAAATTGGAAATGTATGATGGCACGTTTGTGTGATCTGGTCTTGTGATTCAGTAACTCTAGATAATAAAGAACATGGCGTTTGAAAACTCGCAGCCTAACACGCGGCGGAAAATACAGGCCGATCCAAATTTGCTGCCCCCACAAGAAGCAGTCGAAGGACGGCCATCTCCATGGCACTGGGAGGAATGTTCTCTAGTGATGCGTGTGACACATATCTGCTGTGTCAAATGATTCTATTATTCACACTTGACGACAGGAAATTAGGGATTTCATGTATGAAGTATTTGCAGGCAGGCTCTGTCAGGTTGCAGGAATGAGCTCTTAATGAAGCACCTTGGATGTCTCGCAGTTTGGGTCGTAATGAAGACATTCCACGACTTGCGCAACACAAGAGCCGACTCCACCTAGTGTTGACGGAAGATTCCCTCCTCTGGGCATTGCACAGGTTTAATAAGTGACAATTAACACATGTCAATGAAAAACTCAACATGACATGACTGACATTTAATATTTTATGTATATGTTATGGAACACATTATGCAATATCTAATTTTACAATATATTGTTTTCAAACACATAATGTCATATATAAACTGGAAATATCGTATATACATATCTTTTAACATTTATATTTTAATGACATTTATTCATATGTTATACATGATCATTGAGACCACTCTGCATGTAGGATAAAATTAGACACTGGAAAGGCTATTCTGTGTAATTACATTACAATAACATTGCAATAGCAGTTACCACCAGTAGACAAGGGTAATTAATGAAGAATGTATACTAATAATAAAAAACCTCTTAAATGAGGTTTTATTGTTGTATGCTCTAGTTATATAAAACACCAATATTCTTTACCACCGACAATTTGGTGTGTTTATATTGACTTAAAAAATAATATCTGAAGCGCAACAAAAGCAATCTGAATATGTTTTACGAGCATTCAAAAATACTGTCCCCAGTGTTGCGTAAATGTTAATCGCAAGCCCCGGTTACCATAACAGAATAATTTTAAAAATCCCTCCAAAACTCTACGGGCAATAAAAAAGCAACACCCCGGAAAAATGGATGAGTAAAAATGGGTCTTCTTCACAGATGAGAAACCCTTTGTGTGTCTTCAAGATGCATACCTGCGTGTAATGTAGCTAAAACTGGCTGGTGCTGGGCAATTCATTTCTACCCCCGTGGTTTATAATACCAACAGTATACCCCGGTCTTTAATACGCACACTGTAATGGCAAGGCTGAAATCTCACCTTCTCGAAATGTATTTTCAATATTCAGCCTCTATTCGCGGCATGGCAGATCCTCCACAGTGTGTTTGGTTGCCTGTGACAGTAATTGAGGGAATCTGGCTGGAACAGTGTCAGGGTGGGGGAGGGGCAGGCGGGCGGGTGAGGGGGGGGGGGTGTGGGGGGGAGGGAAAGCCGTTCATCTGAAATCCACGGCAGTGGAACGCCACATTACGGGCTAATGTGTAATTAGATAGATAGGGAAGAAGGTCAGTCCGTTCGGATTTCCATCTAGAGTTTGCCATCTAGTGGCGGACTGGTGCCAGTGACGTTGGGAGTCCACTTAAGCTTCCTTCAGTCAGAAGGCGTGTTGTAATTTTGTTAGGCACGAAAAACCCTATTTTTTTAAGAATATTTTTTATTTAAACATACAGTAAATAAAGTAACTTCTGCAACTCTACTGACTTGTACTCTGCAGCTGTTATGAATCCTGAAATGGATCGTGTTTGGCATTACAATACTGTAACAATCCTCAGATAACGTGAGTTCATTGTAAATTATTTATTTTGAGTTTACTGTGAATGATTCTCTGTGAGTGGACAGGCAGGAGCCTCACCTGCAGGAGAATGATTACTTGTCTTGCTTAACTTCCCATGATTCATTTCGGTCTTAGTAAGCACAGAAGAGTCTCAGGGACAGGGGAGTCCACAGAGGGTCTCAGGGAATGTCACAGCGTGTGGACTATGGAGAGCGCGCGCGTGTGTGTGTGTGTGTGTGTGTGGCTCGGGGTCAGCGCCAGCAGGCGGGGGGGGGGGTGCGTGTCCCCATGCTGCAGTGGCGTGGCGTGCCGCCTGGACCATGGCGATGGCACGGAGTGACAAATGAGAGGTGAGCAAGAGGTGAGCAAGAGTGGAGAGGAGGGCACCGGCACTAAACAGCAGGGGAAATGGCAGACAGAGCCTCCCCCAAACACACACAGATACACACACACACACACACACACACACACACACACACATCCACACACACACGGCAGAAGCCTACAGTCTCGTATCTACCAGCTGCCCGTGAGATACAGAACGTGTCTCCCTGGGCCCTGCCCTTGGGCTGCGGTTATTTCCTCATATGTGTATTTACACTACGACGCACAGGGACACACAGACCCCCCCCCTCCCACGCCTGCAGCCAGTGGCGCTCTCACAGGGCTGGCCCGGTGTGACCTGATTTAGCATGTGCTTAAGAGTCATCGCTGACCCACACCTACACACACATCTACAGCACTTCCCCTCGGCACATCGCGTGGCAGGACTCTGTGACCGTCACCGGGAGGAAGTCTGCTAAATAATACCCTTTGCGTAATTATATATGTATGGCGGTGTGAGAGCCTCCCAACGTACAGCCGTAGGACTATCACGTGTCTGTGTGACACGTACGTGCTGCAGGAATACAGAAAGGCCTCATTCTCTGGTCGTACTGTGCTCCAGGTCCACGTTCACCACAAACCATATTTATCTTTTTTAAAGAAATGTATGTGTTCTCATTGCAAGGAACATTTGAAATCCATTTATTTGGAATGACTTGTAGTGAAAACATGCCCAGATCTGCTTATTTCTAATTGAGCAGATGATATGGGTAAGTTATGAACCCAAAAAAAGCAAAGATGGGGTTTTGACCAAAGAGGCCAGAGAAAAGTTCATTTATCTAGCAGCTTCTGTCTGAAAGCATGCTTGCAGTGGGATTAAGTTGGGTTGGCTAGGTGTTGAGTGACTGCATATCAGTTACCTGTGAATGTCCTACTGTAAGCCGACACCATACAGAGCGCCATAATGCTCCACTGGAGTCCTCCTAATGCTACATTTTAGTGCAGGGATGGGTGCATGTGCATGTGTGTGTCTGTGCATGCATCTGTGTGGATGTGTGTAGGTGTATGTGTGCGTGTATGTGAGTGGGTGTGTGTGTGTGTGTGTGTGTGTGTGTGTGTGTGTGTGTGTGTGGGTGTGTATGCATGCATGTGCATGTGCATGTGTGTATTTTTGTGTGTATGTATGTGTGTGCATGTGTGCTTGTGTGTGTGTGGGCATGCGTGTGTGTGTGTGCGCGCGTGCATGTGTGTGTGTGTGTGAGCACTCACTTTTGGGATCAAATGCCTGCGTGGCTTCTCCTGTTCCGCCTCCCGGATGACCGGCCGTCTCCGGTGGCCCTGGGGGACAGGGACAGATGTTATCTGTCTGTGATGAGCAGCTCACCCTCCACACAGCCACCTTCTCCTCAGAGGACATTGCTGAATGCATTGTTGCAGGGTTTACCGTGCAGCATCTACCACCAGCACTCATTAGAGGACACCGCAGACTGTATTCCCACAAACATCCCTAAATGCATTGCTAGCAGCTGATTAGAGGACATGCGCCAAGGTACTGTCACCAAGTTTAGAATATGCACCTCTAGCAGATATCAGATCAAACGAGCTGTCAAATGAAACTGAAAAAAGATATAAAAACATGGAGACTTTGACTAGACTAAAGCAACATTCCTTATTTGTTGCAGGTATAAAATAATTAGCAATATATTTCAGTGTATCAAGCCACGTATACAATGTTTTACTGTGTGTCATTTTGATTGTATGCTAACATGTGATGTGCAACCAACTTGTGTGGCTGTTTCTGACTCCAGACCCACGGTGTTGCAATAACTCAGTGGTGTTCTTTTGCCACCTAGTGGTAGTAAGCTGCAACATCACTTCAAATGCTGAAGCTCAGCACAGTCGTTCCAGTACAGACAGTAAATTAATTACAATCATACAATAATTACATTAGTGCAAAAATATAAAAAAATATAAAAGTAGAGCAGGAAAAAGAGTGCCTAACAATTATCAGTAAGACGATTAAGGACACCGCACTAACGTGAACACAAGTATGATCCAAAAACACAACCTTAACGTGAATAATAGTTCAATAGGACACAAAATTCCAGGACAACTGCAATGAATTCAAGGGTATTTATCAGTGAAAAGGCACAGCATTAAATGAATGGGAAGCAGGTCTCCAGGGAAGCAAGCACATCAGTGCAGCTGTATGGTGACACTGATAGGCTCCCCATTTGGACCTCCCGGAGCAGAGGGAACCAGTCCCATTCATAGGATGAAGATGGTAGAACCTGGGATCCAGCCGGAGAGAGGGTCAAAGCCAGGACAAAGCCAGCCTGGAATACATTGCAATACATCATTGTTATTTAGCAGACACTCTTACCCAGAGTGACTTACATACACACACGTTACAATTTTTTTTTTCTGTTTATACAGCTGGATATTTACTGAGGCAGCTGGTTAAGTGCTTCGGCCAAGGGTAGAACAGCAGTGCCCCAGTGGGGAATCGAACCACCAACCTTTCGATGACGAGGAGCTCTGCTACATACCACTACGCCACGCAGCTGCTCCGGAACACTGCTCAGGACAGAGGCCTGCGAATAAGAGGAAAGCAAGAGGCGGAGAGAGTGGAGGAGGTGGGGTATGCAAACAGCTGATGCAACAGGAAGGAGGTTAGCGGACGATTTATATACCTCATTTGCTTTTTGGACTGGTTTGGAGAGGGTAGGCATTGATACAGGAATTTCCTGTCCTCCCAAACTTCTATTTTTTTTTACATGGTGCCAAACAATGATTCATAAGAACTTGCATGGTATTACTCATGGTGACTAAAAACCTGAGCTACACAATACCAAATGCAAATAGAATGCACACTGCATATTGACGTACAATTATTTTTTTAAAGAGATAATTGTGATTTCATTTGTTTTTCATACATACACATGTGCACGCACACACACACACACACACACACACACACACACACACACACACACACACACACACACACACACACACACACACACATTTTCCTAGTTTAAAAAGGAAGCTGATGTTTCTTTTTGTTATTTCTATGATGAAAACACCAAACGATATGATGTAACAACAAATAATGGCAAAGCACAGAAATGATATAGACTAAACAGGAATTGAGTGAAGCGCCATTTACTAAAGTTATACTTATTTACTTACTGATGTTCTCACTGATGAATTCCACATCAGAACTGCAGACTTGCCTCATTCCAGACAGATTATGGCAGGATGTCATTGTTCATGGCCACTTTTGCATTCAGGTATCTGTAGACTCAACAAGGCCTCTACTGTAAACTTAAACAAGGCCTCCAATAATATGATAATTATATCTACGCCTTCATATCTTCATATGAAAGTATATGCAACCAAAAAAAAAAAACACAAAAGGCGACAGATCCCATTATAAATTCTCCTTTAGTTATTATTCTAAACCTTCCATACCTATCTAATGACATTATTAAAACAGAGATGCAATATCCATATCAAAACAAATTTACAAAGGGTGTTATCTCCACCATGCTAAACTAATCCTAGTTGTTTTTGGGGGGCATATCATAAAATCCATAAGAGACTCCCTGTACTGAGTGTTAAGAAACACTGAAAACCACACTTTATCAAAATAACTTTAAAAAGGCACATAGATTCAGTATGTGTCCATTTTTTGTGTGCTAATATTCCAGTGACTGGGTGGAAAATTAGGCCATACAGAAAAGAATGGAGCAGAAAGAAGAGAAAGATGCAGGTTATGCGAGGAGGCCTCACAGATCTCACAGGATAGTATCCGATCATAAATTACATCACATACTTTATCCAGCCGGTTCAGGGTGGCAACATATACACGATTCTCAAGTTATGTCAACGGCTTTATGACATCACACATATAACTCCCACACAATCACACAGGAGTGTTTCCTCTGAGTAGCATGTTGTTGGGGAGATTACATTACTCTCTGCAATTGATATACCATAAAATCTTTCTATAGTTATGGTTACAAGTATTTTTCTCTTCCTTTGCATGAGAACAAGTCATTTGAAGCAATCTTTCCCTCTCTCTCTTTTCCCTTGCTTTCATTGTCTGTTATATTAATCACTTTTAGTCATACTGAACCTATCTTTGAAGGTAGAACGTTTTCAAAAGTCAAGCTTTAAATAGCTTTTTTTAAAATCCAGGAAGATCTTTTTCTGAAGCTGGAGCTCACAAATTCATATATTCCGTTTCTGTCCTGTTCCGGTCTCTCTATCTGTCTCTTCATCAGTTCTACCTGTTTCCACATTGCGTAGATAAAACAAACACAGGACACAACACAAATGAGGGACAATATTAAAAATGCTGACTGAGGAAACCTGCAGGTCGGCTGTTTTTAAAACACATCCGAAAATAGCACTGAGCGTCAGGCCTTTGCCTTTGTGTCCAGTAGCAGCGTTCAGGAGCTGGGCCTGTTCTTTGACAGTTTCAGCTCTCTCATGTGCATCTGCTCCTCAAAGGGAGCTTGGAGACAAAGCTAGATTTCACTTCAGATACCCTTTCAGCCACATGCTCCTCAAGCATGTGTGATCAATGAATCAAACAACCGACCTGTCAATCAGTCGATCGATAAACCGATCAGTGTGATTTTCCTTAACACACCGTCCACAACAATACAAATCCCCGATTTTACTTCTCAGTGTGCAGTCAAGCAATGCAAAACACCAACAGAAATAGCCTGAGATGAAACAGGGAAAAAAAAGAGCCACGTTATCTACAAAGGACAGTGCCCTTTACACACTCAGTCCTCGCTGGCAAATGAATGACCTTACGCTCGAGTTAACGTCCTCCTCACAGAATGACTCACTGCAGTGGCATACGCTCAGTGTAGAATCACCCACAGAAACCTGCCGGAGAGCTGATCTGGACAGCGAGGCTAGAGTTTCACTAAAATGCTAAATATGTTTGAGGGGATGGGAGACTCTGGGTAAACACAAGTTTGCAGATATGCCAAAAATGCTCTTTGAATGTCCCGTGGAAGGTCACTGTTAACTGATACCACATGTTGTGCTGTGGGTAAAAGCCTTGGTTTGCCTTAGCAGCATGACACCTCTCAGCCTCCAATGACACCAGGCCAAATGTTTCACATTTCACACATTTCACAAGCACGTATTACGGATAAGACATACAAATTCAAAATGAATGCAGTATGTGCAGGGATATACGATAGGACCTATGGTAAAATGCACTTCATGGCTATGCTCCCACTCATCGATAGCTCTCCTTCCTGTTGTCAGCTAATATGCGTATGAAATTGGACCCTGAAATTAATTTTCATATCTTCTGGAACAGGTAAATCAGTCTTTGAAAGATGAACCCCTGGGAAAACATGTCTTCAGTCATTCCAAGCCAGCAGACCTTACAAGAGAGGTTTACAAACTCTTGGAGCATCTGGCTGAATACTTCCCCAAAGATCGATTTCATGATAGAACAGCCACAATGTGCT
Source organism: Megalops atlanticus (assembly GCA_019176425.1). Taxonomy (NCBI): domain Eukaryota; kingdom Metazoa; phylum Chordata; class Actinopteri; order Elopiformes; family Megalopidae; genus Megalops; species Megalops atlanticus. The sequence goes on along the minus strand of CM032894.1, from coordinate 7,848,957 downwards.
GTTTAGGAGGCAAACCATTTATAAGTAAGGCTGAGCTGATATTGTTTCTCAGTAAGCCTCCAACCTCATATCTGGTACCATTCTCTGAATAGCTGTCCAGCACTGGCTCAAAACAACACCCCCACCCCCCCAAAGGTTAAACCGCACGTTCCGGTGACTCACCCTACCAGAACTCAAACACACAGCCACCACGGAACACCAAAAACCCTGCTTCCCCGGCCGGAAGAGGAACACTTGACAAATATTCAAATCCAGTTTCACTGACGAGGAGATTAAGTTATCACATCCCCTCGAGGGAAACTCTGCCCAAGGTGAGAACAGAGGCCTTGAGAACAGAGACAAGCATTTAAAAGTTCTGCTCCCGTAAATAAAGGACCTGTGAATCTCAGGATCTGTGGAATAGTGTAATAATACGATGAGCTGAATTGTCTGGTGCTCCATGCAGTATGACATGGTGTAACAGAAATCTGTGTGGATAATCTCATACTATAGTATGAGCATCAACTGTCATCAACTGAGGTGTGATTTAAATAACAGAGAATTTCTCCTTTTTTTTTCAGCCCAGGCCAGAGCCACTCTACAGCACATGTGGAACTCTTACAGCCCTGTTGCAGGTTCACTTCTGCTTATGAACACATAATTTATTAGTTTCCAATCCTCATCTGTCCTCATCTGTCCTCTGTCTTTCTCTGCTTATCAGCTCTTAGCAGAACTTGTGTTACACTTCCTTGTCTGAGGCGAAGATCTTCTCAATAAAAGCTTGATAAGGGATGGGAAGCCAGCACCCTTCTCCTTTCAGTTTGAATAGTTGTTCTTTCTTTGCTGACATGTAGATCATTGCTTCTATGAAATGTCAAAGAAAAACAGATGTTTCTACACAAAGGATTCTAAATGGCAAAGAAAAACTGAACATACTTTATTGCTCACAAATAATGACACAAATAATCTTTAAATTAAAACAGCACCAAAACCATTAAAATCATTTAAAAGTACAGATCTTTGGGCTCTTGAGTGGTTCAAAGGCTGACAGGCTTTGAGTCCTAGAGTCCGGGTTTGAGTCCAGCTGCATCATCTACCCACAGTGACCAGGAGCCCAAACTGGCTATGTTCTACAGGGGTAGGGGTGGGTATGTCAGCCAGGACCTCCAATTTGCTCCACTCTCGCAAACTGCGCCTCATTCAAGCACCCAGGCAACATCAGGGTGGTGCGCTTTTCATCCCAACAATGTATGCTTCCTGATGCATTGTGGGACTCGTAGTGCGAAAATAGTCGTGCTGGCTTGCATGTGTATTAAAGGGTTGCATTTGCGTCACCTTGTGCTCCTGCACAAGGTTGTCACAGTGAGAAAAGTATAAGCTAGGCATGCCTAATATACAATTAGGTCACAAAAGTGGGTCAAAAAGGGAAACAGTGAAAAAAATATATATGCATGTATTATCATGTAAATTATGATATAAATGATAAATCTTATGAATTATTGTATAAACAAATATTTCAATTATAATATTATTACATCATTATTACATTATTGTTAAATTATAATAATATAATAACATTACATTATTTTATACACATCTTCAGTTAAGTAACTGTAGGGCATTAAGCTTTGATGAGAACATACAGACAGGGCCATTGTGCCATAAATATTATTGATTCCATCCTGTTCCTGACTGCTAAACGAATTTCCTCTTTGTTGCTATCATTTAATATCCTCTGCTCCGTGTCTTGCATAATGGGCTCTCTTAGCTGCGGCACTCACATCGTGTTCCTGTGTAGCAGCGGAAGGAGGCAGGCTGCCCACGCATTGGTAATGTGGTCAGTGCATTTCACTTGGAGAGCTGGTCAAATAGGAAAATATTTGAGAGGAGAGTCAGCTCTTCGCAGGAAATTGCCCAACTCCTTCCTGCACCTCATCTGTTGTCGTGAAAACCCTGATTACAGTTAGGGCACTCATGGATTTACAAGGAATTCATTCAAAAAAAAAAAAAAATCATGCTGGGCAAAAAACAGGCTCGTTGAAATCTGCAGGCATTCTCTTTCTCTCAATTTTTCTATCCATCTATCTTTCTCCCAATATAATATTTATCCTTGGTAGCTTTTTTTGTTTTTCAGCCCTCACTTCAATAAAGCTGATGATAACATTAAAGTGAATACAGACATACCATAAGTGGATTAAAATATGAAATACTTTTTAACTGTCGGAAAAGTAACATTTCATATTGGAATTATCCTTTAAGGGATGCATATGTATAGCTGTGAGTTTGATTGTAGGAGGTGTCATTAACTTCAACCAGCTCAAGGTTTATTTGACTTAAATGTGTGCACTTTGTGGATCTGAAATACAAACTGCTTCAGACTGAGAAATGAGGAAATGATGATGATAATAATGACGAGAAGGAGGAGGAAGAGGAGGAAGATGATGATGACAACGATGATGGTGATGTAGAGGACAATGATGAGGGTCATAATAAAAGTGTTATGATGTGCCGATTAATCAGCTGCAGTAAGTATAAATATTACTGTGATATTTCACTATCCTGAAAATCAATTATTTGCCATGAGACAATCCAGGTATTTGTGAATCAAGCATACAAGGGTTCTGGGAATGAATGAAAGCCGTCTTGGTTAGGGGTCAAAGTGAAATTTGGTGGCAGCGATGCAAGTGTTCCCAACCCCATATGACTGGCCTTTGTCCTTGATGCTGCTGAATAAGAGAGAACTGCAGCATTTTGCTTTCACTACAAACAAGAGGTTCCTCTGTGTGCTTGTGTGGTGAATGTTCTGGCATAAAATGGCTGCCTTGCATCATCCAGGCCGGTGAGCACTTTGTGATCCCTGGAAGGCACTACATAAATTAAATCCATTACTATTACAACAACACAAAAGGTGTCCCACCTTCCACAGAGGTTAAAACTCCCTGGGTCTCCTCCATCATGTATGAAATCTGCTCCAAACCATGGTGATTACATGTGAACGCCGATGCTTCATAATGTCGCTGCAGACTTTGCCCTTTGAGTCCTGCAGGGTGGTCAGCATCCATAAGGACGCTGCTGGGAAAGAGGTGGGAGGCCATGTTGGATGAGCCATTGCAGGGAAAGGTCTCCCAGGAGGGCCTGTGGCTGGAGGGAGAGGCAAAAGCCTGGGAAGGAACCCACAGAATGTGCACTGCTCTTTTCTCTTACTCTGAATACTGCGAGTCTGCACCGTGAAGGAAAACGCAAGCTTTTTTATTTTGCTTTATTTTATTAACAAAGAGATGTGATGCCTCAGAACTCAAAGATGAAATGGTCAAAAAAGAACATCTGGTTTTTTAAACAAAGCTGGCAAACCTGTACGGTACTGCGGGAAAAGACATAGCTGCAACAGATAGCTGCCATCAGGATTCTCATCAAGACAGAACCTGGAAACCTGGACACCCATATGGCACAACACTAGTACAACTGTGCTCACTGACTCTGGGTGCATGAGAAGACGAGGAGTTTTCACGATGAACGCCAATTGCCTCCTTGTCTCCTACCATGCCAGGTGCCAAGCAATGAAAAGGAGGATTTGCAAATCAGTCAGGACTGAGGGAGACCAGTAGCTCTTGTTTATTGTGCAGTAGCAGCCTGTCTGAACATCCTTTTTCTGATATAATACAGTGTGGTCAGCAGACCACAGGTTTAACAGATTCCTGTGTGAGCAGCATTAGATGAATGACTAGCTGACCACACTCTGGCTTGGCATCCATTATTATGCTTTGCATGATAAGTATATAACAGCAAACATATGTACTCTGTCTATGTTCCAGAGGGGAGGAAGACCGTTTCAATGGACTGGTGTGTGGGTGGGGAGACTAAGCAAGACAGACGCACCTGATGGAGTGGTAACACTTATAGAATGAGGAAAGATGAAACAAAAGGCTTGAATTGTTACACCCACTTGATAGGGGTAGGCGATATGGAATAAATATTACAGTATGATATTAAAGGCTGTCAAGCTGTTAGCAATACATCTTGATATTTAAAATATTTGGATAAAAGTGACACAGTACTCCTAAAATAATAATATGCCTTCAAATGTTACTTTTAGTATCTTCAAATACAGAACACTTGCTACTAGCTTGTTTTAATTTCTTTTATGGAGTCTCATTTGTGGCTTTTTATGTACTTAAAATGTCACAGTATGAACTGACCTCACATAATATATGATATTTTATGATATTGTGCGCATCCATATCACTGTTTACCAGTATGGATTTTTTTTAATCATTCAGCATTATTGCTCTACTGCTTGCCTCTTAGGACCAAATACAACACCATGGAGAAATAGGAAGTTGTGTCTCAGATTATCCAAACACCCATCAAAAACTAAAGGCATGAAAAACTTGTGTGATTTTTTTTTTTAATTGATTTGAGATTGAGATTCAGGAAGCATAATTTATCCTTTTCTGACACGCCAAACACGGAAATGAAGTTCACCGTCACCGTGCCAACCGGTTCTGTCCATGGTGCTGACATACAGCCAGTGAGAAATATATACAGCACAGCTGCTACCCAGCAAACTCAGGCAGCTGTAATTCAAAGCATGCTTAACTTGGAAGTACCACCCACTTCCACATTATTGTCAGAGGGGTGTGTTTCCCTCTTAATGACCGGAAATGTCACAATCATGGTGCACGAAACGCCAGGCCCACTCCTGTCCCTCTCAATACTGTCAGGCAGGGCACTTTAAAAATTCTCAAGACAAAGAATTTATGAGGGTGACGGCAACCACATGATCAATACAGCTGTCCATATTCCATTCAATACCGTGGAACAGAAAGTATCCTACCCCACCCAAAAAAAGGAAACATATAAGGGCTCATGAATAAACATGAAGACAGCTGAAAGGAGAAGCCGCGGTGCTGTGTCAGTGAAGTTGAACGCGAGGGCAAGGTAAATGACTTGAGGGCATCACGGCTGAACGGCTGTTGATCAGTGCGCATGTGACTCTGGAGGAGGCCCGCATGCAGGACGTTTGTTTCAGAAGCAGAACAGCTGTGGCTTGCTGTCTGTGATCAGCTCACAAAGGGCCCTTTGTGCTCAGTCATATCATGTGTATATGATGTAATGAGATCAAGGCAGTGCTGGTTCCCTTTCCAATTTCAAAATAAACTGAGGCGGCCTCGTTCGCTGTTCTTTATCCACCCCTCTGTGCTAATTTGGCACAGGTTAATACACGAGTTTCTCTGATCTACACTTTCATGTTTGTTGGTTTTTCCGTAGGGGGGGCACCGCCCACCCGCCCCCCCACCCTGCTGAACACTACCCCACATCGCCACATACAGTTCCATGTTGCACACTTCTGCAGCATGGAACTGTATGGAATAGTTGTCAGTTATTGCATCACTGGATAAGCGTGTTTTTTTTTTTTTTTTTTGCAGAAGTTTGAATGCTTCCCATCACTCAGGCAACAGGGGATTATATTTAACCTCCACTAAAGGTCACTGCCTCAGTGGAATGGCCTGTTTGGTAAGAGTCCAGTGTGAGGTGAATGTGTGGAGCCATCTTTCCAAAAATTAACCCTCTGCTTGGAACATACTGTATAATGCTAATATACTAAGAACAGAGCAAAATAATACATGGGATCATTTAATACTGCAATTCTCATTCAGTACTAAAAAGGAATTTTTGATGGGTCTTTCTGTTCCATTTGAAATTTTGTCTTCATAACACTAAACCGCATCTATGTCACACACCAGCTTTCCTTTTAGCCTCCATGAGACCCAGAGGAACCACAGAGTTAAACATTGCTGACATTCCTGTGTCCTCCTTAATTTAATTTCCATTGATACAGAATTGTTTTAGAAAGCTATGAAAGGTATGCAGTATATTTCCCTTTCTGATTATTTCAAGATACATATAATTTTAAAATAAACCAGAATGTCTTTGAAGTTGACTCACTGTGGTCTGTGGGCCAGTCTGCCCTTACGCCACTGGGATTCACATTTACTTAAATGTCCTTTTACCATGATAAAATGATGTGCTGTGACTTATTTATCAAAAAATATATTGATCTATGAGATATGAGATATTACAATCTGTATGAGATAAGTGGTGAAGTGTAAAACATGATCTCCTAAAAACAAGAAGTAGAAAAGGAGGAAGATGAATATTAATAATAAGAATGCATTTATTTTCTAAAAACTCAGAATACATAGCATTGGAGTTAAAATAAAAATTAAAATTAATTTTAAAAGATTCATAAACATTAAAGAGCAAACAAAAACACACACACAATGATATAACTGAAGTCTCAAATGAAGTTTTGAGAGTAGAATTTGCAGGCAATCCCTATACAATTTGCCAAAACTAGATGATCCCTTTGACAATAAAAAACCCACTTACTACTTACTTTCCATTTCAGCAGTTCACAGCATCCCTCCTCAACCCCATCTCCCCCTTTCTTTTCCCTGTTTATGATGTCCAAACGGGGGGGGTCAACAACTTCTGCCCATAGCTAGCTAGGTGCAATAGGTGCATTGGACTCCAGACTATAACCATGACACAGCCTTCATGCTTCAATTGTATGGAATTTCTTATCAGTTGAATATAAGATAATAGCTACTGTACCTTACATTTCGACCTTGGTGAGGGTTACAGCTTGCATTTTTTCAATTGAAAACTCAAAGGTCGACGTCTTTCAAACCATAACAGAATATGATGGCATTCCAGCTCTCTTACCCAGATTGACAAGAAGCAGGCAGTGTTGCTGTTTCGTTGCAGTTTGTTGAAACGACAAAAGAAATTTAATGCTTTCAGAGTGCTATGAACTCTCAAGCCATTCCCTCAGTCAAGAGGTGAAAGAAACTTCTGTGTTCCTGTTTGAATGTGAATTCTTGGCTGTGTGCATTTCTAAAAATTATTTTCAATCTGGAAAATGGCACCACACCTTTGCCCTTTCCTTGGCCTCCATGATGCTATTTATATGTCAGAGCGTCAACTCCTTATAAATGAATTTGCGCAAACAGAGGACTCACTGAACCACTTCCTGTAAGCATGATCATTTCTGATGCAGCTGTTTTTTATACAATATTATTTGTTGCTCGGATACATTTATTTAACCCAAAAAGCCAGCCTTGAGGGTTCCTACTTCACTGTGGTAATCACAGCTTTAGACGCTTTGACCTTGTCAATGCTGAATTATTGTGTATTATGGGCAGTGTAGTACATTACTCAGTTGTCCATGGAAATAAATGCATGTTAACCTTACTTTATTGGGTAGTTCCTATCTGAAACTGAAGAGAGGTGATTTTGTGAAAATCCTTGTAAAATTAAGTGGACCAAAGTAGTGTGTTTGCTTGAGAGTTAGAATCTGCACCGTCAAGCCTCTGGTCACTGTCATGATGGCAAACTTGCTGTGCTGTGGGTCTATTCAGTCTAAGCAATCTCACTTTATTGAGAAATTTAGTTAAGCAGGCTTTATTAAGTTTGACTCTCACACCACATGTTTTGTTAATTTCAGTACATTAAACTCACACTGTTGCATGTGTATTTAAAAAAAATCTCCCTTGCATCAGCATGTTACTCAAAGTACATCTAACAGAGATGTAAGTTTCCAGTTATCTTCATCTTTTTAATATCTAATTATATCATGATTTTATCATTTAATATTATTTATGGCATTATTTACCCCATTTATAACAAGATAAACAAGCAAAGCCATTGCATTGTGACTAGTTTATACTGAATTAATGGATGCCCTCATGAAATATTAACGTGTCATATATTTGCCATTAACAGTACATATTTTATATTGTCACAACATATAACATATAATATATAATAACATATCTTGTAATATATTTAGCAATCTAGGGGTAATTAGCATATTCCCCTCACCACCACCTTTTTTAAAATGCAAAGCACCCCAGCCTAACAGCCCAATTTTACAGTCTAAAGTAATGTTTTTAGCACTGATGCCAAGAGGATATTACTGGAAAACTGCTGAAATGTAATTCAAATCCAGTTTAGGAACACTGAGTCAGATCCCTTCCTTTTTGCTGTAGAAGATGAACACCCCCCAACCCCCACCCCTTTTCCAGTAACGGGAATTTGTGTACTGCATTATGTTCTGCTTTCAGCTGTAAACTATGGCCCCTATGACCACTGAACCCTGTCTAACTGATGATAAGTTTCTGTTTCTGAGTAATCCCCTGGACTCCAAACATTCAGGTCTTCCATTCGCCATGGGTTACTTCTTTTTCCTCTGTGGCAATACTTCTGGGGTTATTTAGGAACCAGCTTACCCTGGTGAGTACAGGAATACAAAGCACTGCTCTAGGATGGTGCACCTTTTGTTGTATCTGTAAGATCATTCTCACAAACCTATCTTTGGTGGCTCAGGCCTCAGCCTTCACACTTCAACAAAACGTCAACAAAAGTTCTCCAGGGATCAGTTCTTGGCCCCCTTCTGTTCTCACTTTATACTGCATCACTTGGATTTACTAGAGCTCTACCCATGGTTCTTTTTTCAACTACTGATTAACCTCTCTTTCTGCCCTTTGACTCACAGGGTTTGAAGCATATTCCTGAATGTGCATTAATCCTATATACATAAACCTATATACAGCCACGAATCTACAAGCTATTAATATTTAGCTAATTAGAACAAGTACCTAATATCTTTTAATATGGAAATTTAAGAGAAAGAGCATCACAGACAATCAACATCACAAGATGAATAGGAATACATCTAGACGACTTGCAGCTCCAGAGATAACATTCAGCAAATGGTAGGAAACTGTTCCCTGACATCCCATTCCTGCTCCCCCACCACCACCAAATTCTCTTGTCCTCAACTGAGAAAGCTAAATCACAATTTGTGTTTGAACTGATTCCTTTGTTTCTTTGAAATATGTGACATGCTGTGTCTTACATGGTAAAGGTCATTTCTATTTTCTTTCCAAATAATCTTTGAATGTTCTGCAATTCATAAACTTCATTGTATACATTGTATAATATATGATTGTCACGTCTGGTACTGAATTGCATTTTTCAATTCACTGAACTGTATTTCACATTTACATTATTTTCATTTAGCAGACACTCTTATACAGAGTGACTTGCAAATTGCATCTAATAAAGTGGCACGAAAAGTTGCACAAACAGAACAACATTAATTACATGTGAACGAGCCTCAGTGTCAAACACCATACTGAGATTGCAAGTGTATGCCTAGGTTAATATTTAAGTGCAATGCACTATAAATGGCAAAGGGACTATACCTTTCAAAATACAATGCACACACCCTTAAGTAAAACTCCACCTAAATAATTACACATAACCCTGACATACACCTTCAGATATATAATTACACCCGGTTGGAACAAAAGGTCATGCTCTGGTAGCAGGGCTGAGGTGTAGCCTGAAAATGGTGGGTCCGAAGTCTGCAACAGAAGGTGACAAGCGGATGTGGTGTTTGGACCTCACCAGGCAGCTTTTTAAACCACATAGGGGCCCAGACAAACAGAGGATGTGACTGGGATGCAAAGGACTGCTGAAGAAACTGAGCTGTACATACCCTTTATACAATATTATTAGCCATGCAAACTGGGCAAAATCCAAATCCTGACACATCCAGGCAAAAGTATCTACAAATACTCTCCAGTTAAATGCAGCATTAGTCTGAAGAAACATTTGCTTACAGGCCTATGGTTTGAAGGTTTATGGCTGAAACACAGTGAGTTTTGATTGCAGCTCATTAAAAATTATGTATTACCTAAGCAACCAATGCTGTCTTTAACTGTGCAATAAATCTGCCTTGTGGTTTAACGGGTTTTGTCTAGAATAAAAGTAAAAGGGACAGCTCTAAGCAGCGACAACCTGAAACCAAAGCAGAAGCCCAGGATATGCAGGATATGCACCTGTAAAGAACTCTGTTCCTAACACAGTCAAACAGAGCAAAATGTGCAGACTCCTCACTGGTTAATATTACATGAAGTTGCATTCATATCCAAAATGGTCAGCAACCCATGTGACCTGAGAAAAGGTACATTATTGGCTACTGCAGTGTGCTGATGTAAATGATTCTGTAATGATTATATTTACAAATTAACAAGAGTTGTGATTTGACCGATGCGTGAGAAATAAATGTTTAAGAGACTTTAACAAAATACCATCAATTATCAGCTCTCCCAAAACATGCCTAATGTACTGTTTAAAATAATGTGTAAAGTGAAGCACTCTAATCACTCAAATGCTTGTAAAGCAAACCTATGTTGAGCTTTTTTTTATAAATTAATTCATGTCTGTCAATAATCCAGATCTTCTATCTGAGAGAGAGAGAGAGAGAGAGAGAGAGAGAGAGAGAGAGAGAGAGAGAGAGAGAGAGAGAGAGAGAGAGAGAATCACCATGAATACTGCAATGTTTATGTATGGCTGCCTAAAGTTAATCCTGTCTGAACACACTGAAATTACCTGAATTGCTAAACTTGGACTCAGTGGAGAAACTGAGTCGACAGTATCAGTCAAGCAGAGTTCCACCTTCCGAGAAAAATGACCATATATTGTAGATGCCAAGAGATTTCATGAGAAAAGGTCTAGAGAAAGTGGTCATTGGTTTTAACGTGACAGTAAATGAACGTAAGGATTTTGTGTATTTGTTAATACATTGCATTCTTATGTATTAACGGTTAAATGTAATTTTATGACGGCATATGAGGGGAGTAGAAGGGAATTTTCCCACGAAAAGATTACAACATGCTGATTGTTTATTCAATTGAATACGAACCAGTAAGATCATGTGGATGTATGTCTACTTGCATTAATGACTACTTATAGAAAATTTTATTTCCTAAATGCTTTGAATCTAGATTTGAATTTATTTTTGCTCATGTTATGTAAAAACCATCGTTTGGATAATGGGCACTGAAGATTCCGCAGCAAGCAAACAGTTAGGCTACGGTACAAGTAACATGCAGTAGTTAACTTGTTAGCCGCGACAACCAATAGCACAGAGATACTACTATCACTTGTTACATGTAACGGGTGTGACCAGCAGGTTGCACTATCGGCGCGTCCAGAAACATGCATCTCCGTAATAAAATAAGGACGCGTCAATAAAAGCGGCAGACACGGTCATTACCACGATACATACCTATCGGTTGTTAACACATAGTCTGCTCGTCAAAGAAAAATAGTAATTTTGGTGGGGGGCGATGACATTGTTTTGGTAACATGGTTGCGGTGTGACGCTCGGGCTGTCTTGTTATGAACACAAACCCACCAGACCGTCCTCTTCCTGGTGTTGGCCACTGAGCGTGCGCAGAACGGTACTGCAGCAACGCAAGTGACGTTTGGCAAATTTGAAACAGGCAAGTCTGAACATATATCTTATGCGTGGTCCCTATGATCATACGCAGAGGAATATTCTGAATGCGCGCAGCCAGGACATGGTGATTGTGTGTTTCATATGAACACGATCTGTAACCAGCCGACAGACGTAACGTGACAGTTAATTGTGTGTTTTAAATTTAGAGAGCTCGCGATGGGTTTGCATTGTTGACATTGTACCTGTCAAGTGGAATCAAGTACCGGTTGTAAACAAAAATGTTGGTATCCTCGGCGGCTCTGGAGGATGCGTTAGCAGCGGCTGATGAGTTAGCATCAGCAGCGGCGACTGGAAACACTGAGCGCGTGGGAATTTTACTGCAAGATGGAGTTGATGTCAACGCAGTAAATCGCTTTGGACGAACACCTCTGCAGGTTGGTTCTCAGTCAGATCCGTTCGTATTTTGGTTAGCCTGTTGTGATTAGCCTATTCCCCGATATATATTAAATAAACGCTCATTTTGCTGATTTGGGGCAACGGTGGGCATCAGAGAAATTGACAGTATCCACATTAAAATAAAAACAGCTGAAAATATAGTTTTTTGTATTTTTGCATTTTAAACTAGCGTCCGTATTCAAATAAACGACGTTATGTCGTTTTAGCATCTGCCTTCATCGCTTTGTCGTATGCCTATACTTGTAGGAATTGGAATTGTGGTCAACATCGTAAAATTCATGTTCATTGTCAGTTGTTAAACACTCGCGCATGCACGCCACAACAGCTAGCTATAGTGATGCGTTAACTGTTATTTTAGAAACTTAATATTTTATTGTGGACTGTTTCTACTGAACAGTTATATTTGTTCGACGATGAGAAGCTATTTTGTTTCTTGCATGCATCACGAATATTTACTATATGAGAAAACGTGGAAGTAAATGTAGGCTTGTTTATGAGATGTTAACATAAAGTTTTTTTTTTTTTTTTTTTTTTATCGGGTCACACCCATATTGTACACAGTTGCGCTTTTACTGAAACCCCATGGATAAATTCTCGTACATAAATAGGTCCCACATTTAAATAAGTTTCTAACTCCCTGAAATGCGGAAAATGCTGACAGTTTTAGAATATGCAGTAAACTGCGTTAGCCGGACAGGCTATTTCATTTGAAATATTATATGGAGGCGTTTGCGTTAACAGCACCTGAAAACAGAACCCTGAATGGTTTCTATTTATTTATATATTTATTTTGTTATTATCATTATTTATTGTTACTGTTTTCATAACAGACATTAACTCCAGTTTAACCTATGAAACAGCATTAGTTCGGTACTATGGAAAGGCTAACAGTGGACTACATTCACATATATTTCTTGTACATGTTATGGGCATCTTGGGATATTTCGAGATGAACGAAAAAGAATCAGATGTATTATTATCAATTGGAAATAATGCATGTAGTAAATATTTTGAATCCCGTGAAAACATAGTTTATCTGTTAATGATAAACTCGGAACACAGCTAATTTGTTTAAGATAGGCTGTGTGAAACTCATTTATGTGATTGTTTACACATTTCGTATGAGTCGCCGTGAAGTCTAACAAGAAGTTTGGAATAGGTCTACATTAATTTTAAAATTTCATTTTTGTAGGTGATGATGATGGGTAGCACTGCAGTGGCTCATCTACTGCTCAAACACGGAGCAAATCCCAACGTTTCTGACTGCCACACCGGCGCTACCCCGCTCCATGATGCTGCGAGAGAGGGCTTTCTGGAGACGGTGCAGATCCTAGTCCAGTTCTACGCCAACAAAAATGCCACGGACAATAGAAACTGCCGACCTATTGATGTAGCTCGAGAGAACGGACACCTGGAGGTTGTGTCTTATCTGGAGTCTTTGTAAATACAGCACAGTGTAATACGTCTTTTTACTGGCATAAACAACGTTTGTCTGCAGGCTGTTTTAATTTATAGTTAAATAATGTATAGAGTGTTAGAGCTAAAAGATTTTTGTTGTAGTCTGTGAAACAGACATTTATTTATTTGTTGCAATGTGAAGGTTAGTTTAGTTACATGTTTTCTAATTTAAGCAACGGTTTTATTAGTCCATAGAGCCACGGACGAAGTGGAAGATTTATCATGGCATGGGCAATATTTAAATATGGACGGATGTTGAATGAATTTTGTCTTCCATTTAATTAGTACGTAATGAATACACGCAATCATAAAAAAAATCAGTATAACAGCTGAAGCATACAGAATAGGCTAATTGGAATATAAATATAATGTATTGTTTACCATAGCATTACGTGTACTGTATTTCTTTATCTGTGCACTTTTATATTTAATTGTTGTAGGATACAAAATGTGAACGAAAATTTAGTAAATTCGCAGACATAGTTGAAAAGCGTTTGTTTATGGTAATCAATAACGAAATGATAAATATGGTTTGAAATGTGAAATCTTATAGCCGCAAAATACCTATTAGACTACTTTTCGGGCCTTTATATTCTTGAAAACAGCCTTATTTGTTGGACTAAACAGCCTGAATAAACGAGAAAAGTGTTGTATGAATAGATTGATTTTTTTTTTCATACAAACGAGTTTTCTGAATCAATCTCTTTCACGAAAACAGAGCTATAGCCCCGTCGTTTCCATAGCCTCCCACATAATACACTATCTGGTTCAGAACCACGCGATAATGCACATTACTGTGATAATGTACATTCCAACATTACTTTGAAATGTCAGTCACAGACACCCTTGACAATATTGGACATTGAAATAATCGTTAGTTATGACAGAAAATAGAAACTGCTTCAATAGTGACGCACTGTTTAACTAAAAGAGAACAAAAATGCATGATGGATTTACCAAAATAAGTGCTCGGTTGTAAGTTGCTGCAACTATAGACGTTAATTTCAATTGTTTAGTTAATTGTCCTCAGTTTACACACGCTGTAATTATGATGAACCACGTCTGCAATTAAAGCGATGTGTCCAAGATAAGATAAAGCATGAATGATGTGATCAATTGTTATACTTTTCTGTCTGCTTTTCAGAGGAAATGTAGTAATTTAGTAAATATGGTCGTGAAAACAACGCTTAAGAGCATCCTCCATGGCTTCTGGTAGACTATGGGAAATGTTTGTCTTTTTAAAAAAATGGCTTCATTGCCGCCATACGAACACGACAGTCAATCAAATAAAAGCTTTTCCTGAAGAATTATGTTTTAAGCTAAGACGTCAGGCGGATACACCCCACCTTTTCTATTGCATTTATGAAGACTTTCAATGTTTTCCTGCGAAGAGGAATAATAGTCGTCGACAAATTATGTAGATTTGGGTAGATTGACAGGATTTTCCCCTTAAATTAGATATTAATGGCAACGACATAGACTATTTAAAATATTCATTACGTTATTCGTGCACTTCGTGGCTCAGGCTTATTTGTGTATCTTTTGCTTGAACACCACATTTAAGCCATGCGCAGGCCTAGTATTGATATAAATAATAGTATAAATAATCTAATAATCTATTTTTGGTGCGGCGGACGATAGTATATTTTTGGTTCATAACCGCCAACTCAATTTGTCTTTCACATTGTAACTTTTTTTTCCATCAAATTCATCTACAGTTTGGGTTGAGGACCTAAAAAGTAGGTACGCGTGCGAAAGACGTACTTGCATTCAGAACTTGCAATTATTGCATTTGGAAGTAATTTAAACAATGCTAAAACATACTATGTAATGTATTTTAAAAGGATATATTCGAATTGCAATTAAAGTTAGTAAAGAGTTCTCAACAAACCGAATGATAGACTGAATTGCTTAGTTGCTACGACTGTATTCCAACAGACAGACAACCGAAGATAATGGAAGGCGTGTCTCATTGAAACTCGCATTTCGCCGTCAATGACGCAAAATTCCTGTTCAAATGAAACATGTACTAGATGTCCCCGAATATGAAACCTTTTATATCATTTCCGCGGTCACAGCTAGTATCACAACAAATCTCATGTCACTCACACCGCAATGATTTCACGTGACAAGTAGTGAAATGTGTTTGGAAATGGAAGTGTATCCATTTAAATGCCGTATGTAGTTGAAAAGCATAAAAACAAACTGACATGGACGATGAAGCGTGACGCCCATACATCCAGCCTTATCACTTAGCAGCAGGCCGGCCTGCTACCACAAATAACTTCGGGACGGTGCTGCAAAGCGCTGCAAACACGAGCTGCATGGGAGGAAACCGAGAAAACAAATGCATAGAAAATAAGGAAGTAGCTGTTCCGTGCGTCGGAACTCCTCGTGTAGCCGGTATCACTGGGCTTTCATCACGGGTGAACCAATATCTGCATGTTGTTAAGGAAATAAATAAGCCTTATGCGTAGCATCATTTTACATGAGGAAGTAACAATTCAGAAATTAATTTGATATACTTTAGGCTTTAAAATGTAGGTATAATTATAATCATATATATTGTAGTGTAATTTTGTCTGAGCTTGGATATTCCATGCTCAAAGGGCAGGAAAAAAGTTTCCACAGAAACGACACTGAGCCATGTAAACTTTAAATTCAGGTTTTTTTTCCCAAGTGTTTCAACAAAACAATAATGTTTGTCGACAAAACCACCTGAACAAACGAAAGAGGACTTGTGGGTAAATACTCAGGAGAGAGGATCACGAGGAGGCACAATATGTGGTTAAGATTTACCTGTTGAAAGAAAGAGATTAATTAGGCATCTGGCTTGCACTAAGGTCTATGAGACATAATTTCCATTGTTATTATATGTTCCATTATTATTATATTCCTTTTATTTTATTCCTGTTTTTTTATTATTTGATTGTTTGAAACCCTTATCCAGTTTCTCACATTTACATATGTATTTGCATTTATACAGCTGATAAAGTTCCCTAACCAGTACACCATGCTGTCACCCTTTTCAGTTCTCCATAAATTCCATTCATTGTTGTTGTCCATGTTTTTAATAGAGAAGACCTCAAAGGATACTAAGGAATTCATATTTCTTAGGCACATCTATCCAGTTTACGTCAAAATCAGGAAATTTTCATGTCATACAATCAATGCTATGGTTAGTACGTGCTCGAATACAACAGTTCACGGTTTTCAACAGAAAGACGGGAAACACTCTTACGCAACTGTGGTTGGGAGGATATTGTTTGATTTGGGGGAGGCACTCATGATGCATTTTCAGAGGTGTTGTGCATTCAGAGGTATCCAAATTGCACATAATGAGTCTGATACTAGTCTACAGGACATTTTATTTTCAGTCATACAGTACAAAAGATGGGACTCATTTAATCTCTTAGCAAAGCACAGTTTCGGACAGCAACTGTTATTTCATATGGCGTGTGAAACACTCACTGTCCCTGTCAGGCAGTGTATTAGAACAGGCAGTGTATTAGAATGGCATACAGATTTTTAAAAAAATGAACTTACTTTGTTCAATGAGATTACACTCAAACATCTGAAATGTGTAGCTGTTCAAAACAACAATACAAATTAGCACATCACATTTTCCCGCAGAGCAAAGTCAGGGGCCAGGTGGTCCACTGTTAGCAGCAGCATAAATACACGTTTACAGCGACGCCATCTTCGAAACGAGGTCAGCGCGCACTCCAGAAGGAGGAAGTGTCTCATAGAGGGTGCCACAGAAGTACCGATCATCACGTGACTAACTGGAACTGCTAAGAGACAAACGGGGATGGAAGCAGATGGAGAATTTGCCTAGGAAATTTCTCCCTTCCCCAGCTGAGCTCTTCCACAGCACACACAGCTGTTTATGAAGGGCTCATAGTTCATCATAAAGGCCTTGTTTCTTCACATTTCATACATACATACAGATGACCACATCCAAATACACTTACAATTCTTTTGTAAACATTCAATATGTATTGATATTCAATATGTATATGAAAATTAAACAATGTATTTTTGTTGGAGGTCCTGTACTTCCCATGTACTCCTTGCAAGACTGCATAGTACATGCAGGGAACTCTCAAATAGTAATACTGGAAATACATACAAGATTATAAGATTGGTGACAGTGATCAGTTTCTTTCAGAGAGAATACATGGTAAGCACAAATACATACATAAACACAATGAGCATGATTTTATATTTATTTTTAGAAACCCGAGGTACCAAGTTGCTTGTGTGGAATTTCAGATTGTACAATTTCATCACGTATAACATAGTTTTAACATGTGAAGTATATGACAAATAATATTTACTCTATGATGGTAAGGACTAGATATTATGGAGTACAAATGAGATGTATGACACAAAACATTTGGAAAGAAAAAAGACATAAAATTGTGTGCAGTAGGACATGAATGCAAAACAAACATATCAGGCACGTTTCTCACTGATAAGCCTAGTATAGTCAGACTTCATTTCCTGTCGTCTACATTCATCAGGTTCGCCTCTCCTGTTGTTTCCCCGGTACATGACAACGCAGGTCGAAAGAGAAGTGAAGAATAGTCTTCAATGTTTGGGTAGCATTACGGAAGACTGTGACATAACCTGCAAAGTAACAAAATATTTAGATTAATTTTAAAGCAAAGAGGGTAGTGGGGGTAGCAGCTTTGCATTTCTTTTGACTAAGAGAACACTGCAGTATAGTGTGAGATGTTTCTTGTGTGCAGGTTGTTAGATGACAATTGCATGCCAAGTTGACACCTAGTTGTATACCCTGGTATAGACTATTCTAAATGCACTCTTTATTCGAGTTCTTGCATTCTGTGTTTCAGTTCCTCATTTCAATGAATTGGGCCATGCAAAAAAAAAAAAAAAAAAACAAGATTCCTTCCACATAAACTGCATCATTCTCAGTTTAGAATGGAGACACTGATGTACACTTTCTTTATAAAAAATTTACCCACGTATTGGAAGTGACACAAACAGAACTGTATATCAGAGACTGGGGAAGAGCCAGCAAAAGCTGCATTCACTGATAAAGCAATAATAGGGCATTCACTGAGGGCTATGCTGAAAGAGACCTTGTCAAATGTACGCTGTCTCTGAACAAAGGCCCGACGTGTATAAAGAGGAGGTGAGAGAGGCTTCGGTCACATGAATCCAGTCATGTTGTAAAGCAGGGGGATTGGTGCTGTAATGCCCGTCCAACAAGAAGTGACGGCCGGCCGCTGATTAGGGCTCACCGGGGTAAGGATCTGCCAGCTGGTGATTTTTCCGATACCTCTCGGGGGACTGGAACGTTGTGTGGGGGTATTGAACTGGCACCAATAAGAATAGGGAAGTGCGTGCTACAGAGCAGTTGTCCGCTTCTGCTGCCCAACCTATGTGGTTGCCTTGTATCAGCATTGTAAACACCTCAGAGGGCATTGCGAGTACTTGGGTGGCGTTTTTGTCTTGCTCTACGAAACCGCCCCCAGCGGAGTCTGGCGTTGCTCATTCACGTCCATTGTAACAGTGTGGGGTCAAATGACAAACGCCTTATTATTTTTACTGACCACATTCAGGCAGGTGCAGACAAACAGTATCGGGTCAGACTCAGGCCATCCAAAATACTGATTTGCATTTTTCTTGAATTTAAGCAGGTATACCTGACCCTTGACCCTCCCCAGCAGTGTCAGAGGTCAATTCACTCACTCAGGCAAAACAATAACAGCACTACTCCTCTACCAGTCCTACAGCACACTTCTGACTTTACAGACGGAAGCAGTGAAATAACATAATCATATGTAATCATTAGCATATGAGTGTAGCCTGACATTTGTTTGAAAGGTGTTTAAATCCGTGTTTTATATGAAGTAGTTACATAAATACTTCAGCGAACGACGTTTCCTGACTGTGCGAGGCTGCGCACCTCCTGCTTAGCACTTAGCTAAGTGCCGTGCCTCTGCCCCAGTTCTCCGTTTGCAGGGGAGATCTCCACATCTGCAACGCAGCTGCTGTACTGGGCACCTCCACCTCAGAAAACCGCTCCAGTGCCCGAGGTCCAAGACCGCTCCCGATATGGCCTTCACTGCACATCGATGACATCAGCAGCCTCTCATTCATCTCACGCCTGGCACGTTTACCAGCCGTGGCCTGGACCCGAGCACACTGTTTGTTGTGGCGCTTGGTCCCCAGCCACACCCAGCCACGCCTGATACGGTCGGAAAAAAACACGATTTTCCCGTAACTTTTCGCAGCTTTGCTTAATCAGGCTTAACGATGGCGTAGTTGTTGCTTAATGATTCACCGCCCTTGGTAATACGCTACGACCACTATCGCCACCAAATGCTTTTTTCACACATAACGAATAGTTTTTGAGAGCATTCACCAACTCCTCTCATATTTGGCACATTCATCATTATCTAGGTGTGTCCAGAAAACTGTCCCAACTCCAGGTCTCTGGCCATGCCAAATACAGTGGAAGCTACTGCTATTTCTCATGCGTGATTTAGGGCATCTGATTTAGGGCAACTGAATGCTCTAAACAAGATTTGCATACACATTTTTTAGTATCCATTCATTCAGCTAATAACTGGCATATTTCTCAAGCACTTTTGCTAGACATACTGTTGAGGAAAGCTCATAAGTCATTTAGCTTGAAAGCCTTGTGGTTTGCTTGCAGGCTCTTCTTACCTTTTCTCTCCCAAAACAGATTTATACACCATCCATCTGCATTTCCCTCTTCGGATCATTTTCCTACTATTCATGTCACCCAAAGTCTCCAATTTATTTAACATTTTTTATTAAAACATATTTCACTTTCCTTAGCATTTACTACTTCCCAAATTCTTTTAATTCCACATTATCGAATCTAATATTCGATTCCTGAAATTTTATTAAGAAGCCATGTTCCATCAAATCCTCCATTGGGTAATGTATGCGTTATTGTAATTAAAGTGTCACACATTGTTAGCTGCCCTGGAAGACTGTGTTTGCAGAGTGACTTAATGGCAATAATAATAGCAGCGGCTCTCAGCGTGCTGTGACTACGTTGTGGGAAAGACCTTCTCTATTCATGCGCAGAGCACCACCCAGCTGACCAAATACTGGCGGCGAGCGATAGTGACAGATTCCCTGGCTGTGCCACTTACTTTCAGGCTCTTTATCGTCTGACTCCAGTCCATCTGGCAGATCTGGGGTATGGCAGTGAGCAAAATGCTGCTTGCCTTGTTCGCGTTCTCCTTCATCGTTTTCAACACGTTGTCGACGCAGACCTGAAAAGGGGAAGAAACAACAGCAAAAGCCGTAAAGCCCTAAAATCAAGTTTTCAAAGTGAGCAGATTAAAGCATTCGCTATCATTCAAGGACAACTACAAACGTCCTATATAAATATTAAGCATAATTACCCACTGCTATTCCTGCTTTATATACACCAGTATTTGATTGTGTGTGAGCTTCCCAGGGTGTCCTCACAGGACCTTTCTGGGTATTTAGCCACCCATGTGCCACACTCATTGTTACCTTAAATGTGTCACTTATTGGCATGCTTGTAGGATAAACCCTTCCCTATGAGACAACTTCCATAACAATGAACAATGCTTTGTTGAAACAACTGGTAGTCCTCACATAAAAGGTATGTGTACTTAATGTTCCCACATGAGATCCGTACTTATTTTTCTTCCAGAGCTGCCACAAAGCTCAACTGACAAACCGCCTGACGCGAACCCATTTCGAAAGCACAGGGTGTCACAGATGGATTATCATTTCCAGTTTTTCATGTTTGGCTTCACGCTTTCACTTTCCCTTTGAGTGGCGTACACTTGCTGTCTCCCGGCAACAGTGCCCATGCTCCAAACTGTCAAAACCTGGACAGTAACGAGGGATCACAGACTGAAATGCTCACGAATCAAACCGAAAACCTCTGTAAACATAGAGAATATACAGAATGTACAGTGTCAGATGTTGTAATGTCGTAACTGTCAGAGGTATCTCCACACTACAGAAGTGGGATGAAAAAGGTCACATATGCTATTTACTTTTTACTGACAAGCTTGTCTGTGGTAAACCTGAATGCTGAATCATCAGCCATCACTCTGTGGAAGTCCACACGACAGTGCTGTGGCGATTTTGCCTCTCACAAATGATGATTACCACTTATGGCATCAGCGATAAGGTAATGACGGCAAGTAGCTGATATGATCACCACTTATTTATGTATTTATTGGGGCCAAATTATTACCGCCATATTATTTGTTGATTGCTGAAACCATGGGGGCATGTAAGTTCATAGAGAAATCGATTGTAAGAGTCCAGTTTCAGAGCCACAGAGAGAAGGAGAGTCATTCAGAGCATCACCCATCTATAGGCATTTCCTCATGTTTCCAAATGGAGTGGCCAGGCCAGGCATGGAGTGGATCTACACTACATTATTGTCATTTAGCAGACACTCTTATCCAGAGCGACTTACATAGACTACAGATTCACTTATTACCCATTTGTACAGCTGGATATTTACTGAGGCAGTTGTGGGTTAAACACCTTGCCCAAGGGTTACAAGTCCTGCTCCTCTACCACTACCCTACACTGCTGTACCAGATCTAGCTGATCTATCGACAGGCCAGTCTCTGGTGGTGTCCACTGGTAGGGTGGCCTATAAGTGCTCCTTTTTGTTTTTATAATGCAAAACCTCATTCACATAACACCAGGGTCCAGCAATTTGCTGCCATTGTTTTGATGCAAGTTTTAGGAGCCACCAGTGCTGGCATTCTGCTGGCATTTAATTACCAGCAATTCTACACCATGTTCATGGTATCTGCACTTGCAGCAGAGTAGGAAAGACTCACATTCATTTACTGTGAACAGAGGTGAGGTGGAAGCATTTTTATGCGTTACTCATGTCGCATGCAATGAGAATGAATCACACTGACAAGCCGGATTAATCACAAAGCACTCTGCACAGGACCTTCCCTCTCACCACAGGGTTTAGCCACGAGTTGCCGTATCAGCTGAAGAAGTGACACGATCATCTGCTCTGCTTTACTTCCCTTTATTTACACTCCTCATGTCCACTCATCTTACTCATTACAACAACAACAGACCACGCGACAAGACTAGCGCCTAGACGACAGCGGTTTTGCCACTCTTCCCTAGCGCACTGTGAAAGGGTTCATACGCGCCCCTGTGCGTCATTTTCCCCCCGGTGTGCGGGGGAGCCTCCCGGAAGACTGGCTGACAGGGAGTGAGAGTGCGTTAGGCCCCCGAGCAGGTGGCGGATCCCAGGTCTGACAGCCAGCCGCCCCAGAGAGCGACTCCGCCTCCGCTCTTCCCCCGCCGCCCGGCGGGCGGAAGGATGTGGGGCGTGTGGCGGGGAGAGAGAGGGAGGGAGGGAGGGCCAGGAATCAGCTGCAGGAAGTGGGAAGGGGACTCTGAAGAAGGCAAAATAACCCCCCCCCCCACACACACACACAACCACGCACAAAACTTATCCACCTGCCGGGGCATTCAAGCACAGCCACAGTGTGTGGGATGCCAGATTGTTGCTGTGGCTACACGGGAACTACTTCAGTTTTTGCACTGCAAACAGCACCTCGTAAACCGCTGACAGGAAAGAGTGACAAGCACACTTGGATAAAAATAATATCCTTTTTTTTCTTTATGGATAATGGGAAATTTGTCACTGCTTTTCCCTTTTAAAAGAGAAAAAGAACGGCAACTATTTGCGGTAACCTGTGAAAAGGTCACATCTGGATCTGAGTGAGATAATGCCCTGGTGGAGCTGCACAGTGCCTGGGTCTCTCTTTCCCCCTCTCTGCTGTAATTCTGGTGTAGCTCATGGTGAGGCTAGCTGTTCCCGGTGGCTGTATTTGAAATTATTCGTCTGACATTGCTCTTATTGTGCGGACTGTCCTTGACGTGCCAGGCACAGAACAGGTGGCACTGACATACGACGCCGTTCTAAAAACAGCACCAAGAAACTCGTCGTCACTTTTATAATCCACCACCCAGAAAATCAGAAACTTGCATAACAGGAGAAAGAGAATAATATTACAGGAAAATGGGGAGGACTCAGGCTTCTGAGGAGCTCACTCTGGCATCCTGACCTGGACGGAAGTTTAGCAAAGTAGTAGGGAGCAAGGGTCGTAGCCCTAAGGTTGCTGGCTCAATTCCCTGCTGGGGCACTGCTGCTATACCCTTGGGAAAGGTACTTAAGCCGTTACATTACATTATTGTCTTTTAGCAGATGCTTTTATCCAGAGCGACTCACATATGTTATAATTCTTACATGTTATCCATTTCTACAGCTGGACATTTACTGAGGAAATTGTGGGTTAAGTACCTTGCCCAAGGGTACAGCAGCAGTGCCCCAGCGGGGAATCAAACCCGCAACCTTGTGGTTACAAGCCCTGCACCTTACCACTATGCTACATTGCCACCCCCAGTGTACCCAGAAAAGCTTCAGTAAGTATCCAGCCATATAAACAAATAACATTTAAAAACAGTAACATATGGAACTCGTGCTGGATAAGAGCATCTGCTAAAAGACTGCAGTGTAATGTCATGTCATGTAATGTCATGTAATGTCATGTAATGTAATGCGATGTCTCCCCGCAGCCGGAGCTGAGGCGATAGAGCCGGAGGGGGATCAGAGGGCACCCCAGCGTGCTGAGTCACGGCATCAGTCACCGCTCCTGGAAAAAGCCCGTTACATGAGCGGCTTTGAGCCCCGTCCCAGGGCGCTCCACCCAGCCGAGCACGTGAAGGGATCCGGCTCCTCACCCACTGCCCTCTCTGGCCTCCCGCGGTCTCTCTCGTTTCCCTCCCCCACTTGTGCCCCAAACACACCCGCCCCCGCTCCCCGGCCCATTTCATTACACGACATTATTGGCATTTAGCAGACGCTCTTATCCAGAGCGACTTACATAGGCTACACTTTTTTTTTTTTTTTTTTTACAATGTTATCCATTTATACAGATGGAGGCAATTGTGGGTCACTAGTCCTGCTCCTTAACCACTGTGCTACACTGCCGCCCATTTCATCTCCTTACTTCCTCTCCTTACACACTACATGTGTCATTTTACCGGAATATTCTGGATTCAAGTGTGTAACATTGCCGCTGTCCACACACATGCTCACGCACAAACTATGCGAGAACAAATTCAACAGATTGCAAAAATGCTAGGCTACCTGAATAGAGAATGCTCTCACTCACTGGTCTGGGAGTGCTGTTGGCCTGGTCTAAGACTGTTGCTCATTTAACTTGAATGGATACACTTCTGTTCTTTTGTGCTGGAAGTTGCTCTGGATAAGAGCGTCTGCTAAATGAATGTAATGTAATATCTGCTGGGTAATATTTCATTTCCTCTGTATCCCTTTGTTGTAAAATTAATCACGGTTAATCTGAGAGTAGCGGAGGGTAAAGAAAGGGAAATTGGAGGTGGCAGCAGGTATAAAGAATGATATTTCGCAACGGCACAGCCGGCGGGTTTGCAAGATTAAATTCTACCACAGGATGTAAGAGCAGGAGGCAGCAGATCCCTCATTCTCAAGCACTCCCCCATCCCCCCCCCCCGGTCCCCCCCCCTGCATCCCACTCACCGCCTCCTCATGCTCCTTCCAGCAGTCGTAGTCGGTTGCCATGGCGATGCTGGCGTAGCACAGGCCGGCCTCCTTGGCCAGCACCACCTCCGGCACGGTGGTCATGTTGATGACATCGGCGCCCCACTGCCGGAACATGAGGCTCTCGGACCTGGAGGAGAAGCGGGGGCCCTCGATGGTCATCATGGTGCCCCTCGTGTGGCACTTCACCCCCAGGCTCCGCGCCACCTCCAGCAGGACCTGTGCCACAGTGAGGGTGGAGTGAGTGTCCCACAGAGAGGGTACAGCTAGTGTCCCACAGTGAGGGTACAGCTAGTGTCCCACAGTGAAGATAGAGTGAGTGTCCCACAGTGAGGGGATGCTGCTTTATTCCCTGCCTCTTTTTTTTTTGTTTTTGAAGGGGATTACTGTTTTTTACATCGTACAGATCTTGTTGCAATTACAAAAGCAACCTTAAATTTATATTATTATACCTTCTTCTGTTGTCCTTTGCATTTCATAGCAAAAACTACAGCTTTTGTGCAACTGGCAACATGGCAACAGGACAGAACAGTAATACTGACCGACCTGCTGCACTCCTCCAGCCAGGCATGCAGTGTGCAGTGTCACTGACCTCTCTGGTCCTGCCGCAGAAGGGCTCGGCCATGGGGATGTGGCACACCCCCGGGGGGCTGGTGGGGCTCCCGTCGTAGAACGTCTGCGCCCTCTTAGTGGTTCTGCAGGGGTGAAAAGCCCACAGTAAGAACACCCATCGACCTGTGCCCAGCACACGGCTCAACCCGTGGGCGCAAGACATTAATACACCAAAGAGAGATGGAGAAAGAAAGAGCACACAAAGGCAGTGAGATGCAGTGCTCCCTGTCTCGCTTCAAAAAAGTTTAATACTTCAGGGGATTAGCCTCCAACAATTTCACCAGGTCTTAAATAAAACCATCATATTCAACAAATATCATAGTGAGTATACACGGTATTACATGCGTTAAGCGATTAGATGCAGATTTACTTAACATTACACTCAGAGTTTTGGCACAGTAGGTTGTTGTGGTGGTTTGTTTATGTTGGCACAGTGGTGTGTTTATATGCTTTCCCATACTGGTGCTGACAAATTGATAAGCTACTAATTGCCGAGTTATATGGTGAACAGTGGCATTACTAGCCAGCTGTACACGGCTCCAGTCGTTCCAAGGCCCAGTACCTCGTGCTTTGTGAGAATGTTTACAACATGATACAGATGATCCCATGCCAGCCAGCCAGGCATATGGCATTTTAATGATTAGCTAGGTAACATTCTGAGGGTGACGTTAGCTAGCTGGCTGACTATTTTTTTATCAGCCAATAAAACAATGAGTCAATGAAGAAATGCACTCATAAGAATTTTAATTATTCTTATTGAAAAAAATGTCCTGTCCTTAAAATACCAAAACAAAAAACAATATCCTTGGAAAAATGTGGCAGCAAACAATACAACAACATATGACATTCCATTGCCTCTTAACAGACAGTAGCTGTAGCTCAATTGTAGGTTCACCAAACCATTTGGTTACATAACGAGATAACGCCGCTCTTATGTATTTGGTTGATTATATTCAAATAAAAGGAAAACTGTAAGCAGAAGGGAGACACAGGAGCAATAACGTAATGTATGCTTTCCACCGTCGGTTTCATAAGAGCAGGCTCCAGACAGAAGCCAGACAATGGAAGACGTATCTGCGTCCCGACCAACAGCAGCAGCAGCTGCGAAGACGTGACTGAGCACAAAGTGAAGACGACATGCGGGCAGTAGGAGTGACCTCACTCCCTGTGGTCTGCCATGCCCCTCTCTGTATCCAGCCCGCTAGCTCCCTCGCTGCTGGCTGCTTTTGCCTAATGCAACCCAAGCTCAGCCGTCCCGCGCTGTGATGGGTCTGTGTGAGGAATGCTTCAGCGGTGGCCCCGCCCACTTAGCAATTCTGCCCGTAAATGATAGGCAAAACACTGAGTCACGCAGCCATGGTGACAGCAGTGCTCTGGATTCCGAGGTCAACCAAACTCGAACCCGGGGCGAACGAGCGGGAATGCGACCGGACGAATTCGCTCCATTACTGGAAAAACAAAATGATTTATTCACCTTTTATCCATTTTTTGAATGGAACTGAATGAAAGGCGAATGGGTTCTGCCTGTCAGAGTGTTCCACAGGCCCCTACACACGAGCCCCACCCGTAACTACTCCCTTTCTGCCTCTACTCACCAGGCTTCGCCCGACACCGTGCACCCTCTCTCCGAGGGACACCTTCCCAGGAAACCGGCACGGGGGTCGCCCGTTTTGGCCCCGCCCCCCACGGGGCATCTCGCCCCTTCAGAGGGAGAGAAACCTTCAGCAGAAACACCCAAGTTTCATTTTTACATTGCTTCTATAAACCACTTTTGTTTTTTTGTTTTGTTTTTCTTACTCATGACAATACAACCAGTCAGACTGGCACTGAGGTGTGGTGGCAGGCTATTGAAAGGAGCTACAGGGAGGTGCCCTGCGTGCTGCATCTGGGGAACTGGCGGAGTGTGATGCCACGGGCATACCTCGGCGCCAGTATGACAGGAATGATGTCGGACGGGCGGCCGCGCCACCCGAGATCCAGGAAGAGCAGAGCGAGCATTTCAGCGCTGTCATCAGAGGGCACCGCATGAAAGCAGCACTTCCCTTTCGGTAACTGGGGCTGTGCCAGCATAAACACAGAGTAAAAATGTTGCCAGTCGAGATGCGTTTTTTTTTTTTTTTTTTTGCCATACGTCTAACAATGGAGGGTTGTCAGTTCTTGTGAACAACTTACATTAAATAAAACTGCTACTCTGCTGGGAGAAAAACAACAAATGTATGTATAATGTATAAAATAAATAATGATTCCATCTTTGATAAAAATGACCAGACACTAAATCCCCCAACACTTTTTTGTGAAAGTAAATGCCAGAATATACAAAGAATTCAAACAGCCCTTTTCTTTTCTGCACACGTTTTTGTTTAGAATTATCTAGCCCCAATTTATGGGATTGGGAATGGTACCATACTGACGACTAAACACGTGGCGTTTTCCGTATGAAGAGACACAGACCTCCGATCCTTTGGTGACAATGCTTTAGCAATTGATGACCCTGCTGTCTCTTACTGTCTGTTTAATGAAGAACTGCGTCACTAGGAGCCCCATGAAAAGAGAACAGAGCCCTTGTGTGGCTCCTGGTGCAGAGGCTGTAGACTACAGGCCAAAGCGACAGAAAGTGAGGGACAGGAACAGCGGAGACCGTGACTGGCGGCGGTGAGAACCAACCCACACGAGTCAGCAAAGGACCAGAAGCACTCAGTCACAGCACAGAAGCACGCAGTCATCCGGGACAGTCAGCTTCATGTTGCACGTGTGAACGAACACAACCGCTCGCACCCAAGCACAAACACACACACACACCACAAGCACTCCAGATCACACACACACACACACACACACACACACATACACACACAAACACATACACAAGTGGTCAGACACATTTAAGTCGAGGTCCGGACCATTTCAGATGGGTGTTTCCATACTGTCAAAACCAGTTTTACGTTATACAATCAATCAAAAGGAAGTAAAATGTACTTCCTCATAAAACACATGACACCCTGTTTTTTTAACTTTGATGATGTGTACTGACATGTTCTGTGCCTTCATGATTCATGGCACGTAATCCAATTACTTTTATGACAGAGTATATTGCTCCAAGTCAGGTGTATGTTGGTTCTTTCAGTCTTAGTGCTGCAATTTCTGCTTGACCCTTTTTCGAAATGACGTACAGTTTCTACACACGCAAGAAGAATCAAATAATAATTAACAATAATAAAACAATAAAACAATTAAAACCATATGTTTTAACCAGTTCAACTAAAGATAAATCAATTTATCTACACTGCTAAAAAAAAAATCTTTTTAACAGTTTAAAGCTGCACTGTCCTGGAGAATAAAGTTCACTTCACTGAAAACAATTAACCTGCTAGGTATAAAGACAATTTATTTCTATACTTAACAGTATT
This sequence comes from Megalops atlanticus, assembly GCA_019176425.1. Taxonomy (NCBI): domain Eukaryota; kingdom Metazoa; phylum Chordata; class Actinopteri; order Elopiformes; family Megalopidae; genus Megalops; species Megalops atlanticus. The sequence goes on along the minus strand of CM032894.1, from coordinate 7,820,105 downwards.
ATCTGAAATAGCCAAAGTAAAAAAGGAACTGAAACCACTTTGTACTTCTTTTATTGATGCAATTCCCTGACACAGGTTAATATTAAGAGGAACCAAATCACAAAATCAGCCATACTGTACTGTACTGTTTATACACACACACAGACACACACAGACACACACAGAGTATCAGGAAAAACACCTGATTAAGAAAATGTCATGCATTCATGTCATGCAGACATTTCAATCTAAACACAAATACAAATAGTGAAATTGATGCCTAAGTATGAGTTTCTTTCAAAAAATATATTTTTTTAAAATATAAGAGTTTTGATTTGTTCAAAATGTTTTTTGGTCACCACATAATTCCATTTGTGTTATTTCATAGTTTTGATGTCTTTACTATTATACTAAAATGCGGAAAATAGTAAAATAGAAAAACCCCACTATGAGTAGGTGTGTCCAAACTTTTGACTGGTACAGAGAAGAAATTTTAGATATATAGTGAAGTGCAGGTTAGGTACCTTGCTCATAAATACAATGACCTAAGACTCCAGCTGTTACTGCAGCAAAACTGCTTTCTTATGAGGCTTTTCTGTACGTCAAAACGCCAACACAAAAAGTCCAATTTGCAGCAGGATATTATACAAACAGAAATACAAACATTTCCACTGCAATCAGTATGAGTAGCAAGTTACATCACTACTGGTCTTTTTTATTTTTATTTTTTAATTATTAAGTATATTCCACATGCTGACAGGCTGCTCACTGCGAGACTGGCACCAGAACAAACCCCCATTAGTGGACACAGATTCAAAACAAAGGGTCTGTACAGCAGATCATTTTGCCTTAGAAAGAAATCTCAATAACTACTCTTAGCATAGTGATGCACTTATTTGGAAGTCGCTCTGGTTAAGAGCATCTGCTAAATGATGTAATGTAATGTAAGACCCATTTCGGGTCTCTCAGAAGTCGTCCTATACCTAACTGTCCTACACATTCTGTTGAGCACAAAAAAGCCCAGTTATCACCATGGAGCACAGCGATCAAACAGGCCTTATTCAGTGCTGGCTCTCAGAGAGCAGTCCTCTGACTGGCTAGATGCACCCCAGGGGAAATGACCATTATTAGCAGGTCTGCCTCTGCTCAGTCCAGAAAGCGCACAAAGTGAAAGGTGTGTGTGAGGGACGGAAGTTGATGCTTGATGAGAAGAATTTATATTAATCGTTGTGGTCATCACTAACGTCATCCTTTCCTGTGAACCAGTTAATTCTTGACATTCATTAATCAAACACTGTAAACATAGACATGCGAAGTAATACCATACTGTTACTTACTAACAGGCATAAACAAAGGGCCAAGCACAGAAAATCACCCAGGAGACTCTGCTGCAATGGACCGTGCTGACCTCAGCTTGAACTCTTCAACCCAGTACACTCATGTCCCACGTCATGCCCCCCCTACAACCACAGCAGTCTTTTCTGTCAGATTTTTGTTGCATGTAGGTCTGGAAGTTCTCAGCACGTACTACACCCCTGCATCAGCAAACTGTGTCTGGGACAGAGCGAGAAAAATGTAATGCTCTGATGACTTTCAAAGACACTGAGCTTTATACGTGCTGGCCCACAAACCCACTTTAGCCCCTTACAGTGTGCGTCCACCAGTAATCTTTTCTTCTGTAACACAGACACTGACATTGCAGCGAAGGGAGAGAGCCTGGCTCTTTGGCGTTGCGGTCAAGTTGCAGGTTTGGTACCCCGTAGACCCGGGTTCAAGGCCAGGTGGGGTGACTGCTCTCTCCCTTCGCTACAGACATGTTTTGCTTTCTGTCTGTGAGAAGACCAAGTGGCACCTGAAGCTGTATGAGGGTGGAAAGCTCTGGGGAAAAAAGTAGGAAGAGCTAAACTTACTTAGATATTTATTTATTGGAACAGGAATTTCATTGTTGCAGCAGTCTATAGTTAATTAGTTGTTGTGGGTAAATAGCTTTGATGTCCCGCTGCAATTCATTAAAAGGAGCACAAAGTGACCAGTCTTCACTTAGTCACACGAGTTGTTCTGTGTGTTCCTTGTACAGGAAAATAGCCTTTATTTTTAACTCGCTTTGCATCTTGCTGAGTCCAGCAGTACTGCATACAGTGCAGATACATGCTGAACCAAACCAGCAGGTCAGGGTTAAATAAAAAAGGAAATCTAATGATGCCTGAATGACCTCCTCTTTAAATGAATAGATTTTAAAACCATTCCTTGTCTACAGTGTTGCCTCTGCTCTACTTGAGCTCTCATGAGTGCAGCAGAAATGTTTTCTATCAAGCCCAAGCAAAACAACCCATATCTAAGGAACAGTGTTGCTGGGAAACGTTGCTGCAGAAAGTGGCAAGTGGCAAAGGTTATGCTTTCAGAAACAAGAGCAGGACACATGCACACACACACAGAGCTCATAGAATTAGCAACACACACACCTCACAAGATCAGCTGAGAGAGTGCTGGTTTGCTTTGCATACGAGACACAATACAGACTACTCACTGGACCTGGTGTCAAATTACAATTCATGATTTTCTGCCTGAAAACAGACTTTGCTTGATGTCTGTCAATGAATTGACCAATTTTACCACAAAACATTATCCTTATAAAAACGACACCAACTGGGCAACCCTTCCACCCTAAACCCTGCTATGGATAGTTTGGAAAACTCTGATTATCACAGGGCAAGTGCACACCCCCTTTAAACATCAGCTGTTAAACTACAGAAACAATTCCCCAACCAGGCCGCTGTGCGCATGGAAACGCCGACCTTTAAAATAGCTTTTTTATGGCTTCTAATCTGTCGATGCTCTGCACAGACTCAGCAGAATGTTAATCTATAAAGAAAGGAGACTGCCACGCAATCACACCATCCTCTAACCCTTCAGAAAAATGCAGTCACATGCTTCAGGACAAGACTGAACAAGCCCCGACATGCTTCTCCCTGCACGGCCGGTGAAAAACCTGCCCCTGCCCAAAATAGCAGCTTACGCTCAAACCCAGCGTAAGCGGGTTGGTCACTGCACAAAACACTGCAGAGCTTCAGTGTTTACAGATAACCCTTTGTTGACTGGAAGCAGTTTATGATTTTTTTTTTTCTTGTTGATTGGTTTTAATGTACTGCTGAGCCTGTGGTTACCGCTGGCAACGAGTAATTCTGATTGGTATTGGATTTGCTGCACTTGGTGTTTTTTGTGTAGGCATAGGGTATGCCAGACCACTGCTTCACCTGGCTGGATGGCATACCTGTGAGACATTAAGTTATTTTCTGCCCTCTACTGACCTTAAAATCTTGAGGTACTTGTGTATTTTGTGATCGGTAGTTTTTGGGCTTATACATGCATTCTTCTTTTGTATTATGTATATAATCTAAGGTTCTGTATTTCACCCTGAGGACAGTCAAATAATACCATTACAAACAACATCAATAATAGTACTAATAAAAAATAATGATGAAGTATAATAATTATAATGTTTGTAATGTCTGTGGTTTGTCGGGTTTGTCACTATCCAGCATGCACAGGGAACACAAACAGGACAGACCTGTTAAACAAATTTGATTTCAGTACATTTCACTAAATTATTTTAGTGGATGTACACACACACACACACACACACACACACACACACACACACACACACACACACACACACACACACACACACTAATCCAGAGGGAATGGGCTGTACTTGGGACATGTGCCTGGCAGAAGGCCTAGACAGCATTGGGACAGCTGCCCATATCAAGGGCAATGCAGCAGTGTTGGAACCTGACCCCATAGTTCACAGGTCAAATTTCTGGGTATGTGACTCCACTGTCATCCAACATACAGTGTAGCATTGCAAGTAAGGAGCTGGGCTTGTAACCGAAAGGTTGTTGGTTTGATTCCCTGCTGGGGCACTGCCGTTGTACCCTTGAGCAAAGTACTTAACCCACAATTGCTTCAGTAAATACCCAGCTGTAGAAACGGATAACGTCAAAAAAACTGTAACCTATGTAAGTCACTCTGGATAAGAGCATTTGCTAAATGACAATAATGTCATGTCATGTAATACACCATACTGCCACATAACAACAACCCAAGGTGATGCTGTTTGAAATAAATCTGTCCGCAGACACGCCTGCATGAGCAACTAAAAATATTATTCCGTTCTTTTCAGCTACAGATTAAATCAAGGTCCTTCAGGAAGAGGACAAATATGCAGAAGAATTTAATTCTCCTTTCCTGTCAACAGAATGCTGTACCTTTGAGATTAGAAAAAAAAACACTGAAAACAAATAACATATCATCACAGGAACATGTAAAGAAGAAAGGGGGAAAAGAAGGGAAGAAAACAGGAAAAAAGAAACAGGAAAGCTGGTAAATATAACCCGCCTCTTCACCTCTAACCTGAATGAGATCATTCTAAGCACCAAAAGCACTGAAATAAAAGTGTGTTTACTGTGAGAAAAAATTACTTTTCAACACCCTTCTCTTTGAACATGACACACAGATGCCTCCCTTAAACTACTTTTAAAAATAAAAAACAATCAATCATTCCCAAAACATAAACTGCTCCAGTTAATGGTCTCACCTGTCAGTGTGGGTAGTTCTGATTGATATCAAACAGAACTGATTCATATGGATATGAGAATTAAACACAGGCCCATGACTTGCTATTGAATGCATTGTATTGTGGCTGCCCCCTAGATGTGGTTTCAGGTCAGCACGTTTGGTAAGTTATGATGGTACATGCGCTGACACTGGTGGCACTGGCCAAACTGGAAATGTTATTTCAACAGCATTCCATCACACCTGTGGCACATAAATGCCCTAGATAAGACCACACAGATAAGGGCAGATTGGCCTCAGATGACTTTTGTTTTAGTTTCTCATCTGCTGTAAATGAAACAGAAACCCAGGGGGTGGCTGAGTTTCACCACACAATCACTCACATTACTCAGCAGACTAAAGGTCCTCAGCACTTTCCAGCTGTTTGTGTTCTGTAAAACAACCGGGGATTATCCTACGGTAAGGGAAAAATGGTTAGAATATTACACCAATAAAAGACGAAGTTGTGCAAACCAGAATACAAGGAAAGAGGGAAATGATAACTACGAGATCAGAAGACGGCTTCTGTCTGCTGCTCTTTCACCGCTCCAGAGTCCCGTCAGTGAATCCTCATTGTGAAATAAGTTGCTACATTGCCTTGTGGGTCACTATAGAAACACAATGCGTACTGTCATTTTAAGTTTCTGAACCATCGTATATATGACTCTGAAGCACCGCGTCCACCCCACAGTGTGGGGAAGGGATATATGTGGACGCGTGGGCCTGCAAGGCTCAGCTGATAGCCAGCCCCCCTCAGGAGCACTTCCCCGGCCCCAATCAGGACAGCAGTATTACCGCTCTCTAGACGCGGACACACAGTACTGCAGCATTCACTGACCACAAAATAGTGCGCTCTGAACGCCCCCCAAAAAATGAGCTCAACACTCCAGCTCTGTGCTGGAGTCATGCTTTAAGCACAGGAAACACCACCAGCTCTGTCCTGGAGCATCCTGCACCAGTTGGACTGAGCATAACATGGTAACAATGACAAATTTCCATTTGTGGTTTTGGAAACAGGCGGTTTGTCACTAATGGAGAGAAGACTCCCTGGGTATCTCTGGTCTTGCTGGATGACAAACAGCCTGACTCTTATCCAGACCTACCCCTCTGTTCAGTCTATCCACAGCTCCGTGAGACCACACCACAATGGCAGGTACATGCAAATGCTTTATCCAAACTGTAGGAACAAAGCATACAGTGTTGTACTGTTTTTTTTAAAACCTTATCAATTTGAAGCATTCCAACTGAATCTGCTGCTATAGTCCCACGGTTCTTCGTCCATGTTCCATCCTTGATATCAGAAGTGGTCAGGTAGATGGGCAAAATCCATAATAAAATACCAATGCCATCCAACAGTCCTCATTGTCTTACTTTTTTTTTCAGCTAACAAGGGCTGCCCTGCAGTCCCTTTCCTGCCAAGGTCACCTAATCAAATGAGAAACAATATGGAAATGACGTTTGTGGGTCAAATTTCACATGATAATTCCATCTGGAAAACTATGTGGTCTCAAATTATATTCCATATGGTAATTTCCCAATGCTTTTGAAAACAAAACAAAACAGTCCCAGCCTAGCAGCACAGCCAGTAGCATTTATTGAAACAGGGAAATCAAGAACATAACTGCCCTTCCCTGGCAACCTAACAGTATAACACAGGCTGACATCCTACATTATATATATTAACGCATGAGTAAGTGACAGAAATGGAGGTAAGGATTGCACCGAGCATGTACAATGACATATTCTCTTTGCTCAGTGTTTCCTCGTGACACTGCTGACAACCCCCCATACCTCTTTCCCCACGCTCTGCTCTCATCCTTCTACCAATCAGCTTCACGCAAACCACCGAAGAAGGAAGGCATCTGAATACAACTGAATAAAATCTGAAAGCATTGTGCAACGTAGTTGTGCCCAGAGAGGAAACACAGAAGTTGTGCAATTTACGCATGGCCCCTTGTTGTAATTTTCAGAGAAAAAAAAAAAATCTGCTTTCTTTGAAAGAATTGCACAGATCATGGCTCCACCAGGCTTGTTTCTGTAAAATCATTCCCTCCAAGGTCAAGCATTACAGTCTTCGAATATGAAGGCCATTAAAGACAGTACACCACACTTTGAATGTACTGTGTTAGTTAAACCTGTTTGGTAACTATGGCTAATTAAATGTGAACATGATGCAGCGAGAAATGATTCCACTCCGTACACACACATCCATAGCCTCCTACAGTATTCAGCACAAACACACAGGGCAAAGATTACCTCCAAAAGGTCTTTGTGTGCTTGCTAAAATAATTTCAGTTGCTATTGACTCTAAACCAACAGAAATAAATGCCTCTAGGTGAGGTTAGAACAAAAGCCTTTGTCTGCGATGTCATTTGCAGTCTCAGTTCCAGTCAATCAAGTGATTACAATCACTATTCATGTAAATTTTAATGCATATACTTAAATTAAATTACATGGGAAGTCACACTCATCATGTAAGTGTTACATCCAGTGCAGCCTCCACGATCAAACATTCTACACACAGTGCTGATGAAACAGTCACAAATGACAGCAGAGGAGCTCTATAAATGTTCCCGGCCGGCCATTTGATGCTGTTGGTTTAAGCACTGTGCCAGCCTATGTCCTCATTAACAATACTGAAGTAACCATGTTTTCATGTTTTCGCAAGCTTTTGCAAGGTTGTGACAGCACAGGAAGTGAACCCAGTACAGCCTGAGCTTGTACAAGCTTATGATGCTGATGATGATGATGCGGATGATGATGAGGCACACAGCAAGGCCTGAGCTAGTGCTGCCCATTGCTTTACTAATAATACACAGTGTTTCAGGCTCTTCTGTGTGTATCTACAAACTGCTTGAGATGAAAATGCTTAGAAAAACCTCAGTACTCTGAAAGCTGTAACATAGGGAGAACAAGGCCTTTACATAAAACATTTCATTAGAAATGTTGTACATGTAGGCAGCTCTAACCATAAAGCAACAATATGGTAGCAAAGAAAATTATTACACCAATAATAATAAAAAAATTCATATTAACAAGCCAAGATTACAGTGCCTTCTAAATACTGAAATAAAATATACATTATAGCTAAAACCAAAGAATTAGGAAGAGCTGGTTACCTTTAGATCACTTTGCTTGTGTTAGTAAAAATATTATTCTGAGTCCAACTGCCTTGTTTTTCAAAGCGTGTTTGAGTGAACCTTGTTACTGCTGCCCTCCGCTATCGCGGGCCAGGGGTCTGACAGGGATCGTGAGGTGACTGGGGAAAAGCATCGCCCTCCCATCCTACCTGTCGATGAACTGGTCGATGATGACGATGTCTCCGGGCTGAATCTCCTCCCTCAGGGAGCCGCAGGCCGTGGTGACCAAAATGTGCGTGCAGCCCTCCTCCTTCAGAGCCCAAATGTTAGCCCGGTAGTTGACATTTGTCGGCATAATCGTGTGCTGTCTGCCATGCCTATTGCAGGATGTGAGAGTAAAAAAATAAAACTAAAGTCTAAAATGGCAACGAAAAGGCCACCTGTGCATTGATGCTCAGTTGAACACACGCAAGAGTTCAGTTCACTTCAGTTCACCTGCAAGGCATTGCAGCCACTAGAGGGCGCTGTCACACAGCAAATAGCAAGCTAGTCAATTGATTTGCGTTGGCAACAAACGACATTTTGTGAAACGTCTCACATTACCTCGCAAGGAGGACACATTCAACATTCTTAATCTTCCCCACTATAAGTGCATCAGAGGGCTGGGTGGGGGACAAAAAAGAGAAACGTTAAAAGATTGTTTTACATTTAATCCGTTTTCCAGTGTGACAGGCTATTGTTGTCCTGCTAGTCATGTTTACACTGTTAACCAAGTAGGAACTGGTTAGACAGCAATAAATACTGGGCAGAATATTATTTAACAGTACATTCCTTCTTACTCAGTTGGTTAAGAATGCCTGACTGCATCAACAGGATTGAGGTGAGGTTATGGCTAATCATAGTGACAATAAGAAAAAGATCCTTCAATGTAAGGTTACACACCTGTTTGTAAATAGCATACAAGTACCATGGCCAACCCTGTATTGTTTGCATCACCGCCTTGACTGCCTGTTACAAACTGCCAAACCCTGTTTTTCCATGTGTTGGTTAAAGGCGACAAACCTTTCCATATGGTGTGTCCACATATTTCTCACTCCTCCCTTCCAAGATGTCTGGATCATCAAGGCCAGACCCTCCAATGATTCCAATCTATACAGAATACAGAGGGATAGAGGGAAATGCTGAAGTCATTCTCTGTTCACAGTCAGCAGGTGGTTCTTGCTAACTGTGATGTAAAACCTGTCTTTATTTCTCTATGGCGTATCAGCCACTAAAGATGCCAGACCACTGATGACATATTTGCTCTCAAATAAATTACATGCATAATTGCTGAAGTGATTTTCTTTGCATTTAAATGTTATAGTATGCGACAAACAGTATCTTAATCCAGAAAAAAAAAATCAGTCTGTCAGCTGTGAACACTGAGCTGTCAAAGTCCTACGTGTGCAGACAGTACAATCATAAGAACACCATCACAAGAACCCCCACTCTAGGTTCCTCACAAATGACAGCAATATTCAACAATGAAAGACAATAATGCTTGTCATTTGTTCACTTTCAGTGCAGTCTTACTCTGGTTGCTGCAACATGGTTAAAGCGATGGGTTATTTAGTTATTCATTTCAGAAAACCATTTATTAACACTTCCAAAAAACTGCTTTTGCAGGATCATTCTGGGTTGTGCGGAGCGAAACATTTGGGACATCTCTGTATTTGATAGCTGTGGTATTTCTGATGGTGTGTCATTACAATTAAATCGGGAATCGCTCTAGTCAGCAATCTTGACACCTCAGTTATTATTGCTTGAGGGCAGTCCAGTTATGTAATTAAGTAATTTAAATCTAGCACCCAGAGACGTCCACACATGAGGTGTTAATGGGCTGTGGCAAACTACAGCTCTACGGCGCTACTGCTCGCTACAAAAAAACATCATTTCCCACAAACTGGGAGGTTTCTGCATGCTTTTCCTTTTGAATGACAGCCAACAGGAAGAATTATGAAAGCGGATATGGGTATGGTCACATAGTTGCGAAATGCTAAATATTCAGAAAACGTTCAAATAGTATACTAAAACAAGATTATAGTTAGTTTTGTTGTATTTAATTCAAGGTATAGTATATTCCTGAAATTAGCCACAAGACAGGTGCACAGCTGAACGATAGGTTCTCGCTGAAGTTTCCAATAAAGAGTTATAATTTTACGGTATGGGTGAAGAACCCGTTATCGCATTACAACAGTGTAATGCACGCCATTAAGTGTGTGGCAAAATAAAACCAGACTAAGTGCAAGCCAGTAAAATAAAAGGTCCAGAAATGTGCCGCTCCACGAAGTGGCGATAGCTAGGCCTGCACATCCAAAATAACACTGTGACGTTGAGGACTACGGGCATCCATTCAACTGCAAGGCACTAAATGAACAATGTTGCACTTTAGCTGGATATTTAAACGTGTTTTACCCGAATGAAAAAAATGACGGGTCTGGATAATGTTTTGCGCAAAATATGTGGCGTATGCGATGCGGCCTAGCTTGTTTGAGTAACTTGACAAGTTTTCACATGCTGGCTACATGCTAGTAGCAAGGGCGATGGAAGTGCGGCACCACTGTCTCCACTTCTTACTAGAGCTACGTGTCTAACGTGAGCGCAGTAAATTATCAAAACAACGATTTCTAACGCCATTAATCGAGTCGCGCTGTTTTCACGGTGTGATCATAGCTACAGTCAGTGAATGGTATTCCTGTTTCCGTCACCGCAACTGTATTGAACACGTGTTCTTCTTTACAGTTAACAAAGAATTATATGGTCCGCTAGATACTAATCGAAACGAAAACACCACTTTATCAGATGTCCGAACAAACGTTACTTAAGCAGCAACGCAATCAGATGGTGTTTTGGAGTGCTCATTGATGTTTATTTTGCTGCGTTTACGGAATGTGCACCAAACACAGCATACTGTAAAAGTAATTTCAATACATCTATCTTACCAGCTACGCGTGTAGGATATCGGGCGTTTATTTCATAATCATCGTGCCGATTGCAAATGAGGGGGCAATGCAAGGGTTTCAAATTGATATTACCTTCACCTGTACTCCAGCAGCCATTTCTTCAGACAAATCGACACAGAAATTTGCAAGCCAGATCCCTACTTCCTTCCTTCCTGCTTTACAGGAGGGGCACATGCAGCAGCAAGCTGTCTTTAAGGCTGCAGCGAATTCGGCGGAAGAGCCAGCTGTCTTTTCAGCGACCCCCGGGAGAGAGCCGGGTACTGATGCCCGCGATAGACTTGCATCCTGTCACTGCATTTAGGATCTGCTGTTGCCAAAGCCAGAAGGTTTTCACGTTATGCAGTGTGGTTTAAACAGTAAGAAAAACAGTGTCGTCAATATGCTCAATATTACCAACTAGGGTGCTCAACTTTACAGACCGAACGCTTCTGTATAGAATGCAAGGTTGTACGTCTGTGTGTGTGTGTGTGTGTGTGTGTGTGTGTGTGTGTGTGTGTGTGTGTGTACAATTAACTGGCATAAATTACGTGTTCTAAATTGAACATGTATTTTGTTATGCTAAAGTAAAATCTCTACGATACTGTTTTTTGCTTGTTGATTATTATTTATATTTTATAGATTTTATATTAGTGTTGCATATTGTATTTTCAAACAATCATGACAAGAAATGCAGTTGACCATACATTCTGATCTGATGCTCAACACTCAGCTGTGAAATGACCTAGCAGTTATTTCATCATTCTAAAAATGTAGTATGAATAGCACCCAGCTGTATGTTCACAAGTTATGCAAAACTGGGAATTCTGGGTCATGAGCTCAAGACACAGCTAATACTCCTGAAGAGGACTGTACCTCAACCGATAACAATTACAATCTGAAATGTTCAGATATTACAGTTGACATTTTGCTGTGCATATGGTGATTACAACAAGGCTAACTGCAACTGAGCCTTCACCTTAATCTGACATCCTAATCTATTTTAATTTGCATGCTGTTTGCATTTTTAAAATAAACCTTCCTAATCTCCATGACTTTGATTGTCCCGGGGTCATAGATGCAAGTCTTCCTCTAGATTACGGTTCATCTGCAGCCAGGTGGTACCCAGGCAGTGTCATAGCTATGCTGGTGCCAGGTCCTCTGCGTGGGGTGGTGCTGCCTGTCTGTTACCTTCACCCTCCTTACACTGACTCTCAGTTTCAGCACTCCTCCTCTGGTGGGCAGGCACTGGGGGTAGGGGCTTGCAGAGGGGGTACCTCATGACTTTCCTAGTGTCTTGACTGGGAGGCAGTGTAGCATAGTGGTTAAGGAGCAGGACCTCAGCTCCGGCTGCGGGGAGACATCGCGTTGCATTACATTACATGACATTACATGACATTACATGACATGACATTACACTGCAGTCTTTTAGCAGATGCTCTTATCCAGCACGAGTTCCATATGTTACTGTTTTTAAATGTTATTTGTTTATATGGCTGGATACTTACTGAAGCTTTTCTGGGTACACTGGGGGTGGCAATGTAGCATAGTGGTAAGGTGCAGGGCTTGTAACCACAAGGTTGCGGGTTCAATCCCCCACTGGAGCACTGCTGCTGTACCCTTGGGCACAATTAACCCACAGTTGCCTCAGTAAATATCCAGCTGTATAAATGGATACTTTGTAAAAAAAAAAAAAAAAAAAAAAAAAAAAACCTTGACTGATGTCACAGATAAAAGTGTCTGCTAAATGCCAATAATGTAACTGACATAAATGCCTATGCCCACTTCCCACCTACCCATCAGGTGATGGCTGGAAGCCGTCTTGGTGCATGGACACTGCAGCCTCCTCTATGGTCACGTTGATCTTACTATCAATGGAATGTGTGCTACCATCAAGGAAGCCCTCCTGAAAATGCAGTGACTCTTCTTCTGCCCACATGTCACATCAAGTTTTCTCAAGAGCTCTTATGTTTAAGTCAAAGGTATTTGTCTTCTCTAAATTTATTGTTACATGATTTTGCAACAGTAAGCTATCTGTGCGTATCTCAGTCTTCATTTCTTGTTTATCATTTCAATCTATCATTTAAAACTTTGTTTAAAAAAGCTTTAACTAAGAAGGGAATACATACTATCTACATGCTTTCCACCTATTTGAGTACTGCATGACAAAGTTCCAAAGGTTGGCAAGGTGAGGTACCAACTAGCAGGTAAAGCAAGCGAGTGCGTTAAGCCATTACAACCAAACCTTTATGTTTTAACCATTGCAACCAAACCAAACCATTACACCAAATCAATACGTTAAACTGTTACAGCGTTTATTGTCATGCCATGGAACTTTGGGACTACACTTCCACAAGGCTGCTAGAAAGGATAAAAAACGGAACCAAGCCAATATTTGGAAACAGTGAATTGGTAATATTGCTTGTTGTGCCAGCAAGCATTTTAGTTATTGATGTGTTGATTGTATAACTGAGGTATTTTCTGATGAACAAAGTACTGATTATATAAAATTGCAGTCTCTATATATTTACAAAATATAGTGTTTACTGTGTTTTTCAGTTGCTTTCAAATAGCAATACATTTTCTGATATTTATGACCTTTTACAAATAAACGTGAATGTTAGTGTCGCCCATATAAATCATTGTTAGGCTCTATGTTTAATTTAGTGTGATGCAATTACGTTGCGCTATGGAATTGCTATGCCACGTTTTTACTGTTCAAGTTTTTTAATATTATTTTTTAAGATCTAACTGTTTAGTACCTTTGTTGTTGCCCTTGTTGCCTGTGTGATGGATATTATCAATCATATCATTAAAGACTGTAAGTCGGTCTACCAAATCATTATGAATAATCGCTTGACTTGGAGTCCAGACATCCAGATAGGCAAGCACATCAGCGCGGCCATAGGATAGCACTGAGAGGCACCCCCTTCGCACCTTCTGGAACAGAAGGGGCTGGTCCTTGCCAAAGGACAGGGACAGCAGAGCCCTGGATACAAAAGGGGAGTGGGTCAAAGACAGGCAGAAGACCCATGTACACTGCCTGGGATGCAGGTAAGAAGAGAAAGAAGAGAAAAAGGTGGAGAGAGGGGAGGGGGTGGGATTCATGGACAGCTGATCCAATGGGAAGAATGGGTTTGTAGGTCATTTTAGATACATCATTTGCTGGTTTGGAGTGGATTGGGGAGAGCAGGTGTGGATATAGGAGTTTCCTCTCCTCCCGAACTTATTAAACTTCCATAAAATGGTATATGAAATTGGGTACAATTTTTTGGAAAACAAATTTAGCAAAACTAAGCTGAAGTGCTTAAACAGTACAGAGTCACACTTAATAAAATGTTTTCTTTTGTTAATTTGCTTTCTGTTCCCCAGACATGTTTGTTTCTTGCTGTCTCAGCTTTTCAGTCAGGGAAAAGAGTAACTACTATTGATATAAAAGAGAACACATGGCAACTCCACTCTGAAAAATTCCTGAATAATAAATGAGCCAAAGTCACAAGACAGATACTCTTGTAATATAGGCAGTTCTATGATCCTACAGTGTGCAACCATTGAAATTAAAAATCACATTTCCAATTCTGTTTTAAAAAAGCTGTTTAAACAGCCACAAATGTGCTGTTCTTGTATGTGCATATCCAATGAAAATGTCTGTAGTGTGGTAAGCTCTGATTTAACTAACAGACTAATGTCAGATAGGAGGACAGTGTTGACATTATCACTAATTTTAACACAGAAACATAAACTATATCCTTACAAATCTATGCTATATTTCTGAATGGTCATTTACATGGCCATTACAACCACTAGCCATTGGTGCTTCTTTGGTGATGTTTATTGGCTGTAAATCTTTAGTGTTTTTACGGCTCTTAAAAGTAATATGCTGGTATTTACGAAATGAACGATGAATGGAAGGAGCACTTGATCTGTAGAAGTTTGCCAATCAAGCAGTTTTTAAATAAGTAATGTCACACTTTGCTAATGTTTTCCTAATGTTTTAATGTTTAAGATTCATTTAACATAAGGTTTGTGTTCCTCAAATACGGCTGTAGTCCATTGTAGTCAGTTGTATCAAAGACCATGATAACCTGCCACACAGATGTCATCTCAAAAGGAAATGTTCTATTCTTGCCGTTTTCCTTCTTGCATTTCTGGAGCCTGTGGGAAATTTCAGAATTTTTCCACAGACCTGTATCAATCAGTTAGGTAGTAAACCAATAACTTCTGATACAGAATCAAATTCAAAGCCAACTCCCACTCATTCAGCAAACTATAAATCCAACTGAAATCTGAGACTTTAAAAATGCTTATGAGAAAATATTGACTTACCACACGCTGTTTTAGGCACAAATGCAATGCACAGATATATTCTACAAGAATTTACACTCTTCTCACACAAGTGCTTAAGAAGTATACAAATTATAATACAACATGGCACTTATTAGTCGACAGACATATCAATCTCCACATCATAAAAATGGCTTGCTTTGACTGTACTTCATTACACACTGATGGGACAAAGCATTTTTATCTGAGAAAAGGTTAGATTCTTTCATTTTTTGGACAATATGCCTGTACTCTGGGTAAAGTTATGAAGAGCACAATATGACAATTTATAATTTTCTTGGTGAAAGAAGGATCCATTACCCATAGTTTGTTCTGTTACATCATGATTTTTATTCCCATTTCATCAGGGCTATGAATAACTTTGGAGGGAACTGTACATATATATGCAACTAATTACAGTGTAATCCATTTCTGAGAAAATATTTATAGCACCAAACAGGTTGTCAAGCTTTCAGGCAATATAAGAATGACATGATAGCATTGCAATGTTGCAGTCTGAGAGACAGTATGTTTTGCAAGTGTTACCAGCTGCCACCACCAATTACTCTAAACATTCTGTTTTAACAGCAAAATCTATGAGCAACATCACAGCATACATAGTATCACTGTCCGGGAGTTATTTATGGTGGATTCAGATTTTAAACATTTATTGCATTTTAAATTTGACCAATCAAATCTAAGGGGTGAAGTCAACTCCACTCCACCCCAATCCTTTGCATTTTGTCATATGCAATACATGTTGATGGATGTACTGTCAGTAATCCCTACAAGGCTTCACAAACCTTGGTGGACAGGCTTCTTGAGACAAGGTGGTAAAATCAACTAGGGTAGCTACATGTCAATCTTCTCCCTGAGTAAGATACAGCAAAATGGACATATTCCATAACTAGGAAGAAAGGTTAACGAAACAGCACTCTGAAAATATTGCATGATTTCATTTGGCAGTTCAGTAAATAATATTACTATAGTAAAATAAATTTAAATGTGCATGTGGAGGGATGTCTTTCTAAGTCAGCCCATGACTCCATCGCTGCTGTTGTCTAGGAGACAATTCACACCACTCACTGTTTTTTTGGGGGGGCTGCCAGTGTTTGTCTCCTCTTTAGAAGACACAGGAGTCTGTCCACTCTCACCGTGCGGCACCTCACCCTTTTTGTCGGAAACATCCGCAGTAGATGCCGCCTCAGTGTTCAGAGTGTCCGCATGGCCATCCTGACGGACAGGCAGAACCTGCCCTTCCCAGTCGTTCAGGATGGAGTCCAGCAGACCGGTGCTGGTAGGGTTGGACACCTCGAGGTCGGCGGGCACCTCAGGGTCAGCAGGCGTCTCGGGGTCGGAGGGCATCTTAGGGTCAGCTGGTGACTCAAGGTCAGTGGGTGCCTCGAAGTCGGAGTGTGTCTCATGGTCAGCAGGACCCTCGGGGTCGGGGCCGTGCTCGCTGTCGCTGTTGATGGTGATGACGGTGGGCGACCGCCGCTCCGCCCCCTCCCTGCTCTTCCGCCTCCGGCTCTTCTTTTTGTGCTTCTTCTTCTTCTTCTTGTGGTGCCTCCTGCCCTCCCCCGAGGCCTGGCCCTCGTACACGATCTCCACGCTGGGGCTCCTGCTCTTCCTCCGGGACGTCTTGTGACGCCTCTCCCGCCTCTTCTCCTTGGGGCAGGGGGCAGAGGAGGAGGAGGCCGCCGGGGGGGAAGAGCGGTCTCTGGAGGAGGCCTCCAGGTGCCGGATCTTGTACTTCCTCTTCCCGCTGGGCTTCTCGTGCCGGGGTCTCTGGTGGGCGGAGACAGAGCTGGTGCTGGAAGGGCTCCGGGAGCGCCTCCTTTCCCTGTGGTGGGAGCGGGTGGGGGTCCGGCTCCGGGACCGGGAACAAGACCGAGACAGGGTCCAACGGCTGGAGATCCCATAGTGACTCGTGTAGTGGGATCTACTCTGGTTGTGCACGGTATAGCCACTCTCCCTCTCTCGGCTGTAGTAACTGTAGGAGACCCGGTGGTAGGAATGCGAGTAATTCTCACAGCTGCGCCCAGAGCGACCGTCTCTGTCCCACCTCTTCTCTCGCGCCTCGTCCCTCGAGGGCCACCGATCCCTGCTGCGAGACCTTGAGCGCCCCCTGCTTCTGGACACGGTACTGTCGCTGTTTACCGATATCGTCGGGCTTCTCGCGGATCGGCTCCGCTCCGTGCTTCTCGACCGCCGCCTCCTGTCGCGGGCGCACTCTTTGCTTCTCGATCTTTCCCTGGATCCGTCCCATTTCCGGTGTCTCCTGCCGTCGCTGTCACTGTAAGTGCGCTTGTCACTCTTTGAGTGTTTGCCGCTTCTTTTGTCCCTCACTCTGGAAGTTCTGTGTCTGTCCGGGGGAGGGGAACCCCAGGGCGAAGGTGGGCGTCTGTCCTTATCCACAGCAGAGATCTGATCCCTGTCGTTCACCTCTGACCTACCGGAGTGCTCCTGCCTCGGTGGGGACTTATGCTTGGACGCCAAGGACCCCGTGGAGGACCGGGGACTGAGGCTGGGGAAGCGAATGTGCTGGGGCTGTTTGGGGATCTCTGGGCTTTTGTCGTGGACAGACTCCTCTGAGTCCGATGAGAGCTGGACAAGCTCCGGCGTCCGCTCGGCCATGGGCTTTACGTAGCCGACAATAACACAGTCCTCCTCGCTAGAAGAGGCATCCTCGCTTTTGTTTGCCGACGGGTCCGTCTTCACTTGAGCGCCCGGCTGGGGCGCGGCTCTGGGCCCCCCCGCCTCCTCTGCGCTGCTCTCCGACTCGGACTCGCTGACGACCAGCGGCAGCGGCATCGCCTGCTCCGTCGTCGAGTACGACGGCCCGGGGGTCTCGTCATCCCACGGCGCCTGGCCGAGCCCGGCGCCCAATGTGGACCCCGGCCCCCGCTCCAGCCCCGTGGAATCCGCCCCGTCGTCCTCGTCCTCCGAGATGGCGATGACGGAGGCGTCGGAGCTGCTGTCCTCCTCCAGCGAGGAGGGCGCGGGGCAGTCATAGACGGCGTGCTGGTCGTAGGCCTCCATGTTGAACGGCGAGCGGGCGAAGCTGATGAACTCGTGCAGGAAGTGGTCGGTGCGTGCCAGCAGGAAGGGCCGCAGCTCCTCCTGCATGGCGCCGTCCTCCATGTCGTAGCGGGTGATCCAGGTCATGATGATGTGCTGCACGATGTTGACCAGCGAGCCGTGGGCGCCGTACAGCACCGTCAGCTCCCGCTTCAGCCAGGGCACCAGCCGGTGGAGGCAGGCCGGGTTGCGGCGGTAGAACTCGGCGGAGGTGTCGCGGTAGCGGCCGCCGTCGCGCACGCTCCGCACGCGCACGCCGTTGCGGTACAGCGCCCGGCGGAAGCGCACCACCTCCTGCTCCCGGAGCCGCCGCAGGGTCCGGCCCTCGCTCTGCGCCCGCCGCCGCGCCGCCAGCCGCTGCACCATCCGCCGCAGCCCCCGGTCCGGCTGCGGGGGCGGGGCCGTCCCGCCCAGCCCCTCGAAGATCACGCCGTTATCCGGCGGTGGCGACGTCCTCCTCCCCTGCCGCCGCTGCTCTTGCTGCTGCTGCGCCTCCCGCCGCTCCCTCGTCAGCGTGGTGCGGTACCGGAACCGGTGCCCGCCCGGGCTGCCGAACGAGCCGTTCTCCGTGGGCCGCAGCACGAACTCCTTGAAGTCGTTCTCCGCCTTGATGGTGTGGAAGATGGAGTTGAAGGCCTGCTTGCATAGTGGGCACTCAGCCTTGTTCTTGGACCACTCGTGGATGCAGCGGAAGCAGAACTTGTGCAGGCAGCGGTCCAGGTAGGCCATGTTGTTGAAGCGGTCCAGGCAGATGGGGCACTTGGAGTCGGGAGAGGCCTCCGTCGTCACCGGCTGAGAGGCCTTACCCGAGCTGCTCCTCTTCCGCAGCCGCAGTTTCATCTTTGCCGATTCCATCATCTTAAACAAAGTTAAAAATTAGATTGATTTCTCACACTTTGTTTTCAGAAAATATGAGAAACTACTTTATAGCGCTACCTCACATGTAATCTAACTTTGTAAACGTTACAAATATGTTACACCTCCACAATGTCGACTGTCTACATTTAATTATTGGTTTATAACTACTGGTCTGTTCATAACGTCGGTATTAAGTAGTAACTTAAAGACACAACTATCTACTGTCTTCGGACATGGTTAAAATGTCGCCTGAGCTGGCGAAATAGACTTCTGTGTTATTCATAGTTTGCATACAATAGAGCACGTCCAGACAGTCAAAGAATACATTTCGATTACTGGACCTGGACATGCCTACATCAGATAATTAGCTGAACAGCTAGCTAACATGGCCTTGCTTTCCTGGAATCCCACATTGCTGTTTCAGTACCTACTCTACCTAGCCAAACACGGGTGTACAACCTTCGGCACCTACTACTTAGGACAATCGTGAAAAAAATTAATATCTCGCTCAACACTCATCGAAAGCAACTCCGAAACTGTAAATGAAGTTAGCTAGCTATATACCGAGCCCTGGAACGCTGCCTCTTACTGTTAACATTCAACACTTGGCGTTGGCTATCTTATTTTTAACTTAGCAATACATCATATGGCTAGTTACATGTTAAATATGTACTGATAAACTCTGCTAAACTAAATATGAAAGCACATGAAAATGTAGCTGTCTCTCCTACCTGTAATGAGATGAAAAGCGGAGATTCTTTCTCTGTTTTTAGCTAGGTAGCGGCCAGCTAGCTAGCTAGCTAACTTTAGCTGCCAACCACTACTAAGGTTAGCTAGCTAGCTAGCTAGCATTATTGTGATGTACACCAACCGAACATCACAAATTTTGACTTTGTACAAAATACGATAGTTATGGGTGGAAATCTCTAATAGTCAAAAATGTAAAATAAGCTTCATACGTATCCCAGGATATATCCTGTAAGGACACTAACAAACCTTCTGGGAGCTAGCTAGTTTACTAGTGGGCTTACTATGGTTATGACACATCGATACCATAAAGTTGCAAAAATACACCCAAAGAACTGTGGTATAGTGGAGGACTTCTGTTCAGGAGCGACTTAAACTCGCAGAGATAACTGTGGCTCCCTCTCATGGTACAAAGTAGCCACTACCTATGGAGCGATATTTATACCATAATGTCACTACATCATATCCAGTGCGTAATATCCAATATGCGGATATGTGGCATTCGGTCATTTCTGACTCGTGCAATGTAATTACGGTGGCAAATAAATAAAATTGATAAAGAAAGGTAGCTTTTAATACATCTTATCATTACAACTTAAATATAGTTTACATTGGTTTATAGATGTCCTGGGCTTTCCCACTGGCCACTCTAGAAAATTCTTAGCATTTCTTATTGAATGATCCTATCCTCTATCATCATACAAACATTTCCAGGTGCCTTGGGCTCTAATAGATCAGTTAGTAGTCATGATGAAATTGAAACAGTAGGGAAAATATTCATTAACCCATTATCCATTTTTCCATTACTAGCAAAGTGGGTATGCTTCAGCAATGCCAGATATTAGTCAGCTGCTTCCCCTCTTTTAATACAAGCTGTGAGCTCTCCTCTGATTGGTCCCGAGTGTCATTGAGTATAAACCAATCATAGACAGCCGTAATGTCATATTTAAGATATGCAACATGCCGTAAAACAACCATGTAAGCCCCTCCTAGTAACTTCACTGCTTAATTTTTAAAGATTATCTTTTATGCCTGAACAATGTTTAAATTAACATTAAAGATTTTGTTAGTATCCATTAGATGTTTGCTACTATTCAAGTACTATATGCACCATTTAGTTACAACATCTACCACATTGGTAATATTGACAGAAATGGCAAAAATATTGCTTTTGTGGAAAGATTTTACTGTGATTCTGGGTATGCGGGTTGATTTTTGGAATACCAGTGAAGACACATCCAATGGATGGCTGAATTTCACTGACAAACAGTTAATGTAAAGACATTTTTTAATGATAAATAAATGATTATTTTTACAACGGACAGACACATAAGCATGCTTTAGACTGCTTTCATCCATGTCTTCAATGATGCCCATGGTGTTCTTCCTCAGGCAGAGGAGGGATCACCTCTCCAGTTTCCAGAACTGTGTCTCCCTGTAAACAAGAAGGTACCACTGAGCAGGACTACAGAAGCAAAGCAACTCTTTTAAAAATACAAAATTTGAAAATTAGTTTTGTGTGCGTATGCAAATTTGTACATCTGTGCTTTACCATGTCAGAGAAGTACTTACAGGAAACAGCCTGGGCTTCGACTCTACAATACCATAGGGTTTTTTCTGCAAGTAAACATGGATACATTGTTATTTGAAAGTGAAACATATCCTTTGTTAAAATTCCAAAGATTCTATTCCATCAGATTTTAAACAAGCTTTCATGGTTTATTCCTACTGAAATGCAATCACACAAAGCTGTACCCTTATATTTCCCTCATATGTGAGCACACAAATCTATTTTACAGAAGAGTTGTTCATAATGCGGTATCTGCTTACGTAACTACTATTTTTTCCCCTCACACAAAAGACAAGACAGGGTCTGCTTCAAAAACGTAAAAAGAACTTACTGCAATGTGGTACTTCACACAGTAGTGCACAATCCAGAATGGAATCAACACCCGTGTCACAGTGAACACTCCAGCATTGTACACTTTATAAGTCTAAAAAGAAAGTTAACCGCATTAACACCTTAACAGATTCATGTGTAATCATTAATCGCAGGTCACTTATTTATATGCACGTAATTATACTGGTAGGCCTTTAAAGGAATTTTGTTAGGAAAATTTTTCAAAACACTGACTTTCACTTTCCGGGTCAACAAAAGACTTCTGTGGGGTCACTTTTAGATAGTCAGCTATGCCTGACAGATAACGTTGCTAGCCAGCTAAATGGCTACAAATCCAAAACATGTCACTATATATATTTTTTCCCAGATGGTTGAGACTATTGTGTGGGATTTCCCTTTACAATACGATAATAAAACTGTTTTTCGGTGCAGGAAGGCCTTGTACCTGGCATGCTACTTTGATGTTATTATGCAGATCATTGTAAAATGGCTTAACCCAGAAGACATTGTGTCTGGTGCTGCAAGGCTAACAAGCTATGAGGTTATGGTAAACTCACGTAAAGCCTCCATAAGCTTTTCGGCTCCAAAAAGCCTGCCCAGAATTTTGCCACAGGTCCGGGCGGTTTGGGTTGGACCACCGGCTCCCGGGGACTGAGCTCCTGATCCTTCAGCCATTGCCTTCTCAGCTTCGTCAACTGCTCCACACGGAGCTTTTCGTCCGGAGTGTATCCAGACATATTTAAACCAAGCAGAAGAACCAAATCTGAATTTCAACCTTAGAAACAGACCATGGAGGACACAGGTATCGAGTCGAGTCGCTGCGAGATGAAGTCACGGATTTCACCGTTGGGTTCTCTACTTCACTAACATCGACATCTAGTGGCACGGAGGGTGATAAAATACCAAATATTTCTAGTCGCTCCTTTCGTCCCCAAAAGAACGGGACGCTTTTCGCTTTTACTGTGTAACGTAGCGGAAAAAAGTTGGAAAGCTCCAGGAGAAAAAAACATCGACATAGTTTCCTCTGCCTTAAATTTACCTTACGCACGTGTACACTATGTACCATTACAATTTGCCGTTGTAGATTGTGTTCATGCGTTTGTTTTTAATCTCGAACGACATTCGTTGCGTTTTGTGTTTGTACTTTTGCCGTAAAAATATACACATAGAAGATGCCCTCCACGTGCATTTGTGCTAGTTGTCTGCTGTTGCAGAGTGGTTAGTGGAATGGGTTGGTGTGATGGAAACTGTTTTTAACAGTCCCTTGGACCAATGTGCTACAGCCCAGTCAGTGTACAGGCTAGTCTGGGAGCTTCTGTTCCCCTCACTTCTATCTTTAATTAATGTATTCTTATGCCAAAAAGAAAACATTTTTATCCAGGTCTTACAATATTGCATCATTGTCCACTTTTTCATAACTATGAATAGGGATGTTTCTCTAACACAGTGTTTCTCAACCCTGCTCTTGGAGGCCCCCTGTCCTGCACATTTTCCATCTTTCCCTGCTCTACCTACCTGACTGAATTCATCAGTGGCACTTTTGATTAGCTGAGCACACCTGTTTTAATCAAGAGTATGTTAATCACACTAATCAGGTGTGTTTGGAACAAGGATAGATAGAAGATATGCAGGACAGTGGGTCTCCAGGAGTAGGATTGAGAAACACTGCTCTAACAGATAGTCATGGGTTGCTTTAGTGAGCCACTTTCATAATAACTCGCCAGCCATGTGGTTATTCAGAGCTTTAAATGCCCTGCCAAGTCTGTCTCATATGAGACAGAGACAGAGGCACACTCATTCTGGGCACATCATCAAACAACTGGGCAAAAGACACCATAGGGGGAAAACAAGCGCGAAAATATGAACCATCAGCCTATTTATAAAGTGATGAATCAAGAGGTAAATTACAAAGGTCAAAACAGATAGATTTATTTTTATGCACACGTCACAAGTGTCTGGAAGCTTTGACATGAGATTTAAAAATACGCCATATGGGTTTGCACAGGTTGAAAATACCTTTGGACATAAGATGGCTGTACCTGGACCGTATTGTATTGGTTCTGAGCCCTTCAAAGTATTCCCTTTTTATCTGTGTTAACTTACATATCAGAAAATGAGCTGAAAGTGACTGGTTCTGGCTTGGGCTGAGGTATCACCGGAAACAGCTGAAACAGGACCTGGCCATGCTGAGGTACGTCTAAATCCAGGCCAGAATAAAAGAGCCTTGGCGATGCCTATCTGTGAAGCTCATGTAGCCGACATTGTTATGTAAGACTCATTTCTGCATCTTGCATCAGCGGGTCATCCTCGAAGGGCTGTCCCACATGCCTCACTGAGTAAGCACTTGTCACCGACGCTCACAGCCGTCCACTTCTGTTAGGACTCTATCGTGCCTCTGTGTTTACCACTAGCTCCACTTACATCCATTTTGGTCTGAGGGGAGACACTCACTTCGGGTCTCAATGCAGGACACTTGTGTCTGCATGAGAGGTGTTTAACACTCACTTTAATGACAGGCATCAAAGCTTCTTGTGTTTTTTTCCTGAAGTGGCAGGCTTTGATATTGCATTGAAGACAGTCTGTCAGAAAATGGTAATGCAGGATATTGTTCAGATTTTATGGGCTGTTTGTATTGGTTATTGAAATAAAGTAACCAATAACATCCTGTACACTCAGTTACATTATGTTTATGCCTTCTGTTATTTCTGATGTGGTTTCCGTGTTTGATGGTGAAAGAGCATTTCTGAAAGGCTAAAAATGTGTAGGATCTTCCTTGGTGTGGTCTGTATGGTGACATTATTGTTATATTGATGTTTTTGTTCCATTGTCCTATTGAGAGAATGAGTGTCCCAGTTTTCATGTTGTACAGTTTAAGATGATATCGCGAACATGTTGAAAAAATCTGATACCAAACTGGATCTCACCTGGCTTCAATGTAAGTCAGAAATACAGGATACCATATAAGCCAACTTAACAACATCACACATTTGCAAGTTTTTTAACAATGATTTTTAGGTTATGAAGAATTTGTGTTGCTTTTGCTTTGCATTTTATCTTTCCTCGATCAGTCCAGAGACTACAGTAATACTTATGTAAACCATATTAAATCAAGTACATTGATAAAATCAGCATGATTTGAGTGAAATCAATGTTTTCAGACTTACATAATCAAATCTATACAACAAACTCATATTTCATATATACATTACAGTTTATTTAAATCATATATAGGTCCCTAGAGGTGACAATTAAATTGAACAAAAATATTTTTTCATAGTTTAATCTGAAGTTTTCCAGTTTGTGTCTTCCTGTGGCATAACATCAACTGCAAGATATGCCATGCAGGAAGTTGTCTCATTCCTACTTACCAGCCAGGGAACATTACTACCTCACAGGTCTAAATTACAACACAACATTATTTTGAAAATATTAAATAAATTATTATTTAAATTGCTGTTGTTTTGGAAAATGATGTCTGTCACTACTATAAAACTGGCATGGGTGGTTGTCACTTAACTCCAAGCCCAATATAAATACAGTGTGCCTGTGTAAGTCATTGGTGGCGATGTGTGCAACCTTATCCATAGCTACCATTGTGTACCTCCATTAATGATGGTTATTTTCATACCCTCATAGCATAAAAGTGTGGCAAATGACTTATTAAAGAACTGTTTTAATTGTTTTAAATGTACTCTCAATCTCAGTTTACATGGTATATTTAATTACCTAATTAACTGTTTAGGTTCCGGCACTTCTCTGAAGATACGGTTTGACTGTTTGAGAAAATATTATGTCTTGAACAATCCATCCCCTGACCTGGTAAGTGGTGAACTCATTTTGTTCAAAATGAAGCCATTTATGGGTGTACGGTAAAGTGCCATTTTGTAGAGGCATTGTTATGATACAGGTCAAGTAGGAGCGCCTCAAGTGAGATTAATTCATACGTTCACTTAAGGTGTGGTTGTATGAGTGTTAAAATGTATTTATCAACGTATCAATGTATCAAACATTGTCATTGACTATCAGCTTTGTGAATTTCATACTTTAATTACAACATCTTGAAAATCCCTCTGATGTGTCAGAATATCCTTTGACATTCATTGCCCTTTCTATAACGGGGATGTATTCAAAGCATAGCAGCAGATCAAATACAGGGTGCATCTTGGCTTTGCGGTTTTATATTATGAACCACTCTGTCAGTGATGTGTAAGTGGTATGTAAGCATGCGGTGGGCCCCGCCCAGGAACAAGCGTCTGAGATTGGATCACTCTGTCTGTGCTGGAACAGCTCTTTCAAAAGCGTGTCCTTGAATAAACTCACATAGCCATTAAATATTTCTGTCTTGGCACACCGGGCGTAACTACCACCTTCACCCTGTAAACAGTTCTGTGCTGATTGCACAAGTGTCAGGGTGATGGCGGTATGTCTTGTTGGCTTTCAGAATAAAGCTGGGTAGCTTTATTCGACTTAATTCTTTCTCACTTACGACTCATTTCAGTCTGAATAATTAACATATCCACCCCGAGACATAGCACACTGATCCTGAGATCTGCTGGGGATTGTCACCGCGAGCCGACATAAAACGGACCTGGGCAGAACCCCAGGAACACACTGTGCCCAGAAACCCAACCCGCGGCCCGGGATTCCTCAGCAGGATTTTTACTGTTGGGGGAGCAACCTTATCCCGTAGAGCCATTCCGCACAGGAAATGTCGAAGGCTGTGAATGAATTCCAAAGAGCAGCTAACTGGCAACCCCAGAGGACAAGCGTGGCCTGCGGCTGCCAAAATAGATAACACCCCTGCTTCGGGTTCCCATCTCTGAGGACTGCTGAGCACCCACACTCATTCATATCACCACGCCCTATTGGGGTGTCCCTCTCTGACACAGACATTCATCTTGTAAAATAAAGGAGAACATCGTAGTCATTTTCCTTGACCAGAGTCGGACTGCATGTAGAGACTGCAAGGATGCTGTTGAATGTGACAGAATCAGAGGTATCTAAATAACTGCAGTGCATTGTGCAAATCTTAATAATGATCAATCGCAGAATGATAGAATTGCACTCTCTGTCTATGACATCCTTGGGCTTAAATCTAATAAATACCAAGATGTGAGAACTTTTTTTTTTTTTTTTTGCAGAGGCTCTCTGATGTGTAAATGACCTTTCTGGCTTTGTATAGCAATAAGTGCTGCTTTTTAGAGTGTCCATTTATGATCAATCATAATATATCACATGGAACAGGTGAACCAGTCCAAAGACTCAGTACATACTGAACCCACATATATGAGAGAGCCTCATAGACTTTAAGGGCACTTTGGTAACTTTTGGCAGCCAAGTCAGTAGTAAGTCCAGTTTTGATTTACAGGAGGGAACTAGTTTAACAACCAACAGCGTATCGAGTGTCAGTCAAGTTTGAGATCATTAACAGAATATCATCTTCATGTGTACACGCCCCGGCCCTTGAGGACTGGCTTCCGTGATCAGCTTCAAGCGTGGTGGTGGCAGGTTTCTGGTCTCTGCAGTGACGGCAGGTCAGCCAAGGGTTAACGTAAGAGACACGATCCCCTCAGACACCTGCCACTACAGAGCATGCAACGCACACAGCACTTCAGAAGACCTGAATGGAATTCCTAGAAGGTATCTCTATTCCCGGGGCTGGGTAGGTCCACAGAGATGCTCCCCTCTAAATTCGTCGGCGGTTTGGGTAGAGCACACGGCGTCTTCTGGCCAAACCAGCCAGCGGAAGTGTCTAGCATGGCAGTAATTCTGCCAGTGAAACCCAGGCCCCATCAAATCAGGTCTGGGCACCCGGTGAACCCAACCTAAGAGATAAAATGCTGCAGCACACCAGCAAATGAATCTCGCCTTCAAGTCTGGTTGAAAATGAGAGGTTATCTTCAGTTAACCAACCATCCTGCTCTGTTCATTTCACCGTAATGGAGTTTTTGCTCATGGAAGATGCCTGAGAGGAGCTCCCTCTTGTCAAATGGTGGTTTGGTTTACAACAAAAATGGAATTAGACAGTTAAGTTGACTAGCACACGTTCATCCATCCGTGTATTCATTTGACATGAATTTGTGTACTCAACGCATTAGGAATGAGCTGTGAATGACTTCAGCACAGTCCAGCCAAACTTTTGATCTGAAGTCTGATTCAAGAACAAACTGTGTGAGTTCAAATGAATACACATATTACAACAAACTTATCAGCATCATTCGGTCCCCATGATATTGCCCTTTACATGTGGTGTTCTGAATCAGACTGGACGATAATTAGCCCCCTGACACCCTGAATCCTGGTTGTTTACAGAATTTGATAATTGGGCAGTAAATGCCATCTCAGTGCGTTATAGCCTACAAGTGAGGGGCTTCCTGCTGCCTCTGCCTTGCTTCTCATGTTTCTGGGCATGTATTTAGCAGGAAGTGGCATGGTCGCTATAAAAGCAGACCCTTACACAGCCCTCCCTTGCTCTCCCTGTCTCCACAGCGATGTAACACACTCCAAGCAGCTTGCGCTGAGAATAGCAGACATTTACCAGACTAAAAGTGTTAAGGAGAGGCTCTTTTTACCAGCGCTTTTGCCCCCTGTGAATATTGCACGCTGGAACCGGGGTTTTCAGAGGAGGCCAGCTGAGCTCCCACGCCGAGGCCAAGTCGCTTTGTGGATGCGCGGATCATGAGGGCGGACGGCATTAACCCACGCACGGGGATGGTGGTGGCCGGCTGCAGCGTCTTCCTGGTGTTCGGGTTCATGTTCACCGTGTCGGGCATGAAGGGCGAGAAGCTGGGAAAGGTGCCCCTCCTCGCCATCGGGCCGGCTATATGCCTGCCGGGTGTGGCCGCCATCGTGCTGGCCAACAAGACCCAGGGCTGCACCAGGTGGCCCTACCGGTGCAGGTGGCCCCGGAGAGGGAAGGAACCCCGGGAAGGGAAGGAGGCGCAGGAGCCCCGGGACTGGGGGGAGGGCCCGGACAGGCCGGCCCGAGCTGGGGACGACTCGGTGTCCACCGTCACCACGGTGGGGGAGTCCTGCCGGCTGATCCGGAGCGTGGAGCAGGACGAGCTGCTGCGGTACCTGCGGGCCTGCTACCCAGGTAACGCCTTCGCGGCCGCGCGGGACATCTCCGACTACTGCGCCCTGGACCGGCTGTGCGCCCCCAGGGACAGCGTGGCTTACGGGGCGGGGCACGGCAGCGCGGTGTACGTGCCCCGGGACAGCATCGTGGTGTACTCCCGCAGGGACAGCGCCCCCTACAGCACATACTGCTGCATCAACCCCCGGGACTTCACCTGGGGCAGAGAGACTGTGGTCTGACTCCAGCTGCTGGGCACCTGCACTCTGTCATCCTTCGCTTTGCACTCAGGGATATCTCCACTAACAAAGGTACATTATACTATTCATACTATACGCATGTGGCCACTGCCTCTATTTTGCCACTGTAATTTGTCCATATAGAAGGTAGTCAAACATAGAGTGAGATTTTTTTATACAGATTTATATGCAAATAAACACATGTTGAGGACAATACTGGGAAGTGTTTATATTGGAGAAAACTGTACAAAATTTAAATTTATTAGAAACTGAATATCATTTTCTTTTCTCTAGCAATGTCCTCCTTGGCGGTAGTTGTCTTCACCAAGCCTGTGAAGACTGAATTTAAATTTAGAATGTTAAGCACACATGTATCTCTATTAATGAGATATAAATGTGTTTATAAATAATCCTCAAGGGCAAAAACAATGATATTTAAAGTGTATCATTGTTCTGAATCATTTATGCCTCAGGGAAACAGAAACTCAGTTTATTAAAACATTAAATTGTTCTTCATTTGTATGATTGACCATACATATAGAACATAATGGAATTCTTTCAAATAGCTATTATAGCCACTATAGTCAATTGCCCCAAAGCAGGTCTGGCATCTGTGATTTCTCTTCGCCAACTTTGACCTTATTTTTTACGTATAAACAGAACTGAATCAAACTTAGCACAGATTGTTTACAATATGCAGAAGGTTGTATTTAGAATGAACTTATCTTGTGCCTACAAGTGGGTATTTGGAATCATTTTAGATAATATCAATGAAAATTAACGTTCACTGCTGTATAAAGTGTTTTAAATTTTTATAGTAAAAAAGTTTTCTTTGAAATATTTTTACCTATAAAAACTTAATTGTATAGAGAAAAGTAAGCTTTTACAGTAATTAAGGTTTTGTTTTAGCATTTTTTGTCTGTTTTATTATGTTAATTTTCATCATTTGCTCTTATGAAATATGCAAATATGAAATATACTTCACTCTGTACTCAGGACTAATAACCAAACACAAGACTATCAGTCCCTGTGTTATGAAGTCAATAAAACAATGTGACTGACCATTTTGATTATATTTGAAGTATGATTAAATTTTTCTGATGTAGAGATCTGTACAATTTTTCACTTGTAAAAGGGGCATTATCACTATTATAACTCTGTCAGAGACACTGTATGTTGCTAATACATATTCATTGAAAATATTAAATGTGTTTGTAGAAACTGAAGAAATGTAATGTTAAATGTTACTTTTCTGCTTGCTAAATTACATATAGAAATTATATATGATTTCTTTACTTCAGCGACACTTGTACTCTGTGTAACATTATACCATCTTTAAGAATCTGAGTACATTTTAGTTAACACATGCTCTCCTTTGAATGATCTCTTGCACTAACAACAAATATCAGCATTAAACGCATTTTTGTCTTCTAAAAAATAGTATTTCTGTTTTAATATGTTCTTTGTCTCTCTGTGCCATCCATTGCCAAATTGGAAAAAAAAATTGGGTCCAGAATGGCTCAATGGCTCCCTCCGCCACCAAAATAGAATGTTTCCTGTACGTGTGACGTACACGTGAACTTTACGTGGCGTCAAAAGTCACATAGGCCTACGAAAAAAAAAAAAAAACACCTGAAATCCGATAACAGCATTCAGACCTAAACGGATGTGCAAAAATGCGATTTGAATCAGATTTCAAACCACATATGAATGTGGTTTGAAACGGATTTGTAAAAATCGGATCTTATGTGAGTTTTGGCTGTTCAGACTTGCTACACATGATCGCATTCCAATCGGATATGCACATAAATCGGATTTGGACTGATAGTGTGAACATAGCCTTAAAATTTCTGGATGTTTCTGTGGGTTCCTCATAGCAAATCCAAAGGCAAAAATAAATGTTGATATACTAAGGTTTGATATCTTAGGACAAACAGTAGCCATGTTCAGATGTGACTTAGTTACACTTAGCCAGTTACACCTGATACACATTTACACATCAAAGTGTCAATAATGTTATTTTTTATCTTGTGTGTAGTTATGCTATCATGTAACTATGTGTAAAGTTTTAACAGATTGAACTAATTTAAAATGGTCATGAAACTAGCAGGTTTTTTTTAACCAACAAAGCAACATGATCACTTTAGCTCAGTGTAACTGTGTACCACACTGAGAGCCCTCTAAACACCTTGAACGGGTCTGTGCAATGTTTCAGCAATGTGTTATGGTCATATACATCTGAACCCTCATTTCCATATCCTTACAAGGGCCAAGTTTTCAGATTAACACAAACTTTTTTGTATTGACTCTGGCATCATAAAAAGCCCCTAACTATCCAAAAGTGCTATGGTTCCTGGTTATGTGGGGCTGACCTTTAGAATGTCTGTGTTTGATACATGTTACAAAACATGGCCAAGTACCTACAGTTCAAACACTGAATTCCGGAAAGACTGTTAACTGTTTGCAGACTTTTTTTTGGGGAATGTCCAAACTCTGTGTAAACAAAAGCTGAGAGAGCTTCATTACACAGACATGCTTTGCTTGAGATGTCTTCATTTATTCAGCAGTAGACTGCTGCCAATGCATCCATGTCCTCTTGAGAAGGGGAAGAGGTAGTTTCAAGATCACCAGGGAGAAGGAGTTTCATCTCCCAGTGACAACAGAATGGGACGATCTCTATGTTGTCTGGACTTTGTGCAGAGCCTTTAAAACCACTTAGCTGCATCTGTCTTGTAGCCATGCTCCAAATGAAAACAGACCCCCACAGACATACATCCTACAGCACTGAAAAAGGGTTCTGAAACCAATGCACAAAAAAATTAAGATTTATGAAATGAAAATGTTGTTCTATACCTGATTGATGTTCAATCCCCTCCATCTTCTTGCTCTATACCTATTTTACTGGCAAAATAGTAACCCTGAAAATTTTCCACAAGGCAGTGTATATTAGAACTGCAAATGGGAAAGCTGATTCTAAATCAGTTGTTGGAGCCATAAATACCCAAAACCCCCTCTTGTCTGGCATGCTGTACACTGCCTAGAGTGTATTCCAGTCAGTGACAATGCTATCTCATTAGTGCAAAGAACTAATCCACTCCCTGTAGTGTAAATGGTCCTCAATCATTGTAAGACTGTTATACATATACTTCTTTTGTTCTGTATCCATACCGACAATTATCCAGAACCGAGAAGGCCTGAACCTTGCAGCACAGGGCATAAAAACGCAAGATCCTAAAACAACTGAAACCAGCATAGAGCTAGTAATATGTTATATGTCTGGAAGTCCACTGGAGGTCAGTAGAGTGCCATATTAATTTTAATTAGAGTACCATCTTCCTTGAACTTGAATTTGAATGGATCTTCCTTGAATTCTTTTTCATTTAGTTAAAGAAATGGGACTATAACTAAGATGAGTCTGAGAAATGAGTGACCAAAAGCAAATTGGTGTAGCACTGGAGCGATCCAGATTTGGATGAGGTGAAACAACAGCCAGAGACGGCTAAAGTCTAAAGTCTTCCTTTTCTGCAACATAACATTTTGGGGGAAACTATAAAAAATAAGAGAAATGATACAACTTTTGCCTTTTCCAAGAACAATATAACTCTTATGAAGATAAGCAGACCCACAGGAAAAAAGATTAACTTTATGGCTATGTCAAAAAGATAAAGATACAACAGCTTTCTTCACTGGATGTAATCACTGGTAGATCTGAGCTCTGAGTGTTGTAACACTGGAAGCAAACATATTGAGAAATGAACTGTGTTATCTGAGAATACCTGGCTTTTTGTCTTACAGTGTCTCCTCATGTCAGAGACATTGTAAGCAGATGGAACCTCAGCATGGATGGTCTCTAAGATGCATTCAGCACAGCTGTGGTCCTATAATGTGTGTAAGAAAGAGTATATCTCTGGATTTCTCTTCATTTTTGTTACTTAAGAGGCATTTGAATTTGTCCCCAAATAATACATTGGCTTCAGAAAGTATTCAGACCTCTTTACTTTTTGCACACTTTGTTGTGTTATAGACTCAATCTAAAATGGATACTAATGAACACTTAATGTAAATTAGATATTTCAGTTTTTGATTGTTAATAAATTTGCAAAAATTCCTAAAAAATGTTTTGCTTTGTCATTATGGGATATTATGTGTAGATTAACAACCAAAAGAATATATTTCATCTGTTTTAGATTAAGTCTACAACACAAAAAAGTATGCAAAAAGTGAAGGTGATCTCAATGGATAAATAAGCTTTTTGTCTCAACGTTTACACACTGTGTGGTTCAAAGGTCTGAGCTTCACTATCATCAATTTGAGGGAATACGCCAGGTGTACCTGATGACTCCATTGTCAGTCTCAGCACCGTATAGACTCCTGTAGTCGTACCCATTCAGACTGGCAGAGTGACATCTAGTGGAGAAAAAGACAACAGCTTCACAATTTTATATTTGTGTGCCAACCGTAATGGTGGAAAACAACAAGAAACGGATCATATTTACAGAAACGAAAGCAAACAGTGATGTTTTACTGTTGTTTATTTGCTTGGCAGATGCTCTGTCCAGGTCAACATTGATGTTACTGTTACAACTGTAACATCTTGCATCAGGAAATTTAACTTGCAAGTTTGTGGGTATATACCTTCTTACAAGGTACTACAAATAATGCTGTCATTTTACTATTTCCATTATCACTATAACCATCTAGAATGTTAGCAAAGTGATTGATATGTGTGGTTCCAGATTTATGCGTTTGTGTGTGTGTGTGTGTGTGTGTGTGTGTGAGATTGTGTGTTTTCAAAAAAGGTAGAAAATCCTTCAATCTTTTCAAAGAAAGGTTGTTTTGGTCATGGTCACGGTCACAGTAGTATGTACTGAACTTCATCTCTTGGTGACTGGCCCACTTCTGGACTTCAGAGTCGTAGCTCCCAGACAGTGAGTCCCCAGCGGTCCCTTTATATTCACTGAACTGTCGCTGATACAAATCCAAACAAAAGCAATAAGACAGCATTTACAATTCACTGCACACACACATGCGCAGGAGCTGACTGAGATAAATGTGCTCTGGAAACATTGCTTAAGTGATAGTAGTTCCTAGTGTTATTCCCCTCTTGTCCAGAGGAAGACATTAACAATGTTCATTTGTTCAGGAGACAGCTTCATCAAGGGTGGCTTTACATACTGTCTGTTGATGCAGCTGGAAACTCAGTGAAGCAATTCAAAGTTTGCACTTGCCTCAAGAATGCAGCTCTCCAAAGTCAAACACCTCAGGATAAATAATTGGCATCAGAAAAGGCCTAGACAGTCATGCTTACACTGCCTGTAGAACAGTGATGGAAAAGGGCTCGATTTTTCCCATTTTCATGCAGTGCATTGCAGGCTGTTTCAGCTTCTTACATTTTTTTTCTTAGCTGAAGAAAGAATGTTCCTTGGTCAGATTAATTGCTTAAGTTGTTAATCGGACAGCTTTAAAATGGAATCCATACTTTGCTTAATTTTTTCCCATGAACTTTCCAACTCCTCTTGATGTAGGAAAGATTGTAAACTTTGAGCACAAGGTAGGAATAACAGTAACTCTATGTACATACATACATATATAACATGTAACATTATGGGTTTTTTTTTTTCAACTGCAAAAGAAAATCGTGTGCAAAGCATTGGTCACCCTAAAAGTCCTCCATATTTATCTTTAGCATATAATATCCTTCAAGACAGAAGGTGACATTTACATTCAGACACTTTGGGCCCAATGCTTAATTAAACATATTGTCCTCTATTCCAGTATAAACAATTCTTCAGACTCTAAAAATATTACACCATGGAAAATGAGGTGATAATATGAATAACTCTTTAACGCTAGTAGTGTGTGTTTGTGTGTGTGCCTTTGTCATGTTATTTTACTCTTACCTTGGGAAGTTAGTGCTAATGGTCATTATCTAACCATATTTCTGCATTGGTAGAATACATGTCTCCAAAGCCCTCTTTATAGTCACTCCAGGGCCTATGCAGTTTGTTCAAAACCTGACCAAAACATCAGGTCACTTGTAGTATTTCCTATTCTAGTTGCATGTGAAAAAAATTAATAGTGTAACAACTTTTCATGTAAAAAGGCAGGGTTTTTCTAAAACAAAGAACAAAGAAACACAGTCCCAAGGAGTACCATTGTGTCATGATGTTTAGGAACAAGATTTGCTAATAGTGGATTTCAAGTTTTAATCCCTGGTGGGGCAATACTGTGTGTAACATTCAGCAAGGTGGTAAACCTTGCTTTCTGGAGCTGAATTTTACCAGTGTATAAATAAATGTATAAAATGGGAAAAAAAAACAAGCTGCAAAAAACTGCACATTTTCTTTTTAGACACCGAGGGATTTCATTTCACTCACCTGTCAAAGGATTCTTTCCTGTCGGCTTGTCTCTGAAAGGCCCTTGTTCATGTCACAGAACACCATGACCTCAAACAGAGACCACAGAGGTTTGATACTGTACCATCCGCTCCCTTGGAACCCAGAACTAAAGATCTGAGCGCAGTCTGAACAAGGAGAAACAGCGTATATGGTCATGCAAAGTACGGGGAGTGCAAAGACACTCTTGTACACTCTTGTTTTTTGTTTAATTTTATTTCCAAGACTACATCACTCTTCACTCTAAGACAAGGAGGTATGAATAAATATGAACAAATGTGATGCTCCTGTTTTCTGGACATCACTTTCCTTTGTGCAATGCTATTAAGATATATAATTGCAATGTGATATACTGGATCTACAGATTTTAAAATCAATCTCACTTCTTGCCCATTCTCTATCCCTGCCCCATGAAAATGCGCAATGCGAGAATTATTTCTCTGAATCCATTTGCATCGGATAAGAGCATCTGCCAAGTGCCTGAAAATCTTAGCAGCTTCCATGAATTAATTGCCCTTTCCAGACCTTAGTAATAAATCAAAAGGCTCCTGTGGAGTTTCTCCATGGATTTTAGAGAGGATCTTTATTCACTGTGGGGTTAACTGTGTCAGCACAGGGGACAGCCATGAAGCAGGAAGCTTCAGAGAGAACATCTACTTCAAAGGGAGGTGTCTCGACCTGTGTAGTCTGCGTGTTCCTCCGAGTTGATCAAAGTATCTTGGCTGGCAGGTTTCATTGACTAGCTGCTGTAGAGGTGCTGGATCAGCTTCTGCTTTCTCATAACTCCATGCTCCAAAGTTCCGAGCTGAGGGTGCAGCCTGCCAGTCCCCCTGTGACACTCTGAGGCCATTAGCATGAGGAACGTAAAGACAAAGCCATTAAGCCGAGCGGTTTTCTTATTGTGTTGCAGCAGCAGTCTA
The DNA here is from genome assembly GCA_019176425.1 of Megalops atlanticus. Lineage (NCBI taxonomy): Eukaryota > Metazoa > Chordata > Actinopteri > Elopiformes > Megalopidae > Megalops > Megalops atlanticus. Next base: position 7,783,913 of record CM032894.1, on the reverse strand, counting down.
CAAAGAAGAACATTCCAAAGACAAGCAGCCTGGATGCCTCCCTCTTTCCCATTATGTTATCCTACAACAAGAGACAGTTGTCTACAGACAGAGCACACAGTCCTTAATCTGTCTTCCTTTCTTATTACAGACACAGATACAGTATGAAATGAGACAGTGGCTAAATGGAAGGATATGGACCAGCTTTTTTTCTGTTCACCATTAACTCAGAGAATGATTCCTTTTTCACGTCAGTTCCAGATGCCTTTAACCTCCTGGTTAAATAATTTTTGCTCCAACAAGAAGTCAAACCTACAGCCTACTGAGTGCTAGCACAAGTGTTTCATTAATCAGTATTGCACGCTACAAGCAAGTACAGACGCATGAGCAGGAAAGGAAAAAATGCTACATTCTGAATATGGGTTCTTATCATTATTATTGTTATTATTATGAGCAATATCATCAGGCTTGCTGAGACCTCTGAAATGAAGGCACTTCACACACACCTGAAGTAGATCTAAGTAGAACAGTGAGGACATCTCAGAATCTCAGACTGATGTAATCTTTCACAACAGAAAGCCAACTATGTATAAGATCAATTCTGTTTTAAGCATTTTAGAACATTCTTCATTTTCAGAGACCTTCGAGATAGTCACCTTGAGTTGATCTGACTTCTGCCCATAAATCAGAGAACTCAACTTCTCTTCTTGGCACATTTAGGTTGGAATTCTTTTCTAGGCTGCCCCACAACCTCTCATAAGCATCCGAGATAATAAATAGTTCGAAGTTGTCGCCAGTACTTATTACTTTCTAAGAGAAAATTCTGGAATAAATGTATATTCCTCAAGCTACTATATTTCCTCATACAATATGTTTAATAAAATTGAAAGATTTATGTCTTATACTTAATGTTAGCAAGCCGGTAACTATTGGTAACAGAGTATCTTTCCGCCTGCTTGTACTTAAAGATGGCGGTCGAGTTAGAGTACTGGTATTCAGTAGAAGCTAGGTGAAAGAAATTCAGAAATAAATTATTGTCTGACCACAAAGAGTGATTTGATGGTCCAGGGCTGCAGTGTTAACGTTATTTGGTTACAGAATCATTAAGGTAATATATTTCACATCATTACTTTATCTATTAGGTAGGTAGCTAGCGAACATTAGCCAGCAAGGTAGCTGTGCTGTTTTCAGGACATGCAATGTGGTGTATCTGCACTTGCTGGGCACATTTTCTTTTATTGTTTCGGGTAATTATTGCATTACCGAGTCAAATTGCTATTCCGTTTTGTTATCTAGATAGTGTTATAAATATCTGTCTGGCAAAACGAAACTAATGGTAGCACACCAGCTGGCTTGTTGGCTAAATAGCAAGCTTGCTCGCTAGATAACGTTAGCTAGCTATGATTGATTTGTTTCCATATAGACGGATGCTCGTTGGTAGCTAGTAGGACGCAGCTAGTTGCACTGTACTGGCACACTAGTCTCCTGACCCATATTTTAAGCCTTTCTGTTGGAATTGGTTGTCATTTACCACTTAGACGCTCTTCCTTTATGTGGGCTAACTGCGGTTTATACATCAGCTATATTGCTTGCTAGTTGTAATGTTGGCCATCAGTGACTGACTTGTCTGTGTCACTAAGCTAGGTAGCTAACTACGGCCTTCAGTCCATAAGGGCTAGTCTAGAACATCGATCCACGTTATTTACTAAATGTAGCTTGATGTCGTAGTTGTGTTCGCTAATCCGTATGACACAATGTTTATTTAGTTGACAAGTTAGCTGGCTGGCGAGCTAGACGTTGTAGCGCAGGGTCGCCTAGTTAGCTGGCTAAGGTAACAGAAGTTTTCGACTGGCCGCGCAAGGGTTACCATGGTGACAAAGACCCCGATCCCTCTAACTTTTTCAAGTTGCATTGTGTGCTATTGAAGTGAAATTGCTACGATCACCCCGCTGGATAAAGTTGCTTCTCTTTTTAATATGGCCATTTCAAACTACTGCTAAAACAGTGTTGTCAGTCGGCACCAAATTTGATGAAATACTTGGCAGTAACTCGATTAACATTATGAAACTAAGTCGTGTTCCCCCACACACTTGGGTAGCTAAGTTAGCTAGCTATGCTAACTCGTGAAGCTAGTGTTATCTTGCGAGTTAGCCTGGGGTAAGTGATACTGGTGACATGTACGCCTCCAAAACAAAATGACATGCAAAATGATTAACTCTTGTTATTAGCAGTCCAAGTAGGCTTCGTTTGCTCTTAATGTTAGCGGTCCAGATGGCCTTTTTAAGAAACGTCTGCTTGTAACACTTCGGTCCTTGCTAGATGGCAAGTCGTCTTTCGTTAGGGCTCATTTCAATTCAAGTTCGCAGTGGGAGGCCGCGCTATTGTTAGTAAGAAAGTGGGATTCAATAGCTCATGCCGTTAACTGTCGGGGTTGTGATTGGGGGGACGGTTTTTTGCCGGGAAAACTAGCGGGTTTTCGCGGATCGGTTGCGGCCAGCTCCCTAAATGTAAACACAATCGGTTGTTATCTTGCTTGTCTTATTGGGAAGGAGGGAGACTTGCTGTTTATTTTGTGCCGGAGCGTAGCAGGGTTGACTTTGGCAAACTGGTTAAGGCAGCTACCCAGGGTATGTCATCCAGATTACTGACTGGGATCAAGACCTTTTTTCCTACCAATTATATCTGATGTTCGCTAGCTGAATACTACAGACATACTGGAAGCGCTCTGAATTATTTTTGCGGTTGAGTCGTGTCTCAGGTCAGCAGCCTATGGTGGAATGGTAGTAATCGTGTTCTTGTCTGTATAACTGGAAAATTGTGGATACGTAGCTCGCTTCTTCAGTTTTTAACATCGCGTTGCTAGCTGGTTGATTGTTGAGCAGAGTGAAGATGGCTGAATGCCGGTATCCAGCTCCGCGTTTGTTGACCCAGCTTTCATTGACTTCAGCTCTGTGGGCATTTTGCTGTCTCATGGATTTACTAATGGATTTCTCAGTTACGGCCGTGTTCTGGCATACAGTGTGCTGCACACAACATTATCAGTGTCAGCGTGCTCTTGTTTTCGAAAATAACTTCAGGCAACGGTAGCTAAGTAACCAGCTTGATGTTGAACGCGTGTACAATTACAATTTTCATTTTTCAGGTCGTATTTTATGCTCTCTAGTATGATACATCTAGCGAGCTAGTGCACGAGTACATGATTGTGCTTATCATGGTTTGTCAAAGGCTGAAGTGTTCTAAGTTATGGAAACCGTCGGTGTGGGGGGGTTGCAGTAAAAAATGTAGATCAGTTGAACTCCTAGCTATTGTATTACCGACAACCTCATGAATGCCGTTGCTATGAAATGATCCTGGCGCATGCCCAGTGCCTGCATTCGCGGCAGAACACTTGTGACTTGAATGGGGATTTTGTTCCCGACAGGTGCGCGGTTTTCGGGATGGCAACTGGTGGCACGCCTTTTGATCACTGCACAGACGACCGAGATCTGCCCAACTGGACTGCCAGCAACGGCAGTCTGGAAGACAGATTGAACAATATGGTAAGCTTAAACTTGTTAAGACTGGTGCAGAATAAATCACAGTTTCTAGACTGTGTACTTGTTTGATTTTACTTGGCTAATAGTATTGTCATGACAGTGGATAGATTTTCAGCTGTTAAATTTTCTCTTTGTTGGAAATTTCTGAGATTGATCACTCTCACTGACATGTATTTACAAGAAACACTAATGGCTGATGTATAGATTCAGCTAGGAATGTGGATTATAGCAGTAGAGGAAAGCTCATTTTTATTGCAGGACTGGGGTGTGCAGCAGAAGAAAGCCAACAGGTCCTCTGAGAAGAACAAAAAGAAGTGTGGCGTGGCGGTCGAGAGCAGGCTGACCAATCAGATCTCTCCCGAGTCCTCGCCGGGGGCGGGCCGGAGGCGGGCTCGCACGCCCCACTCCTTCTCCCACGTGAAGTACGCCACACAGATGTCCGTCCCAGACCAGGCGGAGCTGGAGAGACTGAGACAGCGAATCAACTTCACTGATTTGGACGAGGTGGGTTGGAACAGCTGTACGACTACCTGGCACACCTGTTGCCTCATGTACTGTAGGATCAGGTATATACACCACATTTATCTGAAATTCTGTAAAATCCGATTCAAGTCCGTCTTTTATATGCTTGACATACTTTAAAGTATGTTCAGTGTTCATTGCTTCTGTGCCTATCTGATATACCTTAAAATGACACTAATGTAAACCGAAAACTATGTTAGGTAGTACTGTGTCTGCCCAAGTTATTGTAAAATAAGTCATAAACATCAATCATTCCTGACTGCATGTACCATGTAATGCATGCATGAAATTAATGTCTCTTCTGGTTGTATGACATTTTTTTTCTGTTAAAAATAAGTGGAATTTTTACAAAATCTCTTACAGAGGAGCATTGGGAGTGACTCTCAGGGGCGAGTCACAGCAGCAAACAACCAAAGACAACTGGCTGAGAACAAAAAGGCCTTCAACTTTTTACCGCTCCACGTGAACACAAACAAAGGCAAGGAGCCGCCGCTGCCGCCTCTGTCGCCGCTGTCTCTCCGTCCACCAGCAGGGGCGCTAAAAAGCAGTCCCCAGGGAAGGATGCGACAGCCTCCCCTCTGAGCAAGGAAGCCCCCGAGCCACAGCGAGGAGCTGGGGAAGATGGGAGAGGAGAGCCAGGGATCGACAGCAGCCAGGTAACCTTCGACCTTTTCCTTCACATCGGTTTCCCTTTTGACTGTTGCTCCTTCTCTGTTGTCATTCATACCTGCCTTTTTCCAAGGACATTTTGAAAGAATATACAGGACTAAAAGCTGTATTATGCAAAGGAATTTGACCCTCTAACAATCCAGATTTCGTTGTGAACGTTTAGATAGCTGATGTCTAAGATATTAGGCTATCTGTATTAGTGGTTGGAATTTATCTGGTTTTCTGTTGAAGCTGCAACAGGAATGGGTTACAGAATGGTTATGAAGCAATGGAGTGGGCTTGTTTTTGATGGGTTAGTAGTACAGAAGTGCAGGGCAGATTTATTGATCTCGAAGTCTGCTTTATGGCTTGTAGTTTTCATAGAGCCTTCTGTTTTTACTGATTTTAAGGATTGGTGATTTGTTGATTTTTTGCAGCTTTGATCCACCCCTGGTCCTGTTTACTGTATGCTTATTCTAGAATGTGTTCTGCTGTATGCTTCCCTCAGGTTGTCAGCAAGCTTGTTCAGATTAGGGAGTATATTGGCAAGGCCAGCACCATAAGAGACGACCTGGTGGAGAAAAACGATATCCCTGCCAATGTTGAGCGTTTATCACACCTAATAGTTCACCTAAAGGAGCAGGAAAAATCCTACTTGAAATATCTCCAAAAGATGTTGGTTAGTATGCTCAGATTTTTCTACTTTGCATGGGGCTACTAACCCAGTTTTTTTTAGTGGCACTTCTGACCCTTAAGCGTCCTTACATAACATTGTTGATATGGTTTTGTTTTTCATGCTGATCCCACATTGCATTCTGGTTATGCTCCAATGTCCCTATGTGACAACCAAAGCCTGCAGTGTCGCATCTCGGCCCTGTTTTTCGCTTCCTTCGTTTGTCTGTGGAATATGCCCTGGTTAGTGTCATATTCCCCCCCTAGCTGAATGTTTTTAGCCGGGTCTTGCTTAAATGCTGGCCACACACACGCATGCGAGTGCAGCAAGCTTTGGAGGTGGCGGGAGCCCTGTGCAGACGCCAGCGTTGAAACGGCCCTCCTGTCGCTCTCCTGTGAACCCTGCAGGCCGGAGAGAACGAGGAAGACGAGGTTCGCACCATGGATTCCGCGGTGGGGTCGGAGTCTGCGGCCGAGAGCACCTCGCTGAACATCGAGGTGCGGTCCGACGGTTCCAACGCCGTTGTGAGTAACGCTGGCCGAGCCCCGCGTTTCAGCCAGGTGTTTTTACCGGCGGCACACCGTACCGTACAAGTACCCCAGAGGAGAGATGCAGATGCAGACACATTTGTTTTAATGAAGTCTGAGATCAAGCATGGAGTTTAAAAACAGTGGATGTGTTTGGCAGCACGTTTCCCAGTACTCTTTTAGAGCTGTGTGGTTGCAAGGCAGTCTAGAATTGTTGCTGCCCTCAGTCCAAAATGGAGGATTCTTTCATCCTCTTTCAGTCAGACCCTGTCCTAGAACTGCACAGATTGTGACCTTTTGCTGTAGGAAGCGGTGTATTTGAAGAGGAATGCATTTCATTGCAGTACAGGATTTTGGCTGTGATCGGTCTGTTTTGGTGCCAGATGATCTAATGGTAATTCGCTTGATTAAACTTGCTGAAGGAGAGCTCTCGGGTTTCGAGAAGCCGGCCCCGCATCGAGGACAATCTAGGGCGGTCGGCGAGCCAAGGACAGGGCTCAGTCTGGGATGCCACTGAAGCGCATGGCCTCAGTGGCTTCGGAGTGTGGCGCGATAGGACTTGTAGCCAGCATCTAACAAAGGTACTCTCGAACCCGCGCTCTGCCGTCTCCACTCCCCTGTCTTCGGTTGTGCCTGCACTCCACTTCAGAGGCAAAACTATGCTTGAACTCTGCTGGGGCTGTTTGAGGCGTGGCTGCTCTTGAACCGTGCTGGCTTTGTGTCTCAGAGGCATGGCTGTGCTAGAGCTTGCTGGAGTTGTGTTTGACAGGCATGGCTGTGCTGGAACTGTGCTTGCCCTGTGCTTGAGCTGTCCTGGCTCTGTGTTTCAAAGGCATGGCTCTGCTTACAATGCTTCTCTGCCTGCAGCTTTGGAACGAGGGGGGTTAACGTTTTTAAAAGCTTGTGTCCTGCTTTCATTGCCTTTTTTTTAACAATGACTAAGCATTTCTTTTACTTTAACTTGCACAAAGTTTCATTCATTTCAGGAGAAACTCATGATGTAGGCTGATGTTATAAAAATAAAGAACCTCAGAAGAATTCATAGCTTAAAATGAAAGTACAGAGCTTACTAAAATTTAACGGTCCTTTCATCTGCATGTGAGTATGATGTCTGTATTAACTATTAATCTGTGGATTCTAGCTTTTGAAAAGCTCTGGCAATCAACAATGTAGAATTTGAGAGAATATGACAGAACTTTAATTAGAAGTGACAAAGGTGGCTTTTGATACCAGTTGGGGGGGTTCTTGGACACACCTCGATTGAAGTGCTTCTTGCTCCTCGCAGGGCAGAGATGGGCGAGCAGGAGTGAAGGAGGAGGAGGAGGAGGAGCTGGAGAACCTGCGCCGGCAGCAGGAGCTGCTGAAGAAGATGCTGGAGCAGCAGGAGCAGCTGAAGGCCCTGCGTGGCCAGCAGGAGGCGCTCATGGCCCTGCACAGCAGTGGCCAGCGGGCCGGCACCGGCATGGACGACACCGGTGAGGCCCCCTGAAACACGGTGCACTCAGAAACGATGTTTGCCCGCTATCGCCGCCTACAGATGAAGACTGGCGCTGCAGTTTCTTACTTTCTCATTTTTAGGTTTATTCAAAAGGTGATGGAAAAGATTTGTTTTTCATTTGCAGAATGAGATGCACAAAGGGAAATCCTGTTTGAACAATGTCTGCTGCTTAGGAAGTTTTTAGAGTAAATCATTTATACGTTCTCTCTTGTTGTCCCAAATAAGAACAGTCTTGATTTTTCCTATGAGAGAAAACCGGTGTGTTACCATTCGGCTCCGGCCATGGCAGTGTAAGAGAATTTTGTGATATGAAAGTTTGTTATATTGACTATCGAGTATTGCTTTTCTTTATGCATGCAGTAATAACAGAAACCACAGGCAGTGTCTCTGGGCTCAGCATCACCTCAGAGCTGAATGAGGAGTTGAATGAATTAATTCAGCGTTTCCATAACCAGCTTCATGACACGCAGGTAAGGCGGGGCCTTTTTGAGTACAGTGAAGAGTTCATTTCTTGGTGTCACAGTTTTAATTTTCTTGATGGGTTACTTTCACTTGCTGTAATACAGGTGGTATTACAGATGATATCATTTTGGGTAATAAATTAGGATTTTTAGAGGATTTCATCCTGCAGTGGCAATATTAATACTGGTTGAGAGTGTCATATTTCTAACACTCACGTGAATAGTTGCAACCATTCCTCTTTTGTTGGGTATTCAGGGCCATTTTCTAAAAAATAAGCAGTTAATTCAGCACAACTTAATATGCAAAGCAAATCAGAATGTTAACTTAAGGGAACACTGGGGAAAATTGGCTACGTGCTCTTACAAAAAAAGACATTAATACATTTGCCAGAGGTACTACGAACCTTAATTGGCTGATTTTACAAATGGATTGGTATGGCCTACTAAATATTTCCTCCAAGGTTTTAAAATTTCTTAGTACCTAATGGTATTACTATGGTGCATTTTTATCAATTGTCCCGTTGTCCCAGTGGTATTTTTAAATTTATTTTTACAACTATAATCTAATTCTATTGTGATAATAACTGTAGTCCTTGTCACTGCTTGTGATCCAGATGAAGGCGGTTCCAGATAACCGGAGGCAAGCAGAGAGCCTGTCCAGAGGCCATGTGCCGGCCCAGGCCCCGCCCCGCCCCCACCCCGCCCCCAGCACTCCTCTGCGTCCACGGCTAGCACTCGGCTCACCAAGCTCCAGGAGCTCCAGGACAAGAAGGACACCATGGATAAGATCCTGCAGGAGCTGCACACGCTCAGAGACCACACTCTGAACAACAGCTCCTGTGAGTGCAGGCCCTCATTCTGACAGAGACCACACCCTGAACAGCAGCTTTTATCACGGGGAGGCATGAGGGATAGTCCAGTGTTGATAAAATAAAGTTAATGTTTGGGAGAGAGTGGTGTTTTGCTTACTGAGGTAGATACCATTTTGGCCATCTGTGCTGAAAGTTTGGGTCATCTCTGATTGCTGAAGTAATCGTTCATCTTGCATCAGAGTAGTGTTTATGAGAGAGTCCCTTTTCAAATTTGCACATACTCCATGGTATCTCTCGTCTGTTTCCATGTTCTCTCAGATGGAGGAGCGTTCTGTCAGCGTGGTGCAGACCACAGGGGGGCGGTTACCGGGGCGTCCGGGGAGCGCTGCTCGGCTCTCACCCGAGAGGCCAATGGCCGTGTGGGCGTGGTCACCAGACTGGACCCCTCCACCTTCCACCAAGTACCCCAGCTGCAGGACAACGGCAACCCCCCGGATAAACTCAGGTTCGTGTTCAGTCAGTCAGGCTGTCAAACCTGCCATTCACTTCACCACCTTTTCTGGAGAAACAGAGCTCCAGCAGAAATGCATTTAGAAGTTTTGCAGAAGTCCCTTTTGATAAGCGGTAGGGCAGAATTGCTTTTGTGGTGCTGCTAGACTTGTGTCAGCTTGGTGTTTGACTCAAGAGGAGACCTTCCATTGGTGAGGGAGGAAAGTGAGGACTCTGCGTTCTCACTGTGCCCTGGATCAGAGAGTTCTGTTCTGGGAGACACATGACCCACTTTTTCTTTAATTTTAGGCAGCCCACTTTTCTAGAACACGTGGCCATCATCTTGAGATGTTTTTTTACAGCTTTCATTCCATCACTGACTTTTAGAAGACAGAATTGGAAATACTGTAATCCACTCTCTTAAACGAAACATTAATTTACTAATGAGCAATTATTTGGGCGTTAGTTAGTTCTGTATGCTTTTCTCTGCCCCTGAATTAGTGGGAGTTGTCAGTTTACCTGAGGATATCCTGTATTATGGTGTCATTTTAGGAAACCCCTTAATGTCTCTGTCTTTGTCTTCTGCTCGTTTAGCCCAGCAGAGGTTCCTTGTTAGTGTTTTTGTGGTTTATCTTTTTCCATGTCTCTGGGTTTTATGTGGGCGTTCAAAGTGTGTCAGACTTCATGTTGATTATTCTTCTTCTGAGTTTTATGTGAGTTAACCCCACACAGCCTCTGGATGTGTCTTTGTGTGGGTTATCCGGTTCCTCATTTTTCTGTGGCAGGAAACTGAAGGAGGTTCACAAGAGGCTGAACGAGTTGCGAGAGCTGGTGCAGTACTATGAGCAGACCTCCGACATGATGGCGGACACCGTCAACGAGCACGTCAAAGACGAGGACGAGGAGACCGAGGAGGGCTCCTTGTTTGAGGCCATCTTTGACTCTGAGCAGGAGACCCAAGAACGTGTCACAAACATAAGGCAAGCGCTCGGAGTTCCTGTATTTCACCATGCGATACTGTCCACCAAGTCTTAGCCAATGAATATAGGAAACTGGAGAACCAGACGCACTGAAGGGAAAATTTATACCTCTTCTGACAGAAACCCACAACGTGCTGGAAACTGGATGGACACCAGTGGCCTGACCAACGCCCACGGCTCCAACAACCGGGACGGGAGGCTGAACACGGACTGTGAGATCAACAACCGCTCAGCTGCCAACCTGAGGAGCTTGAACATTCCGTCCGCCATAGGTGAGCCTGTGCGTTTCCGTGGAAACGCATATAGCACCTGCCATGGGGGTGTCAGGAGATGCCAAATGGCCAGACTCCCTACCTGTAATTCAGTAGCCGGTAAGATAGTCCAGCAGTGCTTAGAGGAATAATGAGCGTAGTGTTTCCTTGTTGAAGAAAGAGGCTATCATTATTCATGTTGGCGCTGTGTTTGAGACAGAGTGCCAGTATAACCGGTACCGCCCCTACAACGAAGTCAAGGATGCCAACGAGGAAGAGGAGGAGGAGGACGAGGGGGAGGGCCTGGTGGACGAAGAGGAGGAGCGAGAGAGGGGGGCGGGGAGCGAGGCCTCCGGCTCCAGCCGCAGGAGCAGCCTGGGGGAGGACCCCGAGCTGGAGCAGAAGGTGCGCCGGCTCCAGAACGCCAAGCAGAAGCTGAGACAGCTGCAGGAGCTGGTCGCCATGGTGCAGGTGAGGCGGGGCTACCAGGACCCATTCCTCCAATCAGATCACGAGTGCCACAGTGATATAAGGGACGTGCACGTGCCAAGTTTCAAATGAGCAGGAGCAAGATTGCACGGCAGAGTTGATGTTTATGTTCTTGGAACGAGGAACGTACCCTTGATTTAAAATTGCTGTGTGAACAGGGAGTATTAAGTTCATTCATCTGGGGCTTGTATATCAGCTTTATTTATTTTCTTTGCCAACTCTTTTATCTAGAGTGACCTACATAGCTTCCATTTATGTTGCTGAGTATGTACTGATGCAATTCAGGTTGAGGATCTTCCTCTAGAGAGATCTCACCATCTGATATTTGAACTTAAAAAGCACCTGGATAGGATTGTGCGTTGTGCATTGTAGTGAATTAAAACCCTCATGTTGGTTACTTCCCCCTCAGAGTGACGACACTGACGGGACCACAGCCAATGAGGAGGACGGGCTGAACCAGCAGCCCAACAACACCCGAGCGTCTGTCCCCAAACCCCAGAGGGACCTGTCTGTGACCGAGGCAGCCAGGTAGGGCACTGCCACAGCCCTGGGCTGGAGCCAGGGCTGTTATCTGGAGCTGTCGTCATGCTCTGAGCAGAGGGCCCTTTGTGTGTGCCCGATTCAGTCTCTGGCTGATGTGCAGTTCTGTCCTTGTTACAGCACAGCCTTCTACAGTACAGCATTGCTCTCTGGCTTTTCCAACCGCGAGACCATAAAATCCAGGAAAGGTGTTCGTTTTGGTGCACCAAGCGTTTATATATCCTCTGTGTCAGGGCCATTAACTTGAGGTCTGCTAGGTACTTTCCAACCATGTGCTTTATCTACGGCCCATTTCAAATAATGTCCCTCCCCAACAAAACTTTCTTCAGTTACCTTTGCTGTTTAATTAATGAGGTTTTTAATGCATCGGTTTCTTATGGCATGGGCACCTTGCATTGCTACAGTCTCTTGCTGCTTTGCGCTGCGGGTTGTATCCTGCATGTTAAAGGGCGGTGTTGTGTGGCGGCAGGGAGAAGTTCTACTCGGCCAAGCTGAAGCAGCAGCAGCGCGAGCTGGAGAGGCTGCAGGAGGAGAGGCAGCGTCTGGCCGAGATCCAGGGCAAGATCCAGGACCTGCAGTGGGCCTGCCCCGACCTCCAGGTCAGCAGCACCCATTAGCCCCCGCATTACTGATCAATTACAGCAAGCAAGCGGAAAAGCCATTAACCAGTGAATTACATCCAATGCACTTTATGTGAACCGTTTATTCAGCTTTTTTTTTTTTGAAGCTGCACCACAAATTATTAGCTGCAAGGTACCCAGGGCACCTTTAACGCACCTGTTGCCAGGAGCTGCCAGTGGTGTAAGTGCAGGGTTGTGACTGCTCCTGTCGTACTGCTGTCATTGAGCAGGGCTGGCTTTTCGGATTCTCTTTGTTCTGCCCCTTAGGGACCCGTAAGTGCGTTTCCAGTAAACTGTAATTGTCCTGCGAGATCACTGTGTGCTAATGCACGGTTTCCTGCCTCTTTCAGTCGTCTGTGTCCAGCGCGGTGAGTCAGCAGGGCCCGCGGAGGCTTCCCGCCGCAGCATCGACGCCCGGCCTCGGCGCCAGCGGGCCGGCGCTCAACCCCACGCCGGAGGCCACCGTGGCCGCGGGCCCCGATAACGAGGTAGCGCTCAGTGTTATGCTCACACTCACTGGTCTGGGAGTGTTGTTAGCCTGCTCTGACACTGTTGCTCACTCAACTTGAACGGATGAACTTTTGTGCTGGAAGTCGCTCTGGATAAGAGCGTCTGCTAAGGGAATGTAATGTAAATGTAAGTGTTACAGGAGCTGCAGACTGTGGTAATGAACTAAGCACAGTGGCACTGTGACTGAACTGACTGTGATGAGTATTACATTAGCATTACTACAGGAGAGCACTTTGTTTCACATGTGGGTGTAATATGTATTGTACAGCTGCTGGTGGCCTAGCGTAGAGCATGCTACAGCCGTGTCCTGGTTACAGCTGGGGGCTAGCGTAGCGTGTGTTACAGCCGTGTCCTGGTTTCAGCTGTGGGCTTAGCGTAGCGTGTGTTACAGCCATGTCCTGGTTTCAGCTGTGGTCGGAGATGCGGAGACACCAGATCCTGCGGGAGGAGCTGAGGCAGAGGAGGAAGCAGCTGGAGTCTCTGATGGCGGAGCATCACAGGCGGACGGTGCTCAGCGACGCCCCCTGCGGGAAGGACGGGGCAGAGCCACCCCCTCTGCACACCCCTGTGCCACTGAGCAGGGACGAGAGGTTAGCACGCTCTGTGCTGTGATCATTAAAGTTAGTGTGTAATGGTCCAGGTTGGAGCAGTAATGTTATCGTTATTGTTATGCTAATTAATGGCTATATGAATGGGCTGGATGGGAAATCTTAAAGTATGGAATATGCAGGGGCCTGTTGAGCAAATACGTTAATTATAAGAATGGACCCTGTGGACATGCGAGACTTCCTATATTCAGTGAAAAACATTATTTGATTTGGTTACCCTGTAGAAGCACTGACCTACCAGAAATGGGTCTTTATTGCAAGTGTGTGTGTGTGCGTGCATGCGTGCGCGCGCGTGTGTGCGCATCCACAAGAGCTCATTTGTTATGTATTTGGTCCTGTGCAAAGAATGTAATTTGCTCTTTGCCAGTCAGAGGGGAGATGGGTATTGGTGTGAAAGTGTTTGCGGGTCCCTCAACAGGACGATGGCCACATGGGGGGGCTCCACGCCCTGCCAGCTGGATGAGGATGAGGATGGCTACCCCTCAGAGATGGGTGCCGAGGAAGAGGAGGTGGAGGAGGAGGAGGCGAACTCCAGCTCCAGCGAGGACCTGGCCGTGTACTCCAGCCGAAAGCACAGGTCCCACGGGGGGCGAAAGTCGAAGGAGAGGTTTGTGATTACCGCAGCATTAAAATGTTCCTCAGAGCATGAGTCACAGGCTAATTCTTGTGGAATTGCAAAGGTGCATTTTCTCCTTTTCGTAAGTGCTTGGCTCTAAATAGTCAATACAGCGAAGCACAAATGTGTCGTTCTACTGCTCCAAAAAGGCACCCTATGAGGAAAATAACAGCCAAGCAAACTGCCCTATTCATAAAGGCCTTTTAAGGAGTGTTGGTATGGCGTGCTCCCGGTGTGTCAATGCGTTCCCCAGGGTTCATTCTCTAACCTTTATAGCCTTTATATTTTAAATGGATTTCAAATGGCCGTTTACACCCCTGTAGTCAGGGTGTAATTTGTAAGGTGATCATTTACTGGAGCGTCAGGGCGCGTTCTCAGCTCTCAAGTTTCTTTCTCAGAAACGTGCCTCAGCTGAAACCTCATCTCTCTTCCCTCCCACCCAGCTGCCCGAAGTGGTCGTACCCGCGCCCGGCGGACGAGGGGGCGCGCCCCCCCTCCAAGACGCGGTCCCGGCAGCGGCAGGGGGCCCGCGGGGCGAGGCGGCAGGAGAACCTGCGCTGGGGGTCGGAGAGGCCCCCCCTGGAGGGGACGCGGCACTGGCAGGAGCAGGTGAACCAGCTGCAGGCACAGCTGGAGTTCAGCACCAGCATGTGCCAGACTCTCCTGCAGGACCAGCAGGTCTGTCCCCGCCGCCCCTGCCCGCTGCTTCTGTCTTTCATGGATCTGAGTGCCTTTTCTCCTTGTAGTTTTGATGCTTTTTATAGCTGACATTGTTTTTCTCTTTCATCTCCCTTTGTCTGTTCTTGCTCCCTCTTGCTCTCTCCTTTCCCTCTTCCTCCCTGTCTCTCCCTCTCTTCCTCTCTGTAGAGTCTGTCCTGTCTGCTGCAGTCTCTCCTCTCCAGTCCCTACAGCTTGATCCCGAATAATGTTGGCTCGCCCCAGGTGCACCTCGTCATGCACCAGCTCAACCAGTGCTATACGCAGTTGGCATGGCAACAGAATAACGTGCAAAGGTAAAAAGTTTTAAAGTTTAAAAAAAAAAAAAAGTTTTGAAGTCTCATGTCAGTGGCGCACCTAGGCACTGTGCATCCTGTGGATGTGTTTCAGCAGCTGCAATGCGACAGCACTGTGTGTTCTGAAGCCACAGCTCCCCAGTTCCTCACTTTCTTATATTGTAAACTTCGTTTAGTATAAAAAAAAAAAAGTTACCTCTACCAGCTAACTTGCACCTTGTCTGGCCAGCAATTGAAATATGGTCATGATGTACTTCTAATACTGTTGACTCCCTATGTGGCTTTTTGCTTGTGTTGTACTCTGCTTCACTTGAAAGTGGCTTTGGATGAAAGTGAAATGAATGAGTGTAAATGTGTAAATGAGCACACAGAGCTGTCGGGGTAACGCACTGAACCTCGCTTTGCAGGCTGAAGCAGCTGCTGAATGACCTGCTCCGCCAGCAGCAGTCTCAGACCCCGCAGCAGAGCTCATCCCAGGACGGCGGCGCCCGCCCCGCGTCCCCCGGCCTCTTCCCTTCCCCCTTCACTTTCCCCCCCAGTGCTCTGGGCGTGCCCGGACTGGCTGGCTTCTCCGTTCCCTCTGGTACGGCCCTCCTTCATGGTCATGTCTAAATACGACTCCACAGAGTTGTTGGGAATACCAACAAGAAGGCAGAATTGAGATGAATGAAAGACTAAAAATATCAGTTACAGGCAGTCAGTTTGAATAACTCAGTGTTGTCAAAGCAACCTGTCAAATTGTTTAGCCTCAGCTAGCGGTGTTCAGTTCATTACATTACATTATTGTCTTATCCAGAGTGACTTACATATGTTAGTTCTTTGTTATCCATTCATACAGCTGGTTATTTGCCTCAGGCAATTGTGGGTTAAGTACTTTGTCCCAGGGTACAATGGCAGCACCCCAGCAGGGAATCGAACCGGCAACCTTTCGGTTAGAAGCCCTGCTTCTTACCACCATGCTACACTGCTGTCCCAGCTTGTACCTATATCTGCCAGTGTTTCCTCCTGGCACACATTTTGTTTAAAGTTGTGAACTGTGTGCTGTATTGTAACATGTTCTCCCCACTCTGCCGTCAGGGTTCGGCTTCAGTGCGCCCTTTCCCCCGGGGGTGGGAGAGTTCACGCCCCCCGCAGCCGGCCCGGCCAGCACCCCGCAGCAGCAGCAGGGGGACCACAACTCCTCTGTGAGGACGGAGTACATGAGCTTCCCCCCGGCCGCGGCCCAGGAGAGACCCCCCGCCAGCGGTGCAGACACACGGTAGCCGCTCACAGCCTCCGCTCGCAAGCACAGTGCACACCACGCATACACTTACTCCCACACAGGGCTCCTCTGGGGCGGCAGCCGGGACGTTACAGGCCCAGCATCTGTGGCCATCCGTGAACGTATTAAAGTCTGACATGTAGTCAGTGTGGTGTTGGTGCTGAGAATGCCACTGTGTTACAGACAAGGGAGGGTCACTCTCCAGGCAGGGCTTTGAGCCGGAACAGAAAAGTAGAGCATGTCGCTAAAATGGAGCAGACAGTCTCAAGCAAAGCGTCTCCTTTCAATACAATGTTCTGATAAATACATCAGTGATGTGTAATACTGTGAAAGATGGTGCCATCTTTAGTGGAGCATGCTGTGGAGATGATCTGTGGACTGTGTCTTATGCCTGTTATTTTTGTGCTTTGTCTTGTTAAATACATTATCTTGTTCCATTTGACCTTTCTTTGTGGAGCGTTGTAATAAGCTTTGTCAGCAGAGCTCTACATAATCTTGCAGTGCAAAGTGGGGAGAAATGAGAGCATTACATCAATACATTAATATTGATATTTAGCACACGCTCTTATCCAGAGTGACTTACATAGATTACACTTTTCACAGGTTATCCATTTATACAGCTGGATATTTACTGAGGCAATTCTTGGTTAAGTACCTTGCCCAAGGGTACAGCAGCAGTGCCCCGGTGGGGAATCAAACCTGCAGCCTTTTTGGTTACAAGCCCTGCACCTTACCACTGTGTTACACTGCTGCCCCGTTCCGATACTGAGATGTGTTTGCTGGGTGTGTCTGAATGGCAGCGCACAGAAGGAGGGAGAGGGAGCGGAGCAGCAGGGCGCGGCCCTCAGGAGGACCCTGGAGCAGGGCGCCCGGAGCCGACCCTTCCGCCGGGAGTCCCTGGAGAGTCTGAGCAGCCTGCCGGACCCCGCCGACCCCACCACCCTCACCAGAACCTTCCGCCCGGGCAGGAAGGCTTCGGCCCAGGACAGCCTGGCCTCCAGAGACAAGACACCCAACGCCAAGAGGAGGAGAAGTAAGCCACGTGCCAAAAACGCAGGTCGGCCTTATTGCTGGGTGATCGTGCGTGTGTTTGTGTGCAAAACTTAAGTGGCATGCATACAAATGGGCATGAAAAAGTAAATGATGTCTGTGCTAGGGATGTGAATGTACAATAGGTGGCAGCACAGACTGCAGCTGGACTAGTGACTTGTATGCAGTGTATGAGTTTGTTGGATTATGTGCTTAGCGGAGTTCCTAAGCAAGTCTAATACAGCTGAAATTGCTCAGAGTTGTACATAAATTTATTTTACTTCTGGATGTGTAACAGAGCATGTTCAGGTTAATTGGTTTTGTCATGGGTGCAGTCACACCTACAGCCCTCTCCTAAAGGAAGTTCTGTTATACTGACTCCATGTGGGTGAAGGCATCTGAAGCCGTGTTGGAGGTATGAGTGTGAAATTCAGTGACGCAGTGTGCAGAAGCGGACAGTGACGGCTGGGTCTCGTCCCTTTCCTCCAGGGCAGGGGACGGACAGCGTGTCCAGCGCCAGCGAGTACGGCCAGGACCCGGCTCCCCACAGCAAGCAGAGGGAGCAGAACCGCCTGCTGGACCGGCTGACCCAGGAGAAACTGGATAGCAAGATCAAAACCAGGCAAAACAACGAGCTGTCCTCAGGTGAGCCTCTGACCCGCGCTAACCCTGCTAGAGCAGCTGCAGAGCACAAGGCCAGGCAGAAGAGCTTCCTGTTGCACGTAATGATTTATTCATCCTTTCCTCATCCCGGTATCCCATCACTTTAATTTTTTATCTGAAGGTTATTGTCATTAATTTCTTCATTTCTGAGGTAGGGGCAAAATACTGCAGAACAGTAAGAGTCAGAGGAGGAATGCAGGGATGACTTTGGAAATTATGGGGTTTTTTTTTTTCCTTTTTTTTGTCACCCCTACATGTGTGTGTCCACATTTTTGGTTGGGCTTTGTGTTTGTCATCCTTTATTTGTCCGATTCCTCACAGCGTGTGGTTGGAGCGCACCCCTCCACTCTAACAGAAACGCATGCACTGAAGCACCAGGTAACGCGACACCCGGCGCTTTCCCCCTTAACCAGTCAGAACCCAGGCCTCAGCCTCTGTGTATTTTTAACCGTTTTTCTCTGTCTGTTTTCACTTCTGTCACTAGTGTTTCTGTCAGCAGGATGTCAGCAGACTCGTTCAGACGCTTATTAGCAGACTGAAATGAGTTCCTAATCTCAGTGGGAGTGCAAGAACACTGTGTGTGTTTACTGAGATTGCACTCTTGCACAGTGTTGTAGGGAAATGAAAGCTCTCAAATGCCTGTAGACAGAGCAAAAGACTTTAGCTTTATGCTCAAGCAGATCTCAAGTGACATGCTGGTTATTTAGTGTTTAGTTGACTTGGTGCACAGGTACTTAGAGTTGATTGCTTCTTTACTGTATTTTGCATTCATACAGCTGTATATTGGCTGAAGCAGTTGAGTTTAGTGTCAGAGGTTTGGTATGGAGGGTCGTATCAGGTTTTGATCAAGGATACCATGGCCTGATTAGGAAGTGCACGAGCAGTCCTTTAGGTTCCAAGCCCAGTTCTTAAACACTGCTTCACTGTGCCAGGTGAAGTTAGGTTCACACATTAGGCTGTATGTAAACCTGCTCCAACTGGAAAGCAAAGTGAAATTTCATATAACCGCACAGCATGGCTGATAAAAACTGTGTCTGGAATGCTCAGTAGATTTAATCTTGCTATGTTTTTTTTTTTTTTTTTTAAATATTTACTTAAACACTGGCTATCATCAGACAGGGTTTTCAATTCATTTGAAATGTACTAACAGGAAATGGGTTATCATCCGATTGGGCTAGGGCTGGCATGACACGCTCCGTTTTGCATTGGCAGATACGAGCAGCGACTTCTCACTGTTCGAGGCCTTGCGAGAGACCATCTACTCGGAGGTGGCAGCTCTTATATCCCAGAATGAATCCAGACCGCATTTCCTCATCGAGCTCTTCCACGAGCTGCAGCTGCTCAACACGGATTACCTGCGTCAGAGGGCGCTCTACTCCCTGCAGGTAACGTGCGCTGGGCCACGGCACGGCGAAGCCTTCGCTAAAACCAAATGGCTGTGTAGCCAGTTCTACTTGCTAGTGTACTGCAGTGCTAGCAGTACAGAGGTGCTGACTCCCCCCCCCCAAGAAATATTTGAAACTGGGATCTTTGAGTTCAGAGACATTGCCACACTCTTGGTCTCGTGTAGCTCTACACTCACCTGACCTTGTGATCTTTAACCTGTATTTCCTCATGTTTGTTCAGTCAGTGCCATGTTGCTTAAAGCACAGTGATACAGAGATCTGTAAGCAGCATTGCAAAGACTGATAGATATAAGCAGACTGCAGCACTCGAGTTTGCAGCATTAAAGCACACTTAGTGCTGCATGTATGCGCTAACTGGCAAGCAGTAAAGCTATTGTTAGTTTAGCCCGGTACTGAATGTGTGGGCATGTAACTACTGTTTCACTGTGCAAAACCAGAAATAGTGTTCCTTATAACTAGAGGTGGAAGGACACTTGGATGATGTGAAACCATTTTAAATCTTAAGACTTTAACTCAAAAGGGGTGGGGCTAGGCAGGTACAGACAGTTGGATTTGGATGTAATTTTGATGGTGCACTGTTACACTTGTGTGTTCTGGTGACGTGCGATCCCTGCCCTCTCGCTGGTGAACGCAGGACGTTGTGACCCGGCACCTCACGGAGAGGGACACTGCGGACGGGCAGCCCGGCACCCTGGGCCCGGTGACCTGGGCGACCGCGTCAAACTCGGAGCTCACGCCCAGCGAGCCCACGAGCCTGCCCACGAGCGACGCGGTGAGCCTTAATGCACTGCCGTAGCAGCGTTTACACTGCGGGACCAGCCGCTCTGGAACACTGCGCAGATAGCTTTGCTTTACAGACTTCTAGCGATAGACCATGAAGGGCAGCAGTGCAGCGTACTGGTTAAGGTGTCGAGGCAGACAGCTAGAAGGTTGCAAGTTCAGCGCCTGTTGTACCCCTGAGCAAGGCAGTGTACCCAGACTGCCTCTGTAGAAGCTCTGTAAATCACTCCAGGTGAGAGCAATTGCTAAACAATTAAAGAAAGAATTGGAATAGTTGTCGTTGCATTCAGAATGGGAGTGATCATCCTTCTGTGACTTGGTTTTAAAATGTGACTGACTTGGGAGGAGGACGCCGATGCAAACCCTTTTCACACCGCAGTGTGATGTTTTCAGGATGTGTCTGAGAAGAACATGGGGACCAGACTCAGCCTAAGAAAAAAGCCCAACAATGCAGATGCTATGGACAACGAGAGCGCCCTGTCTGCCTCCGCAAACTTCGAACCCTTTGCCAACGATGATTTAGGTAGTTACAAACAAAGCCTTTGGGCTGTCTGGTGTCTGTCTGGTGTCTGTCTGTGTGTGTCTGTGTGTGTCTGTGTGTGTCTGTGTGTGTGTGTGTGTGTGTGTGTGTTTGTGTGTGTGTGTGTGGTGCCCTTGCTGTGTGGTCCCTCGGTGACGTTTGTGCGCTCTCGTCCTACAGGGGACACGGTGATCCACTTGGACAGAGCAGTGGCCAGGAAGAAGGAGTACGAGCACATGAAGCAGAGAACAGAGGGCCACCGCAGTGCCACCACTAACGCCGAGCTCCCACCTGCTGACCTCACTGTGGCCAGGCAGGAGGAAGGTACCAGGCCTCCGCCATTTTCCGCCTTCAGCGTCAAGCCTTCTGCTCCACTGGGTCACCTTGTTCCTTGTCTGTACTGGTCGAAAGCTAAAATTCCATTTCCTTCCGAGCTGTATAACATTGTAAATGGCAAATCTGAACATACGAGAGTTGTTTTCAAAGCAATTTAATTCCTTAAAACAGCTCTTTATTTGGTTGTTGATGTATTCGTTACTCTGCAAAAAGATAAGCTGGTAAGTAATTGTTTATAGGCACTAATGTATCTGTCAGCTGTGCTCTGAAGGTATAAATAGGTTCTTTATGAAGTATGATGGTACCTGGTCTTTGATATTAATGCAGGGTTCCTGTTATCCTTGACTCGATGTAAGTTGTTCTGAATTTTGTCTGCATGATTTTTGTGTCCAAGGTGCAGGTGATGGCTCCAGCGAGTTGGCACGCGCTTCTGGAGACGGCCACTGTCCGCAGATTGACATCGAGCAGCTGGACCAGCAGATCAAAGCCATTATGACCGAGGTCATTCCCTTCCTGAAGGTGAGGGGAAAACTTCCCTGGAAGCGAAGTGTTTACTTCCTGTGTAATTTTCAAGATTGCATAAAATGAGGCCACTTTGCAACTCCAGAACAGATTGGTGACAGGAAGTAGACTGTGTGTTTTGCCTTCAGAGTGTGTATAATTAACGCACATGTTTAGTGCTGATGCTCATTTTGAAGAAACTGTCTGAACAGAGTTCCCTGGATTGAATCCCACACCCCCCTCAAAGCAGTTGGCAATCCAGCAGGTTTGCTGGATTGAATCCCACCCCCTCAGGGCAGATGGTGATCCAGCGGGTTTGTTAGATTGAATCCCACCCCCTCAGTGCAGATGGTGATCCGGTGTGTGTGTGTGTGTGTGTGTGTGTGTGTGTGTGTGTGTGTGTGTGTGTGTGTGTGTGTGTGTGTGGTTGTGGTCCCACAGGAGCACATGGAGGAGGTGTGTTCCCTGCAGCTCCTGAGCTCGGTCAGGCGAATGGTGCTGTCTCTCACCCATCACTCCGACAGCAAGGACTGCTTCCGCTTCCTGCACCGGCAGCTTGACCACATCCTCAAGGTCACTCACTGCTGTTATTATTACTGTCATTGTTATCGTTTGGGAATTTATTACCTATTTGCAGTGTGCTCATCACATTTTCAACAAAGGAGCAGTTGTTTTCGTTATTCAAGGCCAATATGCATGATGTGTTAAAATCGGTAACTGTTACTGTCAGAATATGCAATTAGCACTTGTTAATTACATTCATTACCGTTGGCATGATGATGTAATCGTATACAGGATATTTATTTCGCAAACAGCCTTTTCCAGTTGAGACTCGCGGAGTATTAGATTATAGTGCAGAACACAAACTGTAATTAAGTGAATTGTATCGAGTTCAAATAAATTCTTCCATGTAATTCCAGTGGAAAAGATGACCACATCTAGTTGTCATTATCACCAGTGAAAGTTTAAAAAGCAGCTGATGTGCGAGTCTCAGGTCTGGGTTCAGTCTGCAGATTGAGGGCAGTGTCAGTTTGGGCAGCCTGCTGTCCCTACAACCCAAGTATGAGCGTGGTACAGTACAGTGAGGAGTGTATCAGAACGGTGGGGAATCATACGGTATGGTACAGATAGTGTTTAAGAAAGGTATTGTGGATGGGACTGACAGTGACACGCTGGATGCATCTCCAGGAGAACCTGAGCAAGTTCACCGGGAGGATGCTGAAGGAGTGCGGGGAGGACCTGCTGGTCATGATCTCCGAGATCCTCTTCAACGAGCTGGCCTTCTTCAGCCTGATGCAGGAGCACGGCAGAGCCGCCCCCAAGCACAGAGCCACAGGGAGGGCCGACTGCCCGGCTCCCAAACAGCCAAACACGGAGGTGTGGGCCTGCTTCCTGCCTGTCCCTCGCCGCATCACCTAATGGGCAATTACATTAAAGCGGCTAATAGAAACAATGTGACGTGTGCTATTTGTCTTGGTTTCCAGGAGAGGAAGTCTGTGGAAGGGGGCGAGTCATTTTCTGCAGCTTACAGCGATGAAGATAAAGTAAGTAACGGTCTGAGCAAAACCAGCAAACGAAACATTAAACGTACTCTTGCTATTGGAAGTGTGGATTGTTCCTTTTTATAGTTTGGGAACAGCAGAGATCTTACGGCTATATGTTAAACTACCTTGAGGAGAAGGTCTCCTGGTTATAAACCCTCCCGAGTGAAGGAGAACAGAGCTGTTCGTACATAAACAGTTGTCCTTGAAACACTGAAAATGGATTGCACACTTACGTGATCGTTAAAGACGGACCTTAGCGACAGCATTGGAAGGAAGAAATGCTCCAAAGGACTGTGCTAAGCCTGTAATAACATTAGCCTTCACATGTGTCTCATGGACCACTCACTTGAGCAGTGAAAATGCATTTTTATATACAGCTTTAGCGGGCATTGTGTGAGTCTCACCCTGAGATGCTCTGCTCTGTAGGATAAGGACGAAACTGAGCAGAACCCCGCGGCACAGGATGGAGAGAGAGATGAGCGTCGTGACATGAGGGATGGAGAGGCTTCCGAGAGGGGGGAGGAGGACAGGGACAGAGGGGGACAGTGTCTGTCTAGAAGTAAGCAGGACGAGTCTGAGAAACTCAATGCAGAAGCACTAGGAGCTCTACAGCTCAGAAAATGTTCTAGTCGCTGTGTGAATGAGATTGAATGTTTCATGCTGCTGCTTGCTCCAAATTTCACACCCAGCATCCCAGCCTGGGGGTATGATGGGGGTAGGATATGTATTTCATGTTCCCAAGGTGTCCTTCTCAAATACTTTTTAAGGGCAGGGTTTGGATTTGGCCAGCTTGGAGTCGGTTTGTTGTGTTGTGTTAGCCCTGTGCCCCCTGTGTGTTTCTTATGCAATCTGTCTCATCGTTAACCCCCCTCTCCTATCTGCTGAAGGCCTGTCGAAAGCAGACTCTCCAGCTGTGGCCAGCGGTGGCAGCGTAGAGGAGGAGGCCAGGCCGGGGGACACTGGGGCGGGGCTCGCGGACACCCCCACGTCCCCGCAGGCCAGCGGTGCTGCTGCACCCAAGCCCGAGCCCGAACAGGTGAGGCCGCCAGGTGCCTCACACACCTGACTCACTCAGGCAGCCCCTCTTTGTGTGACCCTCAGTGACTGGATGTGTTCTGTGGAAGGCTGTCATTCAGACACTTAACAGAGAAAGTTGTGAAGAATTAACATGTGGAGTGCTCTGGAGGGAGTCCATTAAACCTGGGTTTTTTTTTTTTTTTTTTTTTCTATTTATGTTTTGCGAAAATGGCCCTGCCTGGGCTGGTGTTCCTGGCTTTATTGTTGGGTTGTTGTGCTAGTTATTTTAATGACTGTAATTCTGTCTTGCCTGCTGCTTTTCCAGATGACAAGCGGAGTCTCTGAAAATGGATGCCAAGTTTCAAAGTCCAGCCCTGAACCTGTGGAAAACTTGGATGGTACGC
The DNA here is from genome assembly GCA_019176425.1 of Megalops atlanticus. Classification (NCBI taxonomy): domain Eukaryota; kingdom Metazoa; phylum Chordata; class Actinopteri; order Elopiformes; family Megalopidae; genus Megalops; species Megalops atlanticus. Next base: position 7,759,680 of record CM032894.1, on the reverse strand, counting down.
ACTTGAATGTTTGGTGACTAATGTGACAGTCATAACACTGAAGCAAATCACACAGTTCTGATTAATGAACAGGTTCAGGTAGAAAGTGGCACCATCCCAACCTGAACCTGGATTAGATTTCCTACCACTGCTGGTCCAGTCTTAGATTGGGTATGGGGTGCAGAATTCATGGTGTCAGTCGATTTCAGAATTTTTTTTTATTCATTTGGACCAGCTTGACAGAACCAGGCAGGAGGACTCCAGAGTTCTTACTTGCGCAGTGTTGATGCCATCATATTGGGTAAAGTTGAATGATTTCATTTTATTCCTTTTGTATAGTGAGAACAGCCCAGTCTGAGTGCGTGGAGATGGCAGAGCCCACCGAAAAGGACAAGGGGACCCCTGACCCCAGGGTCCCCTCGGCGCAGAGCGGGGGGGACCCCGCGGCACCCGCCGGGACGGGGTCGGTGCGCGTGTCCCGAGAAGGCTCCGCGGCCTGCAGCCCCGACACAGACTCCCCCGTCATCGTCAACGAAGACGTGAGTGACCCCGGCCGGCACTGTGGCCTTCTCTGGCAGAGCAGCGTCTGCCCACACCCCACCTAATGAGCTGCATCGCCCCCGCTCCGCTGCACGGCTCCACCCAGCCATTTACACGCTCCTTCCTGCCCAGAGCCATTACATGCTGTAATGACTCTGTACACTTACATCTCTGATTACAGTGTGTTACATACTGAATGCAGGCAGTGCGCAATGCTGAGCGCTGCATTGGGTTGAGGTAGTTCAGAATGTTGGTTTATGAAACTTTATGATTTTCTGCATCTGTTGCTGCTGCTGACCAGCTGACTTCCCCTTGAAGATGACTTAAGTTTATTCGGGAAGTTGTGTGAAATTCATCTTACTGTGACCTTTAGTTCAGTGATTACTTTATCTGGTGATTTGACATTTACAGTATTGATCGGACGGTTGATATATTCGTTACTGAATGGTGTATGGTTCGTCGGTGAGACAGGGTTTCTGCATTAAGGGCCAGTAGACTGGATTCTTGGTCATGTTTGAATTATGTTGCTCAGACTCAAACCCACCGCAGCCTGTGCTCAGAACAAGTGCCTTAGCCTGAGCTGCTCCAGAGCACAAAGCTGGTTTTTTCATTGTTATTTTATGAGCCGTGAATGTTACAGTTTGAACATAACTTATAAAAATCTGATCTTGCAGGAAGTTGGGTCTGGAAATTTGAGCCAGAAGTCAGACGAAGATGACTTTGTGAAAGTGGAAGGTTTGCCTCTACAGCTTTCTGCCCTTTGTCAGGTATGGCTTATTCAAGGGTAAAAACGTCTATGAGGAGGGATTGAAAATGCATGGAATTTGAGGGAACTTGTGCTATCTTCAAATGTTCAAAAATCTGTCGGAAAAGAATGAAGTCTACTTGCGTCAGATTTTCACCAACAACTTTTTTCAGTTTCTGTTTTATGTAAATTACTGGCCGTAAGTCATAAAGTACACCATAGTAAATACTGTAGCCTATTTAGCCTTTTGTGAAGTCATTGTGTGTGATTTGTAAACTGATCCTCCTTTTTAATCAATCAAAGGAGGAACTTCAGAAGAGAATTACGAAAGAACAGCAGAGCAACGACCTGTCAGCGGAGATTCTGAATGGAAATCTTGATGGACTGGCAGGGCTTCTCGGAAACTCCTTAACTCTAAAAGAACCAGGTAAGGCCATGCGATAATCACTTCACTGCATTGCGTTTCGACTTCAGTCATTAATTTTACATTCCCAGGTGAAAGCGTGCGGTTGGCTTCAGCTGATGGTTTCTGATAACTGTGATGAGGGATAATACATTTTTGTTTTGTGTAGTCACAGGGGGTGGGTGTGTTGCTTCCAAATTTTCATTGTATGCCTCTCCTCCCACAGAAACAGTGGGAGCGCAAAGCGCATGAAGATCTTCTCCTCACTGTGCTTTGCGTATGACTAAGGCCTTTCTCCAGTCAAACCGCAATGTGTCCTGACTCCGATTTTGAGTTGTGAATTTAAGTAAGCCTTGTAATTTTTTGAATGTTTTTTTTTTTTTATTGTAACACTCAGTTGTGAAATGTAAAGAACTGAACACTTGACATTGCTACTCAAACTTCAGGAGAAAGGGCATTATGGTCTGATTGAACTGGGTTTATTGTGCATTGACGTCTAATGCAGCCACTCATTTTAACACTGAAAATGTAATTAATTGTAAATTACTGACATGTGCTTTAGAACTCCTCAAGGCCTGGCAGTTGAAGTGAGGAAGCGCAAACATAGAGGAAGCGTCTAAGATAAGCTTTTTCCATTTATATCCTCACTGTCCAAACATACCAGTTGTAGCTGCAAAATGTACTTTTTTTCCTCTTGAAGTGTGAAGTTTGAGGCAAATCATTTGATCAGAAACAATTTGGGGTGCCATTTCATCATATCCAGGACTGCGCCTGTGTCTGCATTTTGTACGTTTGCTGTGTCTTCTAGCACTTATGTTCTACACCGTTGCGGTTGCAGTTTCAGTGTACACACAGATGTAAGAGGTTCTGCATTTTAGCCCCCAGGACTGAACCCATGCTACTTCCTTCTTGGTCAGGATTCTCACTTTAGTGCTCTTTTCCTCTTCTGGGGGTTTGAATCTCGCCTTCAATGCACTGTTTTTATTGTCTGGAATCTCTTAGATTTTTATTATAGCTTTTAGGCACGTTTACATTTTTGCAGCTTAAATTCCCTGTCTTTTTTGTGTTTTATTATAAAGTTAAATAAATGACCTAATTGACATTTTTCAGGGTGCGGACCTCTTATCTGTTTTTGTCAAAAGGCCAAACCTTACACCTGACATTTGCGGTTAGGTTGCTGTAAGGGAACTAATGTGATTTCAACAGTTGAATCATTGCTCTTATTATGCATCTCTCTTTTTGCTCGGCTATGTATGTAATCGTGCAAGAAATCACTTTTCCTGATGGCCATTTAATCACAGCTGTGCTAATTGCAGCGTACTCAAAAGAATGAGCAGCTTCAAGGACTTTGGCTCCTGGGGCTTAAATTGCCCTCTTCTGGAATAAAACTGATATGTTAGCCATTTTCAAAACTTAACTATTTGTGGTATAGCTGTAACTGGGATGCAAAATGCATACCTTGCTGTATGAAGTGTACCGCATTACAGTGTGTCAGTTCTGGCCCTACTGCATTAAGAATTATGCATGAACGTGCAACATGGAGACATTTATTTGGTCATTCTTTATTCTCATGTTCCATTACCTTGTGTGAAACAAGCACAATATACAATCTCTTAACAGTGGTTAAAGCACTGGGGTTGCTTGAAATTACCCAGTAAACAAAGGCATCTTTGGCATTCAACAAACAAACAAATGAAGTGGGTCATAAGAAGTAGCCTGTCACCGTGACTTCAGATAGGAATACAGATCGAAAGATTACCTCATCCCCACAAACACTGATCATCTATATCCATCCACACAAGTATCCAACCAAAACTATTGTGCATTAAATACAATCTACACAGTTACTGATTCTCTATGTTCATTTAAAAAAAAAGATAAGGGATCAAAGTACAGCGTGCCTACGTTAATGCCAGTAACACCCTGGAAAAGCTTGGGTGATATGAGAACTTATACTCAATTTGAGGTGCATACACAGGGATGGAGTGAGATCCTGCATATTTCTATGAGACAGTTCTGAAGTGATTCATTCACAGGGCAGACATTACTCTGCCTTGGGGAAAATGGTGGTCGCACAAGTTGCAAGTTTGAGTGGAAAATATTCCCCAGCCCCCAGTTTAACTTTTGGGTTAATTTACTGAACGATACAGTTCAGTAAATTAACTTTTCAAATTGATGTAGGCTAATGAACTTAAAAACAAGTTATTCTATTATTATGAAAACATGATTTTTAAAAATTTACAACTGCCTGTTAAGTACATTGGAGCTCAAGACAGTTTAGATGTAACTCGTCTGTTTTTATGCAGTATGTAAATCTCTAAATTCAGCCATGTTAGTAAATTGAACAGCGCCAGCTGAATGCACAGCAGCTTAACAGATCAACACGGAAACAGTTGCAAGAATCTCTTCCCCGAGCTTTTTCTTGAAGGGGGGGGGGTGTTAAACATGGGAAGCCTCTCCCACAAACTTCCTGCATGGCCCAAAAACCCCTCAGCTTAACCCCCCAAGTACTCTACTATTTTGTGCAAAAGGCAGAAGCAGTTCCAGGGTCAGTGCTGGGAGTCTCCTCAGGGGGGGAGGGAGGTTCACCAAGGCATGCATGGGTCGGGGCAGTCCCGGATGTAGGACTCCAGCCGACCGTTGGACACCTCCATCAGGGTGGTGTACGTGGTCAACTGCAGTGACGTGCGAAACAGAGCAATGCCTCATAAGCCACAACACGGAAATGCAAAATTACAGCAAAGTAAGCAAACTTTGTCAGGACAAAAAGTTCACATTCTTGAGAGTACTGAGGAAAATGCTTTAGAAGCAGCTTAAGTGAGGGTCATTTAGGGACCCCACGGCTTACCTTGTTCAGGACTGGCTTTGTTGAAAGAACATCGTACATGGTCTTCATTGAAATATTCTATGGACACAAAAGATATTTCACTGACAATTAGTTTGCTTCTCACACTTGACTATGAAATGAACATGTATAATTGATTCCTAAATTTTCAAATATGTCTAGATACATCTGAAAAATCATTAACATCTCTTACTGGAGGTAGAACATATTTTCAAGTTTTCAAACAAAGTTAATATGTATTTGTAATAGTACCACTTTCCCTTGTGTTCCAACTCACTAGTTTGAAACCCCTGAAAAGGGCTGTATGAAGTCAATGGTTGCTCTGTATGCACTGATACATAGGGCCCATGAGGCCTATGGTTGCTCTGTGCCCTCTGATACAGAAGCCATTTGAGGTCAGTGGTCGTATACTCACAGCCTGCATGGTCTCATTCATGCACTTCATGGCGGGGGTTCTGCGGTCGTCCAGGAAGAGGGGCTCCTTCCAGTGGTCATAGTTGGTCTCCAGCACGTACCACCTGCCCAGCTTGAGGTCAAGCCTTCAAAAGAACACAGACCAACGTTGGCAGTCATCTCCAACCAAAGGGCCAACCTTACTGATGACATTAGTTTGAGGGTTTTCTGGTGGGCCTTGATCTTTAAGGATGAACTTTAAATTCTAAGTTAACATCTTATTGTATACAAAGTATCATTCCTTATGTGCTGCAAAAAATTTAAATTCCACCTCACACAAGCATCGATATTCAGCCACCTGCCTAGTCATTGGTATTGTGTAACTGGGAACAGACCAGCGCAGCTATCACTTAAATCCAGGCTTAGGTGCTGATTAGAGTCCTAAGAAGCAGCTGTGTCCAAGAAAGCAACCTTATCTCCATTGAGAGCATCTATAGGTCAGATGAGAGGATGAGGGTGAGGTACTCACTCCCAGACATCCAGACTGAGCAGTCTGGACCTGGTGATCACACAGCCCTGCCCGGTCTGGTTACCCCCTAGAATGAAGTAGGCTGGAGCCAGCAGTTCGGTTTGGGCCAGCTGGTTCTTGGCATCCTCATAGCTGGAGGTGGGAAGGAACAAAGGTCAAGCAAAATGGGTCAACTGAAACGGTTTCTAAATGTACAGCTGTTCCTTGCAGTATCTGACACTTTTCTAAAGCTCTCCTTTCAGAAACAGGCAGATATCCCCTTGCTGCACCATAGAACAATCCTAGCTTCAAATATTACACACTTGGTTCCTACCATGTATGTTAAACAGGGTTGACGAAATTATACATTCTTATAACACAGCTTGGATACAGAATGGATTATGATTGGTTGAAATGGTGTGAATTAATTTCCATCAGTAGCATAGCTGAAACATTTCAATGCACAGCTACAGTGCGGTTCCAGCAAACTGACCCAGTTGCATTTCAAATTCAATACAGATGCATGATTGTTCATTCCAAACTTAACTGACACTGAATAAACTTCGATTTGAAACAGTAACTTAGTTAGCGGTCTACTATGATGTTGACGTGCTGATGTTGGCTATCATGCTGATGTTGGCTATCAATTACCCCAGGGATGAGTGACTTTCAAATCTCATTCAGCCTCACTTTGGAACTGCAGAGATGCAGGGACATGCCTATGCACCCATGGCCCTTACAGCCCTGAGTCCCAGGAGATTATTGAGCTGCACATTCCAGTCAGGTTTCATGATAAGTTTCAGATAGCAGCTGACAATTTCGTTTTAACTTCCTGACTTGTTAAAATCTGCAATGGGGCTAGCAGAAGGAGTGGGCCTGGGGGGGGTACCTGGTGGCGTTCTCCAGGACAGAGCGTGTGAGGAAGCTCATCCACATCCCGTCCCTCTTGCCCAAAATCCACTCCAGGATCCCTGCAGGAAGAGGGCGAGTCCCCATGAGACCTGGGTTTTCCTTCCTGCTTCACACAGCTAATTTGGTCTGATTTTGCAGTTAACTGACCACTGATCTTCATTACACAATCAACTACATTTAATATGTCATAAATTCCTCCCAAGTGAAACTTGCTGTTGGAGGCGTTTATACCATTATGAAGTTTTTTTATGTTTGTCCCTTGACCAAATTTGGTACAGCCGCCAAAAAAAGGCCAACCTACAACAAAGCCAACCCTCACATTTTAAAAATTGGTATAATGCCAGAATGTAATAGTGTAATGTAATGCTAATGATGTGACGACTGTGGTGTGTGTTAGTGATGTGAACTGGTCCAGTGGCTCACCAATGTATCCTCCATCAAGGCTGAAGCGCTCATTCATGGTGAGAGTGAAGGTGTGCTGAACAAGACAGGACACGCTTCGGTTAATCATGCTTGCAGTAAATGTGTCAATTTTAAAAAAGTAAAATCATAGTAATGGTCCCAGCAGTATGCTACATCATTTCATCTCTCTACTTCTGATTCCTTACATAAAAATCATTGCACTAACATATACCACGTGTGTGTGTGCACGGAAAGATTTCCTCTTCCCATACATACACACAACACACATGCATATGCTCACAAAAGACAGAATGGTGTATTTATTGATTTCACTGATCTTAAAATCACAAGGATAGTTCATCCTATTCACACTGCCCAGTCAGTCGGTGCACAAACATGTGAATCTGTGGAGGATTAATACAAAAAAAAAAAAAACAAAGACAGTTACCGGTCTAATTCCTGTGAGCATGCCCACATATCCAGCGAAGTTGGTCGACTTGAAGACGGTGTGGTTGTTCCTTCTGAAGTCCACATTCACCACAAGCGGTTTGAGTTTTTCAGTTATTGTCCAGGATTTATTTTTCGTATCCCATCTGAAACATCAACAACAAAAATGCATCAGTAAAGGTCGAGAAGCTACCAGTGGAACTGTGATGACTGAATAAATGTAAGTAAGCCTCTTTACTGCAGTTTATTGGATAATGAATGCAAGAATGGAATCTTGTGTACTGTTACTACTGTTACTATGTTTTGACTTGACAAAACTTTGTGCTTTTTTCAGCAAAACTGGCAAACTCTTGAAATTCTTACCCCATGAATAACCCAAAGTCCAAATTTCGTCCATGGTACAAATTGCCTGAAACAAAGAAAATGGTAATGTAAAAATCACACAACTCTGTGTCAGTTAAACCATTCTGATTCTAAGTGACCACCACTTCACATCTGAACTTGATTTTGGATTTAAAAACCAATACCTTTCCAAACATTTTCCAGAAACTGAGAAATAGCACTGGATTTTATGGTTTCATCTTTGACATTTTCACATTTTTAATTTGCTAAATGGATCCCCTTATCCAAGGCACTTCAAAGCAGCTTGCATATTATCCACTTATACAGCTGAATATTTACAGAATCATTTTAGGTTAAGTGCCTTTTTTCAAAGGTACAACAGCAGTGTCATGCAATGGACGTGAACCTACAACTCACTGGCTCTACATTTGGCTCTCTATCCATTATGGCACATTGCTGTCAATGTCGTCTTTCATTTAACGTTGGTTATGTGAGAATGCTTACCGTTTTCACCCTCTGCAACCATTGATGTGCAGACTGTGAACACCTCGTAAAAAATATTGAACAGCACGATCTCTCCTATTCGACGGGAAAAACAAACAATATTTCAGACCTGCTTTTCTCGCATATTCTACACGTTAAAAAAAAATCGAGAATGTTCCATTACCCAGAGGAACGCCAGAATCCTTGGCAATTCCTACGATCTCCTCATTGAAAGGGTAGGGAAGGGTGTTCAATATAAGAGGCTGCAGGAAACATGAGGTAATCAAATTAACAGGAAATACTGCCTAAACAGCTTCACAAGCCACTTTTTGAAAGCGCTCAGGGGCAGAGCCACAAAAAGTCACTCATTTACAAGAGGTTATATGAGCTGGAATTAGGTAGGAGCACAAATATCCAGTATCTGTGAGCCTTTATGGACATGCACTGGCGCAAAAATTGCAGCCAAAGTCTAGCTAATAGGCTATATGCACACTCTCTTCCGCATTTCAAGTCAGCCAGGTGTTTGACTTCCGGTGCTCGTATCTTCAACGGACTAGTTATGGCGTTTTTCACTCGGTCGCTCCAAGACTTGCCAAGAATTTCGGTCAACGATGTTAGTCGCATCATTCAACAATCGTGTCATACGTTCGCAACCAAAAAGGAGAAGGGCTTCAAACTCTACGTTTCAAGTTACATCCACAATTACGAAGGTAAGATCCGAACGTGTAACGTTAGCCCTTAACATTTTTGTGTACCCCTAACCCTAGCCAACGCTAGCGTAGTGATACTGCTAACGTGATGTCTCTGTGTCAGTCACTGTTATAATATTCCTAACGTCATTGTCAATCTCAGTTTCAAACAAGGAGTCAGGTAAAGGAGAGGTTACCATTAGGGCTGAGTGCGACAGGTCGATGAGGAAAAACCAGAAGCCTCACAGTTTGAGCGTAAGGGAACGTTATCCTGCAGGTTCAGTGCAGGCTGGTTCATGAGACAGATAGCTGTTCGTCAAATCAAGTTTCTGTGAATCATATCAGTGCTATGAATCTAATAGCCTACGGCTAAAGGCTATTTTAAATGTATATGTCGTATGATGTCTCACAAACAACACTAGTGTATAAAAATCTGTACAAGTGATGAGATTCACAGAAACTAAATTGAGTTCTGTCACATCTTTTACACACGTTCTGTGTACTCATGTATTCTCCTTTATAACAAAAGTTCACCAATTTATTGTTTATAGAAAGAACATTTTAATGTTTAACTGCACTAGCAACACTAATAACCTGATAATCTCGATAACCACTATGGATAACGGAAGTAATTGAGCTGGCTGAGATTTTACCGGAAGTACGTCAGGACCACCGTGTGCATATAGCCTATTCCACCCCTGGGTGAATACTTCCTTGAAGGGCTGTTGGATTTCTTCAAAGATTGAGTGCCCAGAAACTACAGAACAATCTAGAACAAAAAGGCAGCAATGAACTACTGGGCATTCTGAATTGTGTAATGGTAGTCTGTTACTGCTACTTTGAATAACTAAACATCCACATAAGAAATCTATGTTCAAATTTACCTTCCTCTTTTCATTACAACTGACGGTGTGCTGACAAATTTAGCACATGCACCTCGTGACTCTCCTCAGCTCCTCTCATGACTCATGAGTGGATCCTCACCCATAGTTTGAGAAATCAGATTAAGGCACCCAAAAGCACTGCTGCAGTTTTACCAACGCAATAAGCATTTTATGGCCATGAAAACCAAAGGCACAGAAGTGTGCTGTTATCCACAGTTACTAAGAGAGCTGGTAAATTCTTTGTAAAGCAAAAAACTGCACGATAAACCTTGCACTCACCAAGTCTTTATCCACTAGATTTATTAGTTTCCCACTTGGAACGAAGGCATCTGCCAAGTCTTTAATCGCCGCAATCATGGTGACCAGCTGAACGAAATTGGAAGAAGTTATTCACAAAAACTGTTACTGTAACACAACTTACTGTTCAAATAACTTTCTCTACTTTTGAATGTAGAGTAAGTTGAACAGAAACTATTCACATATTCAAAGACTAGTTATTGCTTTGGTACTGAAAAGAATTTAAGTATTCATCAATGTTTATAACATGTATATGAATATACTGTATTATTTGCAGATTCCTAATAAAAACATGTTTAATAAATAATATTTTAATAACACTCAGTAAGCATAGGAAATGTGAAATTCAATCAAGTTAGCATTTGGTTACTTGTATGTTTCTTGGGCTTGTTTTTTTCTGGATGAAGGCAGTCTGATCACTGATCTGTATAGTATGATGATTACCTGATAATGTGGGCTCACTGAACAGGATGCATCATGAAAGTGACAAAGGATCATTTCAAGACAAGGATCAAGGAAATCTGCAAGCCCCTTTGTCTAGAGCAAGATATGTTTGTGTTTGTGTGTGTGTCTGTGTGTATGTGTGTGTGTGTGTGCATACAAATAAAAGTAGCTTACATCAGCTTTCTTGTCAGTGATCACCTCAGTCCATCTTTTGCTGGGTGGCAAATCAAGGTCTACTGTATACCAGGTGACAGCACCTTTGAAACTGACCCGACAGATAACAGAATTAGAGCACTGCAGCACTATGCCACTTTCCCCACACACATTTCTGCAAAAGCCTACTTCAGTCATTCAAAACTGTTCACTGTTTCCTCCCCTACTGCCCAGCTATCTAGCCATAACCGTATCCATAAAAAACAATTATATATTGAACACTCTTAGCTAGGAGTCAGCTAGCTAGCTAATGACACAGCACTATTCTCAACACAATAGTCATTATGCGGGCTGCAGCCCCAAGCTAAGTGTTAGAGTGTTGCAGACTTTGATCTACAAGGTGTTGTTTTCAGCAGATCAAATACTATTAGTGATTTTTAAAGTAACTGATGCCATTACAAAACCATGAAGTGGAGTGGGGCAAAGGTAACAATCACTCAGTTCTGCTCCACCTCAAATCAAAGCCTGTAACAGAAAGAAACTAACAACACCTACGTTGGCCCTTTGGGTGGATACATGCCAGTGCGGCAATCCTCGGTGTACTGCAAGAAACAATAATGTTATTTAGAGACTTGCGGGGTCACTGTCTACAGGTAAAGGCTAATACTGCCAAGTCAGACACGATGGACCAGTTGCCACCGTATTGGCAGGGGTTTCAACCTCCAGATTCAGACCGCTACACCAGTGAATTTGTTCAGGTATGGGAGTTTTACTGATCTCATTTATGAAGAACACCTGTCTTGCTCAAAATATAGGTCAATAGCTTCGTGATGTAAACCTCTGCTGAGGTTGTTGCTACTGGCCCAGTGAGAACTTGATAACGTTCCTAATCATATGGTTAGCTAAAACTGTTTGATGCAAGAGAGTAGCTATCAAGCAAAACGCAATAAACAAGCTGTTGCAGAAAACCAGTTCTCTGGTTAGGTAACGTTAATTAAGTTTATACAGCTAGCCAGTCATGTAGCTAAAGCTAGCTAGCGTAACAACACTTGAGAAACAGAGACGTAACAAGCTAGCCAGCTAACAAACGCGTACATAGCAAAAGCAATAATGTCGATGACATTAAATTTCAAGCTACTGCAACTGACCTACCGGAGGCACAAACTGTGTCGACACCGACGTATAAAGCAAAGCCAGGACAGACAGACACAGCAGACCGGAGCCCATCTTTGCGTGTAGGTGGTCGCCGCGTAACATCACTTCTGCGCCGCTGAGCAGCTCTCACAAACAAGGAAGTGATTGTTGCGTATTTTCGCTCATGACTTTCAACACCGACGGGATGTACCGCTTCCAATAGGGGGTTACGTAACGTCCTTTATACTTCGCTGTGACATTTTCTACATAAAGTACAGTAATAAATGCACATTACCTACTGTTATCCATATAACAGGAGAATTTAACATTGTAAATTTCATGTTAAAGGGCGCATTATAACTTAAATGAGTACTTCTCACCCGGTATCCCCCCACGTGATCGTTCGTAACTGTTCAAATAAATAAGGAAGTGAAGCACATGTGACTTTTGTTGCGGGCGATTGAATTACAACGTACTTGCAATGGGGTAACAGGGCAGAGCAAATGCAAACGGCATAACGAGATGTTTCCAGGCGTAAACCTTGTATGACACAGATATTAATTTGGATTTAAATATTTTGGAAATGAGCACCAGCCAACAACGTTATATTCATCACCCAGCAACGCAGATTAAAAAATGCTGGTACTTTACATAAAGAATACGTCTAGCTGTATCGAATTATACTTGACACAACAGTATTCCTCTGAAGAGTCATTATGCTGGCCAGCTTGCTAAAGTGTTAAATGTTGCAAACTTTGAAGTGAAGAGGTGTTGTTTTCAGCAGATCAGATAATAGCAATGATTTTTCCAGTTACCCGTGTTATTACAAAACCATAAAGTGAAATGCAGTAAAGGTAAGGATGACAATTTTACTGCAATCCATACGTCTCAAAGGACATTCACTCTAGTTCTCCACTGACCAGTTGCTGCCAACCTGGGATCAGCTGGTTTTGTAGATGCCTCTCAACCTTGGTTATTCAAGAGCCCTTTCGATCAATTGCTCCTGCTGTTATTAAGACGTTCAATGGAACAAAGACCAGAATTTATTGCATCTAGCCGCTTCCATCACAGGATATTTATTACAGTCAAACTGAAAATATAACTACTTGGGTTGTTTTGTTCGTTAATACATATTTAATTACACGTCTGATTCATATTCAGTGACCATTCCTAAGTCTTAGACCAGGGCTGATGTATGGTGAATGCACTGCAGTTAGTGTGGATCAGAAGGCATTACTACTTGGAAGCATGCTGAGATAAAGAGCTGACTGGCTGGATGAACTTGTACTTCCTCCAGTGGAAGCCACCAGCTGTGTTCTCCTTAGCCAGACGTTCCTGACATTTTGCATCAGCCCTGTGCCAAACGCCTTGCGAACCCCAATTCAAAACAGGGTGCAAGTGTTGGTCATTCAAGACATAGAGTCAAATGCAGTGCTGCAAAAGGAGGGACCTTCCTGAAAGTGTCTGAGTTTCATTTACACAGGTGCCAACTGCAGATGCAGACCTTCTCGTGTTACAAGAAAGCAGCTTCAGTCAGCTTGTCAGCTCATGCAGCTCTGTGCAGTATGTCCATAAACGTACGCAGCTCTGCGCAGTCTCTCCATCAGACATCATTCACTTCCACAGCAAAGAGTTTTAACAACTGTTCCTTTTGAAGTATAATTCTACCAGAGTTCTGTTATATGCATGTGTCTTTCCTCACCCTTGCTGCAGTAACAGTCCACACCAATGAGCTTTTATTTTTTACTAAGAAATAAAAAGAGCCAACTAAAAATGCAAAATTCTTTTGTCATTTTTGTGACAAACTCTTGTAACTTAAGTTTCATACAACCCCAAGAATGCATTTCACAGAGAAGAAGGCTCAAACGACCCCGATATGCCTGCCAGATACTGTAAGGGAAGAGCAGCAGTGTTTTAGGATCACTGAATATTTCAGCTAAAACCTTACCAACTTTCTTGAAAAATATACAGGGATGTACTGATCCAAGACTGCCACCTAAAAATGCTTTGAGGGTTCAAATTGGACTGTAGGGAGTCCGACCTCAGGTATCCACTCCCTGCTCACTTCCTGAAAGGGTAATACACCGAGTCCTCGTGAGTGGAAATAAAACCAATGGAAGAGTTCTCAGACCTTCAGGTAACCTGGCCCACTTTGCATTCAAACGAAAATGTCAGTTAAAGAACAAGCTGAAAACAGTTGTTTTGAGGTTTAATGTCCCTTTTGGTGTGTCAGCTTTTCATTTCAGACTATGATTTACATGGATTACTTGGCATTTCTGTCATTTTTAATCAATATATAAATCACTATGTGCACACATCACTCTTACTAACATTTCTACTTAGTCCATGAAATCTGAAAGAGAGATATTCAGATGGAATCTTAAGTTAAAAATAATTTGAAACTGTGCTGGCACAACAAGAGTACATATATTCACATATGTACTCTTAGTGAACATATATACACATAAATGTCCAAATCATCCATAAAACATTACAACTTCAATTGTACAACTTTCTTTTGAGGAAGTAAGATAAAAAAAAATAGATATCAAAATGGACACAACAAATGGGTGTTCTAAAACTTCAAATTGTACTTTTAAGAGTATAAGAGTAATAATAAAAAACACTTTAGACATGGTACTGTCTGAAATTATCAAATGCTTCAGGACTTCAAAGTCTTTCCTCATTTGCAGTATCTGTCAGCTTTCATCTTAGCTCTCCTGTGGACAAAAAACAAACATGTGGGTGGTTATTTAGCATGAGTAATCAACAGTGGGGTTTCTAAGTGAATTTGTCAGATGCATTGAGCCTCTTGTGTTCATATGAAACAGTCTCATCCTGCCATGGCTTTCCGTATAATAATTCCACTTCTTTTTAATAGCATTCTACTCCACTTCACATGGAAAACAGTCATTTGATTTTTTGAATAGATGGTTTGTGAGAAGATGTGGCTGGCCTAAAAGCACATCCAAAACAGCAAGAACAGTATGTCAACAGCTTTCATCTGAATGACTGGCTTGTCCTTCTTCAAGGAGCACTCGTGTTTGTTTGAAACTTGGTTGCAGCTACTGAGTTCAGGAAGTTTTGGTCTGAGTTTACGCTGACTTGCAGTTGTGTCTGTACATAAACATACATGCATCGACACAACACAGAGCTCGATCTCCAGGCAAAATGGCCCCACGGCAGTAGTAACTACATCATGAGGAATTGTTAAAAATGTGACTTCACAGCGAAATAACTTTTCAAAGAATATGCTTAAGGCTAAAATAATAGTGCGTAGTGACGCTCTTCCTCTCATGAGAAAACACAGTAGCGCTTTGGACCTTAATGACAGTCAGTGGAACACAAAGGCTTTCACGTACCGATCCAGCAGAGCTTCGTGGAACTTGCCCTCCACCCTGGCCTTCTTCAGCGCAGAGCTGTCTTCTTCATTCACTCTCAGCTTGCGGTCCTGGAAGCTCTGGAACTTTTTTCTGTCAATCAAAAAAAAAAAAAAAAAAGCCGTTAGCTGGACGCGCACCCCCACTCAAACACCCACCGCTTACCGCCATTGTAGCTATTGTTCTTTGAGAGCATAAATCAGTTTTGCTATTGTATGATAATATGAAAAAAAAGACTGAGGCTGTAGGAAAGCTACAGTGAAAATGTGTTCTATTCTACATATGAAAAGAATATCTGCACACCATTTTCTTATTAGCGGTTATTGTTCTGCAAGTTATTGTTCAGAGATGATCCACTTGCCAGTGTCGGGAATATAGCAGAAAGATGAGTTTAAAGTGGCCAGAGTAAGTGCTTTAATCTTGTATGCGTCACATGCGTGGAATGCCTTTGTCCTCTCCAAAGGGCTTAATGTGTGTTCATTTCAGACTCTTTCAGTCCCAGCTCTTGTGTGATTGGGGTCAGCTTGGTTCCGACTGCGCGTCTCTGGGAACACTGAGCATCACAAATGTGGATCTGAAGGCAGATGAGTGACACGCAGAAAGCCTTGCACTTAAGGGTTCACAAGCGGCCCGTAAGAAGTCAGCGGCCCTTCCATTTTAAACCGACAGACTCCCCGAACCTATCAGCTGCACCTTCGGGGTGCAATTTAGCCGTCCAAATGTCAGAACAGACGGAGTCGGTAAAAATGAAGGAATCCGCGCAATCTGGCAGGTCATTTTTGACTTTTTCCTCAGAAATAAACAAAATAAACAACAAAAAAACACCTCACAACTTCACTTAAAGAATACTAAAATTCACACCACAAAAAGAAACAAGCTCATTTCTCCACCTCTACACTGCGGTATGGTGTTTGTTTATGTTAGCGCTGATAAAGCTAACAGGACCCACTCTGGGTCCTTTTCCACTGTAATGAGACACATACACATAGTTTATTTCGCAGGTCTTCACATTCCCCCGGTCCTCGTCGGCGATGTCGTCAGTCTTCTTGGCCTCCCTCTCTGCGCAGGTCCGGATCTTTTAATGGAGAAGGGGGGAAAGAGAGAGGGAGAGAGGGAAAAAAATGATTTCCTCTTTCAGATGGGATATCCGGTCCCAATCCGTGTCCCGCTGGGGGACAGACACGGCCCCCGACTCCGGGATTAAGGAAGCGCCCCATGAATAAACATCACCTTCACCATTTCCTCGTCTCCCGCCGTCTTGCTCTTGGCGACGATGTCCCCGCTGTCGCTGTAGGAGATGAAACAGCTGTTGGCTGCCAGCAGGGCCATTTTACCCTGCGAAGGGGAGCGAGACCCAAGGGAAATATTCAGTCGTCTCACCTCACCAACTCCTCCATTTCCACAGTAATAATGCATGACGAGGACATGCAGCACCAGGCTTCGGCAACTTATATATGCAGGACATAAAGAGAAGAAATGTTTCCTCAATTCATATAAAACATTTTAAACATTTCACTGGGTGGTTTCACGGGAGTGGTTCAGGATATCAATGCAAGATTTTATGCCCAATAATTAACCGATAATTAAGTTTCATGGATGTGGAGTAATGACAACCAACCTACATGCGAAACATAAAAAGAACAAAAGATTCAATCAATCTGCACACATTTAAGTGTTTTCAGGTCGGTTCAGGTTGACATTACAATAATTATAATTTTGAATAAAGGATGGTCATTAAGTTTTACACTTCTACACTTGTGAGACCTGGCTCTAGAAACAATGGGATTTCTGAAGCTAAATCACCTCCTCAAGGCATTAATATTTCCCTGGGGTTCATTCTTAAATACGAATTCATATTCACAGTGAATTACATATCCACGTTAACTAATGCCAGAAGTAAATTATTACTATTTATTACAAAAACAGCTCTGGGGAGCTTTTAATATATGCACAGCAGAGACACGGCTGACCTCGCTCCCAGCTTGGATTTTATAATATTCCGGAACACGGGTTTGACTGACAGCCACTCACGTCCTGGAACACGGGCTCCCACTGCTCCCGGGAGCCAATGGCGTCCGAGCGGCCCACCACCACGCCGTCTGAGTTCACCCCCAGGTACTTCCCGTAGCCCGACTTCAGGGCTATCCTGCGGAGGGGGCATGGTGCAGAGCCAGAGAGTCAGTCCGCAGATGGTCTCCTGCTTCAATCGTGCTTTTACCCTTTGAAAAACAACCGTAAAAGCAACCCCTGACAATGCCTGCCTCTCTCACTCCCTGCCTGTCTTGCCTGCGTGGCTCCCTCACAGAAATAACAGTAAATGCTTTCTGCCACTATATGAGCATATTCTAATTCAAAGTTCCAGCAAAGTATTTACAGTCACTGAAATGGTGCCTTCTGCTCTTGGGAAGAGGTAGACAGTTACTTATAACACAAGAATAATGCCAGGCTGCCATGTGTCTTTTCCACAAAGTACGGGCAGTAGAATACGCTGTACATCTGGACGAACTCCCAATCATTCATCGCTTTCTTCTTTCTTCTGCTTTCATTCTTGTACCCCACCTGCCACGTCTATCATAAATTCCCCAATTTTCCCTCGGCTTAAAAGGGAGGCCCCGTCTGGGCGCTCAGCACTTCAGTACACTTTTCAACTTTTTCCATTATCAAACACCTTTCCTGCTCTGCCCGGTCACTCCCACCAAGTCGCCGCTTTATTTTTAAGCCTCTTCTAAAGAGCAGGAGTTGAAAGGAGCACACAGAGGACGCGCGGCTCACCTGGAGTCGGACAGCTTGATGGCGGTGAACTGCTCCGGAGGGTCGGGCCCTTCGTCGTCTGAAAATTCGAAAGGGGTTTTGGCACTGTGAGCGGTGACTCATGTCACGATCAGATGAAGCTTAAAAGGCCGTTCCGCCACCAAACCTGCTTTCAGCTTTCACAGCCACCCACTTTAAAGTTCTCTTTTTTTTCCCTTTCAACAGGGGGACATGCAAGGATGAGCACAGAGATGAAAAGCTTCTTTATTATCATTCCAAGCATGCGGTGATAAGCCAAATGCAACAGCCTATTTATGATTACTCTAATAAGGACTTGTGTATCAATAAATCATTTAATAAAATCATTTAATAAAATTTCAGTTGGGCTACTTCTAAAATTCAAGTAACACTGACCCAAGACACTCATAGCACACTCTGCTGGCCACAAGTGTTAAGTGTTTCCCCTACACATGAGGCCCACTGTGTGTGTGAAGCATCCTGGGTTTATGGTGGTGACAGCAGAACTGGACAAACACTGGATGCTGGCTAATATGGAAAAAAAGACTGAAACTGTAGGAGAGCTACAGTAAAAATGTGTTCTATTGTCTATATGAAAAGAATATCTGCACACCATTTTCTTATTAGCGGTTATTGTTCATCCCACCACTACTACCACAGGCAAAGAAATGTCCAACCTACCCCATTTGAACCATTGCCTGTTGCCCATTTCTCACAGGCAATAAGTAAAACACAGGGGTACTTCTAAGCTGCCAGGAACCATTTATACAGACAACAAGCTAGTCCTGTTTCTTTAATCACAAAACAATGCGGGATATCTCTTCACTTAGGAAACCTTTTGGTTTTCTTGCATATTGATTCCCTTTGATTAAAATCAAAGAAGACAAAATATATGTCTCTTTCCTTCTCTTAGTTCCTATCTCTCCCGCTCATATCTTGATTAACTGAATGATTCTAGATGACAATTGCTCAACCACAAAATTCATTGTCTGTTTTTCACTCTTCTGCTCCCCCCGCCCCGCCAAAAACGTGAGCAGAATCCTGGTGCTTTCATCTAAGAAGAGTGCGGCTGGAAACACTCGCTTTCGTGAAATACCGGTGTCACCATTATCTAGCTGCGCCCAGCTATGAGTGTACAGATGGGACAGCACGGCCCAGCTGTAAACCCAAATTCATCCATTCATCAAAAAAAACACCCCCTGCGACGACTGCACCTGACACATCTGCCACATGTCTAACAGCCTGCCTTGTGCAATCAGTTCCTTCCATCCAATCAAATTTCACTTAATACAGCGCTCCTAACCAAAGAGTAGACACAAAGAGCTTCAGAGAGTGCATTACAGAGAGACTGTGCAAATTATAACTGATATAACAAGAAAATGGATGACAAAAAAGAAGCGATAACAAAAGAGAACAATTGCCCAGAATCACAGTACAAAAAAAGAGATGTGTTTCGGCTCTGCTGATCTGTGAACAAAGAGAAGTCCTGATGCTACTCCTTGCGGTAATATAATGCAAGATATTATATACAGGATCTGTCCTTGAGATAACAAAAAGCCCTTACAAAAAAAACTTCTGTTAGCATAAATCTTTCTTCAGTGAATTCTGAAAAACAGCAAGACTAGAAACTTGTATTGCTCATGGAGCATTAACACAGCACTGTTGTCTACATATTGAAACAAACACTTTCAGCTCCCCGACTGACAGAATTTTACAAAGCTTAAGAGTGTTTTTGCCTTGTGTTTGTATCGCACCCTACCATACTTGCTAGCAGCCATAATGTCTCTGTAGGCTTCTCATGTCAAAAACCTGAGGCTAGGTGGGCTTGGATAATACTGGCAAATATTTGGATTGGAGCCCTCCTGGGAAAACCAGGTTGCTGGTGTAAGTGGTGCTGGAGGGCATGTAGAAGTCAGTCTTCCCTCTGGACCAGGCAAATCCAATGCCTCAAATGCAGGGATGGGGACAGGGTGCTGTACAGGGTGTTGTCCTTCAGACGAGACATTACACCCAGGTCCTGACCCATTGTGGTCACTAAATATCCTGAACATTGTGTACTAGTCAAATTCTCCAAACTGGCCACTGAATCACATCATCTTCTGTGCACTGGCTACTCAGTCCCTTGAAATTCCTAACCATTTTGTTTAACCCTATTACCACTGTAAAAGGCTAAAAGGCTAAATGAAGGAGACAGTTGATGTTGTGTGTTTTTTATGTCCGCTTTGTGTTATAATTTGCACTTCTATGCGCTGGGAGAGGGCATCTGCCAAAGTGGCTAATAAACCCCCCCACCTGGTACCATCTGCCGAGAGGAGTGGCACAGCCCAGCGCTTTGGCACTGGGAAGCTCGTCTTTCAAGTTTAGGGTTTGCACCTGTGTTACAGCCTTGTTAATCTCAAAGACCGTATTTCACACCACAGGGAAAAACAAAGAAGTGCTACTACGAGCACAGGGGTAGGAACAGGCCTCACGCAAAAGGAGTAACTGTGAGAGGGGAAAAGAACCTCCTGTCTGTTTGAAAAAAGAAACAGCAATGCACTGTGGCAATGTCCTGCTATCCAGGACTTTGTACCGTTATGCTGAATCAGAAAACCTACTATCCCTTTATACAGCCGTATACTTTCATAAGCAATACAGGTTATGCACCGTACAGCAACACTATCCCACTGAGGATTTCAACCAGTAACCTTTTGGCTGCAAGCACCACAAATCACTACATCACTCCATCATAAAAGGGTTCTTCCTGCCTCTGTCAAATCAGTCCTTTCCACCAGATCTTTAAGCATAGAGGAAACGAAAAATGGACAAGCTGGATCCAAGTTAACCCCTCACTTCAAGCACGCGTTAGATTAAAGGGTGAACATTCATCCCAAAGACGGGGCCTCTGCTGGTGTGAGTACAGAGATCTCGGATACCTGTCTCTCTTGCACTGCGTCTACTACTGCAATTTTCTTTCAACAAACCACTGTAATTGAAACGGACAAGGTGCTAAGTAAATTCATTGCCTTTTTCTGCAGGTAAGAAGGCCAAACACAATAACTCACTGAGGGTCTCTGTTGAGCAGGCTGGCATTGATAATATTCAATAACATGCTTGAAAAGAAGAGAATGGAAAAAGGCCTTCGGGAACACCGATCCGTTCCTATTCCATTCTGCAGCCATATAAATCACCGGGATATGATCTCTAATAGTTTTCTGGAGGAACTTAATCATTCTACAAGTCATTTTCCATTTGCTGTATCCATCCTGCTATATTGTGATTACAGATTGATTCAGAGAAATGCCAGCGCATGCATTACTCCCACTGTAAGCGTCCACTGGGTGCCCGTTTTCAACCCAATCGTAAAACTAATTACGAATCCCCGCTTGGTGTGTGCAGCCAACCGCTGAGGTCAGCGAATGGCAGACAATGGAGCCAGGAAACAATTACACCAATCGGTTCTCTCAAATCAATAGGTCAAAAAAAAAAAAAAAAAAAAATTGCTTAACATTCTGTGAAAATCCACGTCACCTTATATTTGAGAGAGATGCGTCCATTAGTGGATTTTTTTGGGGGTGGGGTTCTCATTCGCTGCAATGTGAAAGAGGTTCCCTTGAGTTCTTGGGACTCATTAAATCCAAACAATTACCGGGCCCAATATCCCCCTGCTGAAGTGCTGATAGCACCACCTGATTCTAAAAACAGGAGCGGCTTTTTAATATGGATGGTTGCAAAACAGCGAGGCTGGCATTTCAAAAATTACAAAGGGGAACAAAGAACGGCAGCACATTTATTTTCACAAATGTGGCTTATTAATGTCTCTCTAGCAATTCATGACAAAGACATATTAGAAAAAAGCTTTAGAGCTAATTGTTAATTAGGCAACTCTGACCCACACTTGAATACATATTCACACATCTCTTTATGAATATAACATTTTCATATAAGTATACAAAATTATACAAGAAATACAACATGAAAGACACATAATTACATCATAATGAGAAATCACTGCTGTGATTGTAAGGCGCTGACCATTCAAGCTGGCAGACCAAGGCCTTCTAAAGACACATACTAGACATTTCTTTTACAGTTCAAGTGCAAAATACTGCTAAAATATTAATCTTAAGACTTAAGTCCTTGAAAATATTCTATCAGCAGTTACAAGACATACTAGATAGAAAGGACAGAATGGAATGAATAATCAATTAGAGTGGAGACGTCTATAAAAGTATCAGTAGGAAAGCACATAGTAAACCATGTCAGTGACATCTTCTTAATGGTACACAAAAAGTAAACTATTCAAAAACATGATTATGGAACTGTTCCTTCCTTTACAGAATTCTAAGGCTTCATCACCAGCAGTCATTCGCTGTACATAAATGGGGATTGTTCCTTGCAAAAAAGAGACTTATTACAACTATCTCAGATAGTGATCTTTTTGAAAGATGAAATTTTGGATTAATCTCTACGATAATTTTTGAGAAACAGTTCATTTAATTTTTGCCATTATTGTGCCTATCCAGACATCCTTGACGATGTAATATATTGTAATATATTACATACCCAACATGAAGTCAAAATCTTTGTGTGAAATTAAAGACCTTGATCTGCTCTATATTTTTGCTGAATTTGCATGTGCCAGTTTTTAAAATTCCAAGTAAGAACCATCTGAAACTGCTTAAATTTCAATATGCAGTTCAACTGTATATGCACATAATTTTTTAGAGTGAATTTTAGAAGCTATGCCCACATTATTAATCAAATATGACTGTACTACACGACACGATAACCTGCTATTTACTAGATCCTTGTCGCATGTTGCGGTCCTAATATATAATAATATGTAATGTGTAATATGATGCACAGCACAGCTCACCACCTGGGATGTGTTTTGGAAGACCTGCAGCACACAGCCACCACCGTCCCTCTCACTTTACTGTAATGAAACACCTGATGTCTACAAAACCTCACTTTTCTGGGCCAAAAGTGGCCCCCAAGTTAAACTTAAGTCGCCAAGAGTGCAGAAACAATCCACTTTAGCACCAAAAGACTCAAGGAATGGTCACAGGAACTGAGTTTCACTGTGCCCTGGTGACATTTGTGACATTTAAAATCCGACAAAGCGGCTAAATGTGGCACAAGCAATCAGGTTTCCATCCCTGGCACACTGCTACATATACACTGTACAGTACATCAGGCTCCATTCTAATGCTAATCTCGCGCATTACAGAAAGCATACTTCCATTTCCATACCTTTGTGCGGCGCACCCACGGTGAAGAGCCCCGTGTCCAGCGCATGCACGTAAGAACTGCCGTGCATCTCTATGGCAACCGTTCCTGTGATTTCTCCAAAATTACTGACTGCCCACCACCCGCCTGGAGGGAAAAAAGGGACAAAAATACATACTTCCTATCAGCTTGAAAAAATGTTTGATTCGAAGACGATTGTAATGTCTAGCGACTCAGATTGTGATCGTTTTTATCTCAATGTGATTTGACTTAATATGCCAGCCACCCTCAGTCGCAAATGAACTACTCTTTCATTTAAACATACATGACAAAGTCACACACATGCATATTTCAGAACAACGGACTATATTTTGTTGTTTCTCACCACGTATCCACAAGATTGCTCTTATATTGGTTAAGGCAAGCAGCCAAAGATCATCCTCTTACCGACAATGTCAAGTTTTTCTTCTGCATCCTCCTTCTTCCTCTTCTTGTCTTTGTGCTTCTTTTTCTTTCTGAAAGTGAACGGAGAGAAGGAAAACAAAGCAAAGTAACCGAAAGGTTGCCGGTTTGATTCCCTGCTGGGGTACTGCTGCTGTACCCTTGGGCAGGGTACTTAACCCACAATTGCCTCAGTAAATATCCAGCTGTATAAATGGATAACATTGTAAGGAACGGTAACCTATGTAAGTCGCTTTGGATAAAAGCGTCTGCCAAATGAATAAATGTAAATGTAAACACGGAACGAGAAAAGTGGAATTTGGTTAGGTTTTTACGCGCAGTTTATCTAGACAAGAAGGGAGAATCAAATCTCATATTGTAGCTCTGACCACCATTCGAAACTTAAAGGGCTAGCTATTTAGCCAGGTACAGTTGGATCGCAATGATATGGACCGTAATATCATGGTTGTTAGCTCAATTCGCGTCAGGTTTCCTGACAATCACGAAGCTCGCTTGCTAGCTATCTCCGTAAAACCACGTGGCGTAGTTATAGCAACAGAAGACCAGCAGTTAGCTAGCCAAGTAATACATTGTGCGATGGTTAATTTAATCACTACATACAGTGAGAAATAGCCGGCAGCCATTTATAATATTGCAAAGCTGACTAGTACGGGTAATTCTTTCGCTAGTCTAAGAGGCTACTGACTATTTTGCCATCTGGCTCTGTTAACTAAGGTCAGTTGGTTAGTTGTAGCTCGTTGCTACAAAACTACGTCTCGTCTCTGAAATTTTGAATACAATCAGATGACCTAAATTAGAACCAGAAGAGCTAACATTAACGTTATACATTAAACAGTACATTTAAAGCTAGCTCATATTGGTAGTTGCATGTTTCATGAAACATGCATGTTTCATAAAGGTACATTTAAGCAGCTCCCCACTAGCAAGTTTGCCGACAAAATTCCATTGCTAGCTCGTGAACTAACTTACGTCTTATCCTTTAAGCCTTTGAGGACAAGTTTGGTGGATTTGACGTGTGTATATTCACTCATTCTCGCCCTTGTGGACTTCTATGAGCTAGGTTTCTCAAATGTTGTGTATTTCTTGCGCAGCATAAAACAGTAACACTGGACGACAGGGACCGACGAGGGACAAAAGAGTCGATAGAAGCGTTACCTTGTAATCTCACGCCACTCCCCGTCCGGAGGTTGCAAATTTTTTCCACCCAGTCGTGGCTGGTGGTCAGGCGTTATCCGTGTGAGAGCCCATTAAAGTCTGAACATGTGAAATATGGATAACTTATATTCTAGCCCTTTTAGGGTCATTTATGGATGATGGCTGATACAAAACATTAACGTTAACAGATATTGTATTTTATGTTCAAGAATCACAAAGTATGTTAAATAAAGCTGCAAACAGAAACACAGGACTGGTTGCTCACAGTTGGGCTTTCAGAGACTTGGCAAGCACATTTCACAATGCGTATAAAGGGCCTGCTGTTGTTGTCTTTGGTCTAGATTATTTATCTGAAATAACCCGCTTGAAATGTAACTAAATGAGCATTACACCCAGGCATG
The DNA here is from genome assembly GCA_019176425.1 of Megalops atlanticus. NCBI lineage: Eukaryota > Metazoa > Chordata > Actinopteri > Elopiformes > Megalopidae > Megalops > Megalops atlanticus. The sequence continues at coordinate 7,734,702 of CM032894.1, read as the reverse complement.
TACACACACATGCACACACATACACACGTGCGCACATGCACGGACACACGCATGCACACACAGTTTCTAAACATGCCAGTTTGAAATGCCCATGCTGGCCTGGACAGTGGTCCGTATTTTCACGGCCCACAAGGTGTGCCTGTTTAAACTCACCGAACAGGGATTTGGGAAAAAAAAAACAGAACTTTCTGTTTGTTGGCTCAGCTGGAGGTGCCTGACTTCTGCCTAACTAGGCGGCATGGCTGCTCCCCGTGATGAGCAAATTACAGCTTCAGCACTTGCTGTCTCCCCTGCTTAGTCCTTCTAGAAGTACCACCACGTGTGTTGAAAAGCATGAAAATGCTGAAACCTGTCAGGTAATGTGCATGTGTGAGGAAGCTAGTGGCTTTCGCTCTGACCTGAATGCTTAAGCAGATGAGACAGAATTTGTTTTTCCCCTTCAGTTTAAAACAAACACAGAAGTTGATGAGACCAAGGAACTTAAGAGAGCAGTGACTCATAGAACAAGCATATGATAATGGGCCCAACACAAAGATAAAAAAAAAACATTTTGTACCTTGTACATGACTAGACACTTTGTCCTCCAAAGCCATAAAGGTACATGGACCAGTGCTGACAACTTAAAACTTACCGCAGAAATGCAAAAATGACCCCAGGGGATATAAAGTTTTGTCCGAGTTGGAACAGATGAGTGTAGGCAGAGGTGATATTTTTTTGACAGACTGTTAAAACTTGACAATCTTCATCCCTCATTTTCAACACTTCTGCAGTGGGGGTTACAATTTTTTTGAGGACTGAGAACTCCACTCTTGGATCATGTCACCATTTGTCTCTTTACAAAATTCGAGACTGCTATACCACCTATCTGAAATATGTCATTGTCCAGGATATGTAGATAATGGCTCATTTTTTGCAATTGAAAGCCTTCCTTTTTTGTTATTTAGAGAGTAAATCACCCGACTTCATTAGGCGCAATGTCAGTTATATTGTTATTTATTATTTCACACTACATTCGATTGTTTTACCTCATGCATAACTTTGCAGCCAATTTGGTGCAATCATACAGCATTAATCGATGCATAATGCTAAAACATCATTGTAAAGTTAAAATGTGTCCTGATTTAGTCTCTGAGTAAAAATCCCCAAAGGACATTTTCCAGGCTGGGATTAATTGGAAGCGTATGATGGCACTCAGGCTAACCTCTGAGATTCTCCACAAAGGCCTTTCGGAAATCATCTCCTCACACAGAGGAATTATCTGGCAGCTAACAGAGAGGAAATGTCATTACAGTAATTGAAATCAGTTCACTGCAACTTTGTCTCAGCAACAGCATTGGGGAGTGTTGGCTGAGAGAATCCTTTGTCTGGAATGAAAGCTTACATAAGCTATTTGTCTGGCTCTCCTCTGCATTAAACTTCAAAAGCGTGGCTGGGTCCCTCTCTCTCAGGTATTTTACAAAGTCATGGCGTGACATAACACCCATCTTGTACACTTTCTGTTTTGTTATTGGAGCCATTAACCTGTTCTGCAAAGATCAACTTCTCAATGGAGGTCTGTTGCAAAATGAATCATTATGCTAATGAGATCTTATTAACAAGGATCGACCCTTTCAGGAAACCAGTGACGGGAGGCAATAAATCATTCTGTGACACTGTCAGCACACAAAATTAATTAGACAACATTTTAGGGAGAGCCCTTTATGGCAAACTCCTCTGAGAAGTGTAACAGCCTTTGAGTTGAACAAGGACCATGACTGGTGATAAAAAATGAGTTCAAAATCTACTGTTAAGTGGATTAAGCAGGATAACTTTGTAACATAAATCAATACAGATACACTAAATGCAATCACTGCATATATATATAAACTTTAAATATCTGTAATACTGACCCTTTTTCCCCAAAATCTCAGTTAACAAATAAATGCATCCTTGTGGGAGTAGCAATTTGGAGTAACAGCAAATGCCCTACACTCTGCACCTGGAGGTCATGGGTGCTAGCCCCAGGTGAACTGTCGCCGTCACAGTTGTAAGTTATATTTTCTATCCATGACACCAGCATACACTGATTGTGGAAATGGGTAACGGCCTCCTTTACACATTATAAGATGCACTGGATAAGATTCACTTTGCTGACAGTAAAAGGGATGTGTGGTCCTTGTACTTTCAATTTAGACCTTTCTCATTAATAGAGAGATTTGGAAGAGAGCCATTTAAAATAATTGGACATTCATGGCCAATATTTAGTCTCTCAATGGGCTGTTTTTTATAGTCGGCTTGACAATGTCAGAGCAAAGCAGCCAGCTTTGAATGGAAATTACTAGGTGACATTCACAAATAAATAAAGCAATTTTGTTAATTATAAGAAGAAGATGAAAAAAATAATTTATGCATTGCGGTTGGACTTTCTGTTATATTGATGAGGGCATTAACCTTGTCTTAAAACTATATTTTCTTCCAATCAAAGAATGTTTCCATCCTTTATGAAAAACAAAGAGAATTTGAGTTTCTAAGACAACTACCTCAAGTGGAACATAAATTTAGAATTGCATAAGCTCTTGCCCCGAAAACATAATACTTTTGAAAGAACTTAATACTTCTTGGTTCAGGAATTGGCTTACTCAGACTCATAATTGGAGTGTCTAAACCATTAAATTAGAATTTCTATTGTTGATCTTGCATGAAATGGTTAATAATTCAATAATGTGATTTTCTCTGCAACCCATAGTGTCTTCTGTGTGTCCTTGTTAAATTGCCTTGTCGGACAATCCTTCCTGCTCCATTAGACACCTCTCAGCTGTGAAACATCTTTTATCATTCTCCTTGGGCATCACTTTTTTCCCGACTAAAGACTCATAATGATTCCACAAATACTTTTATGAACCCGCATGAACCTACATTAACTGCAGAAGTCAATCAATAACTCAAACGCATTTTTATTTGATATGGCATGCTCTTAACAAAACCATCTTAGCAATTGTGCGTTTTGAATGATTTGGTATTAAAATGTTTAATGGGTTTCAGATTAGCTATTTTAATCCCCCATCGCCCACACCCGCAGTGACGAATGAAACCACGCTTCTTTCTGTAAGAAATAAAGATTTGCATTCACGGACAGAGTCAGGAAGGATCATTAATAATAATACTGAATTATCTGTGATTTTAAGCAGGGTTCCTTGGGGTTTTGAATATTGATTAGAAAGAATGAAACCCTTGATTTTCTTTCTTCATTCCGTCAATCAGCATACATGGTGTATCGTCTGGTTCAGAGTCCAGTTACTTAGGTTAGTACTGCTCTGCAGATTTGGGAGATATCCACTGTAGTGAGCGAGGGGAGCAGTGAGGTTTGTGCTTAATAGCGAAAAAGCCGGCGATGCCAGCGGTATAGTGTCATCATTGCGGAAATTTCCGCAGTACTAAGAAAATGCCGTTTCTAACTCCGTGTAGCTCCTCTGCATTCATTCTCCAGATGCAATCCCCTGGTCACGGGTCCAGTGCCCTACGCGTATGGCCACATTACCACCTCGTGTGGATTGGCTTGGTATTTGGACAAGGAGCTTTAGCTATGGGACTGGCTGCAGATGTGACTGCAGGCTGGCTTGTGAGGTTTCAAAGCAGCATTTACAATGCCGTTGGAGCTCAAGACACACTTAAGGCTTTTTGTATGAGAAAAGAAAATCCAGGGAAATAATTCCGCTGCATGTATCCTGCGGAGCGTTCCATCTCGCTGCTGCGCCCCTGTCCTCGCTTGGGAAGTACTCACTTGGCTGGTATATCCATGCTTTATTATGTGACGTGTTCGTTTCAGGAGATCGGATGAAGGGAGGTGTTTAACATGGTCTTGAGCCATGGTCTGCACTTGGTACATGCAGAAAAAAGCTTTTCCTTGGGGTTATAACTTGAATAGTTTTAACAGCACGGACTATCCCACTACCTTCCAAATGTCATATATACTTTAGGGACAGAATGTGACTACACATTCACGACGTTTTTAAAAGAGCTTAGATGATCCTTCTCCTGAATGGCAGGACTCTGGCAGGCTCTCCGGCGAAATGTGTTCCAAGCACCCTGTGTGCCTGCGTCTCACACCGGCAGTATAAAATGTTTAAGCGCGGGTAAGACTTGACAGAGCCCGCCCGGCGACGCCACTCGTCGTCTACTGAACTGTCCGATTTCTCTCTCCCTGCTCGGTTTAAACCCGCTCCGATCTGTCAAGGTGGCCTTGCATTAATGCGAATGATCAGAGGAGCCAGTGACATCGTAGACACGGCATGCCGGCTGACAGCGTCTCCTCACTTCACCTTGTCAGCATTAATGTGGATTATTACATTTAAATTCACTGTGCTGTGCGCCAGAGGATATGCACCGACCATATACCATGAATATAGCAGCGGTGATCATTATGTCCATGCTGAACCTGATCGAGTGACAGTCTGATCTGAAAACAGTCTAGTTTCATGCCATTATCTTACCTGGCTATTGCTTTCGGGAGTTATTTAGGGACAGATGGATTTGAAAATAATGCTGCACACATGTTGTTTTCCAGACCTAATTCGATTAGCTTCGTTCGTAATGAAAGTTTACAAATTGGAAATGTAGTTTACTGTATTTATGTTGCTAAATAGGTTGAAAATCGAATTGAAATTGCTACTTAGTATTGGAAAGTTGTGGCATGTTTGAACTCTTTCACGCTTAACTGGGATTCACTCAAGAAAAGATTTGAAATCAGGGAAATGGGGTGATTTGCTTTTTCATGCAGATGACTATGCAGAGATAAACATATTGGTGCTACACATTATTCATGCTCTCAACGTTTCTGCTCCGTTTTATAATGTATGTATGTATGTATGTATGACCAGCAGTCCATCGCGGCAAGCGAACAAGTAGCAACCCTGAGGTCGAACCCAATATTCAGCAACCAGATAGACTATTTCTATTAATCTAGCGGTTAACTACAGATTTGAAAGCGTTACGTCATTTGAGAACTCAGTCAGTTTTTCATCAGGGCGCAAAAGAGGTTCATTGTGCAAACAAACAGCTATGGAATTTCCTTTCACCGCCTTGTTGGCATTAACAATCTCTCGCGTTTCTCTGCATGCTTCCCCCCCCAGAAAGCAGATTCGTCATTCTCCGAGCGCCGAGACTCCAGAAATGCAACACTTCACTGAATCATCGTTCCCTCTGAAAAAGGTCACAACTACCAAACCCATATGACTTTTAAAACTTTAACCAGCGCGGTAATGTAGAATACCGATGTGTCTTCACTTTTTTAACACGACATCATTAGAGGGTTGAACGCTTAACGGAACAGTACACAATGCTGAAGAAACTTGAAAAACAATAACTTTAAATAACTTGAAAGAGTCGTACAAAAGAAACCGTTCAAGTGATTGCTATTTTTCCTATCTTTGACATTTTGTAAAACGTGGGGTTTCCAGAACATCAGCTGTAACGTTGAAATACCAAATTACATTTAATGTGAAAGTTAAATATATCCACTATAATTATGTGCAGCCGACAGCAAAGTGGCATTTAGAAAACATATGCTGTATAGAAAGATGGATATATTTCATTTACAACACTGTTTCCCTACCGCTTTCCTTTCAGAGATTTGAGGAATAGCACAGTGAATATGCCAACTGACAAAATGACCATTTAGTGCAGTCGCTACTAAGAGTCAAGAGGCATTAGGTAATTGAACATGGACAATTTTGGACATTTTTGACGACTAAGGTGACCACACCACAATACTCAATTCTCACACATACGGCCTTCGCAATGACAGTAATAGTAAGGACAATAATAGTAATAGTAATCATCATCATCATCATTCGCCTCCATCCTCCACCTGTAAGTTTATTATGGTCATGCATGTGTGCTCTTTTGGTCTCCGATTCAGCTCACTTTTATTTGCTTATATCCGTTGCTGAACTCAATAGTTTGACTTTTTTTGGCTAGTTCTGTAGAGAGATTCCGTTAAACCAGTATAGGTATAATCATGCTACGTTCTGTCGCGCGTATACTGTCCGCATTCCTAACGATTTTCGAAAATCGCTGCCCCATCACGTGGACGTAGGGCGTAAATAGCACTTTTGGCGTTGTTTTGGAAAGGCCACCCGACCCCCGCTCCGGCATCGTAGCCAGACTCCATGCTCAAAGTCTCCCTTCGATGATGGATACTGCTTCGCTTCGGTGAGCTCTGAAAAGCAACAGTGTTTTGAAGTCGTTAATGGAAGTGGCCTCAGAACGGTTAGAGGTTTACGTCCAGGAAGGGACACTGCGGTTGTACCATTTGTCATAGTAGTGGAGCTGAATTGCTTTTGGACGTGCATCCAGATATGTAAGCGGATATAAAAAAGTGAACCATACCAGTGGGCGTGGATGAGCATCTGCGAAGCCAATTCATAACAACAATAATTAGCAATAAAATTTGACGATACCTTTTTGTAGGGGTTAAATTCCCGTCTCTCAAATCACTTCTCCACACCAAACGCCTGAGCTGCATACACAGTGATCAGGCATATCTAATTATCCTAAAACATGTGCCGCAGTCTTAACAGCATGCTGAGAGACCCGGGCCTAATCAAAACCAGGCAGCGAATCGGAGCAGCATATGGCAGACATAACAACAAACGCACCTGCAGCCCGTTGCTCGGCGCTGGCTCATCCCCTCCCGCCGAATTAGCTCTCTGCGGGAGTTCGACGCTGCTCTTTTTACTGGGAACACTTTGATGACACTTTCCAAACGTTCCGATGAACGGTACAATGAAAACGCACAGCTGGGCTTTGTGGAGTCAGGACCGGAAGGACCTTCTGTTTTTTTTTTTTTTTTTTTCGTCTTTCATGCAGTTAAATTAGCATTCCTTGACAGAGGAAAAAAGAGAAAGACAGGGCAGTCTTGAATGCAGACTAGGGGCATGCGTTGGCTTGAGACTGTTTTCCCGCAGACATTTATTAGAATGGCCACCTTCAGCCATCTTATAATAATGATGAGAATGCCTCCCTGCACTTAACGTGGCATTTGCATGTATGGGGGGAGAGACTGAAATTATCATTGATAATTTCTGGTTTTCCACTTCCCCCACCTGTTTCCTTCTCTCCCTCTGTCTCTCTCACACACTCTCGCCCTCTTGGGGGGCTCTCTTGAGTTAGTTCACTCCCAGGCAGGTGCCAACTGTGTGAAGCTCCATTGCTCTTGGCACTCTTCTGTTCTTGCAGCGCTGCATCCTAGCTCTCTCTCTCCCTCCCTCTCCTCACTCGCTCTCTTTGCCTCTGTCTTACTCCATCTCTCGCTCCTGTACCCGTATCTGCTTTCTCTGTTCCTCTATCTTGCTCTGTCTCTCTCTCCTATACCCATCTCCGCTTTTTCTATTCTCCTATTTTACTCTGTCTCTCCCTACCTGTCTCTGCTTTCCTATCTACCCTCTCTATTCCTCTATCTTGCTCTGTCTCTCTCTCTCTCCTATACCCATTTCTGCTTTCTCTATTCTCCTATTTTACTCTGTCTCTCCCTCTCATATCTGTCTCTGCTTTCCTATCTACCCTCCCTATTCCTCTGTCCTCTTTCTCTCTCTCTCTCTCCTCTTTTATACAGTACCTGTCTCCCTCGACCTTTTCCTGCACTTCACAGCCCCTCTATCTCTCTGGGTCGTTCTCACTTTTTCTCTCCTTGTCCTCCCATCTGCGTCTCTCTCTCTCTCTCTCTCTGTCTCTAACAATTTTTCTAGTAAATTCAGATTGCTTTATTGCCATGACAATAAATATACTTATCTGTATGTCTGTATCTCTCTGTCTCTCTCTCTCTCTCCCATTCTTTCTTCCTAGATTTATGTGTGGTCTGATGATGAGGCAGAGGTGTTTCCTGTGTAAATTTCTGGTTTTGATGTTTACCGATCCGGTACACTGATCCAGGAACAGTTTGACCGTACCTGCTGCAGAGGCCCCCACGGTACCCATGGGAAAATGGAGGGGGTGGCACGTTGAACCTCACGCTCCATCTCAGGCTCCCAATTTCCAGCACACTTTGCTGGGGGAGGACACGGCAGGCTGGCGTGATTTACCGTTGTAATGGGAAATCTGACACCAGCGCGATGGTAAATTTAAAACCCACCAAACGGAAAACAACATTAATTATGAAAGAAAAACAATTTCCCCTCTCACAATAATACATTTTATGTCCCCCCTGCTCCGGTTGCTGTGCCTTGATTTGCTCGAAAACAGCAATCGCTTAGCAACACCAGGCCATGGTGTTATGCCCTATCTGCAGCAAATATCAAAGGGTCCCCATTTTTCATATAAATTGCACATTTTGCACTGACTCTAATGAAGCCGGTATAGCAGAAACTACTGAATTATGCCTCTGCCCCATTTGTAATTTTCTATGCATCAGTATCTTTCAACATGAGAGTACTAAAGGCATCCATATGGGGGCAGTATATACATGCAGAAGTCCCACGCAGAACTTTCGCAAAGTGTTCAGTTCCTCTGCTGTCTCTGAAATGAGTTTAATTAAAGAATTAAAACAGAAGATGGGATGGTCTGAATTATAAATGATAAGTATCTTGAAATACATAATTTAAAGAAGCAAAAGATTTTTTTGGTCAAATACCACTGGGCTGCAGTCATCATGAATTTAGTGTATAATGGAGCATGGTTCAGGCTCTGTCTCCATGAGGGGATAAAGCTAAGCTTATTCTCATTTCTGTGATGTTTGGCAGACAGACATGACATGAGATGTGACAGAAAGTAACCAGGCTTTTTTTTTTCATTTTTTTATTATTATTACTGTTAGATAGTATGCATTAAATGGATGTGATTTTCTGTGGCTGTCCTCTGCGCCTGGAGAAAAAAAGATGAGTGATGGTCAAAAGCCACATGCTGTTATTATTTGCCAGAAGCAGCACCAAGTCACACTTGTTTGAGTCACAAGCGAGTTGAAAGAACTAACCTAAAAGTCTTGAGTCAAGTCCAGAGTCACAATGGTCGAGTCTCAAGTAAATTCCCAAGTTGCAACGGTCAGGTCGAGTCAAATCACAAGCTGCCAGAACCTTGACTCAGGTCCTGAGTTTCAAGTCTCAAGTCTGGTCAGATTCAAGTTTATACAATGTTTGCCCTATGTATTTGATAAAATATGGTCAAACAGTGCTGTTCATGTCAGATTTCTTTTTATTTCTAATAAAATTGCTATGGAAACAAAAATTCCCTACATGTTAGTTATTCATTCACCTTGACTTTTCAGTCTTTCAGCTGTTTCCCAATGTCTGCAAAACAGAATTCATACAAATATAATCCTGAGCATAAGGACATGACATAAGGACATGAGGACATGACATAACACAGCCCACAGCCCTACTGAATTTCCAACAAACAAAACTGGACAAAATTTTGTTGCATAATTAAGAGAAATTAGTCCGAATTATAGAAATAATTGCTTCAATCCGGACTGATGAATGGACCACATGGTTACTGTGAACTGACAGTATACGTTGACACATCCACAAAGACTGAGCTTGCCAGTGGTGGATTATTTAATGTTACAGATAAATGGAAAATATCAAAATCTGTGAGAATGATCATTTGCCATGTGGCTGGCTAGCTAGCTACCTAAAGGTAAAAGTGACAATACCTAAATTCTAGTTAACACACTCTATGGTTGTGCTCACTTCATATCTATCTACCTATCACATAACAGTAGCATATGCTAGTCTGAAGTCCACAAATTTTAAACTGTTGAGTTTCACCTGAGTCCAAGGTGACTCAAGCCCATATTTCTGTTATTTTTGTTGGCAGTCTGCATGCCTGAAAGGACCTAATGTCTTCATATAATGCATCACCACATGCATCACCAAAAGAATCACCTTTTTTCATTTTTGAAACATGATTTATACACCGTTAAGAAGAAAAGGCTGAAACACATGAGTGCAAACTTTTTTCTGGGGAGCGCATTTCAAACTCAGAACGACGGCAACAGCATTTCCGCATTTGTCTTAGAGAGCAGGGGGCTAAATTATTCAAAAATTATATATTTTTAAACCTCGCATACATTCATAATGTCAGTGGATTAGAATTTGGAGGATTTATATTTCAGATGCCGTGAGATTGGCCGGCCCTAAATCATTCATCGACCCCCGTTCGGCTTGATGGATGTTGAGGAGATGCGAGCATTAATGTCTCGGGCAGTGGGCAGTGGCAGATTGCAGCGGCTGCCACGGCCGCTGATTTGATGGCCTCTGTGCCTTAAAACCCTGGTTGTTTTTTTCAGGCAAAGCAGAGCCTCTCTGCCTAGAGCTGTCCTACAGCTCTCTCCCCCGGCAGCACCCACACCATACCCAAACCGCTCTGATGCAAAAAGTTTTTTTTTTTATCACCCCCCACAATCAACCCGAGCTGAAACAATGCAAAGCAGCCTCCAAGGACAAACCGGATTAATCCTCTTGCTGAAAGGTAATTTTTCTCTCCAGCTGTGCGTTGGTTGTGTGGCACGCTGGCACCAAAGGTAGTTATGTGAGAAAATAAAACCCGGGGAACATGTTTAGCCTTTACATTTTCCTCGTAAGGGCCACGGACATGGCCGTGCTGTTGCTGTTGGCAACTACGCACTCTCCCTGGGCTTACATTGCAGGTACTTGCTGAAGGTGCTCATTTGAATGCAAATTTTAAGCTCCAATTGGCTCTCCATACTAAATTATAACTGCTAACATGTTTGCTTTTGCCTTTTCACTGACTGGCTCCTTCTGGGTTCGTCAGCTGCTGTGTCTCCTGCACTCTGCCCCTGTCCCCCTTTTTTGTGTTTGTGCTTGTTTGATTTCGTTTGGCTGCAGATAAGGTTTGGCCTCTTGTCTCTGTGTTTCCACTAAGGGGAGGGGAGAGCAATTACTGTGTGCTTATCGGCATCACCATCATCATCATCCTTTTATTATTTTTTCCCTGTCATCCCAATGCCAGGCGCATTCTCATTGTGCTGGAGAATGGGTAAAAATATAAATCTCAGAAAATGATGAGAACAGCCTTAGGTGGCCGCGCTGAAATGGGATGCGCCTAATATAAAGGGATCGTCCGGCGCACTACTCCTATCTAACCAAAACACATCCCCCTCGATAAGATTCTGCCCAGAAAACAGCAGGAGTATTTCAGAAATAATCACAAAAGCCTCTACACGGAGCATTAAATGTAATGAATTGAAAGGCCGGCGCTCTGTGCAGATGGCTCTGAATCCCGAACACTCCACCCCCCCCCCCACTCCACCCCCCACCCCCCCTCATGGTGCAACGTGTGAACCCAGCCTGCCTCTTTCAGGGAGACTGGTTCGCCCTGGTCGGGGGGAGAGAAACCCGGAGAACAGCGGCCTGGTGTGGTTCTGATGGGAATACTTTTTTGGAGCGGGGCAGCTGTTTGCAGCCTCACTTGAGCAGCCAGTGGAAACCAATTACGAGGAGCGTGGTCCGCCGTCACCCGCGTGGTGGCTGTTGCCCGTTAGACGCAGTAAATTAATTTGCCCAACCTGCTTCCAGCTCTGGGACGTTTTTGAACTCACCTTTTCTGGAGTGTGAGGGATTGCGTAAATCAGGACAGGATAGTGCACATTCTCACGTTCCTGTAACCTGCTCTGGGACAGGTGGAGAAAGTCACGGTGAGGGAATGACCCCTGTTATAGTGTGCTCCCCCTCTGAAAGGAGAAAACCAGAGAAAGACGATGTGTGCTGTATTGAAATCCGTGTTTACATAAGAGCCCTGTTACCTCAGCCCTTATGTTCCTGACTGGAATAAGGTATTTGGATGTGAAAGGGAGCTGTTTTGCCAAGATTCTCCACGTAGAACCCTGAACACTAATCAGGAATCCCTAAGCCAATCTGAGATGCGAGGGACACAAGGAATATCAATGATGTGAATATTGGGGTTGGGGAATAGTGTTCAAACTTCAGAGGGAAGTAAACAGAAGCAGAACAATTTGATTCATTTATCTGACACATTTATGTTGTGGAAAAAACGCACACTTGGAATAATGAGAAGGTAGGAACAATTGATGGACCTAATTGAGGAAAACACTGTGTTATGCAACAAAACACAAAATGGTTTGAACAGAATAGGAAAGTACAGTGCTTGGTGAGAGAGACAAAAGATCTTAGAATTAATGGTAATTACATTTGTTTTTGCCTGCCATTCAAAAAGGAAAGGCAGCAACAATGAGCTGATTTTAAAAACCAATCCTCCAGCACTGGAGAATTCATTTTGTTCCTCTTAGCCAGATTCAGTCAGAGGGCCCATGTGATCGTGTGACTTAATCGATCGCGCTTTAACTGTAACAGGGATCTTGTTCTCAGGTCTCACTTTCTAGTCTGAATGGTCAACTGCTGCCAACCTCAATCTCAGTGTTGTTTGGTCCAACTAAGCCTGGTCTTCAGAAACAGAATTTCAGGTCCCCCATGCATGTACATTACCATTTAAAACAAAAAGAGTGATGGCTGAGGGCAAGAAAACAACTGCTGCTTTCTTAATGGAGCTGTGGGTGCTGGACACAGCCTTCTTTGGACAGCTTGTGCTAAGAGGGGAGAATTATCAAAACAAAACAAAACTGAGGGTCATACAGGAGTGCTGTTGCAGAACACCACAAGGTTTCACTAATGCATTAATCCCAGCAGGTAAAGTCATGAGGATTGTATTATGTGTCTCCACTTTCACTTCATAGTGTTTTGAGATCCACGGTGCTTTGCAAACACAATCCATCAGCATTGCCGTCATTATCATCACCATAATTACTATTATCATTATCCTGCCTTGAAGGCTCCCTTGTCCAGAGTGACAGACACAGCTTTCATGTTATGTATCCATTTATACAGCTGGATGTTTACTCAAGCAATTCAGGTTAAGTGCCTTGCTCAGGGGTGCTAACAGCAATGTCCCACCCAGGAATCAGACCTGGCATCAGGCTTCAGTAGGCATCAGCAGCTGCGCTTAGTCTTACTTAATGATCACCTCAGGCTGCTCTGTGAAAATGATCAGCAGTTTATTCACCTATCCTCTTATGCATACATCTATTGCCTTACATTACCAGTCAGAAGTTTGGACACACCTACTCATAGAAGGGTTTATCTTTATTTTTACTATTTTCCACATTTTAGAATAATAGTTAAGATGTCAAAACTATGAAATAACACAAATGGCATTATGTAGTGACCAAAAAGTGTTAAACAAATCAAAACTATCTTAGAAAGAAATACACACATAGGTATCAACTTCTATTTGTCTAAGAAACAAATAGCATTTAAGCATGTCTTTGAATGCATGTTGCCCATTGCCTTAATCAGGTGTGTCCAAACTTTTGACTGGTACTTTATCTGCCATCACACTATGCAATGTGCACGTTGTCCACGCTGAAGCAGTCTGAGCTCAAAATGAACCACAGAATTGATAAAAATCACACAGCTTTGTTCATTTAAGGTCATATAACACTCTGAACACAAATTTGACCACGAAGAATAGAAGAAAACAGTATAGAAGAATGTTGCTCTACGAGTGGAAAAAGACTTAATGTGCGCTAAATACACTCAAATTCTAAGGGCTGCCAATCACGATTTTCAGCCACACGTGCTGCAGGAGAACATGAAAGACCTGCTTCTGCCACGGCTTTGAGATTTGGAGGGTGCCACGCACCCGCGCGTGCACAAATCAGTCTTTCCAATTTGCTACCCATGTTAAGAACAAAGCCATTCATGTCCCGGTTTGCTTTCATGCGCTCATTTTGTTCCTTTGCTGTGATAAATTATATATTAATGTTTAATGAATGACAACGTCTGCTTTTGGAAGGGGTGTTAACGCTCCTTTATCTATGCCGGAACCCCTCCCCGGCCCACCTCGCTTCACGGGGTCTGTCACGAGTTACATTCCCCCACGAAAAATTTGTTAACTCTCACAGCCGTCCTCCTCCCATCTCCCCGTTAGAGCTGAAATTGGACACGAGTCTGAGAAACCAATTAATGTCCCATCATACCCCTTACTGCTCGTGTGGGTCACAGCATTAATGCGGTTTTGATATGAAGATCCTGCCTGAGGAATATTAAAGATGAACTGGGAGGATGGCATAAGGGGAGGCACCGCTCGTTGGCGTCAGTCTCTCCCGAATGGAGAGATGGTCATTATTGCCCAGCATGCTTTGCCACTAGAGGCGGAAAGAAAAAAACACTCCCGCTACAGCAGAGACATCACTCGGTCTGCCATTTAGACAGATCTTTTTATAAAAGCTTTTTAATTAAAAAGGCTTCTGTCAAAATTCACCGTGATGCAACATGAGGCGAGGCAGACGAGCGCTCTGCCCGCCAGGAGCCTTGAGAGGACGAATGGAAATCTTTTGCATTTTCTTTTAAAGGCTTGTGACAGTGCGTTCTAAAGCCTTTTGGTTCTTCCTGGCAATTGAACACATTAAATGTCTCCTTAAGAATACAAAAAAAAAAAAAAAAACCAAAACAAAATATCTCATATAGGCTAAGACTGGTAAAATTCCCCACAGTCACTGGCCTGTGTGTTTTAATTTCCTTTTAAACCGGTGTTTTGTATCAGGGTTTTGAACATTTTTGTCATCTCAAAATGTACCCTGAAAAGGCAGTAATTGCAATAACTGCATGGTCACAGAACTAACCTTTGGATAAGGCAGATGAAAAATACTTAAATAATGGATAGCCCATGCTGGGCTCTGTAATCCAATAGCTAATGAGTCAAATCCACTCAGGGTGCTTAATGATTCTTTTGTTTGAAAGTGTTATTCATGAAATCTGCATTTCAAATCCACCTGCAGCTTGCCAAAGAACAAGGTCCACTCTGAGCATTGTTCCAACATGCTGGCTAGCTTTTGCATAGGAAATAATAGAAAGAATTATGAAAAAATATTCAGAGCCATTGCTCTAATGAGTCTTAAAAACAGGTCCAAACCTCCCTGCATAATCGCCGACAGTCTGTGGAAGAACAGACCAAATCCACGTTGCAGTGTTCCAATAAACGGTTACCAAAAGTATATGCCGATACAAGGGCATCTGAAGAAAGGTGTCTCGCAGAGAGTAGGCAAAGAGCATTCATGAGACCCAATTACATCGCTAACATGGGGGTGTACGAAATGATAATCGCAAATCCACGTCCTGTGGCTAATCGACGTAAAGTTGCCCGTCACTGCATCTGCAAACCGACGTCGAGACCGGTTCTTTTACTTGCATCGCCAATGATCTACGTAGGGCGCTGTTACACATACAGCAGTTAAGCTTGTGGAATTGTGTGGGGAAAAACAAAGGTTGGTGAATTATAGTGTCTTAATACATTATAAACACATTATAAAAAACATCAACATTTGATTTTCTAAGCCTTGCTCGGTGTAAACAGTGTTGGTCGTTATAAATTAGCAGAGGATGTGCGCCTCCGTGCGAACCATTTAAATTTAAGATCTTAGTCTCTAAAACTGTGGGGCACGCCACCGCGAGGGAATTGCAGAGGGGTCTTGGATTTTAATTAATTTCACGATCGAGTTTATCGTGGGAAAAATGTAAAGAATATAACGTGGTGAGATCCAAAAGTGTCGAGACACAAAACATTATGGTCAGTCGCGTGCCTTCCGCCATTTAACCGTGATGACATCACGTACCTACGGAGGGTGGTGTTTTGTTTGCAACGAAAAAGTTTACTAACAAGTAAGCGAATTCTTTGGTTCAAAACCAACAATTACCTTTATTTTGGTAGTGGTGTGAGTACAATGACGTTAATGATAAATTGATTAATGATAAAGTCTCTAAAACCCCGTTCTTTAAAATATGTTTTAACAATAATTTCCAATTTAGGTAGCTTGCTAGCCTGTTAGCTAGATGGCAAAGCTGGATGGCAACCAAGCTAATTGTGTATCGATGCCAATATAGTTATGTATAAGTTTAACGGAAAGTAGCATCTAAACCAGATTTAGCAGCTTGCTGGGTTTATTGGTGAGACTGTTATTGTAGAAATCTCTGTTGTTAACCAACACACTGGTATTAAAACAAGTCAGAATCCCTTATTTGTTAGACAGTTCACCCAAAAATATCCTTAAATATATTCTGTGTGATTATGTCATATTTAAAACCAGCCAGTCCAGTCCAAGGGAAAAACTGAGAGCCTTTGGAAGAAAAGTTCTGAGGTCCCTGAACTGCCACCCACCATCACACATCCACACACCCAGGAACAGGTAAGTTGGGAGAATATATTCTTCATTTTACCAAGAGTAATCACGACAGTGAACAGAATAAATGAATCCCCAATTGTTTTTTTTTTTTTCTAGCTTTCCTGGTAACATCTCTCCCCTGCCCTCCTCTTCAGCTCTGTCTCAGGTGTGTACATCACTCCTCCAAGGTAGGTAAACGGTGCTGTGAACAGCACTCGACTGCGATCCCACACTCACTCAACACTCATCACCACACAGCAGACACTCAGAAAGCGGGGGGACTTGAAATAAGCAGAGATACCAGTTTCCTCCAGCTCAGTGTGCCACCCGAAGGCCTCCCACCGTGCTTCCATCCAGACAGGGTCTCCCTCGGGGGGGTCTGGGAGAACAGAGGGAGTAGGAGCGTGCAGGTTGTGAGGCGAACACACAAACAGAACAACTCGGAGAAGGGAGCTCGTCAGGGCTGCTTTGTCTGTCGTGCAGTACACACACACGCGCTCTCCCTCTTGGGAAGTGGGTCTTGTGCCCGGTGCCTTGCGCATCATCTGGGCTCTTCCTGTTTTTTTTTTTTTCGGTAGGTAAGGGGTAAGAACTATGTCCATCTCATTTAACATCAAGTGTTCTGTGCATGCAACATGTGTGTTGTTGCTCAAGCAATCGCAGCTTTGGCAGTATGCATTCTGTTGGACTCCAAGCAGCAAGCGTTCATGTAAAACTGTGCTATTTTTCCTTTTAATGAAACCCCCCCAACACAAAAACATGCAAAAAATAAGTCTAAATATGCTGACTGCAGTCATAGCTGCTTTAAAACAAATACTTTTTTTTCTTGTCTGTAAAATGTGCAAAGAGGCGATTTGGCAAAGCATGGAGTTGCACGTTATCATGTTTAAGCACACTTTTGCTCTCACAACTGTGTGGAATTGAAACGAGGCCCTTTGTCTGTGCTTTAGCCCGCGTGCCCTATGGTGTCATTTTACTCCCAGCACTGTCAGTGTGGCTCTCTAAGTTTATGTTGCTGAAGGATTTGCTCTGTATTTTAAATCATAGCTTTACAGTGTCCGTTTTTGTGCTCTGCCCTTGAACTAAAGCTCTCAATATCTCAATATCACATATGAGCTAATGTCAGAGACGCGTTGGTGCAAGGTTATAGAGGAAACCAGGATTCCGCTGGTTCAGAATATCACTGCTTTAAACCTTTTCCTGTGTAGAAATGAATTTCAGTTTGTGCAAGTTGCTGTTTCTGCTTCGGGCTCCGTCGTTATACATTGCCAGCTGCGCATTTGAACCATGCGGTTACGATGATTGCGATTCCGTCCCGAAGCGAGTGCACTTTGTATAGAGGAAAACAAACGTATTGCTGTAATGAGAACTCCTGCTGAAAGCGAATGCAAGGGCTCGTTCGCCAGCTGTCATCACGTGGTCATCGTGGCTGCGCATATTTCTGCATGCCATATTAAAAGGCACTGTGAATATTGGGCATGTCAAATTAAAACTCGGAAGGTCAAAATTACAATAATAGCAATTGTTCAGTTCTAAACTGTGCCGATTAAATGTCACATTTTTTTTTCTCAATCTTTGGCATTAAAACACTGAAGTACACTGAACCGCGCATTACGCACACATAATTGAAGTCAAGGTTAAAAGGGGTTAATCTCTTACATTCCCACCATGCTTATTCCTTAATATCGAGGCCGATCCATTCTGTGGTTTGATGCAGACTGTGGATATCCTTGGAGGTCCCACACTGATACACCAATATTATCTGCACATTGTTCAGCTGGAGTGAAAGTGGGGCTTAAACCGGAGAAGGGAGAATACCTGCCATGACAACGCCAGTGCCAGAGAATGTGGCCAGGCTCAAGCTGCAGCTGGGAACCGTTCGATCAGTGGACTCGACAGAAAAGGAGGTTTTGCTTGATGATGGCTGAGCATTTATTATTCATGGGGCGGTGGACAAAAACCGCTAACATTTCAAAAGAGGGGAGGGAAAACAAATACAGTGTCTCTCCCCCTCCCTCTCTCCCCTCCCCTTTGCTTGCTGTCTCAGAAGAGGATTTACCCTTGGTGTTTCCTTAAAGCTCATCAATACATCGACTTCTCAAACCCGAGGAGCACCCAGGGGTATCACTCCTCCCCACTCCCTCGCAATTCCTGTCTTCTTTGAGCCGCCAGTTAAAGATTGAAACCTGACCGCTAAAGTGCCGGGGAACAGCTCAAGCATTTCAATGCGCTTACCAGTAGCGTCCCCTTTATTTTCAGGGTCAAAGATGTGTTTTTAAAGTCTAATTGCTGTTTGGCGAGCAGGAAACGCTTTGTAAGGTGTGATCAAGAATATTTGGCTGGTTCAGTACGAGTCCTGGTGCTTATACGTGTTGAACTGACAGCGTTTATGAGCCTGAAAGAACCCAGGGGTGCAAGGTCAAGAAATATGCGTTTCACATTCAGGCACCAACGCTCGAGTCTAAATGTGTTTTTAACATCCTTTGTCTTCGTTTCAATAAGGTTTTTTTTTCCGCCGTTAATGGCAGGAAGTGGGATCACCGGCTGTCTTCCAGCAGCCGAGAGCACTTGGCTCGCAAAGATGGATTTCCAACGTTAATGTCGCTTTAATGTCCTGCCAAAACGTAATAGACACATTTCGCCCCCGTTAGATGAAGGACCTGTCTGGACACCATCATATTCTAATTTGGAATTCCAGCTATGACAGAATAACCGGGGGGACGGGGAACAATTCATCTGCCTGAAGCGGGGCCCCGGCTCTCTCGGATCTGACGGAAAACGGAGGAGAGGAAGGAGAAAGGAGGACGGGAAAATAAGGCCCTGGCTGAGGCAGAAAGGTTTGGCGTGTGGCGACCACGGGCGAATAATAAAAGGCCTGAGCTGGTTCTTCCACACCTCGCCCGTTTCCTGTCCCGGGTCTTGCCTCGTTCTTTTTATCTGGTCGGGCTAATTACAGGCCCCGGGTCCCGCATGGCCCTGCCTCTTGTTCGCCGCCCAGAGAAACAGTCCCTGCCACAGGGAGAGCTGCCCGCATACTGTTCCAATCAGAATGTTAAATTTGTCTGTAGGAATCAGACACAGCCTCCCCCCCAACCTCATTCCTCTCCTACATTAACCTGCCGCTCTCTGTCTGAGCTGTAGGGGGCGCCACACCCCTCCTCCCACACCGAAACATGTGGCAATATGGTCATCTTCCTCTGCGTTGCATCCACAACCTCGAACATTATTTATTTATGACAACCTTATCCAGGGCAACTCGCCTAGCTCGCTTTTCTTTTCTTTTGCATTCTACGAATTAGCCATCTCTACATTTAGATGCTTACTGAAGCAAATCATCTGGGGAAGAAACCCGCAACCTTTTGGTCACAAACCCTTAACCACTGCAACACACCGCCACCAACAACCTTCCCTCACGTCCCCTCCGCGGTCACTGAGTGTCAAGGTTGCTCCGCTTATCACAACGGACAACAATGGAACCTGATCGGAATGAGTGCAGTGCATTATCTAACCTTTGTGCCCTGGGGCTTTTGACATTTAGATTAGAATTTGCATATCTGTGAGTGGAACAAAAATAAGAACTTTTTTTTTTTTTTAGCGTGATAATAGGATTAGTTTGTGATCCAGCTACAGGGGAGGGGGGAAGTAGATGGCTGCTCAAGCTGGAAACATCCTGCCTTGGTGTCCTGAATGATGTGTTTCTGTGGATTCTGAGTGAACTTGCGCCAGGAATAGCAATGCAATGGTGTAAAACAATAACAAGTCCCCCCCGAACAAAGTAACGTCCTCTTTAAAGTCATGCTCAAGACTTTCTGCATTATTTTTGTTGGAAATACGACTGCTTTTGGTTGAAACATGCAGTGTGTGTTTATATTTTTTCGTCTTCACGAAGTCAGAAGAATTTGCCCCCTCGAGTCATGTAATGACTTGCAGACCACTGGGTGTGCTTGAAATCTTTTCAGGAATATCCGAACCGATCTCGTGCCATCACGTGTCAGCGTCACTCGGTGGAGCTGCGCCCTTCCCCTCTGCATTTTGTCCTCGACACAAAAGCCAGATGATAAGCGCTGGAAGTTACCCTTGGTTTGAACCCCCCCCTTTTCTCTGTCACCAGCGGCGAATGGGAAGCCCTCTGGGAGATGTCGTAGTTAGCTGCCCGGTCGGTGTCCTGTCACATGCGTCCTGGAGGCTCCTAATTGCGTTGACATCATTCTGCCCGTCTGCATAATGCGTTTCCTGCTCCCTCTCTCCCCATTCGTCTTGAGGCCACATGCGCGGTGTCACGGCTTTTCCTGATTTCCCATTATACGTCTGTCACGCGAAAGGAGTTTCAATATGCGAGCCCGGACTGAGGGGTGATGGGAACAGGGGAGGAGGGTTACTATTCAGATGACAACAACAACAACAACAATCAATAAGTGACTCTCACAGCGGTGAAACTAAATTATAGCTGTTGCTGAGAGAGTCACAGATGAACTATCTAACTGTCACTGAGGCGAGGGAGAAACGTCTAAGTAGGACAAGTGGGTCCTAACTTGAGGGCAAGTTTCAGGCCAGTGACCCACCCAGGGTTTGACCAGCTTTCCATCAACAACAGGGGAGTAAGCGATTTATGAGTGACAAGGGCATCTCATTCTCATCGGCCCATTTCCCTTTGTGTGGGACTTGAATGCTGAAGGCAAGCTTTCAAATAAGTAACAGCAGCACCGTGCACTGTGAGGAATTCTGCCTCCAGTTCCGCACCACAATATTAGATTTTTATAATGATAATTTTGCTAGAATATACAATATTATTATAAGTTTTAATATAGTTTCTGTTATCTTTTTGGTTCTACATATTTGAACAGTGAATGACCCAATAGCAAATGATAATTTGTTCTTAACAATGTATATGAAACTAGCAAAGCCTAAATGGACTGAATATAATTTTCAATATCAAGTTATTTTCTCATGCATGTGAAAATATGTAAGTAACTGCCACCTCCATATATAAATATACAAATATATATATGTATATATACTGTGTAACATGCCATGGCATAGTTGTAAATATGCTGTAAATATATTTTGATTATAACAGATATATGTAATTTAATGTTGAATATATGAAAGTAGGGCAGTTTCATATATTTTGAAATTTACACTGTGTATTGCGACAGACTACACTTTAAAAACATTTTTTTTGGACTAGATTTTGGTTCTCACGTTTTTCATATATTAACTTGTGTAGTTCTACATTTCATTGGGACTGGCAGAGCAGAAAATTGACACAAATTGAACCATTAAAAATAAAACATGATTCATGGATTAAAAAGTAGAATTCTCTGTAGTAACAAAGATATAACGAGGTGAGGTTTTGTGAAAAGCGAAGGGAAACACGGCTACATTAAGAACCCAATTCATTACGATCATGATATCACCAATAAGCAGCTGCTACATCAATGAAACTCTCCCCTTGCTGGTGGCAGTCTTCTGTACTTCAAAAGACTGCGAGTGAAATCAGTCGTTTGGACACAAATTAGGAGTCAGGGTTCCTTTTGGGCTCATACCACATCGCCTTGTGAAAGTGGATGAGCCCCAACACTGTGCCCGATGTCCTTTTGTGGGGTGTGTGTGTGCGCGTGTATGTGTGTGTGTTGGGTAGCAGGGTTGGGGGGCGGTGATGGGGTGAGTTCCAGCATTGGCAATGCCCTGGACTCTGAGCGCTTGAATGCACACCCTGCTGTCCATGGTGGATTCTCACACGCTGCCCACAGGAATTCAGAACCGCTTGGTGCGGGAGGCTGGTTGGGAGCACAACAATGCAGTGCGCTGGCGGTCACTAGAATCCATGTACATACTGGGAAAAAAAAAAGAGAGAGGGCCATGTGTTCTGGGACAGAGAGCGCAGGCCCGTGGGTGTTTCCCACTTCCTGGGAAAGCGCCCAATCACGACAGGAGCAGATGGGTTGCCAGACAGGGGGGCGAGCGGGGCGGGATACCTGCAAAGGCACAGGGGGGTGTCCTGGTCACGCTCCAGGTCTCGGCAGATGGCTCCCAGAACAAGGGGACCAGCACAATGGGAGCTAATCAGGCCCGGACAGACCTCTGCGGCGCCGGAGCGGGGGCCGGCGAACAACGCCGATCGGCACCTCACCGCCGCCACCACCACCGTCGTAAATCTAAAACTTAATTCAGCGGGCGGAACGAGGGAGCGGCGTGGAAAAAGAGCCCGTTCCAGAAAGGTCAAACGCGCGGTAATTTAAATACAAAGCTATCTCTGTGTGCCCTAGGTCTCCTCAATTCCACCCCCCATCCCCCACATCCCCCTCCCACCCCCACCTCTTTGCATGTCTGTCAAAGGAAAGTCTTTATTTTCTCTCGTCGGTTTTTCAATAGGGATGGTTTGTTGGCTCAAAGTGCTCCGTGCCTGTGCCGGGGTCGTGACCCCAGGGTTTTGATGTCATCAGTGCTCCCATGCCAGTTGCAGATAACCTTGATGCTCTCCGCGCAGCCTTTAATGAGTCCCACCTGCAGGAGTTCACTAACTCCCAAATAAGCCCTCAGTGAAAACAACCTGCTTCTCCAGTGGCTCTTTGAAATGAGCATGACCTTTGCAGATGCAATGCCTCAGTGAAGTGGGCTGTTTTCGACTGGCAAGATGAATGCGGTAAACAACAGCTTTTACAGGCTTCTATTTCAACATAGCGAGGTTCCGGGCTTTGACTAATTTTGAATGAAGCTCACAATGAAAAATTTACGTTTCACCTTTGCCGCCGCAAATGGTCGCTGTGACTTCAAACATATTTGAAAGGATTCTTGCCACTCTTGAAACTTACTCCAATTCTGAAGCTTTCAGGTTTTTGAACTTGAAAGGATGAGAAAAGCACTGAGGGAGTTGAAGAAGCTCCAACTGTCTGGCTTCTCAATTGTGATGCATCTCTGGAGAGCCAAATTTGAGTAACAGATTGTGGAGTGTATATAGGCCAATACAGTATATGTCAGGCCTGTCTATCTTTCCAGAAATCTATACTTTTATCTGTCTAGGCATCTTGAAATCTACATATGTTATATAATGTTTTTAATATGTCCTCAAAAATCCATATAATGAAAAACATTTCATTTATTTCCACTTTCATTTATCCAGTCATGTGGATATATTGTGTTAATATTCTTTTCTACATTTTTCTATTCATTATACAAGTTTAGAAAAACATATATGAATAAGCAGCACTAGTTAATTTATTTCCACATATTTTTAGTTTGTCAAATGTTGGCTGTCACGTTGTAGTGTGCGTGACTCATCATAAGGGTTTGGATTCCACCTTGCACTTCTGCCTCCTCTCATATGCGGACCCACACAGCACTCTTATTTTCTCCACTTGTTTTCGCATGTTGTCATATCAAAGGTTAATCCAGTTTTGATCTAAACTTTAAAGGGCTGGGGGGGGGTTGATGGGGACGGTGGGGGAAAGGTAACATCCTTGCTGAATTTCAATCACTGTGCAGTGCTCTCTCACCACCTAATGCTAAACAGGGAGAGGAACCATGGGAAAGGACACCCCTGCAAGATAAGGATTTTTTCATGTGGTGCAATAGACGTAACTTAGATGTATAATAAATGTGATATTAGTATGTGATGCAATACATAGTCCAAAATGTATGGAGGCCACTTTTTCAACATATGCAAAAATGTATGGCATTTTATAAAAACATATAAATCCTTGAAACAGTACAACATAAGTGGACAGTATACTAGTACATTGTACAGTCTACTGGAATTTTATAGTATACAGTATACACTTAGTTCATTTTCCATTATACACAATATATAAAACAATGTATGCACAGAATAATGCATGCAATTTTTTTCCATTTTCGTCCCTTTTTCATCTCTGCACTTGTGTCGGAACATGGAGCAAGGTGAATGCAATCCTCAGACACACACATACATCTCTTGTGAGTATTTCACAGACTACCGGTTCCACAGGAAGCAGACACCAAACTGAGGATAGGCACGTCTCTCTGACGCTCGCTGAGCAAGCCGTAAGTGTCTTGTGGTGAGTTGCAGGGTTCTGAGGGCAGGGACCCTGGCTGACCTACTCACCCTTATCCCCGGCAGAATGAAGTCAGTTTGTTTTGCCACTGTCATTGTCAGCAGATGACCTAGCCAGGTTCACGCCTGGGTCATACCGCTCAGCCTTCAGTTGGAACAAACGTCTTAGTTCTGAGCCACTGGACCTATAAAAGTGCATATATAGCAATAATTTCTATGTAAGTTTTAATAAATGCACTTCATTTTGACATAGATTGAAAATATATTCTCCTAAATTGTAGACTTCATAATTTAATCTATTGCATTTCTTTTTGTGAGGGAATTTTATGTATAGAACAGCTGTCAGTTTCTGTAGAGTTTATAGAGAAAAACTGGCGGTAATTTCACACAATGCTCCAAACAAACTTTTCTGTGGCTTGCACAGGTGTTTATTTGTCGTCTCTGATGTTATTTCAAACACCTTACTAATGTTTTGAGAAGCTCCTTAATATGTGAGGCTGTAGTGTTTCTACCTGACAGTTGTTATCATGCTAGACTTCAAGTGTGCAGTCATATAGCAACATCTTTTTTTATCATAGGCACACCTTGCAGTAAAACATTTATTACAAATACTTAAAAGTTAGTACACAGAGGCACACAGAATGTATCACAGAAAAAGGAGGGAGAGAGAGGTGTTTACATTTACAGAACCTGAGTACTTACAGACACAGCACAGCGAATAGTTTTGAAGAAAGTGTGAATTTGTAGTAGATGTATGGCCTGCAGATGTAAGTGTGGAAGTGAAAACTCAAAACCAAGGGCTCTGCAGGTTGAATAACCTGACCAATTGAAGGGGCAGAATTGAATGCTGTGTGCATCAACGCAAACATGCACAAATACATCCCACTCTTTGTTCTTCAGCTCAAATCTCTAAAGCTAAAGTCACAGTGACCTGAAGGCCCCCAGAAATGCTTCCATCAAATTCTGACCTGTCTTAGACTTCAGATGAAAACCGTTGTCAATTCCACCATCTAAAAATAAAGTGCAATCCATGAGCCAGCTTTAGTTTGTATTTAATGGCTGGAGTGCTTTGCTTTCTTTGAGGTCTGTGCTCTCTTGGGGCTGGTTGTTAAGTTGTTATCTTGGAGATTAATAAGAACATGCTACAATCAATGACACTGGTATTACGACTGATAAAAAGGAAAATGGGTTTTTAAAAGCTTTTCCTTTAGAACACATCTGACACACGCACGCACACACACACACACACACAAACACACAAGTGCATTCACACCAGCTTGGTTTTTATTTGGATTGTTTTTCAGTATACAGGACTGCATGTTAAAATGCAGTGTTTGGATTCCTGACGATGGTGCACTAATGTGAAATCGCTTCAGTACAGAGCGCTGCATAAACAAACGAGCAATGCATCACAATTTATCAAATATCGAATACATTTACATATTTATATTGGTAACATTTGTCAAGCCAGGGGATGTGTAGCTGAAATGTAGAGCCGCATTGTTCATAATTAGAGCAGAGGCATGCTTATTGGAAAACAATGAATGCCTGAAACATTACAGATGGCTCCTGACAATTGCACACACTTTCAGCCAACCCGACATCACGAGAGCGCATAATACTGTACGTTACGTGGTGTAACATGCCCAGCAGAGATCCGCCAAAAACTGGGATTTGGCATGTCATCATAACGCCTGGAAAGAACTGCCTATCCAAGAAGCACACTGCTGAATCCTGATAATTGCCAGCATGCCAATGTCTAGCAGTTACGGCAAAGAACTTTGCTCCCTACTTTGCCCTACGAGGGCATTACAGGGTGTAATGGGGTGTAATGGGGCGTCACCAGTGTGCTCTTTCAAAGTAAGTGGGTAAAGTAGGGGGAAATCACTTACCATAACTGCTAGACATTACACTCCTGGCATTTTGTGTTCTGTTGTTACACAACAAAGGATACAAAGGTGTAGCATTTTTATGATAATACTGGGTGAGCATATAAGACCTATAAGACCTGTTGTGATACAGGAGTAGGTGGAGCCAGTGGACCAGTTGCATACTTGCACACTTTGCAATAAAATTCAGTTATCATATATGCAAGACAGGGAGTTGATTTCATGTGTTAACTGCTGAATATATATTTCCCTTTTATTGCAACCCTGTTTGGAATCACTCAGGAGCCCCATTGCCTCATCATTGGCCCAAAATCTAAGATTTTATTTTTGCATTTCTGTTGACGTTGTAAGGGAACAGTAATTCAGGAGGCTATGAGAGATGTACTTAAGTGTATCCTGATGTACTCATACTTGAGGAGCCCTCTCTGCTTAAGGTGGAGAAATATGATCCTTAATCTGTAAGTCTGTCCATGATTTCGGTTTCATGGTTATCTGCCCGTTCCTGAGTTGGTGAAACACCTCTTGCCTGCTATTTTTGTTGCTGGAGGTGTTTCACGGAATGTTGAACCTGCATTTCGGTATGTGCGCCTCTCACCCTTGAAGCTGGACATATCCGTCAGAGCAGGGGGTGGAAAAAAGAGGGTGGGATGGTTCTGGGAAGGAAAATCGCTGGTTCCAGAGCATCCCCGCACACACGAGCCAATCGAAGGAGATGCGGTGCACCGCACAATGTCTGTTCCAATAAATTAGGAACAAACCAACTGTGGCAGTTTCCTTATCTACTTATCTTCTGTTCTTACACGAGTTTCTTCAGAGACGGATACAGCCAGAACATTGTGTCTTTCCTCATGCCAACATGTGTCATGCCTGTTCATTTCTTAGAGTTATTCGTTTTCGTTTGAAATGTGTCTCCTGTGCTCATAGCCAATTTGAGGCGTACACTATTAGCTGTGTATGGGTTTGATCCTGAGAATTCATGGCCTTAGACCCAGAATACAATCACAGCAGTCAGTGAGTCTGCAGCAGAAATGATTTTGCAACTGATGAATGAAATATAGTTTCCGCAGAACGCACACGACCGTAATGAAACCTGCAGTCGGCCTCGCTGGAGAAGAAGGGAACTATGGGAAAGTAATGGTGATTGAACAGGCCTGGTTACGATTCCCTCGACTGATGAGGACTGGCGCCTATCGGGGATCGCGTGAAGCTACATTACAGTAATCATCTCCGCCTTGATGTATTGGGACGTTCCTTGAGTTAATATATGAGGCCGCCATGGTGTGAAGTCATTAGTCTCAATGGATTTGACTGCAGATCCCTCACTCGGCCCGACTAATATGCGTTAAATACAGCTGCCTGCAATTAAATCAGCGCCAAATGAACCACAATGGGTCCATCTCATCTTGCTGAGGACTAATCATTTTCTCATTGGGTTAGAATATGTCTCAGAGGTAATAGACTTTAATGCCTCTGAGAAGAACATCAGATTGGCTGCTGTTGGGTTTTTTTTTTATCTCCTCTCTACAACACAAAAAAGACATGCAACACAAAATCCCTCGAAATGCAGAGAATCTGCTTTTAGTATTTAAATATACCACATGTACGTTCTTTTTTTGCATTAACGGTGTTTTGTTTTCTGTTGTCTGTCTGTCTTTGGTTCTTCAGTCAGACAGAATGTGGTTTATGAATACTTCAATACTACTTCAGGCATAAAAGAATGGAAGAAAAAATATATGTATATATGCTCACAGATGTATAAGGTGTGTGCCATATTAATCTGTCTTTTTACATGAGAAAATGAATCGGTACTTAAATTTTTGTCTTTGTATGCATTGTAGAATATGTTTGTAAAATAAAATCTAAAAAATACACATGAAAATGCATGCATTGACATGGTAGTATGCAAACACATGCACATGTACATATAGAATAGATGTCTTTGAAAGGTTCTCCTCTCTTGTAAAAACTCATCAGTTTATTTGGATAACACTTTTGCATTTGAAAGAGATCGGGGATCTGACTGTCACAAACTCGCACGGATTATGTTTTTGAAAGCTTCTAAAACTACCTGTCCTTCTAAAAGCCTTGAGAGGCACAGATTGAACAGGTTAATGTTGAAAATAGTTTACTCCCATACCAGCAATTTTCATGACAGCAATGATTTTTCTCTGACAGTCTGCTATCGGTGTGCTCTACCTTTTCTGTTTTGCTAAACTGCCTTCTCAATTTAACACTTTGTTCAAGGATGAAAGATAATGGGCAAAATAGAGGAGATGGTGTTCTTTCAGCAAGTCTGACTGAACTGGCTCTTGGTACTTTCTTTTCCAGATCCAAGTTTGTGTATCTCAGAACTGAAAGGAGATCTCTGCTGAAAAGTCATACCTTGATATGCCTTTGAAATGCTTAGTATTCTTAGTATGCTCCTTTCCCATCTGAAATTGAGCCCGGTAATGCAGAACCAAAGCATGACCTCAGTGTGGCACCTCGGAACGAAGCTTGTGCAGGACCTGCGCAGACCCACTGATGCTTTCATTAACTGGATGGGCTGAGAGCAGCACGGAGCAGGAGGCCAGCCATCACAGGTCATTTAAAGCTCAGTGAATCTGCACAAACTTCATCTTCAGATGACAGTGGCCAAGTTTTAGGGAGTCATGCTGCTCAGATTCCTCACAGTTTCACCAACCTTAGCACTGCGTGGGTTTTCTGATACAGTTTGCAGAGTGAACGGGGAAGGCCACATACACAATTTAAAGACTGGCGAATCTGTGTTTAATTCAATATAGACGTTCCAGTTTTGCAAAGCAGGCGAAATTGCAAACACAAAAGAAGGTAGGAGTATGCTTGCCGGCTGTTCTATAGGCAAGGAACAACACGTCGGATGACTTTCTTTGGACTTCCTCGCAGAGTACACAACTTGCAACAGCTCAGTAGGGAATGGGAGTGAGAAACTCTGTTGAAGTGGCACAAACACATTTATAGCAGCTCCAGTGAACAAAGTGTCTGCACAGAATAAAAATGACCATATTATTTTCAGGTATTCTCAATATAAATAACTAGGGTTTGCACACTGCATCCGGCTTTCGGGAAGGTGGGTAAATTATGCCATTTATCTTTTGTTTCAGCTTCATTTGCTCCAGTGACCGCTGCTAAGAATCTGGAAGTTCATATCTCCTCAGGACTTTTTATTTATTTATTTTTATTGGTAATGGAGGTTTTGCTAGGAGAGAGGTGCTTCCCTCGTGTTAATCATTACCAAAGCTGCACTAAACTGCAACGCTCCAGCAGCAGCTCACCCCTGAGGGCAAGGGCGTTAAAGCAGAACTCTTTCAGAACAACATCAAGGCCGTTTGACCTTGCTGTGTGGGCGGTTTGTGATGGAGGTAGCCTTCTCCCCCCCTTGGAGCTGCGTTGCTCGGCTGAAAATCTGGGCTGGTCCTCCACGTCCCATAAGGACCCTGGCTCACACTGCGGAGTGGACCAATTTGGGACTTTGAAAATTGCTATATCCCGCCGTTTTATCGCCTCTCACGGAAGGGCAGCCATGCCTGCTAAGCCCAGCACAGGGGAGTGATAGGGCAGGTTATTTTGGATGTGTGGAAATTGCTGCGTGCCCCGTTGGCTCCTGTGCATTCAAGGCCGAGGTCAGCCTTCAGACCTTCAGATCCCCGTCGAGTGAAAAAAAATGATTGATAGCTGTTGTGACGAGAGTAGCTCCTCCCACTTACCTTGTGAAATGTGTCATCAGCACAGCACACTTTCAAGTTGTCAAATGCTCGTGATGTAGTTGGTGTTCTGAAACATGAAGTGACACAAGCAATTCATGCCACACACAACACACACACACACACACACACACACACACACTCACACATTTTTTTTTAAAGCCAAGTTAACTGATGTCTCTCCACTTAGGAACCTCTGTCAAGGAAGAATTAATTAAGTATCTTATTGGCAAGCACATTTAAAATATTAAAATGTCATTATGAATGTGTAAATTAATGGACCTTTAAAATCTAAGATGCAGCAAATGGCATTTCAGTGTTTATTGAATTTCCATATCCTGGGGTTATTATTTGTATATTTATATTTAACTGCCCTTTTACCCTTGTAATAAGCTTTGTACATATAAATATTTATTAATTTGTTGCTTAGTTCAAATTACAGTTGTGTCAGTGATGACGATTGCCCATTATTAGCTTAGAAAGGTTTCAGAAATGTTAAATGAGAATGTTATATTATTAAGGATCACATCTGGTTAAAATATAGAATGACTTTTTCCTAAATAAAGACCAGTGCAGAAAATATGTAATACAAAAAAATCCTAAAATCATGTTTTAACACTGAAGAAGTTATATATTTCAGTTTATGTATAATTAAGCCAAAGGTCAAAGATTAACTGAACGATTCATTAATAAAAACAACTGAGGTTAAGTACTTTTCTCAGTATTTCAGTACTTTTTTCATTTCTTTATGTAGTTGCAAACGTGATGGTGTGAAGTCATTAATCTCCATGGATTTGACTGCAGATTCCTCACTCAGCCTCACTAATATGCGTTAAATACAGCTGCCTGCCGCTAAATCAGCGCCAAATGAACCATAATGGGTCAATCTCATCTTGCTGAGGACTAATAATTTGAGCAGCTTCACTAACACGCCATCCATTTGTATAGCTGGATATTTCCTGAAGCAGCCGGGAAAGAAACCAGCCGTGTTTGGGTTACAAGACCTGCTCCTCCCCACCAAATCACACTGCTGCTTTTCTGCTGTAGCCTATTGTTCTTCATGCTTCTGTTCACATTGAAATGATTCTACCTGTACATTTGGGCATGTGTCCTGACAAGTATAATTACCCTGTTGCAAGTTCACCAATGTTTATACAGCGAATGTGGTCCTGATGGGTAATCCACAAAATATTTTGGTCACAAACATGTCTGGGCTCACAGATAGATAGATGGCAATTAAATATGTACTTCATGCATGGAATGGTTGATCTCCATGATATCTTTCTAATATTCTCAACCTAACCGGTCACAACATGAGCCGAGCTATACTACAGCTACTCTCTCTGAGTTGGTGCGCATTGACGAAACTGTTTTTGTTAAGAGCGGTGAACTGAAGAACGAAAGAAACCAAAAAGAAAAAAAAAACAAGCAAACAAAAATGCAAGAACAAAACGTTGACAATTCAGCAGCCCGAGTGTATTATTTGCCAGCTGGTGTATCTAAGCGTGTACTGTACACTGAGTTCTGTTGACATTTGTGAAAAGCTGAAGGCAGACAAGCGAAGGTGGTATGAATAATAGATATGCGGATTCATCTTTTTTCAAAGTGGGGGAAAAAAAAAAATGAAGCGTCAAATCTTGAGGCCTGTGGAATGTCTGCAGAAATTGCACCTGGATTATCACAGGGCAGAGCTGAAAAGCCTGGCGTGGAACTAAATCACGACATCGTGGGTGTGCTGTCAGTCATTAATTAAAGACACTCTTGCCAGTGCGTACTCTTTTCCTCTGGGGGAAAGCTCGAAATGTGTGGGACCAGTACACAAAGCCAGACGAGCTGCGGAAAATTTTCCTTGTCTTCGAAATGATAGGCCCCTGTATTAAACCTAGACGCTCACGCTTTGATTGCTTTCTTGATAGGTTGTATAATGATATATGTTCTCTTTGGTCTGGCATTTCACAGCTGGACTCAACATTTACTGTAATCGTAAAGGTGAAAATTTATTTATTTTTTAAAAATAAATATGAAGGCACTCCAAGGCACTCCACTGCTGAGAGTGGGAGAGCCATTGAAGGTATAAAATAATCGGATCAGCCCAGAGGCAATACATTTATAAGAGCATGCAGAAGGAAGCAGTGCGGCATTGTGGGTAAGGAACTGGATTAGTGTCCAGAGGATTGTAAGTTTTGATTCTCAGGTAGGACCCTGCAGTCCTAACCTACAGCAAGGTACTGAACTTGCTAAACATGCTAAGCCTGAATGAGGGGGTATACCAAGAATTTAAATCTTGATTTATATTAATAAGGCATATTCAGAAAGGTACATTGTTCCATATAGGACAGGTTTAATTGAATTTCAAGATATAGGTACACTTTGCTGTAAGGCACATTTCTCAGAGGCTGGTATAACAAATGTCTTACAACAAATGTTCTGTCTTAACCTCTGCAAGGGCCTTGTGTTGTAAGGATTAAATGAGACTCCGTGTAATCTGTAGCTGTGGTATGTGGGAAAATTCCTCCCAATAGAGCCCTAATCTAATAATGCAAAGATAATTTATGAGGAGGCACAGGTCATAACTGGAATTTCAAAAAAAAGAAACCTTTCAGAATGAGATTGTTATTTTATTGATACAAAGCTCTTGAGAAAAGGCAGATGTTTTGTAGTGTAGGGATGAGAAATATTCATATCTAAGTTCTGTTATATCAACTCTGCCCTATGTTTGAGAACTGTATCTCCCAGAGCTTTAATCATGACAAAAACACATTTTCATTAATAACAGAAAGCTGCTGCAACAAATATACTATGCTTTCTAAGGGTGCACTGTTGAGATATAAGGTAGACCCGATGTAACGTGTAAAACAAGAAATGTTCAAAATTAACTTCAGCAACAGATTACGGTAGATCACAGATACTGACGGGGTCAGTTGAGGGCAAAAATTAAAGTCAAATGTTTTCACTTGGGTCATCCGTAGCGAATCACTCCAAATGAAATTTGTACCCTCCGGCATCAGATGGATTAGATCACCTTAGAACTCTGAAACAGTAAGACCTTTCTGTGAGGAAATACATATTAGATTATCCTACAAGCTCATACTGAACTCAGCATCAGGTAAAAATACTTTGACCTCTAAAGTGCTCTCAGACAATCTGATGCTCTTTGCACTGTATCTTTCCCCCCTGAATGGGGTTCGCTCAGATGCCCTAATTTAGATTCGTGCCGGTCCCTGGCTTGCCGGAGGAAATATTTACAGAATCGACGCCCGTGTCGAGCCTTTGTCACTGAGGCATCTGTCACAGGCGCTTTATCTAAAAAAAATAAATAAAAAAAGAGGTTTGAATTGAAACGGGAGGTGATCTCTCCGCTGCTCCCCCCCCATGTCGCTTTTATCTGCGGCGTCTTTAAGCCGCACTTCAAGGGTCAGCTATTTTCGAGAGAGAGATTGAGCAGCAGCAGCAGACTCATCACTACGCCGCGCACACAAAGATACAGGATGCAGCCACGGGAGGACCCGACCATCTGTAAGCCTTTAAGCACATCTGTGTTTGCCCGCAAACGCAGCCATTCTGTCTGACACAGTTGTTTTTCGAAAACGGCCCGCGTCGAAAAGCGCGCTCTGCTCCACAGAAGTGGGTAAGGGGCACAGATGGTTGCAGTGGGTGGTGTTTGATACGAGGCACCTAATGCGGTTCTGATGGAGAACAGAACTCAGGGGAAGTGAGTTGGAGCTTCCTAAGTATTTATCTATCTGCGTCTGTAGAGCTGTCAAATCAGTGCACAGTAGGTATATCCAGCTAAGTCTGTGGCGGCAACCGTACAACTGTAACCTTGTCCTGCCTGGTGGCTCAAGCTAAGCCAGGCCAGGTTTGCCACTGTATATACTCAGATGGGACACCTCCAGGGATAACCAGGCGTCTGTTGTGCTTGAGGTTTCAGTGGTGTTGGCGGGCCAGTAGGGGAGTCTAGAAAAACAGTGTCTCTGTATGTTGATGGGGATGCTATGCTGAAGGAGATTCTGACTTCTGGATGAGATGTTAGGACTGGGGTCCTGACACATTGTGGTGTTTTAAAGATCTCATGGCATTTATTGCCGTCGTAGAGGTAACAGAACAAGAACAGATATGCCGCCAGGGTAAACACTTAATCAAAGGTCAGTGGTGATGACCTTAACTAAAGCAGTTTCGGTGCTGTGATTTGAATAAAACCTTGTCAGAAATTTCTCTAGGGTGTTCTTTTTACCGAGAAAAATAATGAAGTTGCTGAAAAACCTTTTTTTTTTCAGAATTTTGTTTTACAAGATGTAGACGTGAAGTTGGTCTAAAATTACTCAGTCCAGAGGAATCCATGATACTTTTCTAAAGGATTCTAATGGATTCTAAGGATTTCTAACAGTAGCATTCCTCAGAGCAGTGGGGAAGCTGCCATTCAGAAATGAGCAGTTAACAAAGGCCAAGGCACTGTCTAATAGACAATTAAAACATTTTAAAAGAATATGGTAGATGTAGGGACAGGTGAGCAAGTGGATGGTTTCATGACAGCTTCATCTGTTACTGAGTTTTCCCCCGCTGTGTTATATTCAATCTGATTGTTTTCTTGAAAGTATACTGCAAATTCATTTCTGTATGGGGAGGCGGTTTCAAAATGATCTATCAGAGCTGAAATGCGTAGACTGTTAATGGCTGAAAACAGAATTTTTGGATTGTCTTTATTATCAATAATACTATACTTGCTTGTGAGTCGTTCCTTCAGGATGTCATAAAGAGTGTGCGGTTTTGTTTGTCTTCATTTACCTTCTGCTTTGCGACAGCTGAATAATTTATTCATTCCTCCATGGAACTTTATGTTTGCATGGAACTTTCTCAGTTTTCTCTGCAGCTATGATATGTAATGTAGCTTTTAGAGTGTAGTTAAAACCAACCAGTTGTTCATCACAGCATGGTACAGCAGATGGGCAACAAAGAGAGGCTTTGTAAACTTATCAACCGCTGCAGATTTAACACACTTCTTAAGAGTTCATTCTGCATTGACTGTTTCCATAGACAAAATTACCTCAAAGAACAAACAGGAATGATCTAACACAGCAACATTAAGAATAGATTAAATATCGATGCTTAGGCCTCTAGAAATAGCCAAGTCCAGAGTATAGCCTTTGTTATGTGTTGGCTGAGTAACCTGCTGACTGACATCAAGAGAGTGCAACAAGTTCATAAAATCCATAGCCTTGCAGCCAAAGGCAGGTTGCAGGTCGCAGGCTGAAACCCTCAGGCAAAAGAGCTCTACCAGTGTTAGTTGTTACAATAGATAGACATTCTGAGAATTCTGGGAGGTGCACTTTGCTTGGGTGGGCAATAAATAGTAATTTAAAGAGCAGGAGCACTATATATATATATATATATATATACATACCAGGGCAAGATTTTCAAAAGCTGAGAAATCCCCAAGAAATTCTTTGCGAATCAACGTGTCTGCATAAATACTTGCTAGTCCACCACCTTTCGTATATTGAGTGAGAAAATGTATAATTCAGGTGGGAAGCCTCTATGAGTGCCAAGCCAAGTTTCTGATAAAAAGGTAATATCAGGTTTATGGTCTTTGATAATATCATTAACTATAAATGTTTTGGACGTCAGTGATCTTTCATTCAGTAGTGCAAAATTGAGCTGTCTTCTGGAAGACAAGGTTTTCAAGGAGAGTCCCTTGTGCTGTGGATTTTTCTTTTATCAAATTGCCATGTCATCTCCAAAAGAGGTACTGTTCTGATGTAAATGCTTTAAGCTTATACTGACTGGACGTAATTATTTGGATGCAGAGAATAAAAATTATACTTCAGTCTGTTATGGTCATTAACGTCCAGTCATTGAAGATCAATCTCTTGACATAGTCAGATACCTTTAAAAGCTCTTTGAATGTTTTCAGATGGAACTGCTTCACCACGTCTGCTTGGATGTAGTCCATCTCTGGAGAGGAAAACAGGTCTCTGCCAGAAAGTGTCCCAGTTGTCAATAAAACCAATATTATGTTCTTTACACCACTTTGCAAGCCAGCTATTGAGGCTGAAGGGTGGAATAAAAACTTCACATCCTCTATATAGAGCAGAGGAAGGACCAGACATAATGATGCCTTTTTTCAGTCTCTGGAGTTTTTCCTGTGGAGTGCAGAAATTATTGTTTAGTGTGTCTGAGTTGAGTTTGGTGTTTTTAGTGCCAGCAAGTATAACATCCATGGAAAAATTCCTGTTATTTGATAGGCTAGTACGTTCTCCAGCTACCTGTCAATGTTCTGTACCCCTGCACCAGGAAAGCATATCTGCCCTTACTCTATGTCGGTTAAGCATGACACTCTGTTATTGTGCACCATAGAGTCACTGCTGATAAGTAATTAATGAGTTGCATGCAAATAGTTTTGGTGAGGTGGTGGCCAGAAACAGAGGAACAGGACAAGGGGTGACTGGAGGAAATGTTGCTTGGTTTTATATTGACTGTCTCCTTAGTCAAGTCCATTGCTGGAGAGAGGGGCATCTGAGACATTGCAGTTAGCCCAGGGGAATAGCACCATCCTGCACCCTAGAATCGTCACTCTAAAATTACAATTAGGCAGTGAAGATCATGGTTTACTGAATTGGAAGTAATGGTTTAGACTGCAAATACTGCATTGGAAGTGATGGTTTAGACTGCAAATACTGCATTGGAAGTGATGGTTTAGAAAACTTCACTTGCTGCATTGGAAGTCATGGTTTAGACTACAATTACTACATTGGAAGTCATGGTTTAGACTGCACTTACTGAATGGGAAATCATGGTTTGGAAGGCTGCACTTACTGAATGGGAAGTCATGGTTTGCGCTTAATACATTAGAAGTCGTAGTTTAGACTGCAGTTACTGCATTGGAGGTCATGGTTTACACTACACTTACTACATTGGAAGTCAGGGATTAACGCTGTTTCCTCCACCATGATGTACATCTGGAAGCACTTGCGTTTTGTCAGATCGCTGATGTCGTCTCTGTTCAGGCTCCAGTCATTGCTGCCGCCAGTAGAGCTCATCTCACTAGCTGTTAATGAGCCTTCCAGAGACAGATGACAATTGTCCTGGCAAACAAGGCCATGCACGTTTGGGAAACAAAGATGTCTCCCAGAAACCGATGGCGGTCACCAGCCAGCAAGGGCTAACTGCTCTGAGACCTTCAGGCAGTCTTAATAACTGAAACAGTTGAAGGACGACAACTGCTAGACTAAAAGTAACTAAAAGACAAAAGCCATAAAAGTTGGTAAACACAGTTAAAATCTCAGGGGAGATCTGGTTTCTCTGTATTTTTAATAAACACGGTCCCCAGTGTTTTCCATATTTTTTTCCCCAGAAAGCTTAAAAACAAGTTTAGTTATAATTAGATGTGAAGTCATATATGCGAAATAAATCACTACTCAAACCTTGGGTGTCCTTTAAAAGAATTTACTGGAAATATTCTATTTTTCCTTTCAGTTACATTGAATCCACAACTTTTCTCAGCATGATTTTGGTCACATGATTGAAAACTTTGCACTGTTGTTGCTGCGGGACGTGCATACTGTATATCCCAACGTATAACTGGTTCAGAGAAGGATTTAAAAGCATTACTAAAAAAAACAATACCACTAAAGTGTACTACAACATGTTGCCTTTGCCAAAGCTCTTAATCCATTATACAAATGAGCAGCACTGAAAATGAGAGGGGGAGAGCAGGGCTAAGACCCACTTTAATAGACTTGTCATCGGCCAGTAATACCATGTATAGATAGTTGAGACTTTTTCATATAGGCCACCCGGCATCACTCAGATGTGATAGAGATAAGACGAAGCCTCTGTGCAATTTAAAGATTGTGCCCGGCTGGGATTCAGACTGCATCCCTGCCGTTCCAGGGGCCTTTGTCATCGGGCGGGGATTACCAGATGAATAAAAACGATGAAGGAAGCTTGTAGTGTCCGAGATTACGCATGACCTGCTTTTAATGACAATAACATTTACCCTCCCCCTGGATTTAAAACATGTGACCTAGATAGCATTTGTACAGTGGCCTGGAAGGGTCAGTCCACAAAGAAGTTGTAAGGGACTTACGCTCTAGGCAGGAAGGGACCAGATAGTCAGTCCAGAGACCCTCTTCCTTTTATCGCCCTCACACTTGTCTGCCTCTCCAGGGAGGGTGCGTGGACCGAGACTGGTGCCGTTCTTCCCTGAAATAACCAAGATCACAAAAGATTGTTGTCAAGGCAGCACAGGCATAAATTCCTGATAAATTGCTCCCTCTCACGCCAGCAGTAGGTCAGCTTATTTGATCATAGTCTTACAGCTTTATAGCTATGATTGTCATTCTGGTCTTCACCATCTCTATATCATCCCTTACCTCTCACAACCCCATATACCAACTAGTGACTTGGTGAAGTGAATGCATCACTCATGCCCTCAAACACATTCAAAATGAATGTGTTTGACACTGTGACTCACTGAGGTCCTGTTATTCTCATGGGGAGGATGTGCACCAGATCAGCGCTGTAAGATTTAAGCACGTTTCCTTGTCTTTTCACCCTTGTCTTCACACTGCTCCAATGTTCTTGTGTACCCACGAACAGACATCTGCTCTCAAATCAAGCCATTAATTGACTGAAATTAGAATAAAGTCGTTTCTCGCTTCGTCAGTTCCTATGAATGTAAACAACTGATGATAACAACACAATGAGGGTGTTTTTTGTTTTCTTCTTTTTTAAGAACAATGTTGCACAGATGCTGCACAGATGCACTGATCTTTAAGTCATCTGGATGGTTGATCATCCTATTCACCGAACTCAATATATCAACCATTCCGCTGGTAAGACAATCAGTTAATCTGCACCGCGTTGATCCAAAAACCACAGACCGATTGGCAGAAGCGGTTGGCAAGGTTGTCGGTGTGGGACGTAGACCCATCACGCATCATTGCTGCGCAAAGCCACACATTTCACCACCAGACCTCAGCAAGAGAGGCTGGTAACGTGGAAAACTAAAAACATTTTAAAGAATGTTTTACACAGAACATTTTAAAAACATTTAAAAGATGAGTGAAAATAAAATACAGAGGGACAAACTCCTCTTTTTACAAGGGGTAGAACAAGGAATTTTGTGCCTCCTTTTTCAGTGTTTATCATATGGTTTCCCTGGACTAAATAACTCATGGCTGCCCGTAAGAGGCCTGATCTTCAGAATAACATGGTGGACTGCTGTCCTGAGGAGTGATCAGCCCCCTTTTTCTGCTGTCCCTCCTGTGATTCTACAGCAGTGATTCTCAATCCTGCTCCTGGGGGCCCCCTGCTCTGCACATTTTCCATCTTTCCCTGCTCTACCTACCTGACTGGACTCATCAGTGGCACTTTTGATTTGCTGAGCACACCTGATTTAATCAAGAGCATGTTAATCACATTAATCAGGTGTGTTTGGAGCAAGGATAGATAGAAGATATGCAGGACAGTGGGCCTCCAGGAGTAGGATTGAGAAACACTGTTCTACAGCACTTAAAGGTCATTTTCTGAGCTTGACCACTTGGCATCCCGCAGATGAGTGCAGGAAAAGGGCTTTTTATACATTTGCAGCAACAGAAAATTAAATCACCTTCCTCCGCATCTCCTCAAGGTTAATCGGAGCAGAAATGGTATGGCTCAGCTAGCGTTTTACACAGAGTGCTTTTTATTTCCTTTTTATCTTAAATTCGGGTTAAATGCACTCCCCGTCGTGTACTGTTGAACAGCACTTTATGTCCGAATGCTTCCCTTCCCAGTAAATATCACTGCATCACACACAGTTCTCAAACAACTTCTATAAGTCGTTTGGAGAAAGATGTTCAGCCAGCTTTTCATTTGCTGTGGCCTCAAGGAGGGTTAGGACTATTAGGACTTTTAAGAAAGTAAAAAAAAAAACATTTAATTCTTGTGTTCTGTATTTTCACAGTTCTAGCATTAAAATAAACATTCAAATAAATAAGAAATACAGGAAATTCTTCCTGAAATTCCAATAAGCCTCAGTCACTGAGCAGTCACTGAAATCAAAGTGGCAGCACATCTAATTTACACAGACCGTAGTTGCCTGAACATGTGCACAGTAATTAGAACTATTTTAGCACCTTTCTTTGTTTTCTTACTGTTTTGTTACAATAGGGAGGCAAATATTTTGAACACTTAAAAAAGTTAGAAGAAAAACAAAATAGCCACATAGACAACCACAGCATGGAAAAAATAGTCCATGCACGCATATTTGATTAAATATGAATCAAATTGCACCCACCACTGGATTCCAAAGACTCAGTGTTTTAAATGTTACCATGACTGTTATGCCGTACCATTTAAATGATAAACATTGTTTTCAGAAGAACACAGGAATCTAATCAATATACTGTAGACAGCAACTACTAACTGATGGAGTATAATTTTAATAATTTATAATTTTAGGGATTTTAATTACTTGTAACTTTTGCTGGAACTTTTTTTTTTGCTAATTTTGAAAGAGTACCCTGTAGCTTACTGACAAAATTTTGCAGTGTGACATAGAACACTAATATATGTTCATGTAAAAATATGCCTGTCTACCAAATACAGATTGGGTATCATTCGTACCTTTACTTGCAGCCTAAAATGGCACTGAACTTACGTGTGGCCAACATTCCAAAGCCGCTGGTAGGTAAACCACAGCAGCGAATGGAATGCAACCCGTGGCAACCTCAGTGCCAGCCTGCCTCTGCATTGGCTCGCATCCCCTTTGGAAAGACGTCATTTGGTCCATACTGTGGGTTTTTTTTGTTTTTTGTTTTTTCTTTTTTCTTTTTTAACACAGTAGACCAAACGTTCCTTTCACCTCTGAGCCAGCTGCCGCTGGTTTACCAACCCTGTGTGATTCAGCATCTTGCTGCAGGTGCCTGGATTGAGCAAAGGAAATAATGGATGGGTGTTAACGTTTTTCACAGATTTCGAAGGGGGGGGGGGAACAACACAATAAATATTACAAAATGAACAGATGTCTGAAATGGCCACGACCATGTGTCTTTATGTGGCAGAGGGCTAGTGCTTATATGCTGAGCTGCCTTCCTACTGTCGAGCAGGTTGCATTTTTTAACACAGGTTATGCCAGGTCTTGCGATGCCAAGAACGGCCTCCCAGCTGACACAGTATGCTCTCACAAAATGTTGCTGCGAAGATGGCTACATGGCCAATATCATAGGAATGTCAGGTGCAATTCTGAAAAGGCCAAGGGGTGGGTGGGATTGGGGGCAGGGGGTGAAAGCTCTGCAACTGAAAGGTCTGCAGATTTACCATCTGGTCCAGAAGTCCGTATGGGACCTCTGTGAACTAGAAATCGAAGGGGTGTGAGTTTGATTCATCCACAATGGTGAAAAAAACTGAAATGTGTTAAAATCTGCTTGTGTGAGGAAGTCAATGGCTTAATATTGCGTCAGTACTGTAATGAATGGTATGCCTCCCACCGTGTGAAAAAATACACAAATTCCCTGCACAGCAGTCAACCAGCGTGTCCTGTTTTCATTTTAGTCAATAAATATCACCATAAAACAAATCTCCAAAGCTTGTCTTTGCTGTGTTAAGTACTGGCCACTTGTAAGACTGAGAACATCCTGATTCGTTACCCTGTGATCCCTTGATAAATGAGCTTGCTTATGCGTTGCCCTCTTTTGTCCCAGTCCAGCGTCACACCAGTAAAAGACAAACTGGTCATGGCCCAGGCTGAAGCATACCTGGGGGTAGAGTAAACGTGACAAAAACGCACATAACCACATTGAGATACAGCTGCATCTGTGATGGTGGAGCTTGGTGAATCGGTGATGGCCTGTGTAGCTCCGTTCCGAGGTCAGTGGAGGGTTAAGAACAATGTGGCACATTCTCGGACTCTGCCCCAGACTGTTCCGTTCAGGAATTCCATTATTCACACTGTCTGGCTCTGGACTCCCAGACTGAAGTTTATTTTCCATGGAGGGAGAAAAAAAAGAAAGAGCGGACTGCTTTTGTTCTGGCAGAGGAGTCCAGCAGCCGATGTAGCTCATAGTTTAGCTTAGCTGGGCGTATTCAAATGGGAGATTAGAGGGAAACACCCTGTCCAGCCATGTTGCTGGAACACAAGTCTGGTTTATGAGTGCAGGCAATTCAAACTGACATTAATTTCCTCAGTGCTAATGAAAACAGCACAAGCTGGTGCTGCTGGTGAGAGACAGAGAGTAAGTGAAAGACCAAGGGAGAAATAATGAGAGATGGAGAGAGACAGGAAAAGGGGCAGACAGAGGGAGGGATATTAACAAAAGAGAGGAGGAACTGGGGACAGACAGGAAAGAGAGGGAAAGTGTCAGGAAGGAGAGATGGAAAGAGAGAGAGAGGGTGTAAAACGTGGGAGATAGAGGGCAACTCTATTGAATGTGATTGTCAGACCTAATTTATCACGGTGACATTGTCCTCCCATACTTAAATGTCAAGATCAATATTCTAATAGCCCTCTTCCACAAACACAAATTCAACCTTCATTTACAAAATGAAATGATTGTTTGAGGGACTGCATACAGTGCACGCTGCCAATAAGAATCACCGATAAAATAATCAACTCCCTCTAATGCCAACAACCTCTATGACACATGAAAAATAACACACGTAAACAACCGTACTAACACAAATCAACCACGTGCAGGAATCAGAGAGTATTAGGAGTGGTGTCTCCTGGGCATTAATATTTAGCAATTACCACGTGCATTGATGTTTTGATTTGCTAAAATACGTTTCACAAGGTGATACTTTGGTACAAATTAGAACTGCATCTTAAACAGAGCGCTGTCGTGCAGTACAGTTCAAACTAATCACTGAACTCCCTTTTCATATCCTGCCAAACTGCATTGTGACTTACTAAGGCATGGTGAGCACATTATTTGCAGCGCCATGTTAAAGCTTCTATGAGTTCTGTGGTCGGTTTTAAAAGCCATCAGTAATATAGATCACTCTCAACTCCCTCCAAGAGCCAGAGGCACTCTTCCTCAAAACTGTGGAAATGGATTAAATGATGACTAAGTCCCTTTCTGCACCATCTTACATCCTGTTCTCATTATAAACTTTTTTTTTTTTTATGAACGGTGCAATAAAAAAGTTTCTCGAGAGAAGTTTATAGATCTTGGAGGAGCCCAGCGTATACTTTGGATCCTTGACCGCAGTCTCGTTAAGGAAGGGATTCATAGCTCTGCGGCACTGTCTTAGAAAGAGGGTCAGCTCGAGTTTGGCTCGAACGTATCGATGCGCCCAGCTGTGTCACTTCATTGGCTGGGACGTTGTTCCTTTTTTATTTTAGGGGTGAGCGGGGTGGCCTGCCAGAGCCTCTCTTCAGCCCGGGATGCAGAGCTAGTTTGTAATCAAAGCAGAGAGCGCCTCCGGGCTGGCCATTATCTCTGCCTGTAAATTTCCCGATAAACGTTGCCATGGCAAGGTGATAATTGAGCAGGAGCTTCAGACGAATCCATAAGGAGAAGATGTTTGGAAGTTTGGGGCTTGCTTTGACCTGCACTTACTTTGCAAAAAAAAAAAAGAGATAAGAGCCATTCCGGCTTAGCACCAGAAGAGATAAAAACTCTATCTCACAGAGGAATTTAATAGAAAATTTATCGACTCCTCTGTAAAACATGTTTAAAAAAAACTGCAAATGATGATTGACGTTTTCTTTGGTCGTTAACAAGCCTCTTAGAATTTTGAAGTACTCATTTGAGAGAGGGCTTACTGTCAAGTTTTCACCAATTTAAAAATAAACGTCTTTTAAAAACTCAGGCGTGGGTTCCTGCCCATAGTCAGAAAGTGAGCAGAAAGGGACCTTAGCCAGCTTCATTCTCTCTTTGTCATTTTGTCTTTGTCATCGGCATGTCCTCTCTCCGTCTCCTGCAAGCAGTGCTCTTGAAAATTGAGTATCGTTTTTCAATGCATCATGTCTGAGCTATCTGAAATACTAAAGCCGAAGTGAAGTCCTGTGGCTAAAAGATGGAAAAGTTAGGAAAATGCCCAGCAAATACAAGGGAGAGAACAGAATGGCTTTAAGGGGGAATGCTGGAAGGTGCACTTGTTTTAGCCACTGTGATAACATGCCGGTACATTATTTTTAATCGTAGTCACATGGGTATCTTGTTCAAGGGTAAGATGACCATGTCCAATTTAAGACAAATGCCTGCCCTATAAGGATCCAGTGTTTTAACCTCTTTAACTACTCTCTATAGTATATCCTTGTCTGCATTCATAGCACGATGCCTTAGATTGTATTCGTGATGACATATGAAAATTAACAGCAGTGAAGTGCTTTAGTTGGACATAGTGAACATAGATCAAGTCCAACCAAACAGTTCCTCTGTGTTTTCAGACTGCAGGTGCATTTTAACCTGGTGGACTAGCCCCAAAGCAGTTCCCCTGACTCCAAACAAGGATCAGTTCTGCTTACCTGTTCAAGCCATGAAAAGGTCCTTTCTGCAAGGTGGTGCAAATGCTGGCTCAGCAGAACCGACCCAATTTCATCCCACCAGGGCTCGGGCACCGGCATTACAGCCCAGAAAAAAACCCCGCCTACTCTCCTAATCCAATGAAACGGTCA
This sequence comes from Megalops atlanticus, assembly GCA_019176425.1. NCBI lineage: Eukaryota > Metazoa > Chordata > Actinopteri > Elopiformes > Megalopidae > Megalops > Megalops atlanticus. The sequence continues at coordinate 7,690,292 of CM032894.1, read as the reverse complement.
CGTTGCGCTCAAGGACAAGAGACAAGAGTCATGCCTTCATCATGTCTTCATGTATGAATATTGCAGGTTCTGAAGGACGATTTGCAGTGCTGGGTGTGAGCTGTTGTGGTGGACTGGGAAAGCAATTTGGCAGAAAGTGTTTTGTGGGTTTACATCTTCACTTAAATAAAGAAATCCTTGTCCATCACACAGTATTCATTAGAAAAAAAATCAGCAAAGGGCTTTATCTTTTTATCAGTTTAACCAGCAACTAAAACACTTGTATGAGCCTGTGATTATGAGGTTATAATCACATAATTGTGATCGTTCTACAGCTCGCATGCATGTGTTGAATCTACAGCACACTGTTATATGTCAGGACTCTGTGCCACTCAACTGCAATTCACTCTGCCTTAGGTAACCATTTGAGCAATTGTAACTGTGTTAGCTTAGCTACTTTGTTATTTAATTGGAGAAACTGCCAAACTAATAACCTCGTTTAAAAAAAAAAAATAAAGCCTCGCCTTGCTTAAATTTGGGGGAAAAGCACTGCAATTTTATTGAACGGCTTGGTACAAGTGTTACTTTTAATTGCTTTGTGGTATGTGACATAGGGGCCAAAATAATCAGTAGTTGCTTCTATTTGCAGAGAACACTTTTTCACAATCCCACTTGGTTTATAAAGTCATGCATTCTCTTTTTCCACTGAGTTGTTCAAGAGAATTCGTACATACCTAGAAAACAACCCTCATCCTGTTTTGCGGACTACACATCTCCCTTTCCAATCAAAATGATAACTGTCTAATAAAAACGATAGGAAAACATTGCTATTGACTAAATCAAATTGCTAATAAATTCAGCATGGTACTTACTGACCTCTATTATCCCTTCCTGTGCCGGAATAATTGTAACCATTATACGGGGCACAAGCTGAAAAACTGCCAAGATCAGATGCTTGTCGGCCGGATAATTGCGCCTCCGCTACATATGAGGTTCCTGGCAGGTCAGTGACTGTGAAATCTGCTGACTCGCGCTGCCTCGCATTGTACTGGCCGGCTGGCGTGGCAGTAATTGACCTGACTACTGACGGGCACTGGCAGAGTGGGCTGCCCCGCTGCTGTAAAGCGTGTGACAGGCACAAAGCAAAGGGGGGACTGGACGTGTGCCGCTTTATTCTCCGAAGCATAAACCCTACCGCGCGACCGCGTTAACTCCGTCGTGTCAGAGAGCGACACTTTCACGGGAGCCCGTGCGAAGTGCATCTGCGCTCGCGCGGTTGATGTGATTTTCTCTGTTTCTGGTTTGGAATTGTGCACGTACACTGTCCCCAAGACCTTTTCAGCTTCTTTCTTTGTTTATGGATGTTTAGCGATCTTTACCGCTAAAATGAGGTCCCAAATCCCACACATTAAAATGTGGTGCAAATTTTAATGGTCAGCCACTCCGATTTTTAAATATATTTATTTTTTGCCTCAGGCATCAGTTCCGGTGATACTAGTTAATTAATAAGGTATTCGCTGAGGTTTTGTGGCTGAAATGTGTTGTGTCATGTTCAGATGTCTCTGTCTCTCTGAATTTTCACCGCTGATCTGTGCTTTGCGAATACATCCACATAGGGCGCGCAGCCTAAAAGGCTTAATATAGCTGAATGCTTCAGCTGCTTTGCATAATTGAGGTTTGCGAAAAGAATTCAAGGCGTGTATCTCCAGGCTCAGGTTTGGAGAAAGTTAAATGAAGCATAAGCCTGAGCAATTTATTAAATCCACTGAAATATACTTTAGAGTAATCCTTCTCTGCAATATAACAATGTTATCATAAATATGCTCTTAATGTTAGGGGAAATAGGAGAGGACACATGTATGGATATGTCTATATTTGGATTCATGGACCATGAGAAAGAGCATTAAGTATAATGATGAGAAGAGGGCATTCTGCCCATCGTAGCTCCTCATGTGCCTCATGAGTGTCTCTGTTTCTTTGTCAGCTTTGGTCTTGAAGGATCCTGGAGTTTCCACTATGGATCCTAGCAAGTCATGCTAGTCTTTTTCAGCTGTCTGTGTGAATACCCCCCCAGTATCAGAGTGAAATGTGCTTTAAAGTGTATTAATATGTCATTCCCGTCTGTGCTCTCAGGTTTTCTTCACAGAGGTAGCTGGAAATAGTCTTGGCGGCCCACCTTTAAGACTTTAAACATTTAAATCTATTCCCACCTGCAGCCCTCTCCAGCTGAGACTAAAGAGATTAAGAATACCATTGAGGAGTAACTTCCCTAAGTCTATTTACAAGTCATCTCTTTAAGACCTGGGACTAGTCTTGTTGCCCTTCAATACTTCAGATATTACAGCACACAGGAAAAGAGCGCTTGTGCTTCAGACAATCTGCATTTATTTGTATAAGTTCTGTAAACATAGAAAACTTTAACAGGCGTTTTAGTCATTTACAAGCCTTTCTGGATAATCACTGCAGCACCTGTGGTTTCCTGTTTCCTGTGATTCAAAACATCCTAATGCCATGGAGATTTAGCAGTAACTTCCGTAAGTCTATTTACAAGTCATCTCTTTAAGACCTGGGACTAGTCTTGTTGCTCTTCAATATTTCAGATATTACAGCACATAGGGAAAGAGCGTGCATCAGTCAGTGCACTTTTATTTATACAGGTTCTGAAAACATAGAAAACTTTCACTGGGCCTCTTAGTCATGTAGTCATTTTAGTCTTTCTGGATAATCACTGCAGCACCTGCGGTTGCCTTGTCTAGTTTCCTGTTGTACAAAACATCCTAATGTCACACCGTAAATCTGTCTCTCTGTAGATCTGTAAATCTGAACAGTGTCACGTTCTGCAAACACCTGTGCTGGGCTGCGAGAAATGCATTCAATGAAAAGACAAGCGCTTTTGTGATTGATCCAAACCAAGTGTCTGCTCCTGCTCAGAGACACATCCTGTCCCTTTCATTTCCCCACCAGATGAAATCAATTAACAGGAAGAGCAGGGCCACTTTTACAAGGCAAAGCAGAAGTAACTCCAAGTACCTAAATGCAGGGCCATTATTGCCTTTTTGTTACCTTTTCTGGTGCAAGGGAGCTGTTTTTAACAGACAAGACGTACCATTAGCTTTGAAATTCCTCATATGCATTAGGTGACATTCAAAGCCGAGAGGCTCGGCAGGAACACAGAAACAGAGGAAGAAAAGCTGCATTCTCGTACTCTGATATTAAAGTGTAATTGTATTCACTGTCTCATCTCTCAAATCATATGTTGCTTGTTAAGGTGAAGATGAGTGGAGATTTCAGTGGTCAATTTATCAGAATGGTGATGTGGTGATGTAGTTTTTTTAAAATGCTTTTTATTCCTCAAAAAGGCCACTTTTAACTCCCTCCCACCTCCCACAGATTAAAATGCAGGTAAATCAGCAGCGACATGTGGATATGGTGAAATACATGTCTTCGTAGTGCAAGAGCAGCGTTGTGCCATTTATGCAGTTGTGCATGTGTATCTATCTATCTATCTATAAATTATGTATACATTTTATATGTACCATATACACACATATAAAATACAGAACAGCACTGTTACATCTAAGATTTTAACCTGCAAGTGGATGAGTTCCTAACTGCAATGCTACACTGTTGCTCTCACCCAGTACGGCCAGGTGTGCATGAGAATCATTCGACGCTTTCCTCTCTTCCAGGGGAAGCACTTTTACAGCCTTCCTATTCCATTGCCGTCTTATCAGTTCTATCCAGGCGCATCCTGTTCTACACTAGACCATGTTGGCTGTAAAAAAAAAAGGGAAAAACAAAAGAAGTGTATATGTATTTCCACAATGCCACAGGAAAGAAATTATCGAGAGCAGCAGTGAGGTCCTTCTAGGCTTGTCTGTTTAACCTGTTCAGGGAGCGCTCACCTCGGAGAAGAAGGCGCAGAGGATCAAAGGCTCATTCCAAGCATGGTTGGAGGGGTCGAGCGCAGCAGGGGAAGAGTTAGCATAGTGTTGCAAACGCTATGCTAACTCGAGCGCAGCAGGGAAAGAGTTAGCTTAGCGTTGCAAACGTTAGAATGGCAGGTGACGCGAAGCTTCACCGCTAAAAACAGAAGGCGTAATAGAGATTGTGGTGTGTTTCTGTTTGTTTCTTACACCATAAATGCAAAACCAACATTAAACCTATTGAAACAAGAGGGAAAAAAAAAACTGATCTGCATTTTTAAAAAATGCTTTCCTCACCAGCAGTTTCTTTTGGCTGAGCAGCAGTTGGCACATCTGCAAGTGTGTTTAATCACTCGTGGTATATATGAAGGCTTCACACCGAAAGAGCATCGCTTCCTGCATTTAATGTTGCTCAGGGATGAAATGGGATTGCTTGTGGGTTCAAACAGACCCTGTCTTGTTGGCCTCTAGGCATCTGGCTCTAGCATTTTGCATGTTGCTTGGGCCTCCACTTCCAGCTGCGCTTTAAAATACAATGTAGAACAGCCACTCTCGTACATCTCAGATGACAAACTGTCTTGAGAATAATGCAGTTTCCAATGTGGCATAAGACTGAATTAAATGCACATGGCTGCTCTAAAGTTTGTAAAAAAATGCAAATTGTCCACTGAAAATATTTAAAATCACACCCCCTGTTGACCACTGTCATTGTTAGTTTCCTAGTCAGGTCATGGAGTCTGATTCTCAGAGTTTTAAATTTAGATGCAGTAGATACCAGTAAATTAATGCAACATGGGGGCTCCTGAGTGGCTCAGATGGTAAAAGCGTGTCATCATGCAACAATGACCTGGAGCTCACAGCAGTGGAACAAATTGGCCTCGTTTTGCCGGGGATATAGGGGTGGGTAAGCCAGCTGTGGATTTGTACATCCTTTTGCTCACCATCGACCCCCACATGTGAGCTGATTGTTGCCGTCTGATTGTATAAAGCTATGCATGAAGTGTCTTTATCCAGCTCATTCTGTGCAACCTTGGCAAGGAGAAAGCAGTGTGGCAGTGATGACATCATGTGTTTCAGAGGAGCGTACATGTTTGTCTGTGCCCTCCTGGATTGTCAGTGGTGGTTGCAGCAGTTTGGGCTTACCTATGACATAATTGGGCATTCCAAATTGGGGAAAAGCTTTGGGTATTCCAGATTTAAAAAGAAATTAATGCAACATGGGGAAAGTCAAACTAGGTTGACCAATGGCAGACCAGTTACCAAATTCTCAGTGATGATTTAGGCTGAATTTAACAAGTGGCGCTAACTCACCCGATCATAAACTCATCCCAGAATACATCAATCACCCAAAAATGTACCTAGCAGCTGTTTATTTAGAGCCATTCCAAGATAAAAAGCTGTGGCCCATAAAGGCAATGATTTACACAGAATTCACCCACAGAGGGTGAATGAGATGATAAGGGATTTTCTCCAGGGGTGAGTCAGGGCCTAAGGTCGGACCTACATCAGCTCAGAAAGTTGTTTTTAGCCGCTGCGGTAACTTGAAGAGGCGGTGGAACCATTGCTGGTGACCAGCTCACCGTGTACTCCAGGGATTGGGATGTAGATAGACCAAAGTAGTATGGCTCCATGGAAGGGGGTCTCAGGGCTCGAATTTCAGGGGTACAAGGCCCGCTGCGGTCCATCTGCAGACAGGTTAATCCATCCTTATGTCCCTCACACTCCCCTGAGGAATTGAAGACCTTGTGTTGGCCTCTCGACCAAGGATAAGCCCACGCTAGACACTAGAGACAGCAGTTACATTTTTGGAGGATTAATTGAGGAGGGGCTCAGGTTAACTCCACCTGTGCTGGAGGACTGTTGTGGAAATGGCAGCATAAGACCCTCTCCTGAAACAGTACACTTGACGACTCTGGGATTAGAATGCTTAGATCCTGTTATGAGGACTCACCGTCTCCTCCACATCCTGGGACTGTTAGTGCCCCGGTGCATTTCAGTATAGGGAATGCTGCATTTTAGTGAGGGAATGCTGCCTAGGGGTAACATATGGATATTCCCCAGATGTAGTGGCCTAGTTGGATGACCTAGTCCTGACCACAGATCAGTTAATAGGGGAGAGGCTGGCTAGAGTTCAGAACCTCTAAGAACATTTTAGGGCCACAGACATTCCTCAAACGTGCAGAAGTGAATTTATGGCTTCAAGCTTCAGGCATGTTGGATAACCTAATTTCTTATATCAAAGAGTGCAGAGGAATGTAACTGTACAACACATCTTTTTATTTATTTACTCTTAATATTTTTTTCTTTGCTGGCGTCTTGGCAAATGTACAGTCATTCAACATTTATGTTTAAATACCTGTTAAAAACAATACTGAGCAAAATATATTAAGAACAGCATTTCAACAGAAGTAAAAAAAAAAAAAAACATATAAACAAAAAGAATGTATACTGGTATATTTGGCTCAAGTGAATTTTGTGGACTTCAATGTAACTTATTCAAACAAAATTATTGGGAATATAGTTGTTGAAAAGGAAATGCAAAACTAAATCATCATCACAGCTTGAAGCACAGCTTTTCCTTCTGTAGTGGTAAATTAGGGACCTTAAGCCTCGCATCAGTTCCTTGAAGTCAACAATGCAGAGCCACGAAGAGATGCCTTTATCAAGGAGCAGATGGCATGCGTCACTCTGTCATCATTGAGGCCTGATGACTAAGATTGACACACTAGTGCTCTCGATGTCGCCACAGCTGGATGAAATCACAAAACGCATTTATTTTCTGTTACAGATTACATTTGTGTTTTGTTTGATTTTAATTAGGTTTTTGAACAAATTCAGGTGTAGTACGGTACCCTTTGTTACGCATAATGTACTTGGAACAAAATATTTCTTGAAATATTTATCTTTGTGTTTACACAGGGAATGTAATTACACGGAGCAAATTAATCAAACAAAAAAAAAAGTTGCAAAACATAACAGACTGCCTCTCCTAGCTACGATTACAACAACACATCCATTATATATCAGTGTTATATCCTTGGCACCATCCATAGATGTCCTTGTATGATCTGTGATTGACTGGAAGTTCCACATGAGTGAATCGTCATTGGCTGAGCAGGGTCAGGATCGGCATTTGGCCTAATTTGGCCTCTGTTAGACTCAGGTGGTATGACAAAGCTGGCAGTTTGTTTTGTTTCTAATGTGGAACAGATGATACAAAGACTGGGTATTTATTTAGACACAAAACAGACAGACACGTGATTATGAATCCCCCCCAAAAAAAAGGGAACAGAAAGCTGAGATGAAAGGAGAATGGCTTGTGGCTCTCATCGTGTTTCTTAGCACTGTCACTGTAAATCACAGAGCCAGCCCCCCCAAGCCTCTCGCACGTACTTCTGTTTAAACAGCCACAGTCATTGCACGGTCACACAAAGGCCCGGGTCCATGCATTCACACAGCCCCGCCTCACAGGCAGTCAGAACTTCGCTGCTCAAGTGCAGATTGGTAATTACCACTGTTGAAACAAAAGGGCTGTTAAACATAATGATACATATCAATTAATTACATCTGCTTTTTTTTTTTTGTTTGTTATCTGCAGTTTGGTGGGGATTCACCCTGTCAACACTGTATGACATTGTCCGTGCCTTGTTCAGGGTTCTGACCCAGATTCTGAGACACGGGTCTCGACCTCACCTTGGATGATGGTGTCTCCTGGATTTGGACACCTCCCTCCAAGCAACATGACTTACCATTGTTACATCATGTTATATTATTTGTTTGGTATATTTTAACATATTGTCCATTTAATCATCTGAACATTTAGAGAGCCACTTTAGTTGAAGTATTTCCGGTGAAGGACGCAATAGCAATGTCCTACCTGAGATTTTGGACTGTAACATGCTTCTTCCAAGCCAGGTTCTCTGACCCCTCCACACTTTCAGCTCACACACATTTTCTGCATTTGTGCTTTGGAGCTGTCCCCTGTTGCCTAGACTGCTTGTGAGGTGTAATGGCTTTTTAAACTGCGTGTTACTTCAGAAACAAGCTATAAGAGGAAAGTGGAGGTGTGCACTTCGCAAATTATAAAGTTGTGGCTGCACCGTAAGTCGTGTGCAGTCAATTAAGGTGTGATTAATTTGGAATTTGTGCTTCTGTGCTCCGTGATTATAAGCTGGCAATGAATCATCTCCCAACCCCACAGCTCCGTCTCGTCCAATTAAATTAGGGAAGGCATTTTCTAATTAACTTTTGGGTTAATTGCTCCTTGAGGTCCTTGCTGTTGGCTTTGGATCATATGGCAACAGTTTTTCAATGTCTGAACTTGCCAAGATCTTTTGGTTGCCGCACGCCACAACGCATAACTGTTTGGAATTAATGGCGAATGCTGTGGTCAGCAGATTATAGGGTGTTCTCCAAATGAAAAGGCTGCATTCGTTTCTTTTGAAACTTTAACAAAGATGAAAGCTGTCCAGGCGTCATGCGCGCAGCGTTCTGTTATTTGAATTTGTTTCCATGACATGGAAAGGGTTCAACATTTGAGGGTATGGCAAGCTGGGGGTGGGGCGTTTGGAGCATGTAACCAGCACATTGCAGGTTTGAACCCTGGGTGGGAGCACTGGGATCCCTATAAAGAGGATTTCACGTTTGCCTCACCAGCAAGGCAGAGCTGCTCAGGCACCTAACCTGAACTGATTCAGTCAAACACCCAGCTGCATGAACGCAGAACATGTAAAATGTTAGCTGCTTACATTGCTCTGGATAATGCTGTCTGTTAGACAAAGTCTTTATTAAAATAGCACAGGGCAATGTTTGACAGACTTCTCCCTGGAGTTTGGTGATTCTGTACATTTTCCAGATCCCTCAAAGTAAGTTTCAAACAGTCACCACTAAGAATAAGAACAAGAGAAAGACAATAACAACATACTGAGCAATTCCAGCACATGATTGCCTGCATTAATTAAGAAATTAGCAGCTGGGATGAAACAAAAATCAGCACCTCAGCACCAGGATTAGTTTTGAATAGACGCATATGGCTATACACAATTCACTACATTTGTGCTAATTGTGATGGCTCTGTTGGGCAATAACACCAACATTAAACAGTATGCAAATCAAACAGTTATAACAGAAGCAGGCGGGTATGTGTGTTCAGATTCATGACTGATTTGAAATAGACACTGTGTGTCTTTGCATTTATATTAGATTATCTCTTATGCTGACCACGTTACTTGTTAGGCCTAACATTAAACTGAGCATTCTGCCTGAGATGTGTGCTAACACAGCCTGGAGGTTGGCTATCAACAACCCGAGGAAATGGCATGGTATCATTTAGGCTAATCTTGCATGATCAGTGTAATCAGAGAGATTACAAAAAAGGATGATGCCTTTGGTTTATGGATGAAAGACAAATTTGCTCAGCTGATAACTGCTTTCCTAAAATTTTGAAAGACAGCCTGGAGCTGGGCTGCTAACACCCAGAGGAAAAGGCATAGTAATATTTAGGCAGATTTTTCATGATCAGTGTAATCAAGGAGATGATAAAAAGCTGGTGTCTTCGGTTTACGTGTGGAAGACAAATTTGCTCAACTGATAACTGCGTTCCTAAAATAACAGACACTTAAGCGCTAAAGATAACTGCTTCCTTGCTTTGGGTGGGAAAGGGACTGATTGGTTTGTCTTAGAACACTGAGAGACACAGAAAGGACAGAAAAACTCTTCCAGCCTTCTCTCAGCTCCCGTACTTTCTCCGGGTAACCTGATCAATGAAACGCAAACGCCAATGTGCTTGTCAGCGATAACGATAACGGCGATCAATACGGGAGTGTTGGGAGTAGGTTAATGATGTATGGTGCACTTACTCCCATTAACCTCTCATTACACATAGGGCATCCGTTTAATTCCTGATTAATATCTCCCCCGATTGTGGCTGGTTTTAATTGGCGCTTGACAATATGGATTTAAAGGTTTTTTTTTATTTATTTATTTTTTTTTTTATTAAAGTCAAGGTTGAGTCTGTAATTTTTCTGAATTTCACCAGCTCTACTTGCCTAATCACGCCTTCTAGATTCAGATCTCTCTTCGACAGAACTGAAATGGCAAATGAGCCATTGGTGACAGAAATGTCCCTCAAAAAAAGACAAGGACGCTTTTCAGTCAGTGGATTTAGTGCCTGTGCAATTAGGCAGTAGTTGTCAATACGTCAATAACTCCACCATTAACGCAAAACCCAGTGCTTCTTCGTCACATGTGTCCTGTCACACATATGTAATTACACACGACACAGAAGACCGCACAGTAGTGTGCATTTATGTATCTAGTGGCTAATGCTCTAATGGGCTCTAGTTTTCAACGTGAGGCAACACACGTGTGTAGTGCATCAAGTCACTGATGCGAATAAATGGCATTGCGTTTGAAACCGTCCACCAGCCGAACCAACCCCCTTTTTCTCCTCTATGCAGACCAAAGTAATTACAGCTGACTCCTGATAACCGCTTTGTCTGGGACTGCGGTGACGCTATCCACTTAAGCGCAGTGAGCGCGTAACAGGAGTGCGTAAAGCCGGCGGGATTAAAGCAGAGCCACCTGCACGCTGTGCGATAAAAAAAAAAATACAGATTACGCAATTACCCTAACATGCAGCATTTCAGAGTCTCGCAGCGCATGCTGCGTCACCACGTTCGGTAAGGGCCTGTGAAAAGTCTCTCCAGCTCCACGACCCCGGCAGCGTCCCACGGGCAGGTGGCTGTGTGAGGCACGCGTGAGCGTGCAGCGCATTGACTCAGAACAATAGCTGAGCCGCGCGGATCCGAGCGCTGTCCCGAGGGCGTATAATGCAGACGCGGAAAAGAAATCAAACCGGCGGCTATTTCCTTCAAAAATGGGATCAACACAACATTTTCATTAAGCTGTTGATTTAAACATATGGCGGTTTACTGATTCATTTTTTTCCTTTTTTTTGTCACTTCGGGCATGTACTCGAGTGTTGATAATCAGAACTCACTGAGTCATATGCGTGTTGGTAATGAAATTCTACGGCTAAGAAAAGCTGTGTAATATTATGAATAGCCTATGATCCCATGTTCATACAATTAGGCTTGTAAGCCATTTATGGTCACATTTTTTTTTCCCATTCCTGCAAGCGTCTGCTGTTGTAAGCCCAAGTATGCCTGCTTTCAAAGCCCTTGTGTCTCAAAGGCTGTCAGCGCCAATGCGCCAAGGGTTTTTTGCACGCAGTATATTGACAGGTGAATGCACTCTAAATATCATGTCAATACTGCTGGAAATTAACTGGAGTTTGAGTGCATTTTTCCAAGACTGAGTTTCATGGATTCCATTCAAACAAGGCAATCGTGTTTATACTTCACATGAACTGCGTTCATCCGATATTGATCAGAATTGTTATTGTTATTCCACGACCACGCTCATCCAGGGTGAATTACATAGTTTACATGCAGCATTATCAGTTTATGCAGCTGGGCATTTCACTGAAGCCATTCAGGATAAGTGTCCCGCTCAAGGGTGGGATCAGCAGTGCCCTGCCCGCGAATCAAACCCCAAATCCTCTTTGATACAAGTGCAGCTCCCATAACAGCTACGCCACACTGCAGCCCTGAGGAGGGCAGGAGCTGCACTGCAGAAGAAGAGCCTGGAGACCTGGCAGCCGGTCTGTCAGACAGCACTCAGATCGGCTGCAGAGAGGCAGAAGGGCCGGTGGCTCCTCTTCATTCTCTGTTGTTTTCTTACTTGCTTATTTCCAATAGCAATGTCCAACAGCAGATTTCCATCTGGTGCATCCAACAACCTGTTTATGTGCATGGAGTTTTACTATAGCAAGGTGATGGTAAAAGTAAGTGCTGGTAATGGTAAAAGACCTTACCCACCCATCCAGGATTGGAACCTATGACCCTCAGCCCTCAGGTCATGCCTCCAGTGCGCTGACCTCCATGTGCTGGTCGCCTCCTGCAAAACACACTCAACCTCACTTTCTCTTTCTCTCCCTCGGTCGCAGACTCTCATTCACGCATTTGAGCCTTTTTAAGGGGCTTGCCCTTTATCGCACCATTGTAATTTGGGTCCAGAGCCTTCACGCACTTTAATTGTCCAGACACAGAAAGAGACCGGCTTAAACCCACACAGACAAATCCAGGCGGAGAGCGTGAGGATAAACCAGAGTGCTCCGGTTATAAAAAAACCATAAGCAGGTGTGAAATGGAGTGGGAGATGAGGAGAGCCCCAGTGTTTTTCGTGGATTACTGTGGTCGGCCACACAGCGGTGGCTTTGTCCTGATCCTGCTTCTGCAATCAGGTTACAGATACACCTAATCTCACAGTAACACATTACAACCCGCTGATGTGCAGCACATTTAATTTAATGTTCAGTTTAACCGCTACGGTGCTTCGTCTCTAAATTTGTGTGAGCTTGAAAATTTAAAGGAGAACCGCATTCCATTTCTCTGCAGATTCCCAATTTATACAGTCATCACAATTAATTGAAGGCGTTAAAATAGCAAAATCAAGATTGTTTACAATTTGCTGGACAATATCCCCAGTTTTTGTAATATTGCTGCTTTTATAGCCATCGAATTATTATTGAGGAATTTCATGCTTTTAAACAATCAATGGCAATTGAACATTAGACATAAGTGCCATTTTGACTCACTCTTATTGTTTCATCAAGGAGATATACACTCATTTACCAGTGGTTGTGAACAGTGTAATTTCGATTTCTGTTATAAGTATAAACAACAGCCCTGGCATTAGGGAAAAAGGAAAAAAGTCAATATTACAAAAAGACGGAATTTGCTGTGAAGCGACAGATGCTGCTCAAACTGTGAGACAGGCGCGCTTCAAAGATATTAAGCATTCAGGATGATAAACCTTTGATCTGCACCGGAGGAAGTCTAGATTCTTTCATTCTCTCTGCAGCAGGAAGGCCTGCTTTTCCTCTGTCTGTCTTAAAGCCTTGCGCTTTTATTTGCTCTTTTTCTCTCTCAGACTCTGTCTGTCTGTCTCTCTCTCATTCACGTATTATTGAACCCCGTCGCCAAGAATAAATTCGGAAACTCCTGACAGCATTAAGACGCTTTATATAATATCCGGTCAGCTTTGCGGATTTGCTCTTTAATGTAAGTCCTGCTGGTGATGACGTGTTAAACTTAATGTACTTTCTTTGGCTGTTTACATCTTAAAAGCCCATGCATGTACAATTTTAATGGAGTGCATGGATGGTCGTCTTCATGCTGCTTTTTATAGAGTGTTTTGGTTTACTGAGCAAGTTGAACACATTGCTTCAACATGAGAGAGAAAATCTGATGGGGATAAATAGTGACTAGATCCGAGGTAATTTCACACATTACCACAGAAAACTGAGAATTGATGTGAAAACCTTTAATTAATACAGGTTAATTAAACTAATGCCTGAAGCTCAGTTATCAGAGGAGAGTTATTGTAATTGTGATTATTATTATCAGTAGTAGTAGTGTCATCATCTTTGTCATAATTGCCATTATTATTACTATTAATGATACTATTAGCAAGTATTCTTTTTGTTTGAGCAAAGCAAATAGCAAACCATTTTCCCTTTTTTTCTTCTCCTTTGACTGATCTGGAAACAGACAGAGAGGGGAAAAAAAAGGTTAGAAAGGTTTAAAAAACCACAACAAATGTGCGGCGTGCAGCGACGTCGCCGTGGGGGGCCTGCGGCTCGTCCGCCCGCCTTCCCGCAATAAGGAAACCAGCCGAGGATTTCAAAGGCTCCCCGCGTTCCGGCAACGGCCCTGAAGGTCCGGCGCCAAAGACTCGTGTCATTTCCCCAGTTCCTGGAGGGGAAAATGCCGGGACTCTTTCCAGGCCGCGGCCACCTGGCCAGCACTGCATGGCGAATAACTCTATCGTTCTCCCTCTCCCTCTCTCATTCTCCCTCTCCCTCTCCCTCTCTCCATTTCGGCGGCCAGTAACCGGTCAATGGAGTGTTGTGCAGAAATCTCCCCCCTCCGGAAACGTGCTTTATCTGCGGGTTTGAAACCACTTCCCCGGCAGACGGCTGTAAAACGGTGCAGCGCTCAGTATAAACTTGTTTGATCTGTCTGGGGGAGCGGTGTAAATAAGCCCGGCCGCGCCGTCCACATGCCCCTGATCCGTGTCAGAAATCGCCGAGCCCTTGCGTGTAATCGGGGGTCTGGAGAGGAGACTTGGTGTGCCGAATGTAAGTGTGGCCCACAAGCTGTTTACGAAAAGTAATGTGGCTTCTCTCGCAAGACTCAGCGACCGTTGAGTCGTTCTTGACAAAGGCGCGTACACACACACACACACACACACACACACACACACACACACACACACACACACACACACACACAGATGCTGTGCAGATTCAAAGATTCACTGTTATCCCCGTGAGCTTTGTACATGGATTTCAGTATTACGTAGTGTTTGTAGTTTTTTGCTGGTTTCTGATGGCTTCTGAATTCAAAGTTTTGCATATATACTTAAAAATACTTAAACGAGACTTTATTCAATGTTAAGGGCTTAAGTGCATATAGCTCTATGTTGAATCCTGGCGTTAGTGTCATATTAATATGTTTCTGGTTAGCAGATACCCTTATCCAGGGTAAACTACAGGGCCTACATTTTTAAATATTATCCATTTGTATAGGTATATCTCGATCAGGATCTCAAGGCTACAATAACAGTTCCTGCCTCGGTAATAGAACTGACAGCTTTGTGACCACTATGCCACCTGTAGGTATACAATATAGGACAATCAGAATACATAGCAAAGAGGATAAGGGGTCAAAAGAGATTTTTCCCTGTGTTCTGCACCCCCCCAAAATTTCATCACCGTATGTTTATGATTAACAATGGAATTCGCTGACCAGACGCAACCATGCGGCCTGTTCTCTCTGCAGGATGACATCATAATAATTGCGGTCATTATGATGTCATCCTGGATAGAATTTTCTTTTAAGCTGCTGGAGGGTACCTCAACAAAGCACTTCAATGCACTGAATGGTTAAATGCAATGCATTGATGCGGCAATGGAAATCATTGCCATTTTAAATGCCAAAAAACCTGTAGTGGGTGTCTAAATTAGTCAAGACATTGTGTTGTTTTCAATGGTTACCATAGTGTACCTGGAAAAAGTGGGCATGACACACTAAAAGGTATTGAGTGGAGGTGGCGGAGTGAATTCAGTCTTTCTGTGGCTTAGGCTTTAACACATTTAAGGTTAAGGAAGGTGTGCTGTATATTGACTTAACATTTCCCTTTCATTTCTTGCTGAAACAAAATTTCATTATATACTTGTTATTCAAAGTAAAGGCCAAACCACAAAACAGTAGGATTAAATTCCGAGGAAGAAGAATTGTACCCTGTTGGATTATTATTATGATTTTCATTTTCAGCATTCTTCCAACATGATTTGATTCATACACATTTTTTCTGGCTTGTGACAGAGATTGTTATTGTGATTAATTACACTGTACAATGCGATGAACAGATTTCATATCCGCAAGCTATGAAAAAATGTACTCTATAGAAAATATTTAAAAAGTGAGATACCATTGTTTTCACAACTATAGAATAACACATACCACATACCACATACCCCCTTCAGCCAATAATTATTGCCTTTGTTATGAAGAAGACAGAAAAGCCCTGAACACACTCCATAAAATGTCACGTTAAGGCTGGAATTCAGCTCAACCACTTATTTTTGAGAAGGGTTTACATGTGTTTTTACCTGATTTTTATTTTCCTTTAATCACTGTACATAGCTCCAGGAATTGGGCCGTTGGTGGAATTAACAGGTATATTATGATGACGAAAATGGCAACACTTGCTTAAATTCTTCCTTCCAACTAAAAGCAGTGTGCTTTGTGGTTAGAGCCAATGCAAGCCCCAGAGTAGGGAAGGGGAGGAAAGAGAGAATGGAATGCTGATTTAAGGACAGATTAGGAAGGAGTATTACAGTGAACAGGGTGTGTGTGTGTGTGTGTGTGTGTGTATGTCTTTGTGTCTGTGTGTGTTTGTGTGTGTGCACGCGCATGTGCATATGTGAGTGTAGGTGTATAGGTGTGCGTGTGTGTGTGTGTGTGTGTGTGTGTGTAGGTGTGTGCAGGTGTGTGTGTGTTTGTGTGTAGGTTCCTGCGTGCGTGTGTGTGTGTGTGTGTGTGTGTGTGTGTGTGTGTGTGTGTGTGTGTGTGTGTGTGCGTGCACGCGTGTGTGCATGTATGTGTGGGGCAGTTCTGTCAAGTTGTTTGGGCTTGTTGCTCGGATGATGGAAATTCATCAAGGAGACGCATGAGGTTGCCGGAGATGGGAGACAGCCCCCTTCTTCGCCTGTCATGTCAGTAAATGACGAACACCCCCCCAACAGAGAATCACACCCTCCCCTGGAGGAAATCGAACAGAAAGCATTCCGAGATGAAAAGGAAGCGACAACAGAAATGCAACTACCAGGTGTCACTGCGTCATTTAAATTCCATTATCATCCAGCGGCGGCCGGTGTGCCATTCCGAAGCACGGGAGAATTAGCCGAGCAAGGTGAATCTGCATACATCTGTTTCTGAGATACGCAGCCATTGTTCGGCCCCTTGTTGGTGGCCGTTTTTTTTAGCGTGGGCTGGGCGGATTTCTCCAATGCTCCATTATGCACTACGATGGGATAACAGTGACATAATCGGCCCATGCTGCCATTTGGCAAGACTTGCTTGGTGTCCCCCCTTGCATTCCCACGGTTTCAATTGTCCCCTTTGTTGCTGATTGGGGGACCTTAAATAAATGGCGGCTGAAAAAAGGACTCGGGGGTTGGAGACGGTCCAGTGTTTGAGCAAACAGAAAAAGCTATGGGGAAATAAAATAACCTGCCTCTCAGCGCTAACTGTTGAAAAGCATGTGATTGATTGGATTTATATCTGCCAAGCAAGCGGCCCAGATTGTCAGGGCATGTTAAACCGGGCACCCTATGTAATCGGCCTCATCTGAGCAGGCTTTGAAGTGGAGTCCAGCCCTGGCTGTCTGGTGCGCACCCCGCTGATAGGGAATGTTAAATTACACAGTGTTTTACGGCTCTGACGATCCTAATAGCTTTAGCCTCCGGGCTGTTTTTTTTAAAAAATTTTTTCCTCTCCCCCCCTCTTCTCTTTCCACGGCTGGCAACACGGCCGTCCTACACGACGGGCTTCCCGCCAGCTGCCAGCTCTCCCACTACCCAACATAACTGGCCCAGCACCGGTTTAAATCAATAGGCTTTATATAACAGAGTGGCCCTACAACCAGACGCTAACTTAAAATCAATTTGTCACCTTCCATTTTTAAAACCCCCGTGCCTGCTGCTGGCAAATGTGCCATTTAGTAGCTCTAAATCAAATCTCTCAGTGTTTTCTTTCATTTATAACAGGTGCCTCAGCAATAAACAAGCCACAATCAATGGCGTTTTATCGGAGCGGGGCGCGGCACTGCCAAGGTTTCTTTGGCGTGATTGAAAAACTGGGCGTGGGTCAGATCCCGGAGAGGGGGCAAAACGCTCCAGACCGGTGTTCCCCGTTGAAAGCATTCTTCTGCGGTCAAGCTGACCTCAGCTCGGACGCGTTCGTAAATTTCCCCTACCCTGAATATCTTATGTAAACTGATGACATCAGTGGGGGGGTTTATCTGAGTTGAGAGCGAAAGAAAATTCCACATAACTGACCTTTTATGGACAGACAAGTTCCATTTATCCAGTGCTGTAGATGTAGAGCCTGCAGTTTGTGGCACAGTATATGCGTTATAAACAAAAACTAATTTCCCCAGTGTCTAGAGAACAAAAAAAAACAGATTAGTTTGAACTGAAATTTGTTCTTAGATACTTTTTTTATCTATTTTCCCTGTCAGACACAAATGAGTGGATTTTTCTAAGCCCCTGCAAAAGCTGTATTTAACCTCAAAACAATCAAAAACACAAAGACTACTGCTGCCAACAAAGGCAAACTATACCAAACCTCCAGCAAGCCTTGAAAGCACTCTTCTGCTTGATGGCACAAGGACTTTTGTTGTGAGAGACCTCAGAGAGGGTCTCCAAAACAAATAGTTTGTAATCCTAGGTATGTTTCCAGTCAGTGGCCTTACTGAACATAGCCACCATCATACGCAGACACACACCAAGATTCAGTTTCCATGGCAACGCTGTGGACTTCGATTCAGTCTCAGAGTTTGAACTTGAGTCACCCAACTTGTAGCGAGGCACTGCCAAGGATCCTGCACTCTACACCCGATTGCTGCCTTATCTCTTCTTGCCCTCCAAACAGAAGAGGTCCTCTAGTTTGGATGGTCCAGAATGTGGGCATTTATAGACATATCCATCCAAGTAAACTGGGTGAGCTAATTGTGAGTGCGTGTGTAACTGCATGAACTGACTGTGAATGCTTTTATCAGAACACCATCAGGGTAGATTGCCTTCCCTCCCTTTTCACATGGTTAAATTTGGTTACGTTTATGAAGTTATAATCATCTCAAATCTTACTGGCAGAAACCCTGGGGATGTTTAAAAAAGTAGTCAGACAGTGCAGTCTTTTCCAACTATCTGAAAAAATTTCTTGCACATAAATAATAGAAATTGAAATACACACAAACACACACATACATATACACACGCCCGTGTGCACACAACCACACACACACATGCAGAAACACACTCACAAACAGTGTACAGAGTGGAGTATACTGGCTTAAGGAAATCAAACCTGAGCTGTATGTTATATGCAAAGGTCAGTGCAGGGCATGGTCTACCACAGACCTCTCAGTCAAATAAACAAATAAACAAGCAGAGCTTCCAGCTTGCAGTGTCGTCTTTTTTTCCCCTCCCCATCTCGAAAAAACAATCTCTGAAATGGAGATCAAGCTCAGGGAGATCTCTGAGCTCAAGCTATGTCAGGTTCGAACCAGAACTAAATCAGCTAAGATAGGAATACTTCCACCTCCTGCTCTGGTGTGTTCTCTGAATGTGCACTGTCGGACAGAGATTACTACCAAGAGCTCTGTGGCGGGTTACCTTGGTACACCATATACACCATAAATAACCAGACCCACCCTGCCCTTGCCACCATAATCCCTTTCCTGCCTCAGTATAAATACCGAGGGCTTTTACAGGATGTAAAAGGGCGATGTGTGGGGCCCGCAGCTACACTGACCTGCCATCATAAACATCCAGGCAGCATTCCGCTGTCCCAAGGTCAGCGAGAGCGGCCACGGAGTTCAAGTTTAAACAACCGACTTTCAATGCCTGTGATTTACTGACTGACCCCAGGCACACAGAAATACTGTGTACCGTGAACAAGGGATCCTCGGGTGCCCAGGGGAATTTCGCCTTTTGTCGTACTCCTTTTTTCCTCTGTGCATGCAGGCCACTTCTGTTCATGTGTACATTCCTGAATTGGAGCTCTTCACCTTGACGTGGCTCGTATACTGTAATGCACGTCAATAGAAATCATAGAGCGTAACATCCATTTGAAACAATGACTAAAAAGTCATAAAAACTGAAATCTGCCGATTAAAAAAGATTGTATGTTAGCTATTCATTGATGTATTACTGAAAAAAAGATAAAATTTATACTTCAGATATTAAATTTCTGATATTTTCGGTTCAGATTGTCTTATGTGTGGGTCAGAAGTCTCTTATATTCCCATGAAGGTATGTATGAAAAGAGAGGATTGTTTTGTATTCATCAATGATGGTCTTGAGTTCAGATGGGTCTGTTCTGCTGATGTATCTGAGATAGTTTGAGCTGGCTGGCCCAGCATGTCTTTCTCAACAGAGAGCTGAAAAGCAGCCACATCTGGTCAAAAAGAGACACTTCCTGTTCTGTCTTCTTTGTAGACAAAACTAGCAGATCACTGTATCCATGGAGCAGGGTTCTGTAACTCAAGGACTGAAGCAAAACTGCTCAGTGCCCCCTCTTAAAGAGAGAAGAGAGGCTTCACATTTTCCCTTTGAACATTTTTTTTTGGTTTATTCGTTGTGGTCGGGGCAGTTGGGAGGGATAATAATCCTTTCACATCCATTTAGAAAAGCCTGAAATAATCACGGCTTGGAAGTCCATTTTCAGGGTTTTGAGCACCTGCCGGGCAGAGCTCAGAGACGAGCCGAGTGTTTCCCTCCTGGCTCAGAGGAGGTTTTCTCCCAAGGCTGACGGAAACGCTTCAGGCTCACAGAGGTAATAAATCATTCACTCCTCTGGACCGTGCCGAGCCCATTCAGCTGGCCTCTGTGGCCCAGAAACCTGAAAACACCCAAGTGTTTGTCAGTGGGCCATTTTGATAGCATTCCAGGGGCAAACATGCTTGAAATAACCCAAACGGCTCTGAGGATTGCCGATATGAAAAAAAAAATGAGATTGAAGTTAGAGCAATAGACATCATCACGTTCTTAACAGGATTAAGAATCCTCTGGGGGTTTCCGGTGCAGACCTAGGTTATAGTGAACCTGCTAGATCAGCTGAATATAACAGACTGTGAAATATGTAAGTGTATATAATGTCACTGGCATTGTATATGAAATGTCACAGGTGAACTTTTGTTTGGGAGATATGTTGTCCAGGGTGACTGAAAATGAATGAGGCAAAAGGAGTACAGCAGTCAACATAGTTTAGACGTAAACTCATATGAATATATTCAATTATACATCAATAAAAAAAGCCTTAAAATACACTAACGCCTCTGTATTCAAAATAAAGAGTTACTAAGTGATGAATTATTGTTCTGTGATCATGGAAAAAAAGAGTCATATTGGAAAAAAAGTATTAATCACCAGTTCCGTGGCATTGTATATTATTTTACATTTATGTGTTTATGCTTGTGAAACACATGTGAGCTTGCTGTCAAGAAGTATTAAAACTATACTTTTACATCAGAACAGCTGTCAAAAGTAAAAAATGATGCTGTGCAGAAATCCTCATGGAAAGAGACACATAGAGTCTGTAAAACAAAAAAAAGGAAGAACTGTGCATGCCAGCTGCAACAGATATCCACATCAGTGAGTCAGGAGGGGTTTTCATATCGCTTTTGTCGTTTCTCAGATTTTCCTGAATTTTACCCTCCGCTGACGGTGCGCTCTCTGACATCTGACAGGTATGCTGGAAAAATTGACTTTGAGTCAGAGGATTGTCTTAGAAGCGAAGCGGGTTTGTATTACTACAAACAAAATAGAGAAAAAAATTTTCTAAGGGACTTCTCATTAGGGACATCTTCGTTCATTTTCATTTCTGATATGAAACATGATGATTCAGTACTTTACCAAACTTTGTGGGCATGGATCATTACAAATGAGACACACTCGATCACCTGACTTGA
This sequence comes from Megalops atlanticus, assembly GCA_019176425.1. Lineage (NCBI taxonomy): Eukaryota > Metazoa > Chordata > Actinopteri > Elopiformes > Megalopidae > Megalops > Megalops atlanticus. The sequence continues at coordinate 7,669,062 of CM032894.1, read as the reverse complement.
AGTTACCCATTTTGTTTGGCCCTTTGGGTTGTCAGCCCTGTTTCAAATTTGACCTGTGCAAAGGACGTCAATACAATTGATTTAACAGCAGTTCTCCTTCAGTCAATATACAGACAGACTTGTCTTGTGGTTTGGCTTTACTTTACTTTTGAATTACACATTTTAAGGTGTGTGTGTAATATATACACATTAATAATGTAACTTTTGGATCTTATTTTGCCTTTGCATTTCAGCCACAGTAAATGAGTGACTGCCAAAGAATTGGTAGGGGAAGGTAGGTAAGAGCATACCGCATTTTCACTTTGGTGTTGGTAGTGCAACAGATACTCTGGCTGCTGATTGCGGGTTGAAATGTCAGGTTGAACATTTCAGTTGTACTGCTGAACGGGCTGCCACTGTTGTGCCGGTGTAATCCTGTTATAAAATGCAGAATTGAACGTTGCCACGGATAAGAAACCATACGGCAGAATGGAATTTATGTTTGGAGTCGGTTCTTATTTAGCCCGTAGTTCCTTCTGACAAATGCTGAGCAATTTTGTCAAGGGCATCGGTAATTCATCTTGCTGTGTTTCGCTTTTGTGACAGGTTCCTAACAACGCGCCAGTTTATAAACTTCTAAAGTGAGCATTCCATTCCACATGAATGTCCCCTGTCAAAGCCTGCACTCGTCTTTTAAGAGTGACATAAAAGCTAATGAGGTGAGCGTGAAGGAATGGACCTGGTAGAATGCTGCAACTTAGAAAACGTAGAAATTCAAAATGTTGCTTGTATTGCGCGGCCAAAAATATCCTTGAGGTAACTTGGTGAATGATTAGAATCTAAAGGCTGGAAAAAAAGTTACTGCGGATAGTCCTGTTTTTGTAGCAGATCTTTGGCTATTTGTAGGAAGCACTTTAGGAGGAAAGATGCTGGTGTTTATTATGGCACACAGTGAAGCTGTTTGGAAAGTACTGAAAATTGAGAGAGAGAGGGAGAGAAAGAGAGAGACAGAGAGCATCTGAACCTGTGCTACTGAGTTTGACGTGATTTTTAATACACTTTGCATGGACTATACCATATGTTGTACAGTTACACAGAGTTATGTTATAGGCTAATATATGTTACAGAGTCCATTATGCAAGCAGTAAACCAGCACCGAGTATTGAGTGGTGCTAGGGTTTTTGCTACAAAGCTCAGAAAGCACTTTCTGCCCAAGAATCTCCATTAATTAAGGAGTGATTGCCTCACGGGATAGAGCCTCTCTGCAGGGACAAGAGGTTATTTACTTAACAGGGCTTGAACGTAAGAGAGAAGACCTTTCAACAAATGTCCACAGTCATCACTCTTTAAAAGATAAATACGTAAAACACACAAGTAAATAATTCCAAAGACTAGTATGAAATCTGAGGTCACTGTATTTTTTGTGCGGTTATTAAAAAAAGTTTTCTGCTAACTTGATGATGGTAGTGGTTTAACTTTGTTCTTGATTTTTTTAGTTTTGAACTTCCACTCTTCTTTATAATTAGGCTCTCAGGGGACAGGTTGGATTAGAATAGTGGGATCACCTGGCCTTCCTGATTAGAAGTTTTCAGGGGGCGTATTGGTGTGAGGACATAGTGGCAAATTACATGGAAGCTAACAGTGTGCATTTGACATTTTTTTATTGAATTTATATATATATTTTTTTAATCCAGAGCAGGGGGGCCAGATGTGAAGAATGTTGACATCGACTCAGGACACCGAATGCAATTTATGTTGAACAAAGAAAAAGGCGGAAAAAAAGAGAGGGGGCATCAATTCATATTCTTGACCTTATTTTTCAACCATTCTGGGAAACAAAGGGAGACACAAAAAAAAAACGCCCAAGAGAGAATATTGCAATTCACATGCAGACAAAGAATTTCATTTTCAGCACACAGCCTGCAGGTCTAACCTAATAAATATGTGTGACTGCCTAACAATTTACTAGATGTATTCATGAAAATGAACCATAAATTACCTTCTTCACAGTTAATCAATGTCGTTAACAGCCAGGAGAGGAAGCGACAATCTTTTTTTTTTTTTTTTTTTTCGGTTTGTGATTGAAAATGTGGATTTTCAAGATGATTGGGGACAGGGTTGGGCAGGACAGGAGGGGAACTATGCAATTGTTCTTGTAATATAAATCCTTAACAGATATTATGGAAAAAAGACTCATTGAAAATGCACAAAGACGACTAAAAACCTGAGCTTCTCAGTTCATTCAAACCACAGTGCTGACCAAGCCATTGTTATTCAGTGGCATTGCACAGCCACACCAAGTGTATTTAAATGTGTTGCGATATTTTATTTTCCTTGGTACATTTCATTGTTACATTTCTTAGTGGGGATGAAGGGTCATATCTGTGACTCATTGTGGCACACATTGGCAAAGAGTGTTATGACCTCTGAGGAGACACGACAGAGCTCACAGGCTAGGGAGCGTCCCCCCAATGTTCAAACAATCACAAAAACCACATCAATCACCACTGTGTGGTCTGAATTTTGTTTGTACTTTATTGTCAGCCCGTTTCTGGTGTTTTTTAAGCTAATTAACTCGAAAGAATGTTCCCCTTTATTTCAGAATTCTTGAGATAAGCAACGCGGAGTAGTGTGCCTTCAATTACAGCTAAAACTGAAAAGCAGAGAACGTATTCATAGCCAGACAACAGTCTGCTTGCGTCTTCTTAGAGGTGCAGTGGGACTCAGTCAGTCATGTTATATTCAGTATTACTGTGATGATGTTTTACTGAATCTTTTCAGTGCCTCAAGGACTGAAGTAAAACTAAATAAGGACACGATACACACAGAGTTGTTAACTTCCCTGCTTAAACCTTGGGACAAGCTGTCAAAAGCTATGAGTTCTGATTACATGTGTTCATGCATGAGTATTGCCCCAAAATAAATCTATGAACAATGTATTCCAAATCCCTCCAGACCCCATTGTTTTAACAGGTTGGGACCAATTCAGTGTACAAGCTGAAGTAAAAACATTACATATTTAAATCTATACCAGATGCATATACTGTGTTTTACAGCTTACTGACCTTGTCCTGTTTGTCTAAGGTATGACAAACATAATCCTACAATTAACTTTCTAGTGGTTTAAAGGTTTTGGTTTTTATTTGAGTCTATACCCTATTCAGTAATCTTCTAGCTCTTACTCCCAGTTAAATGTATTCTACTCTGCAGTGGTTGTAATGGGAAAGGCATTAGTAATACTGTATGTGGTTACAGCTAGGCCTCTGCCTTTGAAACGTGTCTATTGGAATGATTTCATGAATTTAAACCATTCCCCGGCTGTCAACGTCACATTCATTTAGTGTTTATTTTCTTTCCTCTCCATAATGCATAGCAGAGAGAGGGTCTGCCCTGCACGATAAGTTGCGGTTGAGAACTAGGGTAAGCGTGCTGGCTAAGGACTTGAAGCTGCAGACGTACCACTTCCACCACACGCAGTGCAACACGCATTAAAAACCCGGGGAACTTCAAAAGGTGTGCATCACGGCCCCTTGCCCTTTAAAACGGGATGTCAGCTGCCATGCTCCAGCTAGTGACCCCGCTGTAAAGCGCGGTCACACGCACTTAAAATACGTTTTACGCCGAGGTAATTGCCTGAGTTGATCCGCGGGAGGTGTGGACAAATGGTGTCAGCAGGGGCTGCCTCAAACCCCATACTTTTCCCTCCAAAAGCCAACCCCAACGGAAAACAATGCTTACTGAAGGAAAAAAAACACAAAGAAAGCAGCAGATGAAAATGAACGTGGTGTGTAATGAAGAATAATTGATCTGGATTTCATTTACGCGCAGTCAGTGGCTTTCCTGCCCAAACTGCCACAGCTGAGATCGTCAGGGCCCCGCCCCGGTTGGCCACGGTGCTTGGTGTCACTGTGACTCCCGCCCGAGCCGTTCTGTCAAATTAATCCCGGGGCAACGTTCCGTCCTGACGGGTCGTAAGTGCTTGTCAGCTGTTCATTGGGCGGTCACGGGCTGCTCAAAACAAAGCCATAGAATGTACTGACAAACGGTTTCACCTCTTCCCAGCTCCCACCTGCTACAGTGCAACCCCCCGCTACCCCCATCTGCCCGCTCGCCTTTTGGGAGAACCTTTTGGAGTCATTATTAGCGCAGTCAAACTCCAGCAGTGTTCCAGACGTTTGGCTGCTGTTACTGCCACCGTAGCTTCAGTTCATTATTGTCCTTTTCGCTCTACTTGTCTGCCTAATCCCCACAGCTGGGAGCACGGTGGCTTTGAGTCCCCCTTTTCTGCCCTCCCCCTGCCTCTCTCTCTCTCTCTCTCTTTCTCTCTGTCTCCAGCCCCTTTCTCTCTCTGCAAAGGATTATTACTATATACAGTAGATTGTATCTCACCATGACTGTATGTGGCAAAACAATTAAACCAGCAGGATCCACTAGGCATACCCCGATGAATGTGTGATCTGTGCAGAAGCTCAGCTCCTGAGATTCATCCATGGTCAAGACTTGGTCTCGAGGGTCGTAGCTTATTCTGTGAGAAGTGACACAGAAAAAAAGGGCTCTTGGTGTTTCGTGCAAGGGCATTTCTCTCCTGGCTCTGACTTTGACCAGTTCTGCCCTGTCTGCCTACCACTGTCCCCCTTTTCAGCTTGTCACATGACCTGCTGTTCTGACTGAATCGAGGTTTGAAAAGCACATTTCTAAATTTAACAAGCCGAGGTTGGTAATGATTTGAATTTACGATCACATAATTAAACAGAAGTGAATAGCAGGGAGATCAATATTGCATTCTGGTCATTTTTATGATGCAATATTGTGATTTCATTTCATTTCACTTTTAAAAGCGCATTTAAATGTTGCCTAATAATACTTTGTGTGCTTCGGCCGTTTTGCTGTTTGTACCTTTGGCATCTAGCCTGCTAATGGATTGTGTTATGAAAGGCTTTTAGACATGGACATGATGACTATGTTTCCTTTGGTTAAGCAAAGAAAGCAGCAAGTGGTAGGGTGTGTGTGTGCGTGTGTATGTGCTGGGGGAAGTTATGGTCAGTGCAAGCTAGACAAGTTCTGCAGAAATTAAAACTGAGGAAAAACTTAGAAACAAACATTTTAAATATAACATTTTAATTTTACATATTACTAAAAATTAATTTGGAATCAGTAAAAGAAAAATGTCATGAAACACCTGAATGGAGGTCACCACCAAATAAAAGTGCAGTGCTCCCCCCACCCATGTTGTGGAAAAACTAAAAAAGTGTGACCCCCAAATTGAGCAAACATGACACTTACTTGTAGTACCCAATGTAATTACATTATAATAAACTGTTGACAAATGACAAAATGTTTCGGTAAATCACATTTGCAAAATGTCTGCTCTCATTAGATCCTATGCACTCAGCTATTTTAGAATGTGTCCACACTAAGTCACACATTTTCAAGGCCTCTGCATTGCAAGTACTGTTTCAAGCCAATGCGATTTACAGCTAAGCCAAAAATGAGGGATGTCTCTCGGCTAACTAGAGGCGATTCTATAGAGCAAACCCACTAACCAGGGGGTGCCAGAAACAAATTACATGGCCATCATTTTCTTACACCATTTGCATGCTGTAATTTAATATGAAGGACTCGCCGGGTCCCACACACAGCTAAAACCAGGAGCAGGGATTGCCGGTGAATTATGTGCGCGCCATCTGCTCTCCAGTTTAATATATCAAAGGTGTGATTACTGGCTGCAGCAGTTGGGGCGACGCTGTGTTTAATTGCATTGTATTAATTGGAATTTGTTTGCAGAGAGTGGCCCTGCTGCTTGAGTAAGCACACATTAATCTGATGAGCGTCGGAGTCTAAAATAGTCCGCTCTGTCGGCGCAGGGGTAGCATTGCACCGCTTTGAAACCACTCATCATTGTACGGAGGGCTAAATGAAAAACAGGAAAGGCAAGACAAGCTTTACATTTCTGTGCATGATGAAGGCTTCTGAGCCTCTCTTCTGCTTTTCTGTAAATATTACCCAGTCATATTTTCCAGCCTGTGGAATATGAACAGTTGCAAGATGTTCATTAAAATTTAGCGTACAGTACTGTGTATTTCAAAATGACCAAGTACTACTGAACCAATTTTTGTCTCATTTTAATGAGCATTTGAAATACCCACCCAAAGATCGAGTTCTAATGTGCCTGAGGGCATATTTTGATGCATGGTTTTAAAAGATGCCCTGTTGGTAACACTGTTCACAGCACTAAGTATAAATGACCTTGTACCGCTAATCCGAAATGGTTCACATTCACCGGCTTCCAGTTACTTATGAAGAGTGTCAATGACCTAAGCGACAAAGTAAAATCAGTCAGCAGTCAAAAAGCAGGCATTAACAAATGGTAGATTTGAAATATTTAAGATGTCCTCTACAGCAATGGAGAGACAGTGTTCTGCTGTAAGGACAGGAGAGAGGCAGGGTAAATTGGTTGACACGGTTCCTCAAAAGTAATCCAGCTTTGAAATGAAACCCATAGGACACCCCACTGTGAACATACAGGGGCCTAGCCCTCTGGGGCAGAAGTCACCAGCTAAAATCCAAGCTACAAAAGGTATCAATGCACCACAGACAGACCAGAGGATTTGACCTTTAACCTCTGTGATCAGCAAACCGGTCTGGCTCAGATGAAGGATTTCAGTGGTCCCCTCACCCCCAGTGCTTGATAACAGATGGATTTGATAGTTTACCACAACACCTAACCTGTGAGAGCCCATGCCAGCAAAAAAAATGTATTATGAGATTAAAAAATATGTTCTAGCAACATTCATTTGAGCTTTCATAGATAAGGTCTCATGGGGAAACTGTCAAATCTATCAATATAGGGCGCCTGCCTTGACTATACCATCCTCTATCTCGACATTCTGAAATTAGAAAAAGTTCGTTGGCTTAGAGACGCTGCGGCTTTAGAGCAGTACAATTTAATGTTCCCTCATTTTAAATTAAATGTGAAGGAAGCTGATGTAGGCGGCCAACAATGTTATAAGTACGGCAGAAGTAAAGTCCTCCCATGTTCAGCAACTTTTTTCTCCGTTTTGTCAGGTTTATCAAGTCTGAATTTAGAGCGCTGTTTATCATTGACAGCACTAGTTTGTTGAAAAAAAAGCTTCATTTTCCCAAATGAATATTACTGAGGCAGAGTGTCATTCCATCTTTAATGTGAGACTGAGCTACAGATGTCAGGACCGCACAGTCTCGCTAATCTTTCCTGATTCCTTCCACCGGGTCCGCATGCCAAACAGTCATTAGCATCAGCCCATTTGGCCAGAGGCAGAACGTTAGCGGTGATGGCTGAGTGGCATTTCCTAGCAGGTAAAAGCATGTGAGTGTGGACAATAGGTCAGCGCTTGTGTTTCTCTTGGGCGGGGCAGGGTGGCAGCTCACATTCTGTGAAGCAGGACCTTTACCTTTACCTGTCGCCCAAAACTGATTAATCGTTCGTTTAGTTGTTGCGTTGTTAAATCCTTTTTTAAACGTTTAACTGAGCATCCTCAGTTTTCCACCTGTCTCATTAACAATAACAATAATTATTGTTTATTGTCATTAACGATGGTAGTACTCTCCGGCAATCTATTTCATTTGAAATCAGTTAATTGTGATTGTCTGAATGTATGCGTAGGTGTTAAATTGAATGATGCCAGCCATTGGTTAATGAGCCATACCTATATGATTGGCCTGTGAAATGCAGGTGTGTGGGTGCAGAGCAGGAAGCGTTTTGTTTCAGTTGGTTGTGGCTGTCTCCAGGCTGGACTTGTTTGAATCTGTTTGTGTTTATTTTTAAAAAGAATCATTTGATTCTTTTTGTACGTTTTAGTCCTTTTTTTTGTGAGAAGCATCAGCCAGCATCTTCGCACACATGTTTGGACAGTCTCTTCAGAGCATCAGCAAACAATGGAAGCAATACATGTATGATACAGCCTGTCGTGTTCATCAAAGCGGGCAGAGCATTAAACGTGAGCGGTAGGTGGTGAATGAAGCATTGTTTGCGTTTCCGTATAGATAATCGGCTGAGCACGATTTGCATATTTCTTGCGATGGTGGAATATTAATGTGACAAGTAGTGACACACACACAAATGGAAGGACTGAACGCTACTGTTGTCTCTTCGGCAGTATTTCTGTCCTGGTGAATTCAGGCTGAAACATCATCTCTGAGATAAGTAATTAAACAGATGCCTCTGTACAGATGAAGTCTCGGAGCTGAAACCTAGTCAGGTGTATTAACTCGATTAGTGTTCCCTTTATTAAGACCTGCAATTTCAGAATCTGAAGCTACGGGCCATCTAGTACCACGTACACGTGGGAAGACTGGAAAATGAAGAACTCGAGAAGTGAGAGTTAAGAGCTTTTTTATTCCCTATAAAATGTGTTTTGTAATGAGCTGAAAGCATCACCGTGTAATTGTTTGTTTTTTGTGCTCACATTTGTAGGAAAAGCCTCTATATGCATCCATAAACCTGAAAGCTTAAAATATGTGATTTCTTCTTTTTGTCCTCCAAACATGTTATTTTTTTATTCTTCGTGTGGCATATATTGGTTTCTTTCTGAAGTGCACACAATTTCAAGGAATCCAATTTTAAGAAGAATGTTGTTAGGATTTTTTTTTAGGATTTTTGCAAACCTTTCCTGGATAAATGTCAGAAGCGAGATTTAGAAACTTGGCATAATTCAGCTCATAAAGAGCCGTCAACATTGCGCTTTTACGACGGCAAATTATGGAAGCGGTCAGGAACGGAAATGAAAAAAATATGTTACCAAGCAACCTCAATAGACATTTAATGTGAGAGAGGGAATGCACAGTGGGCGGGCTATGGGACAGCCTGGGGGCTCTTCCCCTCAGACGTCCCTGAGCAGAGGAGTCTGGCGTTCTCCAGCTCACCCGAGATTCCCCTCTTCATCATCCTCCTCTTCCTCCTCTGCTTTCTCACTGCTGAGCCCCACCTGGCTCTTCCTGCATGAGCACTTCGTATTAGGACCGGACCTGTTTACATGTCTCAGTGGCTTCGTATCACAGACATGTATCGAGCCATCTAACAGGAAACATTCACGCATCAATAGATGTTAATTCACCATAAAAAAACACACAACCTGGGAGATTTTGCATTAACGAATTACAAACAATAGTGTGGCCAATGTATATCTACCCATCTGTATACAGATAGATGGGTAGATATACATGTAGACATGGTATAAAGTAAAAAAAGGATGTCAGATTATGTATGCTCTGCAATGCCTTAAAGCTGCCAGGTTGTGTGAATTTATTGGCATGTTGTAACAAACTTCAGAAGTATCAACATCAGATGAATGTCTTCTGGTATGTTACTGTTATGTTCGGATATGATATGGGGTTTGTCAGAGATGGACCCACTGCCTCAGGCGTCAGATATATACTCACCGTGAAGAAGGAGGGAGGTTAACTCCCGGCTTAGAGATTCAGACAGGTTCTGGCATCGTGGGTATCTTTATATAAGAGCCTAACTGGTAACAATAACGTTTTGGACTTCAGTTGAGTTACTCCCATCAGAGGTACACTGAAACCAGCAAACCTGTCCTTGCTTTGCAAGAACTGAGAGACTCAGACAGGTTTGCACCAGGAACATGTGGAGTCTTCCCTCTGTCAGTCGCTCAGCAGATGCTCCCTGCAGAGTCTATGAAGCGAGGGTTAAATTCATAGGCATATTTTTTTCTGACAGGAAGGGTAATGCATGCTGCTTAAAAGCTCCTATCTACTGACTGAGCAGTGAGAGCCTATGCTCCACTAGTTCCCTTGGGTCCTGGTTGAAAGTATCTTTAAACTTTTTCTCCAGTAACAAAACTTAAAAAAAAAAAAAAAAACCCCACACTCTTAATTTCTTACCCTCATACTGTCTGGCGTTAGGACCAGAGTGGCTCATGAGCGGTGCTAGTTAGATGTTGAAACCCTCCACTAATCTCTTAGCTTATCAGCCTCATTTGCTCATCTCCGGTGACAGTTTGCCTCTGCTCTTACGCTTCTATTAGGAGGTATTGCAATTATGTATTACATAAACGCTTGCTTTGATTTCACGATGTTTATCAGGCATTTCATCATGTGAAAGCATGTCCCTCTCGCTGGATCTCATACTGGCTTTCCACGCTGCTAAGATGAATAATTAATCGCAAAATACAATGAAAGCAGAAAGAATGCGCATGATGAAACATTGAGGATAACGATCTTTGACCCCTGACCTGAGGATCCATGGTCCAATCGGAAGATTCCGAGCTCACGTAGACATGAGGAGGTATAGGTTGGGTGCAGTCAGTGTGTCTAGAGAAGGAACCAATCACCTTTCATCTCCCATATTGACTTTTTAAGAGATCTAGAATGAATTACTAATTTCTCTCAAATAAGATCATCATGTTGCACCTTCAGACGTCTATTGCAACAAGGCTATTGTTAATCCCAAACCTAAGCTTTCATTTTTTCTCCTATTATTAAGACAGCAATAAACCTGTCACTTCCACTTCTTAAGTGGTTATTTAGACTTCAGATTACTTGCATGTCTAAGCATGTCTGTGTGTGGATCCTCAGAAACAGCATGTTCTTGTCATTCTGTTTGAGTTATTGTCCACTTTTACTGAAATTTCAGCAACTTTTCCACCATAAATTTCACATTCCTCAAGCAGCATACACAATTTTCCAGTGCATGCAAACAAAACACACGAAGGCTAGTGCATCAACAAGAAGCAAGACATGCATACACACATTAATCTGTTTTCACACACACACACACACACACACACACACACACACACACACACACGCATGCGCGCACACACACGCATGCACGCACATGCACACACGCATTCACACATGCTTGTCTACACACCGTGTGACAGGTTATGGCTGGAAATGAAGTGAGAGAAGCAGAGTAATTTCCACCTTTCGTACACTCCTACGTATGAGAGTCGTGTTTCAGAAAGCGTACAGAGTACGGTGTCATCACGGATGCATCTTCTACAGACCATTAAACATAATTTACAACACTGCTGCCCAAAGACCCCCCACGTCTATGTTTCCTTTTCCCCTGTCTGATCTGGATAGGCAGTGGTATCGAGGGCTGGATAGAGCAAATCCATGTGGTGGTGGGGGGGGGCTCCACAGAACCCTCCCCCATCGAATCCCAGAGCCCCCATCCCATCAGCTTCCCCTTCGGAGGATCCGCAGAGAGAGATGTTGATAATTCATCTCTCGCTCCAGGCCGTTTTTTAAAAAAAGATGCACTCCGGATGGCCCGGCGAATCTGGATCAAGCAGAGCCACGGCAGGAAAAAAACGTGACTCCGAAGAGCCTGTGAGTGCATGCATCATGGGAGTGGCCTTCCGCTCATCTCATGGCCCCCTGCGCTACACAAGGCAGGGGCCGTGAAGACCTCACCAGTTGATCCTCTACTGTGTAGCGATGTTGACAAATCCGCTCTCTTACGGTCTACGACCATAGGGGCCGCGTTCGGATGTTTGCGTGAAGCGGGAGCGCACCTGTGTCGGTAATGAAATGTGTGTTTGTGCCATAGACAGCTGCAGTGAGTGCTGCCAAGCCAGTGGCAGCATTCATTGCCTGAGGGGATAAAGGTAACTAATTTAAGACACGGGTCTTTAAATAGCCACCAGCGTAATGCTGAAGCTGTCCTTTTCTGGAGTGGCTCAGGGAGAAGGGATGTACTTTATAATCTTAACATTTAAAAATTAATTTTTCCAGTGACGTGCCTCAGCATCAATGATATATGGACCGCTCTGATTCACTCTACATCTTTTCCTGTTTCTTTGTGGAAAAACTAGATAAGACTACCCGTACGTTTGAAAAATTACAGTACATACAGAACCTAAAAATAAAATGGATTTTTTTGATCCTTCAAATATGGTCTTGTCGTAGATTCAAATAGTGCATATATCTGTCATGACATGCTTTTAAATATTATTTTCAGTTTTGATAGATGTCTAAAGTGGAATCAGTGGTGCTCTGGCAGATTTGATAAGAATATTCCGTGACATTCCACTACAGCTCGTTAGCAGAGATTAAGCATTTTCTTCAGGAGTCATAACGAATCTATTGTTCGTTAAGTCTTTCCTACTGACTTAGACCACAAGGCTTTAAAGTACAAAAAAAGGAGGTACATGTCTTGTTTTGAGCTTTCCAGTTCCCCCCTCCCCCTTCCTGTTCCTCCTAGATTTGACATGTACTACACATGGGGAAAGCTCTCTCGATTTATGGTAATTTTGTAGTTATAAATAGTAATAATTAGCACTTGGCACAAATCTAGGAAATGACAGTGTGTGTCTCCCACTAAGAGCGCCCTGCAGACAGTAATAATGTGTAGACGCAGTGTCTGCATTCTTGGGTATGTTTAGATAATGGGCAATCATCTTTAAAAAGTATTTTTTTAAAAATGCCAGCTATGACAGAGGGCAAAAAATCTGTCCATCTCCAGTCGGGAGGTCTGGGAGAGTTCAGTTCCTGCTGTCTTGCAGCAAACGGCGGCTCGTCATTCCATCTGGAAGGCGATGACGCAGAGATTAGTGGTCCTGATGAGGTCGCTGATGGACCGGCTGAGGGGGTCTTTAGTCTTACCCATCATCCGTCATGTCACTGGCAACAAACCACTATTGCCATACCCTTTGGCTATTACCACCAACAGCAACTTGTGTGTCAGTATAGTGTAGTGGTTAAGGAGCAGGGTTTGTAACCTAAAGGGTTTTGGGTCCATGCTACTTTTGGGAATGGTAAACAACCTTAATTGCCTCGATAAAATCCATCTGTGTAAATGGATGATGTGAAGCTATGGAAACCCTGGCCTAGCATGTCTGCTAAGCAAAATACATAAGTGTAATTGTACCTTTTAGCAGCTAATTGTTCTGAACGTGTTTTGGATTGTTCTGCGTGGTTAAGTATGTCATTGGAAGGATCCCTCATCTGCAGCTGGTTCCTTTTAGAATTAATTGCATCTTTGCCACCTTTACTTTTGTATATTTCACATTAAGCAATTTTAATTATGGCGAAGCGATTGGGTGTAAATTGTTTTGATCACAAAGAAAAGATTGAAGATTGGTCTTAACTACGCTGTATCTTTTTTTGCTGTAATTAAAATGTTTATGTGAAGCGTGACGAGAAAACGGGGAATTGGTCGCTGATGTGCGTTACTTATTTAAGTACGCACATGTACTACTATCTCAGTACAATTAAAAAAATGCTTCCGAACAATTAGCAGTCTAAAGGTCTGTATGAATCCTCCCTGCTTAAGGCGCAGGAGCCTCCACCTACCCAGGGTCCATAATGAGCTCATATTAAGAGCTGCTGTCAACGTGATTCTGTTCTTAGATGACCCACACTACCTTTGGCCACCAGCTTCAACAATGGCTTCCCGACCGGGGAAGTCTCTAGGGGGTCCTTGCGATGAATGGTGTAATGGGGCATTTTGCATAATATTTATTCGAATGGATTTTTTTTTTTTTTTTGCAGAGTAGTACTCTGCAGAGTAGGCTTTTGGGTTGCTGCTGTGTCCATGTATAAAATGAATATGAAGGATAGTGGTGAAGGATAGTGGTGGTTCCCGTCATGTAAAGCCCAACACATTCATTCCACATACAGTGTGACTTAAAACTGTGGACCCCTGGTAACTTAATTAGGTACTGGCAGTCAATTCATTAAAATCTGTACACAGAGCACTGGTGCAGCTCAACAGCGGTATGCAGAGAAAAAAACTTTCAGCTGAGCCACTTTAAACTTAATATACCCCATAACTGCTAGTCTTATAATTTCATTTGCGTGCAAAGATTATTATCAAGACCATGATTTTCATGACTCATGGATAATTGCAGAATGTTTTTCTAGCCGTGGCAGAATTCTGGGCAACATGAACTGGATTGCTATAAAGTGATACTGGATACACTAATGTCAGCCAGAAGTGATCATAAAAAGGCAGATGTTTGCTGACATGAGGGTCAATCCATAATTGAACTACTGATGATCAATTGACTTGTGGCATGACTGCACCAAGCATTTGGGTTAAAATCTGATCGAATATCCCTGTAACTGTAACTGATTATTTAATGCCTTATTTTGGGTTGCAAGCCTGAAGTCTCGGCAAGCATGACAGCGAACATGGCATTCATCGCATTGTGCACTCACATGCAGCCGCCTGGCCCTGTTCATTAGGCCAGTGTTATTACTGCATGACATCACAGCTCTGACACAATGTTGTCACATGAGAGTTCCTACGTGCCTCCAGAAACATAAGGCTCTACTGATGCAGCGAGTAGCCGAAGTGTACACAGCAGCAGTGGTGAACAGTGACTAGGAAACAGTGGTGCCATAATTTCAGATGTGGGTGTGGTCAAAAGTATGGAAAAGTATACAGTATGGAACGATAGGGGAACTCCTGTTATAACAGGGGTTGGGTGACCTGATTCTTTAGGGGCTTGAGCACTACTACTACCACTAATACTACTACTAATAATACACGTTCCATTTCTATAGCACCAAAAGTATCATAACGGGTCTCAGTGAAGGTAGTTGGGTGCCTCACCTCGACCACTCAACCATCGCCAAAGTCTATCCCTGCTTCAGTGATTCATGGCAGCCATTTTGCATCATAACAGTCACCACACATCATCCACGGTGAAGATGGAGGGATTCTTGCTGCCAGCCATTGCCTGCAAATGAAGAATTTTCCATTTTACAACACGTTCTCTCAGAGTGAAATCTGGTGAGCAGAAGCAGAGTGATATGGAATATGAAAAAGCGTGTTTACTAAAAAAAAAAAAAAAAGGCAATTTGGAAAAATCCTGGCTGAGCAGTCGTAAAGAGGTATCTCATTAAAGCCAGCACATTAAATTTTCAAGTACATCTGATCTGCGTCAATTAATATTCATGAATTATTGAGATACAGTGGGACATATTGCCAAAGTGCATTGCAATGCAAATGGGGAAAAGATGGCTTTTATGCAAAACCTCTAAAAATAGATGTTGATGTGTGGGGAGAGAGAGAGAGAGACAGCGAGAAAGAGAAAGATAAAGAGAGGAAAAGAGTGAGGGAATGAAGGGTAAAGAAAGGGAGGAATGGGGAAAAGGGAAAGGACAGCCAAGGGAGGAAAAAAAAGGGGATGGGGAAAGGGTAGCGATGGGTAGAGAAAGAGGAGAGAGAGAACTGGATTGGCAAATGAGGAGGAAAGTGATAAAATGGTCTGAGCAGTAACATTCTTGCCACCCCAGTGAAAGGAAGAAGGTGAAAAGAACTGCAATAAAGGACAGAGGAGAGGAGGCTATACTCCCGTGAACCCAACCTGTCAAGATGAGTCTAGTACACTTTCTCCCAAGTCAGGAATGCAAGATAAAAATCTAGGATGGGAGAGAATTCATACCAGAAGTTGGAGAAAATATATTGCTCCCAGGCCACAGAAAAAGGAAATTTCCTTATTCAGCGAGAGCATATTTACATGAGAGAGAGAGGAGAGAAAACAACCCAGACCAAATTCTGTATTATTCCCAAACTGACAAAAAAGGCATAGATTATATATTGTTTATAAGAGCTTCTGTTCATAGGCTGCAACTGCCTCATCAAATCTTTCATTAGCCCAATTTTCGCCATCTAGTGGTAGAATGGAGATACTGTTCCTACCTTAGGGGAGCCACGTAATCAGTGGGTCAGAGGGTGCAAGGGTGAGTAAAGGACGGAAAGTCTGCGTAGTTGCAGCCAGCAAAAAATAAGTAGAGCAGCCTCAAATTTATCATCACTTATTTTTAGGTAGGTCGAGATGCTGTGAGGCAGATTGGATCCGTGCCCTTTTTTCCACAGAAACACTGTGATGATCTTGTCTGGGAGCTTGTCAGCAGCCATGTGCTTGTGAATGATACATCCTGCACAGCGCGGTGAGCAAAAATGCATCAATTATATCGCGTTGTCGGTGCCATATTGTGGCTGTGCTCTTGCATATGGTGTGCGAACATGAAACAGGCGGTGACTGTGCCGGTAATGAGTCTCGGTCCTCATTCACTGATGGATGGATAGAGAATGACAGTCACAAAATGTTACAGGAGCTGTGTCAGGCAAGCACGCCGCCAGCACTGCAACGCTTACCCTTCACAGAGAGCCCCGCTCAGAAGGCTAGTCTGAGATATCTGGGTGCATCCAAATCAAGACCCAACTTAAAACAAAACAACAACCAAAAAAAAAAAAAAAAAAACAAAGATGCCACATTGGATTCTGTTAAATTATTCATTCAAACTCTTCTGCTTAAAATGAAAGACAAGGTCCTCTAATTAGGTGTTGCCAGGGCTCTCATCCTTTTAATACAATCCAAATCCTAATCACTCTGTTGTTTTAGATGGGCAGAAAAATTGATGTTACAGCTTGTTTGATTTAGAATTAATAAGCTGTCCTTTGAAGCCCTTTTAAAGATTGAATTAAAAGCATTTGGAGCCAATAAAAAAGGATCTGCGCACGCACTGTGATTTTTGGGCATGTCACAAAAATCAATCTGCATAGTAATATTTTTCAGGGTAAGGTGATTTAAAGGGGATTTCAGGTGAACGAACCTCTCAAAGGTAAGGCAGAAACAACTGTCTGGAGAAGTACTGCAGTGAGTCATGAGAGCTGAGCACGCTGTGATGACATGCTGCAGCCCTGGCTGTCTGTAACATTCGATGTGCGGCGCACTGTGGATCCTAAGGATACCCATGAAGACTGTGGCAAGGTGAGCACACCAGAATACCCTATCAGAGCTTGTTCATCTGTCACGAGCTGACACAGTCAAGGGGAACAAGAGGACAGGACAAGGTTTTGCTTCCTTTCTGTTTTTTATGGATAGTCATCAGTGACTGGCAGCCAGGGTGTTGTATAGTGATCAGTGACTGGCTGCGAGGGCAGTGGAGAGGATCAGTACATTACATTACATTAAATTGTAATTGCTAATTATATTACATGTAATTAGCAGATGCTCTTATCCAGACCGACTTCCAGGGCAAGAGAACAGAGGTGTATCTAACAAAGTTATATGACCAACAGAGGTGTATCTAACCATGTTATAAGAGCAACAGAGGTGTATCTAACCACGTTATATGACCAACAGAGGTGTATCTAACCACGTTATATGACCAACAGAGGTGTATCTAACCACGTTATGTTAGCAACAGTTCCAGATGAGACCAGTGAATGTATGCACAACACCATTCAATCATCAGCACAAGTTAACTTATGCAAATACCTAACTAAGACAACCTAGAAACCGTGGGACGAAGTTGAATACATGCAATACCATAAGTCACATATAATGCCCATAAACTGCGTAATATACCATAACTCATAGGTAATAAAACAAGTAGATAAATTGGTACTTATTAACTGGCAGCCGGAGTGTTGCATTGTGACTGGCAGCCAAAGTGTTACATTTACATTTATTCATTTGGCAAACACTTTTATCCAAAGTGACTTATAAGTGAGGCAGAGTACAACACAAGCAGAAAACCATAAGGAGTCAACAATATTAGAAGTGCTGGATGACCAGATTTCAGTGGTTGGCCAGACAAGGTACAAGCTAGCTGGTAGAGATAACAAGTGCATTAAACCATTAGATTACATTTTCTTTTGAATGTTGAATAGTGATCAACTACTAGCAGCCAGGGGGTTGTAGAGCGATCAGTGTCTAGCAGTCAGGGTGTAGAGGGAAAGCAACTGCACTTGCTACCAGAACATTGCAGCTCTGGTTCCCTGCTTTGACACAACTGCTGTACCCAAGAGAAATGTTCTTAACCCGCTTTGCTTCAGTAAATACCTGACTCTGTAACAGATGGATTATATGCAACCTGTAGAGGTTGCCCTGGATGAGTGTCTGCTAAGCAAATAAGTGATATTAATAAGAGGAGAAAAACATTCTCTTGTTGATAATTTGTAACCTGATGGCTTGGGGCCAAAGGGAAAGGATAAGGGTTTATCTGAATGTGATTAAAGTGAAATGTCCAGGTAAAACCCCTGGGTCTGGATTAATGAAGAAGCAAGTAGCCTCAGGCAGATGCACTTATGAATCATTGTTTTGGTACCATGTGAACATGGGATAATGTTGTTCTTTTTGGTCATTATTATTGGCTCTGTGTACATGTCGGAGGCATGTTGCTCCAAAGAATAACTGTGCTTGTGAATTACCATGTGTAGGCTAAGAATAATTACATCTGCATGACCATGTTGTAGCCCTGTTTTTCGGCGTCATGCTAAATCGATGTTCCTGTTGCGTGCGGTGTATTTATGCTCCAGTTTTTTCTGTTGCTGCTGTGACATGCTGTTAATGCATCTTGCCCTTATGGCCTCATTAGGCACAAAAGAAATCTATTTATAAGAAACAAAACAACAGGCTCTCACCAAACATTCAATAACCGTGTGCTGGAAAATCAGACTATTGTGTGTTTTAAAATAAAAAAAAGTCACTAGTATTTCTGTGAGAAAAAAAAATGGAGCATGCACTCATAGCTTATGTCAGAGATGTCCAGCCCCGGTCCTGGAGTGCAGCAGTCTGATGGGCTTACTTCTGAGAACCGAGAGGACTGGTTAGATTGTCATTTAAGGCCATCATTAGTTGGACAGAGTGCTTAAGAGCAGGGAGGGTGGTTAGGGAGGCAGCGGAAATCTGCTGGAGTTCAGACACCCCAGTCTTACTTCTCTCTCTCTTCTCTGTGAAGAAGTTTGCCGACACTTCTCACAAAAGAACAGAACAGAAAGAGTAAACGTTAAAAAAAAAAAAACAATAATTTATTTTAAAAATCAACAAACAAAGAAACAGCCTGAGCAAATCGTCATCAGAAACAAAATGAGCCCCATGCTCTCTAGCTACACACCAGTATTTAATAGGACTTTAATTAGGTAGGTGTGGCTCATAACCAAATTGGCTGGTTCACATAGATAAAGACAATTATCACTCGCCAATTAAACAGAATGGAATTGATGAGTGAAGTCAGTTATTTACAATGTTGGAAATGGAGGACAATCCTTATACATTCAACAAGTGACAGTTTAACAAAGTTTTTGTGGAAACGTGAAGATTCACCTTGAGGTAGTATTTAATCCCACTAAAATAAACTTTTCATTGTGTTTTTTACTACTCAATCAATCTATTGTGTTAGATCAGCCCATGCCTTTAGATCTTATAGATTCATTCCTTAATGTGAGTTTGAGTGGCTTTGCTATGAGCAGTTCTTCTCTTGTTTCATGTCATCTTATCTGCCTCTCCTTGTAGCTGTAGCCTGCCCTGTTATTATTCATTGGTTCCTAGTGCTCTCTCTTAAAGTTTTCAAACTGTTCAAAAATCTAATGTTTACTTATGTTTTTTTATTATTATTATTATTTGAGTAGAAGATGTTCTTGACACGTCAAGGATGTGAAAATTGATGTCGATCCCGAACCCCCTGTCCTCTCCTGTCCCCAGCGCAGCTGTGCCAGGGCTATATCAGATAAAGCAAACTCAAACGGACAGGTTTCTTCCTTACTCACCGGATAATTAATTATGAGTTTATCTCTGTGTGTGCTCCGGAGGTCAATACAAGAGTGTCCGTTTGATTCAGTGGGTTATTTGACTGTCACCGGCGAGTCCAATAAATAACAACATGTCTAAACGAGAGGCAGGCGGCTGCCCTGCGCAGCTTGGAAAGGCGCCACCGGGATGTTTTTTTTTTTTTCACGGGCAGTTAAATCAGTTGCGGATGATCTTTCAAAAATACATTCCATATAATATGGGGAAAACCCAGTACGACAAAGAACTTTACCTGATGGCAAGTGTAAGTATTGAGTTAACAACAGAAGGGGAGGTCTGATCAGTTTGCATTAAGGATTTCTGGAAGGAACCACTTCAACCTTGAACAGTTTCAGTAACTCAAGTATGATTGTCTTTGGAGGTAGACATTTCCTGCTGTTTTCAGTTTGACTTCAAATGTTCATCTGAGACTCACCTTCATGGCTGGCATATGCAATGCACTGCATGTTATTTATACATCCAAATATGCCATTTCTTGCATACTGTAGTGCACATATATTTTTGAAATGCTAGTACATATATTTTGACATCTGTCTATTATAATATATAACACTTGTTGACCAGAGAAGAACTGCTTCCTTGTCAGTGAGCACAAAGCCACTTTTCATTGTACAGTCTACCTATCCATTTGTGTTCTTGGTAGACTCTTAAAATAACCAAGGAGCTTTCGCCAGTTTTGTATTCTCACCATATGGGTGTCAGAACTGATGTGCACGCTCCACCTGTCCTGATGTCGACACACACTTTCAGCGTCCCCTTTATATGCAAAGAACACAGACTGTGATTTTTTTTTCCAAATGCAGTTTGCTTCTGACATGTTTATATTCCACTCAGATGAGTTTTCCTGCATGTCTCACCTGTTTCTCACAAATATTCTTCCATTCCAAATATTCTCTCCAGTCCAAGCTTTTCATCTAACATGTCACTATATGGCATCTTACCAAATCATACACAATGCCTTCGTATGTGCTTTGTAAAACTACATAACGACATTCATGATCACTCATAAACACTCATGGCTGTTTATTATGACTGGCATAAGCCATCGCAGTGTGACTTGTTGTTTCGGCACGTTACGCAGACGTCCTTCGTCACCTTTTATTTTATGAATATGAAGTTAGGAATGTTTGAGAGATTTTGAATGACAACATATGGGCATATGATTACTAATGAATACCATTATATGATAATAGAGGGCTCCGAGATGCCTTCAAAACTGCAAAATATGATGTAGCCAGGACTTCATACATGCCTGTCTTTTCACTATTTTAGGTTACCCACCTGTACACATATTCTGTTGCCCAGCATAAAGATATAATGTGATCCTTTTGGAAAACTGAGACCCAACTGTGTGTTGAGCCTAAATTTCTTCTATACCTCTCCTGGGAGGGAGCTGGGCCTGCAAAATTAATTAGCATCTCATTTTTCATTCCATCAGATGACAAAAAGATGAACCGGGGGAGCCGCCATCCGTCATTCCCACGCGCGGCCGCGGTAACCATACGGATTGTCGTCATCCTGGGGCGGGGTGGAACACACCCGCGTCACATACGGTGCGCCCCCGTAAACACAAACGTCCGGACGATACGTTTCTGCCAGTCTTGGCAATTCCCGTTCGAGCGGCTCGTAAGCTCTCATACGTGAGGTCTGGTGTGAGCCTGCGCGAGGCTCTGTCCCTGTTTCACATTGCCCTCTCTCTGCCAGCCTCTGAAGGCCCGATTCCAGCCTGCTCGGCGATCCTAATTTGCCCAGACAGCCAAAGTTGTGTTTTTTCCTCCCCGGCTTAACTGTTTCTGACGTCCTGTTCTGCGTCAAAAGTTCCTTTCAAGGTCTGTCCTTTTCTGAATCCTTTTCGTGCGAGGATGAAGGAGGGGAGGAGGTGCAGATGAGAGCTCAGCTTGTCCCGTGAACAGGGGAACAGAAATCCAGCACGGCCTTATTCATTCCATGAGGGCCAGTTTCATTTTGGGACACGAGGAAGAATTCATTCATATACGCTGTCTCACAATTAAGACATACAACGCATAATAACACCCACTTAAAAATTCAATATAAGAGTTATGCAGTCACACTCATGCCAGTGGTGGGGATAAAAAACTGAGCAATCCAACAGAATGGAGCTCTTACAGAGAGGAATTACTTTTACTTTAGAGTGCTCATTAATAGAGGTCAGAGCCAGAGGGGGAGGTAATATATTATCATTAAATAATCACTTTGCCTCTTGGACAAAGGAGAACTTCCTTCTTTTAAATTTGCACTGGGGGGTGTCCAGATGGGAGATTTTCACACTGAGGGTACAGAACGTCACCCTTGTTATCCAAAAAAGCATAAACCTTCCTGGGAACCCGAAACTCGCAGAAAGCTGTCGGATTTTCTCTTGTTCTTTCTGAAATTTGCCAGCTGATGCAAACTATTAACCTGTGAAAACAGTGGGAAGCATGCTGCTACTGAGCCAACATGGATGTGGAGTAAGGAGGTGTGTTTTGTGTAGTTTGATATCCGAATACTTTATTAGCCAGTCTAAGGCTGAACATTCAAACAAACAATACCCCCCCCCCACGCCCTGAAGTGCTGAATGGTACTGTTTCTTCTTGAGTGAATAATGGCTCTGAATAATGCAAAAAGTAAAGTCAATAATACCAATGAATTTATCTTTTACCTTATGAAAGGTTATTAAGCTCTTCCTCATAAATAGTATGGAGAAAGAAAATAAACATTTGTCTTATTTTGTTGAACAAAGTCAGCCTTTAAATACTGAACAAACTAATACTGCAATATAAGGATCAGTTGGTTATCATCATCAGGTGGTGATAAGTGTGTTGCAACACTTTATCTGTGTGGACTTAGTCTATGTGGAGGCTGCTTAGGGGCTTCATCTGAACATATGGAGTGCTGGACCCTAGTCAGATACAGGCATGTTCTGTGGACTCAACATCACTAGATGTCAATAACAGTGTAAATATGGTATTTTTATGTAAACATAGGTACTTTAAGCTATTGTCAGCATGTTTATGATAATCAAATTTATGCTGACTGCACTATTTTTGGGATCTCAAGATATACTAATAAAAAAGATATTCCATAAACACTTAGGACAGGAATAATGCCATACAGTGAGAAATATCAGAATAGGCTGGGCAGTCTGTACTTTCTCTACATATAAAGAAGTCCAAAACAGAAACATCAGCAATTAAAAAAAGGAAAGGGCTCTTCAGAATTTAGACATTGTATGCATGCCAGATAATTAAAATGTGAATTTAAAATGTGAGTTCATGTTCAAAGAATAACAAAATTCATGGGCCTTCTCGCAATCTAAATCACAGCTGGTCACAGTTCAGTCCAATCAGAATGAATAGCTGGGAAATTGTTTTTTCTTGCACACTGTCGTTTTAACATTTCAGTACCCATTAGAAGTGATTGGTCTAATTGGCTGTTGTGGTCTGTAATTATGGCCTGTCCACGGTGGGACTGGAAGAAAGCAGTGCTGCAAATGGCTCTCCTCTTGGCTCACTCACTTCCCTGCCAGTCTGACTCTTGAATTACCAGCCTTTCCGCACTAGAGGGTGAGAAGGCGAGCAAAGTAGTCGCAGCCAGCCAGGCAGGCGCGCACAGCGCCCGTTCCGCTCTTGTCGCAAACAAAACAGCCTCGTTCCCCGGGAGTGAGACCGTCCGTGGCGAGAGAGAACAATGGCAATCGCAAAAGCGGGACCCGAGGGACCTCGGGCCCAGCCACGCGCCCACCCTGCCCGGCCCAGACTGCCGCGGCGAGCTCTGACGCACCGCCCGTCTCAGTCTAATTTCTCCCGAACACAAAATTAACCTCTTGATTTCGATTTAATTTCCTTGTATTGGTTTCCAGCTGAGCCAGCGCTGCCCCCGGAGCACATTAGCACTTTGCTGGTGGAGGATTAGAGCGCGAGGCTAAGCCACTTGAAACACAAAGAGACTTGTCATTAAAGCCGTCCAAAGTCCGGGGCGAAAACCGCCGCCGCCCGCTTTTTCACCACAGACTTGCCATTTCACTCTCTCTGAGATAAAGTTAAAGCATTGTTTGGTAAATGGACGCTTTTGCAGTTTCGGTGTCGTTGTCTGTTTGTATGATAACCGCTTCCTTTCATGAGAAGAAATTGTTGGAGTAAACCACATATCAAGGCAAAAGCAGGGCTAGGGCATTGCAGTGCATTATTCATACAACATATACTATTATCCAGGGCAACGTTCATTTTTACATGTTGTGTAGTGTCTTGGTCAAGTATACATGAATGCTTTAAGAACCCATAACCCATAATCTGAAAATGATATTTTCAACCCCGCCATACTAAAGGCACAGCTTTTGACTGGAGCGCCTTAATCCCTCCTGTTTCCTCCATCAGCACTGGGTGTCTGTGGTAAGCACTGAAGGAATATTAATGACACTCCAACCACTCACCCATGGTCCAGCTCTGGGTGGCCTTACTGACTGGTCCACAGATGCTGCAGTGGATTGGACCAAACAGGTCTGAGTCCCAATGTAAGATTGTTATAACAGCTGTTGCAACCCTGAACGAGGCACCACACTATAAAACCTCATAACTTTGTTTTCCTTTACTAAAAAAACAGATCTAATGGTTTAATGCACCTGTATCTCTAGCAGCTAGCTTGTACCTTGTCTGACCAACTATTGAAATCTGGTCATGCAGCTCTCCTCGTATGGCTTTTTGCTTGTGTTGCACTCTGCCTCACTTGTAAGTTGCTTTGGATAAAAGCATCTGCCAAATGAATAAATTTAAATGTAAGTTCATCAGTGCATGAACAGATAGTTTGCAAGTGCAAGTTGCTAAGGATAACAGTATGTCATAAGCAGATAAGTGTACAGTAATATTAAGGTGCTCCAACAGTCTGGTGGAACCTACCAACCCACCCACACTAGGGACACCCTGCACCAATTTTGTAATATCAGATTTATCTGTCTAAGCCAGCACTATTTTCTGTCTCTTTCCCTGAGCAGAACATTGTGTGGCATTATGCCAGAACCTACTTTATAGTTTTATTTGGTTCTTTAGCTTCATTATATATTTAATATTATTTACACCAAATTTCCATAAAATGGAAAGGCTTTTGGAAAATAGACTCAGGTAGTACACTATAGAAGGTTTTTTTTTCAGCAAGACATCCACTGCTTCTTAAAAGAAGAAGAAGATAGTGAGTGTTATACACGGACTGTCTTGGCGAGGTATAATTTCAGAAAATAACCTCTCAGAAGTGTGAGCGGACTCACATTGTAAATGGGAAATGGATTTAGATCTTTTTAACCGATAGTGGCTTTTTGTGTTGAGTGGCATAGTCAGGGATGGGCAAGGGGGAGCTGGGGGGGTCAAATTGACAAGTTTTCATTCTTTGTCACACAGAGGTGAAGTAAGTTTTCTGGAGTGTTAGAGGGGGACGATGAGCATTAAAGTGCGTCTGAAGAGAGACCTCATTCCAGACGTACCCCCTTATTCCCGCTGAGGATTCTCAACAGTTAGCTTCTTAAAGGCCTTCAAAAAGGGATATGATGGAAATCTAAATTACTGTCACCTTCGTGTGAGGATCCCAGTCCCTCTTCTGTATGCCCCCAATTTTTAATTGCCTTCTAAGGCTCAATTTTTAATCACAAAGGGGGAGCAGGTATGCATCAATGGCAGAACATGGCAGCTGCCTGTTCGTTGCTTGGAGACAAAAAGGTACTGATGATGTCATTTCAGGTTAGGTTCTGGGTGCAATTAGAGCTGCAGATGATGTCTTGGATTTGGAAAGACGGGGTTCAGTTTTTTTTTTTTTTGGTCTGGCAATGAAATAACATCTTACATTTTTGTAACACAAAGGAAAATGTTTCATATTAGCTGCTTTGAAATCATTTCATGTAGCAGCTTGTATTTTAAATGGAGATCAGCCACTGTGACAGAGCAGCCAGCAAGACAACGGCGTCATGTGTCACGACATCTTAAAATTCCAATTGTTTATCTGCCCGGGATGTTTACGGACGTTTTAAAACCAATGTTTGAATCAACTGGAATTTGCTCCTTGTCCACAGAAAAAAAATGGCTGAAAAAAAAGAAGAAGAGAAAATCTTTTCAATTGATTTCGAACTCTCTGACACGCATGACTTAGCCAGGCTGCGTGTGGCATCGATTGGGCCCACAGGCATGAATACAATCGTATTTCAGTTAAGCATCCGGCTGAACACACACTCATGCAGTCTACACATCGGAATTGTCCAGAGATTTGCAAAAGAAAATGGAGCTTGCCGGCGCACTTGAATAACGCCATCAGTTTGTGTTTAATTTAAATAGCTGGTAATGCCTTCTATTGATTACATGTGTGCCACCTTGAAAATGTATACATTAGATATTTGTTCACTAGACCACCTCATAGAGAGTATATCAGACCAGTTTAGATTTGATGCTGTATGCAGTGTTGTTGTAGGATAGCTACAGAAGACATTTTGAATATCATGAATGGTGGAACAGCATCAATGCAGCAACCAGGATTTGAACCCGTATCCCTCCGGGCAGATACCCAGTTTCTGTAAACATGGAGGGGTTTTGCATTCACGCAAGTGAAGGCAGGTATAATTATTGTACTTATCCTTTGCTTTAATTTCTTTAAAAGATGGTGCATCTGTTTAGGTGCATCTCTGCTGCAAAAGAGGTGGAGATTCATAGTTACATTTTTAACAGCTAACTCATTGTGTTTTGGCAAGATGAACTGCCTTATTTAAGACAATGTACAATGTTATGAACTGCCTTATCTAAGACAATGTACAATGTGACATATTGTGTAACCCATTCTTACAGCTGTATTTTTACTTGCACAAACAAAGCACTGTAGTGTTACAGTGCTTTCTTCTGCTTCACATGTTAGTACCTGACAATGCTGCAAACTGTATACATCTGATGTTGACTCTTCCCAAGTAGTTGGGAGGACGGGTATGCAGGTATGCAGGTATGGAGGTATGCAGGTATGCCAGGCTGCAGCTTGGCAGGTGTGACACTATTACTCCCACACGGATATATACCTCCTACCCAAATAGATAAAGTAGATTTGCTCTTGCAGTTCCATCTTTGGGTGCCATTAGGAAGTTGAAGAATTGAGGGGACAGGTTTCACTTTTTTCATTCGTACAGAATGTTGTCGGTTGTTTTTTGTACTTAATTTGATTGACTGACCCCCACAGCCTCGAGAGGCTACAGTTCTGAACAGTATGCCTACTACCTTGAAAAGGAAAGGAAAGCTGCCTCTTTGACTCCACGTACTACACAATTATTTGGGAATCAACTCAGCATTTTAACTACCATCTCTTTCTTTTCTACCTGTGATATGTAAAGGCTGTCACGTAGCGAGAGCTCGGTACAGGTTGTCCAGCGAAACAGGTCCCCTCTGGTTTCATTTTGTAAACCTTATTAAATTGTTCTGGGGCACTTTAAAAGTAACCCCGCGGCCCCAAACGATATAAATGTAAATCATGAATATAGGACTACCATGGGTGCATTTTAAAGAAAGGAAGCTGTTTATGTTTGGGTGTCTTTTTTCCAGTGGTAAGGGAGCGCTCAATTCCATTTTGAGAGTATGAGAGACATAATTGATATTCAAAGGATACTTTATCACAGTAAACAGAGCTCCGAGTGCAATAACATCATCTATATAGCTGACAGAACCATTTGAGATAATACCGCATTGTTTATGTGCCACTGTGGTTCGCATCAAGGGTAACAGTGTTTTTTTCCACCCTTCCTGAAACCACCTTAAATACCAAACGCATCATTTAACATTGTCTGGGACATCTACTGTTCAGGAAAGTATTTAGATAAATAGGCCGGACGCACTTTCCCGACTGTTAAGACCAAACTGAATACAAATGTTGGTATCAAGCTATTAGGTCTAAATTCAGCATCGCGGAGAGGCACATAACGCACAGGAAAATGTGTGTTCACACTGCGGCTCCTTTGGTTATGTTAGCATAATCTCATCGTTTAAGCCAGATTTGAATTTGTTGTGAATATTAAAAGAGGACTGAAGCGGTTGTGTCATAACAGACCGTATACTTAGGCCTTCTGGGGAATTAGAACAGCATTAAGCTCCATGTACATGAATGGGCTGTTGGATTCAATCAACATCTGCCCTTTAATCTAGTGTGTATTGGTTTATTTAAATTATCAAACCAGACAGCGAGTTAATCAATAAATCAATGAGTCTTTGTCTCTGAAATAATTGCAAGTGTTTCTTATTTTCGACAGAAACATCATTTTTTGAGATAATTTGACTTGCCCGACTGTATTTGTGGGGGAATAAAAAGTAACGCTAGCATTTAAGTGTGAGTTCAAACTAAACTAAAGGACTAATGTTGTTTGAGTCCAGGGGACCGGTGTCTGTCTGTGTGGCTGTCTGGAATTTAAAAAGAGTCCCTCCACGGTGCATAAGGAATGCAGTTCATTACCTGCTTCAGCAGCTGATGCATTCCAAGCAGCCACCAACCTACCTAAAGCATTCCGGAACACTGCTGGGCCAGAATCGGAGAGGAAACACTGAGCCTTCACCACAAACGGGTATAGGAGGCCTTTAAGTGTTTGGTGTCTTCAGAGAAGGTGCATACAGGGAAAAAAAAACTCCCAGAAGCCTTTGCTGTGTACCTTGTTGCACTGGCAGTGTTCATTTGGTGAGCGAGGGGCCCATGCATAATTCAGCGCGCAAATTGCACAAGTCCGTGGCCTGGTATCCCAGAGATGCATTATGTCTCTCCTGAGTCATTTAAAAATGTAAAAATTGTATTTTTAAAGTCCCTGCATGGCACAGAGGGCAGTCTTGTTGAGAAGGACAGGTCTGAAGAAAATGAATGATTTCGGTGCAGTGGGCAAAGGGAATTTGACACTTCTCGTGGGTGTTCTGTCAAGGTGACAGATTTGGCCTACATGCACAGCACTGACCAGCGTCACTTTCCGAGCGACCATTACCTTGATACTGTCACACATGTTCAGAGTAAATGTTTTTGTCAAATATGCTGAAATGTCATACACTTCGGTAAGATGCTTTGAATCCTTTCTCCTGTTGAGATCCAGCAGGGGAAAAGGAATGGAAAACTAAGTTGCATAAGTGAAACACTTAGAGGCAAGTCAACAGCAGTTCTGTGTGAACATTCATGAAGGTTTTGAAACAAATCATCAGACAGGCAAGTCAACTTAGATGCAGTTCTGTGTGAACATTCATGAAGGTTTTGCAGGAGCTCTGCAGTGCTGAAAACAAACAAAAGGCAGCACCATATTCCCGCTGTACCATAAAACTGTACCATACTTCATCAGCAGCTATGCGTTTTGCTACATAGCTCTGCACTTGCCTAATGGGTCAGCACAGTGTCACGTTTAAACAATTACAAGTTTTCCACCAAAGGCACAGGCCATTGGGTTCATTTTGAACCCATTTCTCCATAACGGGTGAAAATACCTCTTTCTACATACATTTTATGACGTATGTAAAAACGCAGAAAAACCTCAGATGTTTTCATACATACGTACATACGTACTGCAATCTCAATGGTGTATATTATAACATTGTGTGGAATTTTCTGTGCGCAATCTGGCAATCCTGAGGTCCTTAAAAATACATTTCCTCACAGTTATTGATGTTAATTAATGATTTATAATATGGTTGTTAATGCTTTATTAAGCATTTATAACTGGGATACATTATGTAGTACTACAAAAGATATTACACACAGGGACTGCAACAGGGCCCTCTCAATCTTCAGATCCTGCTGTGAATGTCATGCTCTCATACACTGTCTATGTAATGTGTGTGAGAGAGTGTGCATTTTACAATGCCTTTCCATACAGCATGTCTCCCCCGTGGTTCAACTTAATAGCTGTCAGGAGAAGCTGTTCTCCATGATTTCAATGGGTACTAACTCTTCATTCCGCCGAACAAAAAGTGGCATGTTCACGCTACGTTCCCCCAAGCGCACTGACAACTTGAGAGTGGACGTGGAGCGAAACTTTGACACTCCTCAGAGCGATTCTCATTCCCCTTATCTGCCCGAGAGAAAAAGCAAGCGCTCCGCTCGGAACGTTTAGAATTCTGAAACTGCGTTAGGAGCCTTTTAACTCCGGACAGCAGAACATTGGGGAACCTGTCAGCCTTTGTCAGCATGTTGAGGCGCCGCGAAAAAAAACATATACTTAATAAAGACCTGATATCCTCTCCCTTCTTCTCGTTTTAAATGGTTGGATATGCGGATGCGTAGCCAGTGATTGGTCCAAAATCCTTCCCGGGGAAAATAGCTATAATTAGCTATAATTGCTCAATTGTGTTTGTTCTGTTTTGCCCATCCAACAAGTTAAACACAGGCATTTTTCCACTCGCTTGCTGAAGTACCAAGAGACACGCTGAAAGACGGTCACCATTCAGAGGTATACAATTAAAGTCAATACACTTGTTGGCTCTCGTCTTTTCCAGCCGATAGTTATGGCTGACAAATGAGATATTCTGAATGAAAACAACCATTAATTATCTGTGGGGGTCACAGACGGGAAATTTACACGGCAGGCCTCATTTTGCGGCTTTTATTCTGATGAGCTTTTGTCCTTTATCATAGCTGCAGTGGAATCAGATTTCTGGGGTGTGTGTGTGTATGTGTGTGTGTACACACATACACACACACACACACATATATATATATAAACTGCTGCTGGAGCAATCTGTGCTGGAATATGGCCTGTGACTGCTCCTCTGACTCATATGGGAAAGTTGTTCCATCACCAGCAGGCAACTGAGAGAAGCTGTGCCCATGAAGTGTATCCCCTAGGGCTGGGTTGGGGGTTTGTGGGGGGGTGTTATGCGACCATAGACTGCAGAATTAAGCAGTCTGGCAATCTTGTAGAGTTTGATGACAGCCTGCAAGTAAGTGGATGTTGTCCCTTTCTTCGCTGAAAATGGTAGGCCGGCACCAGAATGCGTGGAGATAACGATCATTTGCCGAGCGATTTTCGGTTTGAGTGGCCAACGGTTTGAGTGGCCTCGAAGCGGGCGCAATTCGAGAACAAGTGCCGGAGCCGTGTCCCGCACCGCAATAAATCATCCGGCCCCCAAGCATAAGACTGAAAAGTGCTGGAGTGTTTTCATTTCACTCTAAACCAGTCTTCTGTGTCTGAGCCATGTCTCTGCTGTGGTAGACTGATTTCTTCCCCTGCAAATTGCACTGTGTTAGGCCGACAGGATCCGACATCTCCTCCTATCTTTTACCTTCCACTTTAATTCACACAGCTGACATTCATAACTCTGAGGCTGAAATGGCTAATCATATCGAACCACACACACACACAGTCGCGCTAATGGCATAACCTTGGATTACAAACTGAAAGAGCTGGCAGCTTCTGTCTCATGGAATAAGTTTAAGAGCTTTGTTTATATTTCTGTATTTGAGGCTTGTCAATGGAAATCATTTTTTCCATTAGCTATTACAGTGCCATGCTTTGGGATTGATCATACCATATTTTGACAGGGAGCAAATATGTCTACAAGGGCTGCATGTCATGGGGGCGGAAAGAAACCAAATGTCTTCATGCTCTTTATTATCATATAATTCAAAAATGGTATTTAACTATTCTGAAAGACTTGGAAAAATCATATACCTACAGTCTCTTTAGCAAAGGGGGGGGGGGTACATTACATACAAACCTCAAATAATGCTATCATATTAGCAAGGTGCACGTATATATAACATACACATCCAGAGAGATAATAAGAAATTGAACAAGCGTGTGCAGTTTTATCTTTAGTCATGTATGTTAGAATTCTTTATGAGCTCATGAACAGTAAGCTTCGCTGACACGCTGTGTGCTGGACCTCATTACTGGATCTTTACACAGCTAGCAAGCCCTGCACATGCTGAAAGAAAACCGCTTACAAAAGCATTACCACAACCTATAATAGAAGGCATAGATTATATAATAAATACTGATAATAAATACTGATATAATAAATATTCATAAATGTGATAAATACTGATATAAATATATCAGGACAAGACATTATGTATGTGAACATAATCTCTACATGCACATAAACTCTGTATATTCAGCCCCTCTTCTCATAGTTGTAGGTCATGGCATGAAATGTTTAATGGCTGAATACTGTAGCAATGCACTGCCCACCAGCAGTAAGACCCTGATAGTGCACTCAGTTGCCATTGATTCCCTGGTAGTTGCCTGTAATTCCTCTCGCAGACTTAGACTAACACCTGACCTTTGTAATAAGAGATGGCAGCACTTCCCTCATTGTGGCAGCCTGTCACCTCTGTTTAAGCAGGGGGAGATCTGTAAATTCCCATCATTTAGACACCTCTATAGTCTCTGCAAGAATTTCATTTCTACTTTTCATACCATTCCAGTTTCATTTAATATTGAAACCCCCATGTCACTTACAAGCAAACACAAGTCTTGTCCACAGGATGAAGGAATTTTTTAAAGTAGTTTTCCCTCAGAATTTTGATTATAAATGCCTTTTTATCAGATGAATTGGTTTTAAATGCTATCTTTGCCCAAGGTTGTGTCTTGTCCACTGTCCTACTTCCAATGTATGCCAGTGAGATTATGCACAATGACAAGCCATTAGTCACCCGCCTTGAGGGCAAGTCCACATTCATAGCACATTTTATATGTGTAAATACCATGATCTTGTGGTATAATGATAGTTTTTTAGGTCTTAATGTAAATGGGATGAAGATAATGTGACATGTGGAAAAGTGAGAGACTGGTGCAAGCTATCCTAGTTTTAAATACATTAATTTAAGGGCATGGGAGTTTGAGTAGGGCTAAAATTATAAATACCTGGGCATTGTTTTAGATAAAACACATTGGTTACTGTGATTCTACAAGGAGGCCAAACAGCAATTTTCCAACTCTCCTTTGGAAAGAAAAACGTTTCACTGTAATGCAAGCTATCCTAGTTTTAAATATATTAAGATAAGGGCATAGGAGTTTGAGTAGGGCTCAAATTATGAATACCTGGGGATCATTTTAGGTAAAACCCCCTCAATAACATTTAGTTAGAGAGGTTAGTGTGAATCTACAAGGATGCCAAGCAGCAATTTTCCAACTCTCCTTTGGAAAAGCAAAATCTTTTACTGTAATATGTGTTATACTGTAATATGTTATACTATTGGCACCTGTATAAAGACCCATATGTGAGAGCGTCTTTGCTGAATGTAGTGTCCAAGTATTGCAATCGTTTGGTTAAAAACAAGTCAACACTGGCACCCATCCTTTAGAGTGAAATAACTGCCATCAAATGACTTCAGTTACAAATCTCATACAACCAATGGAATGAGAATCCCATCAAATTCTTGATGGGAATTCCAAGTTTGCTCACACACACTTAACTAGCCTTCACCGGACACCCACTAATGACCGTCTCAAGTTTCGCAAAAATTGGATCCGCTCAAGCAGCAATAAATATAACTTTATTTATTCCTCTTTAAATCAAAGCAAGCCTCATTCATCACATGCACGTCACTGTCTCCATGCATTAATTCAAGATTATTTGAATTTGCCCTTGGAAAAAAGGCTTCAGTAATTGATGAAAACAGAAAACAAGCGAAGTGCCAAGTAAACTGTGGTTTGTGACAGAGCTGTTGTCCCAGTTCAGAAATATGAGGTCACTGAAAGGAGAGGCGTCTCTCGAGTTGAAGTGAATGTTTAACATTCAAAGAGCGTGTTGCACTGAGGAAGAGCTCGGCATACGCCGCGCCCGGAGTGGCAGCAAATGAGAACAGACAGAAGAAGCAAAACTGAACCACACACTTCAGAAAGCACTTCGACCTCACGGGGGCCGGGATTGGCTCTTATCTGCTCCAGGCCGCGTGTAGCAGCCAATCAGGTGGTGGGGAGAACCTGCCACCTGGAAGACGGTGGCTCAGATGCTAATGAGGCTTACGCTAATTGCAGACCCAAATTACATGGGAGCTATTAAGCCTTATTAAATTAAGGGAAATGGAATGAGTGAGCTTTATCTGAACCTGAGATCTAATTTGACTGCCAATACGGGCCTGCAACGACACACTGGGGCGAAGGTTTACAAGACCCATTTAGGTTGCTAAAGAGGTGCGCTTTGCCTCAGGGTTTTCACGGTCGACTGTAAGGTAAGAACCCTGAAGGAGGAACACCCATAACAGAGGGCTCACCCTGTCAGGGTTTCGGCTGCTGCTGCTTCCCGCAACGACCAACAGGCGTCGTCATAACATCCCGTTAGGGTTCCCGACTGCTGCTTCCTGGGATAAGCACTGGATAGCCTCACTTCCTGTCTGTTCCCTGTCTCGTTTAGTTAATGTGTTACACCTGTGCTGATCAGTTATTGTTGTCGTAACGCCGTCGTATTGTTGCCCTGCCCTTTCCCTGCCTTGCTGCTCAGTTTTGAGCTGCCATGCGTTTGGGTATGCACTCCTGTACCAAGGCCGCTTATTGCTTCTCGAGCCTTCAGTAAAGAAAACCTATATTTTTTGTGGAACCAACTTTTGTGTCAGAGTGGTCTCTGCGTGTGGATTCACCCTGCTCCTTTTCCCACACCCACCCACCTGCCCCCAAATAACCCCAAGACCGCACCTTCCCCCTCCGCCCCCCAGACCAAAGACATTCAGGCAGACAGAGAGGAACCTCCAGCGCGCCCCATGTTCCTGCTCTCCGCCACTTCGCCCCCACAGCAGTCAGCAGCAGCCCCGTGTCCCGCTGGGTGAGAGAGAGACCACAATAATGTTTTGTGTTTAAAAGGGGCTGCCTCTCACGCCGAAGGCCAGACTCTCCCCAGAGGGACCCCAGGGACAGGCGTGTTCAACGGGGCGGAAGAGGAACGGTCATCGATTCCTGACAGTTAGAACGCGACGCAACGCAAAACCGCTGGCAGGCTGTGTCTTTACAACGGCCTCTGTGGTCCCTGAGAGCCGGGGGGATGACTCTGCAGCGAGAGAGCCCTGGTGCATTTAAAAATGACTGTCCAAACCCAGGGGAGGCGGAGCATGGGATTGGAGATAGGGGAGGGCATGGCTTGGAGACCTGCCCTCTCTACCTGTATAGTATTTCTCAGTACTGGTCCTGGTTTTCATTCTTCTCTTAATTCTCTTAATTAATTCTGTTAAGTACCTAATTCTATATTGATTGTAGACCTATGGAAAGTTTATCTGCAGTAGACCTTTTGTTAAAATACTGTGAGGCTGGAGTTGTGCTTTTGTTACCCAAGCGTTGTTATGCGAGTGCTGCTTCTTCTTATTTTTGTTTCTTGAGTCTAGGTCTCAGTTCATGTTAATTGGTTGTCTATTTTTTGAAATTGAACGGCAATCTGTTAATACTTAGTTTGAGGCACAAAGCAAAATAATTAGAAAGCCCTTTTTTTCTGTACCTTCAGGTTTCAAGATGCAGATGTCTGAATCTGCAATTCAAACAAAAAAACCAAAATAGCAAAAATTTGATACTCCTATCATTTACAAATGACAGAAAAGGAAAATTCTTTTACATATACATGAGTTAACTCGATTTTTTTTTCGGACTTTTTCAGACTTAATGTGGAGTGTTGGACATCGCTGGCTGCCTAATGGATGTGAATGTTTGCTACATGTCAGTCTAACCACACTAGTGAATACACGCTTCTCTTGAATGCTTTTTTCACTTTGTTTCTAATTTTTATCTCTTTATAGGTAATTTGCTTGACTCTTCAAGCAATTAGTCATGTTTTTCCATTAAAGTGATTTGTGGGGGTTAGAGAAGTGCTGCCGGGGGGGTGTTTATGGCTAACTGGCTAATTTTACACACGGTAGAATCTCATTAAAATACTCAAACACAAGGCTGTGATAAGCGTTAATAACACAGAGGCTGCAGCTCTAGCCTGCTTCCCCCTCAAGAGCTTAGAACGCCGTGCACAAAAAAAATGCCATGCGCGATTTGCTAGATGGCCTATTTCATACTTTACCTGATACGATTATGGTTGTTGTTATTTGCCTCGTTAAAGAAAAGCCAGATTTCTGGGACATATTTTCCCCCGCACGTGAACATTCGCGTGTTGTTTGCCCGGCCGTTCCTCCATTGTGTGCTTACGCAGTGCTGTCGGCGGGTCTTGTTCCAGCTCCCTCTCTGAATGGCACTGTGCTGTTGTCAGTGCGAGCTCTTGAACCACACAGTGCAGCTGTGGGCTGTAGGGCTCCTCTCAAACAACAAGGTACTTTATTACCCCAGATATTCTCAGCTTTAGGATAATAACTTCTTATCCAATCACGAAGCGCACTTATGTGGGGCTGTTGTAGTTCCACTCGCCCTGTTTAATACCGTCTGGTGAACAAACGCAAGAGGCTGCATTGGGGATGTAATAGGTGGCTTTCTGAAAATTATGTCGTTGGGTCTGACGCGACAGACAGCGAGAAAATCGGGTAACCGCGTGCCGCCTCCCTTGCTCCGAACACGGGGCTGTGATCACCACGGCTATATTTGGTCTCTGATTAAACGCGCAGCGAGGGGTGTGTCGGTACGACACTGAGGAAGCGTGTTGGCTCGGGGGATCGGCCATCTGTCGCCGCCTTGATCAAAAACTACCCACCATCCCCGTGTCATCCCCGCGGCTCAGGGGCCCCGCAGAGGGGCAGGCCGATGTGCACCTTCAGGGGGAGTCAGAAGCGAAACGTCTGACTAACCGCTGCCCGGGGAGTGGAGGCGGGGCTGGACGTGCGCTGGGGTGGGCAGGGCATAGAAACATCATTGGCTCCTCCCGATGGGTTGCCAAGGGAGCCGTTGCCCTGGCACCAATGGGTTTAGAGAGCCAACAGGCAACACATACACGTGACCGTTCTGCCGATGGGCCAAAAACAAACAACGATGAGCAGCCCGATTCGTGTCTGTTTACTGTCGTATCTGAGATCTATTTAGTGAGGACGTTCATGTAAGTGATGACTCACATGCTACATGAGGAAAACGTTAAGGAACACCGTAACGTGTACTTGTAAAAGATGCTACCGAGGGCCACTCCACTGAGCGGCTCATTAGGGAGTCCTTGCTGACGTGGGATGCAGCGCTGTAATTACCTTCGCTGGAGACGGGAACCTGTAAGATGAGGACCCCGCGGCGGAGTCAAGGTGGGGTCCCGCGTTCTGCTTTGAGATCTGCACTCCGCCAAGATCACACAAGAACACCAACGCAAGTTCCTTTCCTATCAATCAGCTCCGCGAGATGGAAAAAAGGCACTGTGGCTGCCTGCTGTATGGGAAAATTCGCCTTACCCCTGTGAAGAGATACACAAAGTGCCCGGCGGCATATTCTAGATTAGATAAAAACCCACCGATATGAGATGTATCTGAATTCATATGAGATGAGGTTCCGTATCCTTTGTTGGGGGCCCCGCTGCCCTAGGATGGCCCTATCCCATGTGGGAAATACCAACCCAATTCCAGTCTATCTTCCTGCAGCCCTGTGCCCATTGATTCTCTCATCAAACATGAGCAGTTAGACATGCACCTGTGCAGGGGATATGGTGACAATGCACTGTGCCATGACTAATACACATGCTTCGCCATCTACACCGCATGTTATCCCATCTGCCTCAATATAGGTCCCAGACGCAAAACAATTTGGAAGAAAAAAAGAGCATTGCCTTATCGATTGCATATCAGGGTAAAGATGTCAGCAACACTCATACCTACTTCTCCCCATACATCTCCCAGCCTGTGTGACGGTTGCCAGGGAATTTATGCGCAAAGGTGGTAAATCTGATTCATTCGAGCAGAGCAGATTTTAATGCTCCCTGTTTAGAGCCCCTGATGAAGCCTCCTCAGGTTCGACTGCCGCGGTAATCTGCTCATTTTCCCCAGTTGTGTCGTCGTCGGACGGATCGATGAACCCCGGACGACGCTGCGGCTCGTGTTCCACGTCTCGCCGGCCCCTCCGAAGGCCTGCCGCGTATCCCAGTTTTGCATGTAGTCGCATCGATCCCACATTTCTAATCATCTCTGCTGGTAATGATTCTCCGCCATCCGTACATGAGCAAAATCAAACTGGCGAATTATGAAACTGTTTATTTGGTTTGCTGTCTGAACATCTGGCGTGTATGGTTTTTTTTTATCCCACCCGCTGCTGTCAGTGATCGTTTAGTTATGTCTTACCAGTTTGCATGCTGTCCCTTAATGTTTGTTCCACTTTATTAGATAAATACTGGTGTAGAAACCGACATAGGAACCAGCTATTTTCAGAGCCCGAACAGGCAAAGGTAAACAATTCAAACATTAGACCCGAGGAGCTGAATCTAACCTGTAATTAAAATGGGTGGCAAAAGCTTTCCACTTATTTGAGTGATTAATTAACTAATTGACCCATGCAGCTGACTGCGTGTGTCAAGTTAAAACACCTAATTAAAACACAGAAAAAGGTAATGAAATGAATTGCAGTGGAGCTGTTCTTTTGGGAAAGCAGCTTCAGAAAACCTCAGGAGAGTAGGTTACTTTTAGCTACAGTAATATCCCCCCTGAATTCTAGACACAAAAGAACGGCATTCATTAACACAAATTACACACCAGGCATGTTTGAATTTGATTTTTTTTTGTTTTAATAAAATGCTAAAATGCACAAACTCCTTACTAGATGGAGATGCAATGCGTTACCCTCAGGCTGTAAACATACATATGATTAGATTCTTCAGGTAAAGCAGTATAGATGGGTTTATATTCCAAGGAACATCAAAGTGCACGTGTCACTTACAGACTTTGTTTTACCATATCTCTCACACAGACTTGACTAAGGATAAGACAAGACTTTTCAGCTTGTGTTACACTATATTTTCCCCCGATTTTTGTGTAAAAATTTGGAAATTATAGGCGAATTTCATTGCTAAGAGAAAAAGACATAGTGTTTTGAGGTTAGATTGAACATGCCCCTCCCCACACCCCCACTCCCTTGGAACCAAGGCTTTACCCTTAAGCTGCGTTGAACTCTCCGCTTTGCTGAGCAGTGATACCTGTGCAGGTGCACGGGAAGGCTTGCAGCCCCCCTCCTGTCATCTGTATTAATAACGTGTGCTTGGTGTGTGCACACAGGGTCAGGGGAGCGCATATTGCTTTTGAAGTGCCTCTGTGGATGTGATCTCGGGGGATGTGAGATGAGGTTTTGGGGGTGGGAGGGGAGGGGAGGTGCTGCAGAGGGCATCCCAATGTGCGTGTGAGTGCTGGGGGGTGTGGAGGGGGTGGGGGCGGGGGTGGGGGTGGGGGCGGGGGTTGGTATTGGCATGGGTCCTCTTCAGACTGGTGGCAGCTGATGAAAGAGCATGAATTAGGGGCTTGTGGTTCCCGTGGAGTGCTCTTAACAGCGGTTTTTCACAGACTCCGATTGGCTGGTTGTGGAGCGGCACACAAGGCCTAAGAGGGAAGCGGGAAGCATTCCCGGTGCTGGCTAAATTGAATGAGCTCGAGAGCCACTCCTGTGGGAGATCTGGCTCCATGTGTGATTGGTAGATTGGAGAGAGAGCCTTCCCTTAGTTGCATGTGTGAGGATAAACAGTTTGGCTCATCACGTGGTGTTGCATGCCACCATTTATAACACTGTGCTTGTCTCCTAGACAGAACGTACACACAAAATATGCCGTGATATTTGTATTATTTTCAAAGGATAAGTATGATCAAAAATATGATTTGACATGTTGTGTATTATGTAAGGAATACTGACTAAAAGACTGCTCACAAATTGCTGATAGATGTTCTGAAACCAAATTTTTTTTTCCCTAGAAAAACTGCTCCCTCAGACAAATATATTTATATAATCATGGTGGCTGTACTCATGTTTGGGTGCGCATGTGAAGCACAATAGTTATATAAAAATAATAATTATAGTCATAGAGATAATTATGACAAAAGTTCTGAACAGTACAATAGAAATAAACAATGGCAGCAGACACATTGAGTCTGACAGCTGGGAAAACAATACCATTGTCGAACACTGAAATACAGTTCAGTCCAGATTTGACAGAATGAATCAGTTCACAATCTTTGATGTCTCTCTTTAGATCATTACAACACTCTAGTTAATATCCATTGCCTGGTTGAAATCATCCGATGGCCAGAGCTGTTGTTGAACTTTTACCACTGCTTTATTTCAAATGTTTCAGAATTAGTATGGGACACCAAAACGAACAGATGGCCCCAGTTTGGAATTTATTCACTGCCCAGAACCAGCCTCTCCATCAAAGACACAAATATCTGACAAATGCAATGTAACGTGATCCTTACAGTGAAGCTGATTTACAGAAACAACAGTGCCGTAATGTCAGTGAAACCAGAACAAACAAACATGGAGTAAGTTAATTGCCACAGAATTAAAAGGATAAGAGCGCTGACTTCTGTTAAATATTTGTTTGTCTCTCCTCAACTGCCTTTTTGATGTCATACTTAAATCAGTTTGATGTGGCGCAGATGCAGACATAAAAGGATACTATTAAAAATACAGCATTTATTCTGTTCGTTGCATTTCATTTACTGTTGGCTAATTTGATTGGGTGGCATAGTAAAAAAAAACTAAAAGCTTATCTAAAGGTAGACCAGCTGTTTAAGCGTGCATTGTGTTCTTACATTGTTTGCTGTACAGGATACATGACCAGACAATTTCTTAACTGGGTGGGGTGGGGGGGAAATTCCTACATTGATCCACCCTTTAATTGTAAATGACAATGCAGGACTTTAAGGAGAGGTGTGTGTAAGAAACAGATACAAACCAGCCCTAAAATAAAAGACCACTTATTGCCAGGTGTATTATCTATGCCACACATTTCATTTGGTTCTGGCCTCCAATCTCATTGTGTTGATAAACTTATTCCCCCTCTTTTCTCTCAATAATAAAACGACTCTTGGAAGTTGAAACGGTCCACAAATTAGCAGGGTAGGGAATAACTGCGGCCAGTTTTTTTTCCCCACTGTGTGTTTTGATGATTAATATAAACAGCACTGTTCAATTAAAGACTAAAGTTGCTTTCTTAAGACAGTCTCTTGGTTCAGTGAATGCTCTGCGTCCATGGCTACCTCTCTGTATCTGTGCGCACAAAGTGAATCGTTTACTGCCTCGGAAATGTTGGCTTAAGGTCAGCTTTATCTGGGACTAATTACAAGTCACTTGCTTCACAAAATTAGAAGCTGTGAGAAAAAGAGGAGTTGGGTCCCAGCTTATTTATCTTAGCAGTGCAGTGCTGAGTTGACAAGTACTTCAGTAAATTCTAAGAATAACAAAACATCCAGAAGTAAATTCTGCCAACGAAAAAGAAGAAAAAATTGAGTTTATCTGAGTTTAAACCAAATCTTTACAGTGTAGAAACCTTTTCTCCTCTGCTTTGTAACCTTTTCGCGTTCCTCTACAGCCAGCCCGAGCTCTGTCCTTCTCTGCATCTCAGCTCTCCTTCTCCTTTGCCCTCACCCTTGACACGTCCGTCTTATTTTGCCGTGTTTGCACTGTCTGTTGAAAGTAAAAAGATGAGGGGGGAAAAGATCTTGTTTAAAGGGGCACGGAGAAGAGGCCTCTGGAGGTGGGCTGTGTAGCAGTAGCTCCAGGACGCTGGCACTCAGATACACAGATACACAAAAGGGTGAGAACCTCTGGATGAAAATAATCCCTGCGAGTCTGACACCAGACAAGGAGAAGGAAGCCAGGCACAGAAGCGGCCCTGAGGTTGATGAGGGAAACAAAGGCATGAGGCGCTATTTCAGAAACGTTCATCCAGTTCCTCACTGCTCGTTTTCTTCACCGCTAAATGTCAGGGTTAAAGCTGCCTTCATTTTCCTGGTTGTTTTTTTTTGTCACAGAAAACAAGGACAAAAGCTGCTGGAAGAATAAACACAATGCATATGCACGTGCCACAGTGTTTTTTCACTTGTTTTCACCTGACTGAAGTTCACCTGTGGTGAACCGCAAAACACAAAAGCTGTGTTGCTTTTCTGATTGTATCACACCCAGGTGAATTCTCTCACAGCTGAAAAGTGATTTCACACTTTTAATTTACTGCCGGGATGTCCCAGATTAATAAAACCATTTACATAAAATTGCAATAGATCACCTTGGGTGTATTGATGTGGTTAATTGAGACTAACCCTATCTGCAAAGAGGATCTTCAATAAATAGTGGCTTTGGCAAGACAAAAGTCATTTTTTCTTTATTCCCTCACAATGTACGATTTATTGCTATTTTTACAAGGAAAAAACCCTTAAACAACACACAATATATGCAGAAGATTACCGCATGAAAATGGATGTATTTTATAATACATGCAATATCTTCTGATATATGTGAAATAAAATTTTGATGGTGCACTTCATCTAACCCAGATTTAACTTTAACCTATAAAAAGTTACCTAAAGTATGACTTTAATTTTTTTTTGTGGGATGGAAGTTTGTCACATGTCACCTCTTCTCTCTCCCCGTTCTATGCCACGGCACACACTTATTCTGTGTCAGCCACTGAGACGGAGCCCCCCCGTCCCCTTGCTCTGACGAGGTGTCATCTTAACTCTCTCTCCCCATCTGTATCTTTATTCATAAAACCCCTGGCCTCAGCTGCATGCGACGAGGCCTGTAAAAGCCTATAAAAGCCTCCTCGTGTTAATGCAAATAAGGAACATCTCCATGTTTATATTTATTTTATCCCGCGACAGGGCGATCCCGTAGATCTGTAGATTTCCACCGCTGCTCGGTGCGGAGCTAAGCGCACCGCCGGGGGGGCCGGGGGTGCCGCGGGTTCAAGTGTGTGCCGCTTGCTGTGGCTAGGCCGGAATCAAACACGGCGCGATCCGCCCGGCAAACAAACGTCTCGGAGCACGGGCTGCCGCGGACAAGGGGAGCGCCCCGATCCCTGAATTATTCATGCGTTCCCCGCTGCTCGTTCCTCGTAACTTTAATCACACGGCGCGCAGACGTGAGCGAGGGTTCCCTGGAACGCCTCTGCGCAGACAGCCCGGATTGGAGCTCTCTGATCGGGTGAGCTCCGTCAAGCCTCACACCCACAGAACTTTGTGTGCCGCGGCTCCTGTTGATGTGACACCCCGCCGCTCGAACCTGGAGCGGAGTCGTGGGATGAGAGCGCGCGGGATGAGATCCCCCCGCGTGGGAATCCTCCCACTGCTGCTCTTGTGTTCTCTTGCTTCCACGGTTCCAGAACTTCTGTGACTCAACCCTGTTGGAGCTGCTTCACACTTTTCAAACAGACTTTGGTCACAATACTATGTGCAATACTATCCTAAGTTCGTCAGGGAGTGTTGTGTGAGCGTACCACCTCGAGGACAAACAAAAAAAAAACACCACCGTAGAGGGAAAGGTCTTTGCTATCCACACACCTTGCTGCAGATATCAGCAAAGTTTATTTTCAGTACCTCTGTGATCCAGACCGCCCAGCAAATGAACTGTTAAGACACAGTGCATTGTGGGAAAATGCTGAGTGTCGATGAAAGGCCTTTTTTCAGTCTCTGCTTGCCATAGGCTCCTTTCCATTTCATTTCGCCCAGGCGGTCTCATGGTGTTCATGATATAAAAATCAATCACGTCTGACGAGGTGTTGTAATTTAAACTACAACACCATAATGACCTCCCGCTCCATCACGGAGATAGAGATGGTGATATAACTCATGCGCGCCAGTGCAGAGAGTGGGAATACATTACAATTTAAGCAATTCGAAGACAGCCTGATGGAAATGAAAAGATTAAGGGCCTGTCTGTACAGGTAATTACTGTCTCTGATGCGTCAGGGGCAGGAGTGTGAGTGATGCATTCTGGGAAATGGAGTCCGTTTTTAGTGAAGGTCAGACAGAGATTTGGCCATACCGTGAGGGTGAAGTCACTGAAACGGGGACCTAAAGAGATCTGTCCTGACCTCGTTTGGTGCTCTGACCAGATATTTTCCTCTTGATGAAAATATATACTCTGCATCCCATCAATACACAGCCCATCAATAGGCTGTAAAGCAGTGCTTTGCATTGCCTTTCAATCTTGCATGTACTTGTGAGTAGGTCGTTGAAATCATCCGTTCAAACAATGG
Source organism: Megalops atlanticus (assembly GCA_019176425.1). NCBI lineage: Eukaryota > Metazoa > Chordata > Actinopteri > Elopiformes > Megalopidae > Megalops > Megalops atlanticus. Next base: position 7,625,498 of record CM032894.1, on the reverse strand, counting down.
GTTAAATAAATGAGGTCTCGACTTCATGTAATCAATTACTCAAGGCTTCCTCTCCTCCATAACAAAGAGCAGCCTGGCATTTTATTAACGTTTTATCTCCGCCTTAATAAACATTAATTGAAGAAGAAAAAAAAAAAAATTCTGACTTAATTACTGATAACAGCGCTGGCATTCTCTTGCTTCAGGCAACCAAAACAACAACCATTGAATGGCCTGTAATATAATGTGACTGGGTCATAATTTGCATGCTGGAGCTTTGCATTATTATTGCCTGGAAGTGATTTGATTTAACAGAGCCTTTAAAGAAAATGCCTCTCCAGTCTAAAGCCAAAGGGGATACAGTATAATTTATGTGGGGTGTTGGGAATTAGCCTTTTGGATACCTGATAAGAAGCTTTAAGATCAAAAATAGATCTTGGTTCTCATGCTGTTGATATGATTTGCCTAGGCATGCTGTTTGTTTTGACAGCATATGTTTTGTAGACAAAAATAACCTCTGCCAAAAAGATATTAAAACCAGACACCCAGTCATTCTTTAGTCTAATTAACTAAATATTAGGCCATATCTTAAGATCTGTGGTTAATTACAAAGGCCCTCAAAATATAATCCCTGTGTCAATGCATTTTCTCATCAAGAAAATGGGCCATATTGTGAGTTTCAAGGGCCTGTTAAATTCATATTCAGATTGGCACAGATATTCATCCACACATTTAGGCATTCTGTTTCAGTTCTGCAGATGACCTAATCAAAGCTCACAGTCCAAGGAAGAAGAAATAAAAATACAACATGGTAAATTTGCTCTTAATATTCCTGTTCAGTATTTATCTATAATCCCAAAATTATAAACGGTATCACATCTCAAACAAGTTAACTGAATTTCATTTTAATGAGAACAGCTACATGTTGCTGCAATATGAAAAAAAGATTGCATCATGTGATGGTTTCCCTGCCAACAGGGTTTGTTTTAGAGGAAAGATAAACAGTCAGTGCACACCATCAGGGTCAGGATAGTGGAAGGGAACCTGGAATTGTATACAGAAGGATACTGGGGGTTCCTTCCCCCACCAAAAATCCTTGAACTTGATTTACAGTAAGGTTATGTATTCAAGTAACATTGAAATTACTACTGAAATGTAGCATACAGGCATGTCTTGTGGACAGTGCAGAGTAATTGATAATATGAAACAAACAACTGTTAACTACTGCGTTACTAATTGTAGGTTTTCAAGATGGAGGATTGTAGCGAAGGGAGAGAGCAGTCACCCCACCCGACCTCAAACCCAGGTCTACGGGGTGCCAAACCTGCAGCCTGACCGCAACGCCAAAGAGCCAGGCTGGTTGATATGGCAGTCAGAGCACATGGTCAACCGTAGTGACGGCACTCCGTCACACTGCCCTCCCCTTCGGGAAGCGCGCCGTAACAGTACGTGGAAACAGTAATCAATAAAATATGGTTGCTGTCTGCTCTTGAGATAATGGCTAACCTTGCAGCAGTAGCATAATATGAATCCTGGAGGGCCACCTCGCTGTGGAACACAGAACACTCTGTGCATTCTGACATTGTGAACTGGCGTTACATCATTTATAATTGACTTTGTCATTTACATAATCAATGTCGTTGCATGAAACACGCAGTTTTTTTTTTGTTCCCACGTTGCTCCTCTGCCTACCACTTGCAGTGACACTGGGGAATTATTTCTCTGCTTCAGATCTTTTTCATTTGATGGAAAATAACAATTTTGATGGTGAGATTATGCAGATATTGCAGTGTGATGTAGATAAAAAAACCTTACAAGTTCCAAATAAAATGAATATATGAAGTAAAAAAAAAAAAAAAACTTTAATTACTTAGTAAGCAGTGATGGCAGACTGAGGTTTCTAGAACTCCATAATGGGCAGGGTGGGGCTGTAAAATCATTATCTTATATGAGCCAATCAGCTCTTGCATACCATTGCACTGTGACTGATTCAGATCAGCGATTCATTTATAGTTCATGAAGGCTCATATTGCTGGGTTTGTGAAACCCCCACTTTCCCATCAAACCATTAACCAGCCTATCCATGATAAGAGTTCATTCATTCCTCAGTCAATATTTGCTCTCTCAAGTAAATGTGCAATCATTTTTTTGGTCTTCTCAGGAGTGGTTAAAATACACTGAAGGACTGCAGCTACTGTGCAGCATCATCAGACAAGACAAATTCCAATTTCTTGGCAGGTGTCAGAGCCTTATATTTCCTTATCATTAAACGCTGAACTCATGACCGCAATAAAGCAAACACATAACCATAATAACAGGCTAAAGGAAATTGAGTCGTCTGTTTTCATTTTTCTGCGGGTTATTTAGAGCCAGGTTATATCATTATCATTTAGCATATTACAGAAAGAGCCCATCTCGCTTATTGGTGTTAACACAAGAAAATATTAAGCCATTTTCAGGTTCATTAATCTCAGATGAATGTGTCTTTACTGACTCGTAGTTGCATTTAAAACTTCTTCATAGTAAATAAATTATCATTCTCTGAATTGCTGTCAGTAATATTACAACATTATCACTGATGTCATGGATGGTAATTGATTTGCATCGAAAGCCAGATTCCCCCGCTCCCTCCCTCCTCCCTTTTCCCAGATGGAAATATGAGAACTGGAAGCCAAGCATTCCAGCAATTCTTAATGTGTCGTACGTGAAATATTAGAGACGGGCCTGCTGGAAACACAATATTCGGGATTCGGGAGTGTAGCGTTGATGTTGGCTGGACTGCAGAATCTCCAGCAGAGATATAGCATCCATAGATCTCCAGCCCGGTGCTTTGACTCCTCCACACTGCTTCTCACTGGCAGCGAGAGGGTATGAGTCCTGGCTGGGGGGCCATACTTAGCCTGTTATATTGAAAGGTAATACGGTAGATATGTTCATAAATGAGTGGAGCGATGATTTTGTTATCTGGGGCTTTCACTAACACTCGGCTACTCGGTATGCTTCAAGACTTCCGGCGCCGCGTGAGTGGCAGCCTGTTACGGCAGCTCCGTACTCTTTTCTACTTTTTTCTTAGTTCTTTGTGTGTTTTGGTTCACTTTGTGTAATTTATTGCTTCACACTAGTACATTTAGCAAGAGCGTAATTATGGATGTGCATGGCGACAATCGTAGTTTGTCTCTTGTTCTTCTACGGACTTTTGGACACGCAGGGGAACCATTCAACCACGGCTCCATTGATTGATCAGCTGTTTGAGCCCGACTTCTCTCTTGGAGAGACCGGTGATCCCCGGAGATACGGAGTAGGAGGAGAGGCTGCAGAGCTGGAATTAAGCGTCGGGAGCGGAAAAGACGATATAAACCATGTATACCGTCTGTCATTATGGGGAACGAAGATCTCTCCCTAACAAGATCGAGGAGCTAACGGCGCTAACGCGGCTAGAAGGAGTACCGTGAGTGCAGTCTCATGTGCTTCAAATGATCGCCCTGGATGACTTTCATCTCGTGCGGGCGGACAGGAAAGCAACGGAGAGTGGTAAGAGGAAGGGTGGGGGTATAGCTATGTTTATTAATGAGAGATGGTGCAACCGGGACACATTAGTGTTAAAAGCGCTGCACTAGAGACATTGAACTGCTTGCTGTTAGCATTCGACCATATTATCTCCCGAGGGAACATATCATTCGATAACTGTGTACATCCCCCTCCGCCAATGCTGCTGGTGAGCTCATTTACTCTGTCGTCTCTCAGCTTCAGACAAGGCAACCCCAATCTCTCCTTCTCATCTCTGGTGATTTTAACCACGCTTCTCTGTCCTCAACTCTCCCAAACTTCACCCAGTACGTGAAATGCCATACCAGGGACAATAAAACTTTGGACCTACTGTATGCAAATATCGAGGATGCATACACCTCAATCGCTCAGACCACAATCTTGTCTATCTGCTTCCTGACTTGAGGGAGTGGTCTGATGAGGCAAGGGAAAGACTGAGGGACTGTTTTGCAACAACAGACTGGGAAGCACTCTGCAGTCCTCATGGGAGGACATTGACAGCCTGACTCACTGTGTCACGGACTATATCAGTTTCTGTGTGGATGTGCCTTCCAAGAAGGTGGTGTTTTCCCAACAATAAACCTTGGGTGACCTCTGAGATAAAGGCTCTACTGAATGGGCAGCTGAGGAGGGTCCAGAAGGAGCTCAGGCAGGTCATCAGGAAGGGAAGGACAGCTACAGGAGGAAACTGGAGGAGCGGCTGGAACAAAACAACATCAGGGACGTTTGGAGAGGACTGAAAAACATATCTGGGCATGGAAAGGAGAGGGGAGTGACCATCCAGTGGATTTAAGGACTGGGCAAATGAACTGAATCTGTTCTTCAACAGATTTGATTCTGCCCCCACTGCCTCAACCACCTACCCTGCCCCCTCCTCACCGCCCCGGGTCATCCTCCACCACCCCCTGGACCTGTCCCCCAAACCAGGCCACACGGCATTCACCTGCCCCTACTCCTTGCCCCTCACCACTCCTCACCCCCACCTCCTCTCCCCCTCTACCTTCCGCTCCACCCTCCCCCTCCTCCCCCTCTCCCTTACAGCTGACCAGGTGAGAAGGGAACTGGCAAAGATCAAGGCAAGAAAGGCAGTGGGCCCAGGCGGAATCAGCCCCAGATGCGGACCAACTCTGTGGTGTGGTCAGGTACATGTTCAACTTGAGCCTCAGTCTGGAGAAAGTCCCGGCCCTGTGGAAGACCTCCTGTGTGGTTCCAGTGCCTAAGGTGGCGCGCCCTAAGGAGCTGAACCACTTCAGACCTGTTGCCCTGACCTCCCAAAGGATCATCCTGCATAACCTCTGGTGAACTCGGCGCTGGACCCCCTACAAATCGGGGTAGAGGATGCAGTAATCTACCTCCTCCACAGATCACTGCTTCACCTGGAGCATGCTGGGAGCACTGTGAGAGTCATGTTTTTGACTTCTCCAGTGCTTTCAACATTCAGCCTGCACTACTGAGGGCGAAGCTGGAAGGAGCAGGAGTTTCGTCACCTGACTACATCATTGACTACCTCACCAACAGACCACAGTATGTGAGACTCCGTGACTGTGTGTCTGATGTGGTGACCTGTAGCACAGGGGCCCCTCAGGGTACGGTGCTCTCTCCCTTCCTCTTCACACTCTACACTTCAGACTTCTGCCACAACACCGGCAACTGCTACATCCAGAAGTTCTCGGATGATACAGCCATCGTTGGATGTGTGTCTGAATGAACTGGAATACAGGGAGGTCATCAAAGGACTTCGTCCAGTTGGTGTGAGCTCAACCAGCTCTACATCAACACCAGCAAGACAAAAGAGATGATCGTGGATTTTAGGAAGAGGACACCACACATCACGCCTGTGAACATCCAGGGTATGGACATTGCGGTAGTGGAGAACTACAAATACCTGGGTGTTCACCTTAATAACAAACTGGACTGGAGAGACAACACTCATGCCCTGTACAGGAAGGGTCAAAGCCGCCTCCACCTGCTGAGGAGGCTGAGGTCCTTCGGAGTGTGCACTCTCCTCAGGACCTTCTACGACACGGTGGTGGCCTCAGCCATCTTTTACGCCGTGGTCTGCTGGGGAGGGGGCTGTACGGACAGGGACAGGAAGAGACTGGACAAGCTGATCAGGAGAGCAAGCTCTGTCCTGGACTCTCCACTGGACTCTGTGGAGGAGGTGGGTGAGAGGAGGATGCTAGCCAAACTGGCGTCCATCATGGACAACACCTCCCACCCCCTGCATGAGTCTGTGGTGGCCCTGAGCAGCTCCTTCAGTGAGAGACTGCTTGGGGTCATTCATCCCAACTGTGGTCAGACTGTTTAATAATAAATAAACCCCACCACTCTGTAAATACACTTGGTTTTGCACATCTCTAGTTTTTGCACATCTGTGGTTTTCTTATTTTTCTGTTTGTTTTTAATTCTTAATGTACACTTATTTACCATTTTATTGGTTCTGTTTTTATATATATATATATATGTATATATTTTGTTTGTTTTCTTCCTCTGTATTCCTTTGTGTTTTTGTATTTTTACTTTATTGCACTTTTTGCACTTTGCCACTCTTTCTACCTCTGTCTAAATGCTGCTGTGACATGTGAATTTCCCCGCTGTGGGATCAATAAAGTTCTATCTTATGCTTACTGTTTTATCAGTAAAATACATGTAAAATGATAAATGATTAATTTCACAAAATCACAAGGATAGAGGTTTGTACCGAGAGTGATGAATCTGTGAAACCTGTTAATATCACTGCGTGACTGAATACATGACACCCATGCTGTTGTAATGCATAAGGAAATGTGTTGTGCTGTGAGCTCCTTGCTGTCTTCCCACAAGCTGTGGAGAGTATCCCTCATGTAAAGAAATAAAATAATAAAATATAAATAAAATAAAAATCTGTCAATACTATATGTTAGACATCCATCAAAAACATCAGGCTAATGCCAATCAGCACAGCCCTGCACCTTTATTTTAATATAATCTACAGCCACTGATGTGCTTACCATTTTATCACTCATGGACTATAAATTATTCAATGTAAAGATCTTTTCTCCTGATGACTTGTAATATGTAATGGAAGTGGCTCACAGATGTGTTTCAGTTTTAGTTCAGTGCCAGTAGAATCAGTTCTTGCTCAGATGTGCTCAGCTCCACAGGGTTCTACATGCCTTTTCCCACGTGGGAACCCCTCACTGATAATGATCATTAGCATACCGATAATGAACTTCATTTATATAGCATGTTTCATCCCTTTCAAGAGTCTGGAAGCACTTTACAATCAAAGTGTGTGTGTGTGTGTGTGTGTGTGTGTGTGTGTGTGTGTGTGTGTGTGTGTGTGTGTGTGGGGGATTGTTCAGATGAGGGGGAGGTGAGTCAGCCACCAGCTGGGGTGCAATATATTTTGCCAATTAAACTGAAGGATGATTACATAGCTAGACTGAGGGAGTTAGGGATGAACACGGACACATTGGGACTGGGAACAGTGTTGTGGTCTGATACTGTGGGGGGTTGGGGGGCTTAAAAGGTCAAAATGAATCATTTGCGTACCATCCCTCACACTCCAAGACATCCTGACCTTTTGTTTTATTGAGAGACACACCATCCACCAAACTCTCACAGATAATCCCTTTGGATGATCCTCTGTGATTGGGGCAAACGGCAGTTTAAATATTTAACAACAAACAAAAAAAAGGGAGATGCATCTATCTTGTTTTTATATATCTCTCACTGTACTATACAAAAAAAGTGTCTGACTGAAACCACAATATTGTTTCTCTTCCGTCAGAGGAAATTCTGAGGTTGCAGTGTGACATTTACTTGGTGTTTCGTGTTTTACTGAAGAAGAGTGACTCAGTTGTAACTGAAGTGCGCATGAAATCTTCAAGGGCTCAATCCTATCTTATACCTTGTCGTACTTTGTCTGATAGTTGTGGCCTCTTGAAAGTAAATGGTATGTACAGTGTCTGAATGTGTGGATCGCCATCCCCAACAGTTTCCTGTTCACTGCGTCATGTAGAGTAGCATGCAGCTAGCTTCAGACAGGCATGTTCAGGTAAAAGCAATGCAAGAATTACCAAGAAATGTTTATATTATTCCATAATCCAGAGTGCCACAAGCTTAAGAAGTGACGTACATAGAAAAAAAGCCCAACATTTCAGTCAGTTGACTTGACTATCATAGGTTACTAAGAAGTAGAATGTAACAAAAACGTTGATAATACTTTACAGTAGCCCTGTGCCCTTGTAATTATAAACATGACTATTACAGATAATATTATATAAGTAAATATACAGTATGTAACATGTTGCACCTCCAAAATACATTGTGTAAGTCCGCCACAACCACCACAACTGAAAACCAAGAACAGCAACAAAGTAACTATCAAAAACAAAAGAAACGTCAAAACCACCAGTGGCAACAACTACAGCATCACCTACAACAGCAACTACAAAAACAACAACAGCAACAAATTTATCCACTAAAACAAATGTATCCACCATCCATTGGTTTAACGTGCATGTTGCCTTACAGAGTTGCGCATAAATATGGGAATGCAGCTAAACAGATTGCCTAATCAACTGATATTTAGACAAATGGAACAGCCCAATTTAAAACCAGCAGAACAAATTACTACTTATTAATGCAGCAATGAGATAAGATGTTATTATGTTCTCCAAAATTAGGTTATCGGGACATATTTTCCGCAAAGATTATCTGCCAGAGGTGATTACATACAGAAAAAGATAACATAATTTAGATATTTTTCCCCTTAGCTATTTCTCAAATCTAAATCCCCTATCAGAAACTTTGTTTAAAAGGATTAGTTAAACTCCCTCCATAGCAAAAATCCTGCAACACTACCAATATATACTATTTGCAAAAACACTAAAACCTGGAGATGATTGAAACATTTTGGGCATGGAACCCAGTATAAATTTGAGATAATAAAAATGTATTGTTATGAAATAAAGCCCAGGATTGTGGTATTAAATATGATTATATAAGACATCACCTTGTATCCAGCTCACCCAACACAGTGTTTATAAGGCAGATAGGAATCACCCTCTCCAGCAACCTTTTCCTGCTTATATTTTACATACTATCAGTTTTCACACCTGGGCATTTTCCTGAAGCAATTTGGCTTAAATATCTTTCTTTGGGTAAGAAGAACAGTAGCCAAGCTGAGACTTGAACCTGTAACATTATGGTTCATGTTTTGAGATCACTGCTTCACAGCCTCTGTTTTGCACATATCCTGTTACTTTCACTCCTTACAGGCCCATCTTTTGTTTAAGACATCCCTTCTCTATATTGGTGAAACGCAAGACTGTTTGTTATTGGGACTATTGTGTGTTATTGTGTACTATTACTGTTATGCTATTGGGAACTAATTTCCGATTGTTATCTTTTGGAGTCTCATGCAGTTGGTGTGTTAAAATTTGTGCGCAGTTTGTGTGCAGAATTTGAGGTTTAGTGCCAGTTCAGGATGGGTCATCTAGACAGTAATTTGTCCAAGCACTGAAGTGCCTGTGAGTTGGCGAATATCATGGACCTCACCTTGTAGAGTAAGGTTCAGAACTTGAACTTGACCAGTTCCTGTGTGCACACGGATCTTTGGCTTTGGAAGCTAATCATATCACTTGTACGTGATATGGAGCACATCTTTGCAAAGGTCTGTTTTTTCAATCCAGGCTCATGTAGGTTAAAGCCCCACACTAATTGCACAGATTAATATGCTGACAGCTTTGTCATTTAAAATTTATTGATGATTCTGACGTAATTTAATTCTGTGCATTTTGTACTCCATGTTCGCCATACAGAATAATGACTATTTTCATTTTTCATAGGCGTACCAGCCCTAATTTCCTAAAGGTTTCGCGTTTCATCCTAGCTTTATTTGATTTCTGGCAGTTCTCGGCCCAGGAGACACAGGTAATCGTCTGTCTGCTTCCCGTTATTTAAATAAAGTCCTAAGCTCCCTTTTTTTCCCCTTATAAGGATTCCTATTTTGCCCGCTATCTCTCAACACCCCGAGTGCTGTCTCTCAGAACCCTCGATAAACGAAGCAATTCCAGCCGATTCTCAGCACCCAGCTTTAGGAAGCATTATCAGCTTCTCCATGTCCTCTGAAACTCTAACACGCGGGCCACGGATCAAACAACTAAATCAATCCACGCCTCTCCCGAGTGCCCCCTCCAAAGACTACATGGACAAAAATAGTGTCTGTGCATCCTTACTGAACCTGTATTTACGTGAGATTATATGTGTATGCAGAATAGGGAGCCTATTTACTGTCACCATCCATAACGTAAACATGAAAAACAGAAGGTCAAATAACAAGCTTCTCTTTCTCCCTGTTGCATGTGCCGCAACACTCGAGGCAGTTGACATGAACACGTTTGCACATTTTGAGTGGAAATTTTCCATCCTGCATTCATGGGAGGCAGGTTCCTGGCAGTGTGAAAATAATGTTTATAGAATAAAAAGATTCCTCGTGTGCCCAACGCCGCATTAAAGAAGCCGGGCGAAATAAAACAAATGCGGAAATGTGGACAGGCGTTCCAGCGGGTCTCGCCGCGAAAGTTCAATCTCATTCTAAAAGGTCACGATTCTGGAACATTCTTTGCAGGACAGTTGCACAGACAATCAATGAATGTGCCTGAATCAAACAGCTGCATAGGACTGCAGCTGGGGGTGGGAAGTAAAATAGCATCACACCAAATTCGAATTTGCTGCGTGACCTTTCCTTTGTTTTAAGCACGCTCTTGTTATTGCGGTCCATAATCAAACCCTTTGTCCAGCCTCCTTTGTTGGTCTCAGCGATTCACAGAAAATATCTGGAGCGGCTTAATAGTTACCTTATTTTGCCCTTTGTGCAAAGCCGAAATGAAAGCCAGGATGTGCTCTTTGAAAAGCCGAAAGGTACACCAAGCAAAACAATTTCAATTTATCCATTTACGTTTCTCAAAATGTCATTCTTTCCTGCTCGTATGTAACGGCTGGTGCTGCCACATTGGGGGAACTGATATTGCAGTGCACTCATGAATTTCAAAACATTTTTTGCTCAAAAGCCCTACGGTGTTATTTCACTATTCTGCTGCATCTGGCCACAGGCAAGATCACAAATTTAGGTGAATATTATGGGCCTTATTTTGAGGCGTATTTGCCTCTAGGACTTTGATGGTAATAACTGTTCCCTAGTGTTCTTATAATTTGTCATATTTGACAGTAACACCAAATTATATAACGTATGATTGTCATCAAGCCGTAATGAAATGTAATGGCACAAGTGTGATAATGTAGTGGTGGATGGAACCCCAGTCATTACAATCCACTGTTTATGTGCTGTGGAACAACATGAAGTGAATCCTCAGAAAGGAATAGGTGAATTTCAAAACTTACCTACTTAAAAGTCTCTTCCCTGTAATATTATCAGTGGTTCTCTGGACGATTATCATTTAGCATGAGAAAAATTGAATTAGTATTTTAAAATAAACCCTGGGCTGAATATGCTCATTTGAAGGTACCAGGAATTCACCCAGTTACAAGGCCCTCCTAAGGAAAATTTATAGATACATGATTGGTTCAAACAAATGCTTTCTTGGGGTCCTAGTGTCTTTTAGAAGCTACTGTGGAATCTCAGTGTTGTTTTCACTATGTTTGACACTGAGTAAAATGCAGCCTGGAATGCTGTAATGGATCAGAATGAGCGGACTCCCTACTCAGATATGGAAGATGATAAAATATTTATATAATATGATATCATCTCTCAGAGCAAATACTTGTTTGCATTGTGTGAAGCATTGTTTATGTGTTTGAAGGATGAGAGCGCTTGTCACTCGGGTATGCTTGTTCATACAGTGGTCACAGATGTGACATCCATACAAACAACATCAGGACGGCTTGATTTCTCTGTGAGCAGTATTACCTCACGTTTCTCGACTGAAACAGGCTTGATTTAAAAAAATCTAAAGAGAGAAAGCAAACGGCATCAGAAATGGGGTGGTTTCAGTGTTTTGATGTGTCACTGCGATCGCCTGTCATCGTGGAAGCATCAGGTACACACGCTGCTTCAGTATGAAAGTGTTCTTCAGGCACGTCTGCATGTCTCTCCTCCACAGGAATATTCCTTTCGTCATTCGCGTGGCGGGCCCAGCGTGGGGCAAATCAAGCAGCCCCTGGAGGACCTGGAAAAGTTGTTTCATTACTGCTGTCACCATGGATTCAGAAGTGCTCTTGCATTTTTCTTTCTCTCTGTTTGGTTGATTTTTCTAAGTTGAAATTCAATTTTCATCGCATGCTTTTCCAGACTGAAAAGCTGTATTAGGCTCAGCAGTGTAAAAAGCTTTTTTTTTTTTTTTGTGAGGGACAGAGCAGCCCTGCGCTCACTGACAGACTGATTGAGCGGCTCCCCCAAAGTAACAACACTACTCTATTTTTACCACTAGATGGCAAAAAGGCACTAATTTGGGAATCCAACTAAAGTAGGCACAGCACCTGCTCTGTTCCCCTCTCTCTTCTCTCTCTCTCTCTCTCTCTCTCTCTCTCTCTCTCCACCCTGATTTTACATCTCAGTTCATTGCTTCAGTTTAGCTCCTCACTTATCAGGGAGGAAAGGGCTTACAAAATGCCTGAAGCATCACATTCCCCATCCTTCCCTCTTTATGGGTATCTATAGGGGGCGAATGGTCAGTCATTTACTCCAGCAGATTAGTGGCACAGACGGTGATAGTCTCATGCTTCACAGTTTCATACTGTTTCACAGCCTGTAATTTTGTTGGTGCCTCTCCCTATAAATAGCATGTTAGATCCTCTTTTGAGCTAGTGACAGGCTGTTGACACAATTGGGAGTCACTGTTCACGAGTGCAAAAAAAAAAAAAAACAATCCATATGTCCAGGCATAAGATGATGATGATTCACGTTCATTAAATCCAAACAGTACAGTCACATACACATCACGATTTTATATCTCCTCTGAGACTCTTGGTAAACCAAAGACATTAAAGCAAGGATATCTTTAGGCTCTTCTGGGTATTGTATTCAGTACATGAAGAACAACTCTCTGGTTATAGATAGAGTTCTGTGCTCAAGAACATAATTGGGCTGCTAAGAGCAAAATTCAATATTCAATTCTTCTGAGCCATCGAGATGGGTTTGTTCTGTTCTGTTTTGTTTTGTTTGCTTTTAATAATTCTGTTCACCAACTTTGATCAATAACAATACTGGAGCTACTACATTAAGGATGGAGAGATAATAAGAATTTCTTAATATTCATAAATGCTCTGACCTGTGTGCTGGTGCCTGGTGTATTTAGGTTAAATTGTTTTGAGGCAAATATAGCCATTTTAAGTACCCCCTGTGAAAAATCAGCCAGAAGAGGCAGCACAAAAGACAGGACAGCTCGTCAATCATGCACAAATGTCATTTTTAATACGCTGTCACAGGCAGTAATCACGGTGCCTGGTGGCCCCTCTGCGCAGAACGAATTTCTCCACGGGGTATGTAATCTAATCCACTGCCATTCGCTGTGTTTCCCCAGCCTGGAGCTCTGTCATTTATTCTTGCCCTCTGCTGTAGTTCGTCCCTCAATTAATAATGACCACCACCCACTCGTACCTGCCCCCTCCCCATCCCACCCACCTGGTCGATCCTCCATCACACTGATGTGTGCTGCAGTATACTCACTGTATGCAAACCAATAGAGAATTCCTGTTTCAGCCTTTATGGGTAAGTGATTTTAATTAACAACACCCCGCTCGTTTAATGTAATCCCTCGGTTAACAGTGTGATCTTCTTGCCAAATGTGGGATCTGCGCACGTTGCTGTTGGCAGCCAAACCTCACTGCGCAAAACTTTTGTGTCAGCTTGTCTCAATAAGACGACGTTCCTTTGGGGTGTAGATAATGCTCAACAAAGCTCAGACATATGCAAGCATGGGTTTTAATTCGACCAGAACGGTAACACTAACTTCACTGTATTTAGCCTTGTATTCTTAGATTCGGAAGAGCCACCCGATTTAAGTAGTCTTGTTTCAGAGTCCCCGCTTCTGAAGGAGACAGACTGCTGCGCTTCCTCTTCGCGTGACTCCCTGTCATTGCAACGGCATCAGGCTGTGACTCTGAGTCACAGCATTCGAGAACGGCTCTGACACATCCCTTTTTTTTTCCAGTCCGCATTTCCACAAAACAGGGGAGGACCTGTGTGCAGCTTCCCCAACCCCGAGCCTGCTGGGAACCTCACCAAGCCTCTCTCTGTAGGTGAAGTCTGTCAGAGCAGTGCGAGATTTATTTCAAATGACAAATTCAGAGCTTTTCCAGATGGTAATTAGACACAGTGCTAGATGCAGTATGAGTGGGAAAGACAAATTGGCCCATGCAGGTAGCCAAGTGGATACCTGCGTATTGAGTTGTATCTAAGGTTCCCTTAATCTGAGGCCTAGTCTTTTGCATTTAGTGCATGTTATTTGTAACTGCCAGTCCATCATGGTTTTACTTCAAGAGGCGCAAAATCTATAATACAGACCTGCAAAAGGCACCTTTACCAAGCCATCCTAATACCTGTGTGAAAACTGAGGAAAAAAAATGGACATTTATTGTTAGTTATCTTAAATCTGTGTGTATACAGAGTTCCTCACGGTCCCTCTTGTTTACTCTGTGAAACACATTAAACAGTGAACATATACTGAAAGCTCCTTAAACCTACAGGCCTCAAGTGAATCCCTGTCATGATTTTTTTTTCCCCACTCTGTGCCAGAACTGACTGCCGGGCATTGTTGCAGGCTCATTAGAACTCTGAAATTGGTTCTGGTTTCAAATAATGGGCAACCCTGGGGGAGTGTGTCCACTAACAACCCAACGCTTCTGCAGAAGAGCGTGTGTGTGTGTGTGTGTGTGTGTGTGTGTATGTGTATGGTTGGGGGGGGGTTGTCTGTAGCTCTCAGCAAAAGCAAGGCCAGCAGTAATTGTGCTTTTTCTGCCCTGTTGCAGTTTCAGTAGAACTTTGTTCTGTCACTTGTGCTTGATTTCAAAGGCAGTACAGGGTATCAATCCATCAGTCAAAAAAAATCAATCAATCATTCATTTATATGCGAAATGGAGTAAAAAATAATATACCAAGGATGTGTATGGAGCCCCATTTCCCTTTTGTTTGTTTGAGTTTTGGCTGAAATATATTGAAAGACAGTCAAGCTTAGTCCATCTTTTATAATGTTCTGGAATCCCAGATGCACCATAAGTTGCCTTCTTGGCTGTTACTATGTTCTGGGCACAATTTGTGGGAGTTGCAAGGAGATGCATAAAACAATAAAATGTATAATGAATAAAATAATAAAATGTATGGTAAAAACTGTCAAATGGTTTTGGTTTAGGGTTCTCACACAGTGGAATGTGACTATTTCCTCTTTGAACGAAACATACAGGTAGTCAGAATAAAACTGGATGCATTCAGCTTTCATCCACATGTGTATTCCTGTAAGATGAAATTTAGTCGGTACCTTTGGGTCATCTTGCCTTGGTATAACACCTCTGCCTCCTGTTCTAGCCGCATTCTGGTACTGTGCACACCTGGAGACTACCTTGGCTGCACTAGTTTACCCTTTGAGTTTTTACTTTTATGTTTTTTACATTTATTCATGCATTTGGCTTTGAAATAGCTTTCCATCCAGTTCAAGTACACTTAAATTTGGGTCACAATGTTTTCACATGCAAATTCTTCCCGAGTTCTTACATTATTTTTGTGGGCTGCCAGTAGAATGCTGCCTATGTTTTCCTGACAGTTCTCTTTGTCAATTGTGATGTGTGAGAGTACCTTTTAAAGTAGAATCACAGACACTCCAAAGGAGGTTATTATTCTATTCAAGGAAAGCCACTTCACAGTGTTTTGAATGATGAGAATGGCTTGGTACCAGAACACCATGGAGAGCTTCTTTGCTTGTCCTTGTGTGCCCGGGATTCAAAACTGTCTTCGCGTGAGATCAGCTGCCAATGTCGTACTGACAGTGACTGGATTAAATTGCTGACCTTGGATGTTTTTAATTATGAGGACAGTGATTACCTTGGTTATTAATTTGAAATGGTCATACTTCACCAGACTTAGAGGAGAGCAAAGCCATTGCAATAAATGCTTGACTGGCGTGAAACATGTATCTTACATTTTCTGTCCACCCAGGGACCATATAAGACGTAAGCTGTGAAACTGGTTTTCAGAATAGGCAGAGGGAAGCAGTCTAGCATGGTATACCCGCTGATTAAGAAAATTGGAAAAATAGCTTCTAAAATGAGGTCTACAAAGGTGTACATACATGTCTGTGCATTATCAGCTGGAGGTAAGAGTATGTGTGCTGCTCCACTCAAGTCCTAGGGTAAAACAGAAGCTAAAGTAATCAACTAACAGTTATAAACATACTAAAAAGCAGCAGCTACACCAAAAATGTTTGAAGGACACTGAAATATAAACAGAGTCTAATGGTGCAGCTTAAGGTATTATTTAGTATGGTGGGCATTGGCTCTGAATTGAGACTGTGATTATGTCTTCTAAGATGATCAATAAATCAGGCAATCAATCAATCAGTCAAACTTTATTCAATTCAATGAAGCGCTATTTAAAATCAAATTTCTGCCTGCTTCTTAGTTGGCTATTAAAAATAATAATGGAAGACAAAAGAAAAAAAAAATACTGACAAGGGGAAAATTGGAAAATGATTCCCTTACCCCTTATTGAGAAACAAAAATGAGTTAAACGGCAAGAAAATAGTGACATGTCTTAAACTGCAGATTAGCGAGAACATTAACACATTGAACACATTGAGACACTAAATAGTTAAAAGTAGTAATCAACACACAAATTAAAAAAAAAATAAACACATTTAATTTTTTTTCCCCTCAGAACACATCCTCGGGTTCTGTCAGTGAGGCCCATGGGGGCGGACACCTGCGTCTGCTAGGAACTGCAGTGTTCATGTTCCTCCCGCAAGCTCAACATGCACTTCACTCAATGGCACCCACTGCCTTTTAGGAAGCCCTGAATGAAAAACCAACATTCACATTGTTGATGTCGGGAAGAACACAACAATCTGTTTGCATTACTTCATGCTCTCCTGAAGATGTCAACAAGGCATCCAGAAGATATTACAGCCCAAAGGACAAACAGAGTAGTCAAATGTGTCACCTCTATCAAGCTGTCACCTGCTGGATTGTTTATGATTGAGAGGGCTGGTTATCCTTTTCATAGCCTTTAACAGGCTAATGCTGTTAAAGCCCAGTATTTGCTTGTTTCAAAGCTGCATCGCTAATAAATAACAGAGCCAGTGTTTGTACAGTCTTCTCCCTTTGGAATGGATAAGTTACAGTTATGTTATGTACATTGGAGTTTTTGAAACTTCAAATTCTGTTGGACATCTTCACTCTTACAGCTTTGCCAGAGAGCATTTTCCCACCTTGTGGATGCCAGGATTCAGTGAAAATAATGAAAAAAAGAATCATCATATTCTGTTTACTTATCTATTTGTGTCAGCAATTGCTGAGTCCAAGTGCTTAATACAAACCTGTTATATAAAGTGTGGTGTGATTAATTTTTGTCAGTCACTCAAGAGGTTTAGGACTGAAGAGGTTATCTGTTTATAAGCCTGTCTCTGAAATGCGCCCTGTGAGTCGGGTCAGGATGACAGGCCAGCAACCAAAAAAGAAAAAAAATCATCAAATACGTTTTGTCAAAAAAAAAAAAAAAAAAGTGACGTTAATCTCGCCGCGCGGAAGCTGTACTTAAAAGAGTACTGAGAGCATTGATAAGAACAGTGACACAAATCTGTTTTTGGGGGGGAAATGCATAATACTGACTTGAAAAGACCTGGGCGCATTTAATATTGTTTGCTTTATGATTATTATTTTTCGCTTTGCTGAGGGGAACGGGTGGGGTGGCACAGCAGTCGACCTGGAGTTTGGGCTCGGTGACCGCGCTGTAATTCTGAGCAGAGCACAGTGCTGACCTGCACACTATGCAGGTGAAGTGGTTACTGCTCCATCGCACGGACGCCGACTCCGAGCGGCTCTTACTGAAAACTGCAAGGCTGTTTTCCATGCTTTGCAACGTCCACAGACATCATGGGGGAGATGTGTGGGGCATAACAATGGGTTTGGAACGGGGGGATTTGGGTCTGTTTGTTGATGTCCTTCCCCTGGGTTCAGTGGTCTGTGTCAGTTCACACACTGCCTGAGGGACATGGGTTCAAATCCCTTCACAGTATATCGCTGCTGTACCCTTGAGGAAGTCCTCTGTTGCTCAGTTAATCTACCAATTTAACTCAAACTGGAGAAAAATGTTAAAAATATACTTTCTATATAGCATTAGATGAGACATAGATGGATGATTCAACTTTTGAAAACTGTTTGAATGATAACACCATGCTCTGTCAGAAGATACAAAGTATTTTTTCTGCCTTTACTGCATGATGTAACAGACGCTGCCTTTTAAATGTGGCATTGACAGTCAGGTCCGAGCCACTTACTGCTCCCTGGTCGAACATGGTCCCCTGGTCCATGCCGATTTGCTTGTGAGTGTTAAAAATCTGCATCCTCCGCAGTGAAGAGGCGACCTTCTGCCCCCACCTGCCAAGCCCTAAATCACGGAAGGCGCTAACCGCTCGCCGCTAACCGCTCGCCACTAACCGCTCTGTCCATGGGGCTAATGCTGCCGTTACAAGTTCATTATTCTCCCCAACAGTGACCCATTCGAAACAATTACCAACCCATTGTTCTTAACCGCTTCGGGCAGGGCAATCGGCATGCTCGCTCTCTGTGAACGGCGTAGAGATCGTGCTCGGCTAATCGTTTCGCGACATACGCAGCGGGGGATGGTCCAATGGTAGCTTGGCAAACCATGACGGTCCCTTCAGAGCTCGTGCGTCTGACTACCACGGTGGCGTTAGTAACACCCAGCAAGCAGTTTTGCATAATGGTTTAGGGAGCATCGTTGATATTCTAAAGCCGGCCTGGTTCAAATCCCCAGTGGGACACTGTCATTGTACGCTTGAGCAAGGTCTGCAACCTGAAGTGCTTCAGTAAATATCCAGCTGTATGAATGGGTAATATGCACAAAGTAAGCTATTTATGTTTGCCCTGTAAATGGGTGTCAGCACGTAATGGTAATGATAATTGCCCAAATGGCTGCAGCTGGCCTACACATATTTGCCACAGCCTGGACTCTAGCTTCACGTTTGACTTTCCATGAGCCTGCTGGAGCAGTACTGCAAACCTTAACGGTCAGATTCAGCCAAAAATTAAGGGCAACCCTCCCCCAATCAACTTAATACACAGGGAAGGATGATGTATAAGTTTACTAGTGATGTTGCGTACCTCCGTAAACATTACCAATCTCAGCTATCTGCATGAGGGTTGTGGTGAGTCTCAACATTTGTAAGCGCCAGTTTAATCGAAT
The DNA here is from genome assembly GCA_019176425.1 of Megalops atlanticus. NCBI lineage: Eukaryota > Metazoa > Chordata > Actinopteri > Elopiformes > Megalopidae > Megalops > Megalops atlanticus. The sequence continues at coordinate 7,606,555 of CM032894.1, read as the reverse complement.
TTCAGACAGAGAGAGCAATGACCACAATGCACACGAGGAAGAAATGAGTAGTGAGGAACCTGAAAGCAGAATGTCGGCATTGTAACAATGTTATAAAGGCTCATACCGCATGCTGGATATGAGCAAATAATGCCCATGAATGTAAGACTAAAAAAGAGTGTCTGCAAAGTAAATAAACTGTATTTTATCCTGAAAATATAACACCTGATGCAGGGGGAAAACCCTGTTTCCTGCTGGTGTGGACAGGTGACAGGTGTGAACATGTGAAGGTGATATTGGGCCTGGCTGGTCCCCCTTCAGCACACTGAGCTGACAGAAGACACAGGGCCTTGGGCTTTATGGCAGTGTATCAAGCAGACCTGGACAGGGACTTCATTGGTTGAATGCCCCCCTCTGTACCTCTGACAGAGAGGGTTTACTCTGTCACTGTCCACTTGGGACTGGTACAAATCAGAGGGGAGACAGAATGAGGTGGATTCAGCATATTTTGCAAACAAAATGTCCTTGTGTCTGATGGTCTTACCATTGCTTTCGCCAGTATACCAACAACTTTTTGTTTTTTTAACCTTTTGAAAAGTCCATTAACCAGTGACCCAGGGCAACGGTCACTATGGTGACATATTCCGTGATTGCTGAATCTAACATAAATGACAGGAACAGGTAATTACAACCACTTTTCTGCATTTAAATCTATTTCATTTTTAATGCCCCAGACTGTAATTACCTATTTCTTTATTTAGTCAAAGAGGCTGGGGTAATTTTTTTTGTTGTTTTTTTTTTTCATTTTCAAAAACTGAACAGTGTGGGTGGCAGTGGAGTGAAAAACAAAAGGCTTCTTGAATAACGGAATAGAGGAAGATGGAAGTGGGAGATTTTTATTGGAAGAGTAGATTTATGTAACCATGCATTCAAGGCTGCCTCTCCTGTTTATCATTTTCCATTAAAAAATGCAACGTGCGCTGTTGCCCAGTAAGTACACACAGCCATTGTGACACTGTCATCACATTGGTATGTTTTGCTCCTATGTGGAGCTTAATAACACAGGGAATGATATCATTGAGGGCACACAGTGCCAGCTCGTCACAGAGGAGGAGAGCGTTCTGAAAAGCAAAAACATCTCGGGGGATTACTGCGCAGGTTAATTACAGCCATGTCCCTTCAACGATGAGGAACGCGTCTGCGGATCTTGTGACATCTGTAGCTATGGAAACCCATCTTGGGGGAGAGAAAAACACTAAACTAACAAAACAGAAAACAAACATGGTAGGTTGTCTTCAGACTGTCAGTGCAAATTGTTGTGCGCTATGAGCGATTGACCTAAGAAATGCTATGTGCGGCAGCACAGAAAACGAATGAGGAGACGCCTTTTTTTTCCCGTTCAGTTCAATAGCATCCTGTTTTCTTTTCTGTCACGCCAACTTTCAAGCAGAATGGAGCATTTGCTCGTTGAGTAAAAGAAAGCCTTTAAAGCTTGTGGAAGCTTTCACCATCTCCTCCTTAGATCAAACCGACTGCCTTTCCTCTCCCCCCCTGCTCACGTTGCTGTTTCCTTGCGAGCACTTCAAAGGCAGTATAGGACGGCGTTTCATGAAGGCTAACTCTGTTTTGCATTTTGTAATTTTATGACCGGTATGAAGACTTTCATCCGACAGCTTCATAAGCCGAACAAAAAAAAAGAAGTCACAAAGAATTTATCATTCAGTATTTAAATGCAGACACCTTCTATGGCCAAGGCCCACTTTCACTGCATAAAATTTCACGTATTTCTCTTTCATTTGTTTTTTGTCTTTCTTGATATTGAGCTAAAGCATATTTTAAAAATTCTGTTTTAGAATTATGCGCATGTTAGCATTTTGAAGACAGATGTCCAAAGCTTTATAGAACGTAAATGTAGGGCCTATTCTGTGTACCAAAGACTATATATATATATATATATATATATATATATATATATATATATATATATATATATATATATAATGTACACAAACCCATATATATATATATTATATGTATACAGAGTATATTTATGCACAGAACACACAGAACATACATATATATAAATATACTCTGTCAACTTCCTTCCAATATACCTATGATGCAATGGACTGCAATGTCCAATGTCATACTGCAGGTCTAGCTTGAACATGGCAACATTATTTCAATTTTGACTAGTCTCTGAGATGGACTGATGCAAACACACAAAATTTTTTTCCAGTTACCTTTGCCTTGAGGGTATTATATCTGGCTCAGTGTGTCTGTTCACATTAATGGGACTGCAGTTTTACCGCAAATGGTAAAATCATATGGACAAGGGTGGGGACGAGAGGATGAGACTACAGTCTCTGGTTGCTCTTATTTTATCTTAATTGCTAGCAGTCCGTCATGACACCAGGAGAACCAATTTGGCATTTTCAACCCTGTGATGAGTCTGTGTTGTTATCTGACGGTGACTGAGAGTCCACACAGTGGGACATTGATTGGATCCGATTGGATCCATTCCAGTGTGGTAGGGTGGGTTGCATTGGCCGGGGACCCCCTTTTGCACCGCTCAACATTACCATGTAGTGACTCCCAGGTATCTCTGATTTGCTCAGTGGAGGTGGGGGGTCTGCCTGTACTACATTAGGCATTCTCCTGCTTTCGGTGCACTGTGGGAATTGTAGTGTGAAAAATAGCTGCTGACTGCATGCGAGTCTGTTGGAAGATTGGGTTTGGTGTACTTCAGTGCTCCTATGGGAGTGCAGAGGATGTTGCAGTGAGATTCTTTTACAGTGCTCTCCTGGTGGTTCCAAAATGCAAAGGTGAAACATGGGCATAAAGAAGGATTACTTGATAATGACATTCATGTTACGATACATGCAACAAAGCATTTAATGTCTTGTAGATCACCTTAAAGAGCTCCCAAACCCAAGTTTCTCAGAGCCAACTTATTTATAAAAAGTGCAGCTGCAGCTTTCCATACCAGTAGACCAAGTGTCTTTGTTCCAGATCCTGTCACACTAGTACTGGATATAGTATGCATAGTATATAGTAGCGTATATAGTATTATAGTAGAAATCAGCTACTGCTGTCAGAAATCAAACCAAGCCAGGTGACTGAGCAGCAGCTGTGTGGTTACAGCAGGGTATGGTGTGGAAGAAACCGTTGACTATAATGAAATTGGACCTTTTTAAAATCCAGCAAAATTCCTTTTCATGTGGAAGGCATGTGCGCTTAATGATGGTCTCTCACCTCTTTGGCACGCTGTTGAACAAGGTCGAGAGACCTTCCTCCTGTAGCACATGCTGTGTACCCTGCAGTCCAGTTCTCAGTATGGGTGTGTTTCGCTATAGGTGGTCAGTAATGATTTTTCACTGTCAGTTTTTGACATAACTTGCATTTATAGAAGTGGAATGCGATATTTGGGAGTTGTGTCAGTTCAGTGCGTGCTACTTTGTTTTTCTTCCACTTTGTTTCTTCCTCAAGAAGTTTCAAAACTTGTTTAAAATGACATTTTCCCATTAATTTCCATAATTGCTCCTTAAACCTCCCACAGTGTCTGCCTCTTTCTTATCTACAGCCATAGCGGATGGGTGATTTAAATAACATTTCGTGTAGACTTCCGAAGCCAAATCAGCGCAGTCACACACCATTAAAAACATGTAATTTCTCTCAATCAGAGCTGTGAAGGTAAGATAATTAGGCTCTGTTTGAATATTCTCTTATCCTTTATTTTGGGAGTAGACACCAGTTTTTTTTTGTTCCTTCTGAACATTTCAGTTTAGTTCAAATTCTTTTAATTGGCGTGTTGTTTAATCCCATGTTGATTCAAAAGCAACAGAAAGCACTTGCAATGTGCATGCACACAGTAACTCTTAAGGGGGTAAGGAGTTGGGTTTGTAGCCAAAGGTTGCAAGTTTGAACCGTATGCAGGAGCAAGGTGCTTAACTCAGATAGCTTCAGTAAAATGTGGCTGTGCAAATGCATTGTATGCAGGAAGTAGGCTCTGTACCGTAAGTCACCTGTGGAGTTGTTTGCTACAACAGGAGCACCTGGTGAGAAGCCCCCTATGAATGCACTTCCACAGCAGATACAAAAACATGCAGACCATGCAAACAGCAGTGGTTAAAATGAAAAGGAAAAATATATGTACTGTGTGATCTGGAGGACTTTACATTAAAGTCAATCTGTACATGGTGCAGTATTTATGGTTACCGAACACATTGCTGTTGTTGTATGTGATGTAGTCTAACGATTTTTTACCCGCTGCGCACTTTTCGGTTTTGTGCCACTGTAACCTGTTTTCCACCCGGGACTCCGGACGAATGTGAGCATTCTAGTTAAATCTGGCATTGTTACATGCGGTAGAGGCATCTGCAGGCACGTTTATTCATGCGTGTTGTACCGGCTAAATAAACATAGCAGATAAAAACGCTGTGCCCACCCTCGGTGCACGCAGTGGCTCAGAGATTGCCCATCGGAAGGCTTCACACGCGCTGAATCACGTTAGCACAGATGTGGCTGCCTTCCCTCAGCTAAACCCAGATATGAATGGGGGCCCCCATCGGATAGCTGGAGGCTCTGAAACGCTTGAGGGGGAGCCCGCAGCGCTGTTCCCAGAACAGACGCGGGGAGATGGGACGGGGGTTTCGGGACAGGCGGCTGGAGATAACGTCCTGTTCTGGGTAGAGCGCCTCCGCGTGCGTCAGCCGGCACGCTGTGATTAAACAGAGAAAGGGGCTTGTCAGCCCGCCTCACATCTCCCAGCCCGAGCGGGATGGCGTCCGTGCCAGGTGACAAGGATAAGAGCCTCTGGAAAAAAAAAAAAGAAAAGAAACCTCTTCATTTTTAGACGGCTGCAGAGAAGAGGAAAATGTTTCAGGACTAAAAGAGGAGCTGGGTTCTTTTATAGCCCTGTTCGTAGTGGGCATAAAGCTTCATAAGTGAAATGGGTGCTTCTGAGCCAGGCTGCCGTTGGAGTTTTTAGTTTAAAAGTGTCGCCTGCCTAAGAGCTGATCTTTTTTTTTTTTAGTTAGCAGTCCCTAACCTTGCTACATTATTGTGTGTTGGTGCCTGCATGTATGCATGTGTGTGTGTGTATGTGTGTTATAGCATGCACACATGTGTGTATACATATGTGGGTGTGGGTGTGCATGCGTGCATACGTGCATGCATTCGTATGTGTGTGTGTGTTTTTGTGTTGCCTGAAGTGAAGCATTACCTTCTATTACAGGCAACAAACACAAGCATGTATATATACATGCACTTACAGCTAATATTTATAGACTTCACTCTTTTGTAACTGTGGACTTTTTTGTTTGTAGAGGTCAAATAAGGGACCACAAACAAAATAAGGATGCATGTCTTTTCTGTGAATTTCCACTGTGATCTGCTAAACATGGCCATATTTACATTAAATACAGGCAATACCTACAAGACCAAACTTGCACTAACATCCAAGTACTTTCGACAAAATTATCTGCCCACAGTGTCTACTTCATAACTCACCATTTTGCTTTTCTATGCTGTGTTCTTGGGCTGTTCTTTATTTACTTTGATTCATGGGCAATATGCAGCCAGCTCAAACCGCCCCAAAAAACACCTGGGCTTTATGCATGACTGGGGCCTCTGGGCCTTGAATCTACATCCATCTGCACAATCTACCTCTTTATTTTCACCATATTCCATCCTCAGTTCTGAGAACCCCTTGTAGGTTTGCAGTAATTTTGTGGAAAATAAACTGTGATGGGGGAATTTGTATGCAACTCGAGTGAGTGGATATTTGTGCAAGAAATACTTGAATACAAAACTTGAGTATTTATTTATTTATTTATTGCATAAATTCATGCATGAACAGTAATCAGTCATTTCAGTAAACTTGCATCGCTTTTTAATTCTTCAAGATTAAGTCCTAGGAAGACTTTTATGCTGATACAACATAATAATATGGTAAAGGAACACTAGATTGTTTCCCCTGCAGCTTCTGGAGTATTTATTGCATAGTGTGTATCATGTCATGAGAAACTTGTTAGTCTCTCTGGATAAGACCATTCACCAACGCCATAAATTATAATAATTGTATAAATCTTTTATTAATTTACTACTAAGCTTTTACAATGTATATTACATCTATTCCAAAAGCTGTTCTGGACTTGATCAGTGTCAGTAAAGTGAATCTATAATTGTATTATTCTGTCTTGGTCTGGCCATCTGAAACAGTACTAGGAGGGCAACAAGAGTGATATCTGGAGGGAAATAATCTGATTATCCAATGAGATTCTCCATTATGGTGGTGGAAAGGACCATCATAGGTGATAATATCAGCCAGCTGTCCATATGTGGAAGACCTGACAGCATTATGTGACAGCATTAAGTGAGTTGAAAATTTTGCTTCTAGCTGGCGACATCCGGTCAGGGACACATGGCTATGAATTCCACAGAGGGGCTAAGACTGGGCATATGTCAGGTGAAGCTACATTTCCCTCCATGTCTGTTCCTCTCCTTAAAGGCAGAAGATCCAACCTGAACTGCAATGAGGTTGATGATGAATGACTCGGCCTCAGGTACACCCACGTGCCGATGACCGCAACATCAAAACCGAAACAGAAACGCTCACCCCCAAACGCTGGCTTTGAGGGTTCTCTTCAGTTCTCAGGTCAGTGGCTGCCCCTACTCTTTATGCGAAGATGTATCTCTAGTGAGGGATGATCATTAGGAATCATGGCATTTAGCTGAGGGGGAAAAAAAAGAGAAGGATTTGATTTTAAACGATTTGGCCCTTTAAACATGCTTGGGTTTTTTGTCAAATGGCAGTTTGTAGGGGCCATTAGGCACACACAAGGACCTTCCCCTGAGAGGAAATTAATGTGGTTTCCCTTTAATGCTATTTCAAACCTCACTGTTGGTACGGAACAGAGTAATTAATCAACTTTATACGGTAGCGTATGCGAGTGTCTTTTGTCATGGCTGTGCTAATTACCCTTTAGGTCCTTAATATGCAATTCCACTCTAGAAGATACGAATGAAATGCATGCTATTAGTACATATTTAGAGTAGCAGCCATATAGGAGCAGTTCTTCTTGGCAGCAAAACTGGAGCCGAGCAAACGCTTTGTTGAGAGTTTGATAAGGTGGGGGGTGGTGGGGGGACCCAGCGCTGGCCCTGGAGGGCCACTGTTCTTCAGGGTTTCTCGCTCTCTTGACTGACTAACCATCTCAGAACTGGGCACAGAGCTTCTTAAATTGCACCAATTAAGGCAGTAATTTGTTGAATGGAGTTCTTAAGTGCATGTGTGGAAAAGAAAACTCCTGGATTGTGACCCCCAAGCCCCACTCTTACCCTCTTGCCCTGAGAAATGGGATTATTCCCACCCCTGGTGTGAGCCCTGGAGGGACCCCTGAAGCAGACTCAGGCCTGGGGGCTGTCACCTTGACCCCATCCATTACTGGAAAGGCAGCCGTCTGCCTGTCTCCGAGGGCCAGTCAGGGACAGGTGGCAGTACTTGATCCACCCTGGAGGGTTGGGGGGGCTTCTGTCTGCTCTGTGACTTCGACAGCACAATCAATGGTGTCACAGCCCACTCTGGCATCCGAGATGATATGTGATGTTGTCGGGGGCAACAGCGTCTCCACTGACATCCTCGCCGTTAATGACCCCTGGTGTAGCGGTCCGCGTGGCAGTCGTGGCACGTTGGGAGAGCCGGCCGCTGTCCGTCACCGACATCTTTACTGAAAAGGTCACTGTGGATCAACTGCAAGACTCCCGTCACATGACCCAGCACACATCCCATCCCCTCCCCCCCCCCCAGCCTGCTGTGTCCACCTTGCTGCAAAGCCATATATCATATTTCTTGCTACTTTTTGTAACATAACATGCTGTTTTGACATTTTGAGTTTTCCGCGCTCAAAGTGCTAATTTTCCACACTTGTAACGGTCTGCACCGAGGTATTTAAAGGATTTTCATGTTTACAGGAAGTCTTTATCAGATTTTATCCATGGTTTATATAAATAAACAAAATACTGCTATTCATGCCCCATGAAAAATGTGTGGCAGATATTTTGGGAGAGAATTAGTCTTAGTTCTCCAACAGTCTGAAAAAGTACAGACAGGAAATAAACAATTCCTTTGATATAAAGCAATTTTCATTATTCATAGATGATTAACCACACAAGTATGTCTGTCTCCCATAAGTTCCTTTGGAAATCCAGTGCATTCTGGTTAATTGAGAATGCTGGGTTCAATTCACAGATCAGAAGCCCAGTTAAACAACGCATTTGCTAAACATGAGCTCAGAGTATACCTCTGTATTATCTCTTCAGTGCTATAAGCGTGGAACAGGACAAACTCACTGACAGATGAGTCTGTGTGGTGGGATGGTTTCTCTCATTGTGAAAACAGTAACAGGTTCTATCAGCTTTGCTATGTGAAAAATATGGATGATTTTGTATTAGGTTAACAAAACAAACAGGTTCGCTCATTATCACATGTTAATTCCAATTTCATCAAAGCAAAGGGAAAACATTTTCGTTGCTAATCTCTTCCCCAGTCATCTGTCAGCCGTTAAGAGCTCATTAAATTATTATCATTTGCTGTTTATTTGCATGGGGGAAGAATTAAGCAAGGGTTTTTTTTCTCTTTTTGTTTTGCTTTAATGGGAAGTCAGTGACAGAGCGCAACATGATTTCATCATTCAATTCTGTCGTGGAACCAAGGGAATATGTTGTGTGTTGAAGCTGAAAAGAAATGAGTACTTAGCTTGTGTGTCATGTCTTTGGCACAATCAATGCCAAGTTTGCAAAATTAAAAACAGGGTCAGTTTGGTTTCTTATGATGGAAAAAAATACACAAGAATTCATTACACATGACACCATTATATCATTATTTTATATATGATATTTCTAATACTATGTTAAGTAAGTAATTAACATGGATATGTTGCATGTGCAGTTTAACTCAAGATAACTGTCCTTAGTGTTACACAAATGGTTAGAATCTTCCTCTAACTCACACACTACTCATACTACACACACTACACACACACACACACACACACACACACACACACACACACACACACACACACACACACACACACAAACAACCCCCAGCGGCCCATGTTCCTCCTGGTTGACAGCCCTCTTTTGGCTCATAGCTTCTCAACTTTGTGCCCTTCCTTTGTTTGAATCAACCTCAGCCTGAGTTTGGATATGACAGCATCTACATTACATCTACATTTAGTTGTTTCGCAGAAGCTCTTATCCTTTACAAAAGTGCATACAAGAAGATTAGCCATCTTTCACAGCTCTTAACTTGACTGATGGCTGATACCACTGACATTTAAACCACAAGTAATGCATTCCTCTCCTGCCATTGGCTTTACCTAGCAACCACTGATGGTGGAGATCAGATTTCAGAGGATGTTCTTGGGAGACCCAGTGAAATTGGACAGAGTTACAAAGGGGTAGTTATAATGGTCAGGTTGATCAGGTTAGGTAAACCAGTGTCACTCGGGAGCCCAGTTGAATTGGGTAATGGATTTTACAGCAGAATACATGATTTGTGAACCTGGTCCAATCAGATGAGTGGGATTAGCACCATCGCAGCAGAGTGCAAATTAGTCTGTTTTGTTTTCAAACAGTCAATAGTTCATTCATGTATTGAATATTAATTGATTGCCAAGGGGATTTACCCTTTCCTCACCTACCCTCAGTGGGGGGGAGGAGAAAAACATTTTATGAATATTAAGGCAAAAAATGATATTCATATACAGCATAACATACTGCATACAATCATCCAATGCACAGCAGTGCCCCTCGTGGGACTTAAACCCGCAAGCCTCTGAGAGAGCTGCCTACCCATAATGCCACACCACCAGCCTCAGGTAAAGCAGAACGTTTGAGCTCTGATATAGGGTGGGAGCTGCATTAACACAGCTGATATCACTTGGGGGAGGGAGGAGGAGGAGGAAGAAGAGGAGGAAGGCATGTTCCCGCAGTGTTTTTGGGCCCTGGGAGGAGCGAGGCTTCCCTGCAAATGAGCGTCACTCCTCCGCCTGTGCCCAAGGGTGTCCGCTGACGTCCCCTGTCAGCTGAACGTGTATTAATGCTCGGCCCTACCCACCCATTCGCGGGCCCGGGCAGGCTCCCCAAGGCCCCATCACACCCTCAGCGGGTTCCCGGCGCTGCCTCACCGGCAGAGATGACAGCTGCCGTCTCTGACATCACAAACACCCACAGGACTGGGGCGGGGCCCTCCCCTAGCCAATCGGCTCGCTTTTAATCAAAGGTGGCATCTGCCATCAAACCAGGCTTTATGTATGAGGCGAGGGGATCCCGGCTCTGCAGGGCAGCGCGTGACACGTGACTAACTCTCTTATCTGCCATTGCGAAATTATTTATCTGAGGATAATGAGAGTAAATGAGAATTTTCTTCAAGTGGCACAGTATAAACTGTAAAAGGCATAAATCATATTTGTACTGAATTGTATACTTGGCGTTCATTGTCTAGTCAGGTTGCACGGTTTAAGTTGTGGTAGGGCTTCAGCAGTGTTGTGCTCACACTCACTGGTCTGGGAGTGTTGTTAGCCTGGTCTGATACTGTTGTTCATTCTACTTGAATGGATACACTTCTGTTCTTTTGTGCTGGAAGTCGCTCTGGATGAGACCATCTGCTAAATGTGTGTAATGTTATGTAATGTAATGTACTGAAAGCAGCTCCTTTGATTTTGCATTTTGCAATTCCTATAACTAATGTTACCTTTTAATTTACAGATTTTATGTGTATAATTATGGTTTTAATATGTGATTTAAGTAAAAGAGGGAATGTCTAATAACAACCCTCATGAAAGTTCCCCAGGGAGCATGTGTCCTGTGACTCTTTGGCTCCACTGCTGGTACATGTGCCACACGGTAGCACCCCTTATAGCTGATGGAAAGATGAAGGAGCCTCCATGACATTATCAGTTCCCTGAAAACAAACACTCTCTTGCGACAGTGGTCATAAATAATGCCTCTTTTATTTCTGTGTGTTTTTGAGTCATGCGACTCAGAGCCTCGTTGTCAATAAAGTTGGGAAGGTTCAATGTGCTGGGCCCCTGGGGGAGGGACAATAACACACTGTCCATATTAGTCTCTGAAGGCAGTCTTTATTCCTTTATGGTGACGAGGGGCTGGAGCCCAGGCCTAGGGGATCAACTTTATCACTGTTCATTTTCATCTTTTATTTCATCTTCTGCTCATCCACTGTCTTAATGTGTGTCAGCTTACTTGCCCATGGACAACTTTAAACAGCGATAAAAGTCTTCTTCTTTGATGGGATAAAGTGATTGAGTGAATGAGCAATACAACCAAACTGCTGAAAGGCTCTGTGCATTGAGCATTTGGTTTGAACTGGTGATTGTTTGCTCAGTGACTAAGAGACTACCACACAGCTCTCTGACGGGTATTGCAAGGAAACGTAGGCCTACTAGTGACAGAAGTGGATTAATTAGGTGAGTCCTGGATTAAGAAGTAAGTGTTTCGTATATGATAGTGATAGTTTGCAATGCAAAACACACATTATAGATTTGTACAGTTGGGTAGTTCTTGGGCTGAGGTAATGGAGGTTACAAGGTGGCTACCTTGCTTTATGGTACAACAGTAATGTCATCCTTAATCTTTGGGTCAGAAGCCCGGCCGCCACCCAAAGCACTGCACTACTGCGCATACTAGCAAAGAGCATGGGGATGCGCCCCAGATAATGAATCCTTTGGATTTGCCTTTGCCCTTCATTCAATGCTGAAACTAATGAACACCCATTAATAAACGCCACCTTTGATTAAACACCTCGTTATAGGAGCGTATGTCGCCCTGACTTATGGCGTGTTCCATGTACGAAGTCCCAAAACAATGTGGTCTACATTTGATTTAATTTTTAGCGTTTCAGGATTTATGCTCGCTCAGAAGTGTGACAGTTTATCAAAGATGGCACGTTTCGAACGGCACGTGCTGGGCTTTGCACGGGTCTGATTGGATGGAGCATGGCCTGGTTGAGTGATCATCTGAAGTGTGATGTTGCATCTCATCTCTGCTTGAGTGGCCGGTGAATGTTATACCACTGGTTATTCATATAACTCCCTCATCTATGACAAGTTACCATGTACCATGTTGTCTATTCATGCTGAATCAGGTTATGTCCTTCAGAGCACAACAGTAATGCCTCTATGTACATTACATTATTGGCATTTAGCAGACACTGTTATCCAGAGCAACTGACATAAGTTACAGTTTTTTATGTGTTACCCATTTATACAGCTGGATATTTACTGAGGCAATTCTGGGTTGAGTACCTTGCCCAAGGTTTCAGCAGCAGTGCCCCAGCAGGGAATCGAACCGGCAACCTTTCCGTTATGAGTCCAGTTCCTTACTCCTGTGGTACTCTGCTGCCTTGTAGGATTCAAATCTACTGTTGTGGCCAAATAATGCATCTTATTGAGAAATATCACTGAAAAATGTATTCATTTGTTGTCTTTCATTATAATTTAATTATAATTACAATTCTAACAGTTCTTATGAATACGAATATGAATGTGAAGTCTGGAACCAGATAATACCCTCTGTAATGTTTGTGCCATTTATAGACAAAAATTAAGTGGATTCTAACATTTAAAATAACCTGAATGGCTTCCCTGCTGTGTGCTCTCAGCCTATCCAGACGTTGAACATAGAGGAGAAAATAAACTTTAGCAGTGAAGGATTAAATTTCAGCCTTACATGTTCCATGCATATCAACTTTAGCCCTGTGAGCTCCTTCCATTTAAAAAATCATTCCAGTCAATTTGCTTCTTAAACTTTAAATTTTGACAAGATAAATACCCTTGACAGAGTAGTTGTCCTTATCACCCCAAAGCAGAATTTCATTTGCTCTGAAAGCACAAGAAAAAGCAGTGTGTATATACCCACTTCACTTTAATTTCAGTGTATGTTACAGAGTTCCATATTTATGGATGGAAGTCCCACGGACTGAGAATGCCTTTGGGTTAAGAGCCTGGTCTCAGCTGTTTGTAATGCCATCCACACATCCAAGGGCAGCCCTGACATCCATGGCACTGTGCTTTCATTTTGATTGTGTTAGCGAACCTTCCAGTCACATATCAAAGGAGGTTAAGGGTGTCCGAGCTGATACCTGGTGCATGAGGGGACGCTGACGCAATCACCGGGCCGAGGGTTCCGACGTCGCGTTTAAAAAGTCTCCGTTTCTCTGCCTTTACCGGCGGTAATATGATGCCGCAAGATTAAGCGCGCTCTTTTAAAAAATAGACACGTTATCTGCGTGGAGTTTGAGGTTATTCATTCGCCGCGCAGATTCGCCCGGTAGCTGATCGTTGAGGAAAGACTGCAGATCGTTGATCGCTGCTGTATCAGAGGCCCGACTTTGTGGGCCAGGCCTGGACATTAATCATTCCGCTGCTTGGTATTGAAGTTGATTTCCCCCCTCCTCTTGTAAAGAAGGTAAAAAGAGTCCTGCTGCTACCTCTCTACTGTGCAGCCATACCTGTGACACCCCCACACACACACACACACACACACACACACACACACACACACACACACGCACATCAAAGCCTGGCCTCTTCAAAGGGGGCGGTGTGGTGTGGAACCCCGTGCTGATCTCGCGGCGTTATCCGCCTGTCGTGCCTTGTCGTCCGCTGCTTTATCTCCGTGGGACGTGGAGGACGAACAGGACGAGAATGTTCCTTGCATTGTTTTTTTTTTTTTTTGCTTTTCTCTCCCCCTTCCTGGGGAATCTCTTCATCGCGCAGCGCCATGATCAGATCCAGAAGACAAAGGTGCCAGAGTCACCTCTTGTTCCCCTCCCTCCACATGTGGAAATGCAGGCAGGACTCTGACTCCCAGCCCATGAATACTCAATAAGCTGTACATGGAATACAGCCCCCCCCTCCCGCTTCCCTTCATGAAACCATGATCCCGCGGGGCGTGGGACAAGAGTCATACCTTTATGTGTCCCTGTGGGGGGAGTGTCCCTTACTGTACTACACCGTGCCTGCAGCTGAGCTCATCAAGTCTCTCACAGGTTAACAGTGCGCACATTTGCTGTCAGTTTGTAAACCTGCACATCCACAGGTTTTTAAATTTATCACAGTCTTTTGTGCATGCTCAGCAAGAGATTTCACGCAGTGTGTATATACAGAAGTGCATCTGAGCCCAGAGGTCAGCTTTCACAGAGATTGGATCGTTTGTTCAACAGACTCGCTTATCCAAGGACACTTACAGAGCTCAGTTTTTTTTAAAACATATCGAACAGTTGTGCGGGTGGGTATTTACAAACACTTCATATTAAGGACCTTGCACAGGAGAGCGGCAGAAGTCAGTTTGTAATTAGGATTTGAACCTACAACCTTTTGGTTACAGCCTGGGTTCTCCGAGGCCGACTCGTTTTCACCGTGGGTAGGTTTGTTTATTTGTTTATCCGTTTGTTTGCTTCCATCCTTATTTTTTTTAATTTTCGTTTTGAAGTGCCAGTTCAGTAGAGTGCCCACTCCGTCCCTCTCCCCTTCAATCCAGGCACTTAATAGCACCCATCAGTGAAAGTACCTTTCATGAAGTGCTTCATTTCAGGCTGCCTCTCCCCATCTCCCGCCCCAACCCCCACTCCCTGACCACCCCTGCCGAGAGCCTCACGAGAGCGCACTTTTGGGGTTTCCAGATTGGCAGAACGTAAGTGGCGAGGCTGTTGTAATAAACACGGTAACTGGATAAACAAGCTGCGCTTGCCTTGTCCGAGCCACGGGATTTTTTAATCACTTCCACAGCTCGGAGGCGCGGCTGGTCCCCCCTCAGGACGGCACGGCCGAAGCTGTCACAGATCACTCTGAGGAGCGAGATATACGCTGGAGGCAAACATTCACACCCCTCCCCTTTCTGTCAGACTCTTCTGTGATGGGGTATGGGAAAATATGAGCGATTACGCTGGAGTATTTCAACTCTTCATTAATCAGACCGGAGCCGGCCTCCGTTCCTTATCCTCTACCTCAGCTCAGAGGAGCATAAAGGCATGTGATAAAAAAGGGACTGCACAAAAGGCGGAGTTTATTAATTACTTAATTATCAAACTAATGACTGTCATTCATCTCTTGCGTTTTTTGCAGGTAATTTGTTTACACCAAGTGCAGCCAGCCTTACTATCGGGGGCTTCTCTGTGGAGAATGTGGCAGGTAAAGATGAAAAAACAGGGCTTATCGTTTTATATGGAGAAAATTCGAATTGATGAATTAAGGGACAACGGTGTCACATGACATTGGGACACCCCTAACCCCAGCAGATCCATATGTGTCACACTGGATGTAACAAATTGGTTGGATGTGACATTCACTTCCACATAGCACATGTTATGACGTGATGAAGTGTGTTATGAATTATGTATTGCTGGATGCTGACATTACGCCACGCTTATATAACCTTACTGCATGTTTAATGTAGCTGTACTTAATGTACAATGTGACCAATTAAAGCAGCGGCTTTCCCCTCACAAAGTCTACCATGTAGAGGCCCTTGGTGATTGCATTCTTGGAATCACTAAACATGTCCTTCTGGCATGTGGAAAGTGAATTCTCACATGATTCTGTGGGCACACCAATTACTATGGCTGACACAAATATGTCATTCAGCAGAAGAGATTCAGCCTTTCGCTCTGGCAGAATTTTACATTCAGCAGAAGGGATCCAGCCTTGTACTGTTGCAGAATTTTACATTCAGCAGTCTGCAGAATTGGAGATTTTCTTAAGCAACATGAGTTTTGATGATAGTCCTGTCATTTTACACGTTGGTTCTGGCGACAGTTACTCAAAGGGGTTTTAAAATGTCAGTTTTCAGGAATGCACTTCACTCAAGGTGCAAGGCTTGGCAAAGCCTTCACTGATTTAAAATGGGAAGCAAGTTTGTGTGTAGTGGCCTGCCCAGTTATAGGTGTTGGTCACCCAACAAGGCTAGGTTGCACTGTGAGCACGTCATTATGAGAAGACCAGTGATATCCCGTGCTAAATGCTAAGGCTGCCCTGTGAGGGGACATTCAAACACATTTGTGGGAGCATATTCACAGATACTTTCAGTCACTGTTTTTGGTCAGCATGTTGCGAGATTGTACTGCCCCCTGATGAACAGACCCTCCTGCACCCCCAACACCCCACAAAAAGAATGAGGTAAACAGAAATAGTTCATAAAAGAAATGGATGGCTCCATTGACAGGGACGTGGCACACTCAATGCTGAGGTTTGAATGTTTACTAACAGATGGTCGGTCGACGGTCCCTGCTTGTTTGGCCTGGAACCCGTCTGTGCCAATTACTCCCAGGGAGGGGAGGGAGGGAGGGAACCAAAATTACCCCTAAAGTTTCAAAGCAGCTGCTGCCTCTTACACACAATCAGATTTGTCAAGGGTGATTGCCTCAGTCACAGAATAAGCAGGAGCTATCATTGGCAAGAGCTTTTGTCTCATCCAAAACATTTACCGAATACATCAAGAAAACCCATTTGCCACTGAGAAATTCCTCACTCAGTGTTTCACTCCCAGTGATTTCCTCTTCCCCAGAGCTGCTGTGCCTACATGCTGGTTTGGAAGGTTAGCTGGTGGCTTTGGAAAGGAGAGAGAGGCATATGCCATGGCGTGCTCTCAACAGAGGTGATCATTTCAGAGCCGTCTGGGCACTTTTGCATCTTCATTTTTCTTATACATCAGCAGCTTTTCCTCTTTCTTACTCTTTATCTAATGTCATCACCATCATCACCATTACAACAATCATCATCATCATCGTCATCACCACAATCATCATCATCATCACCACAATCACCATCATCGTCATTATAATCATTATCATCATAATCATTATCATCATCATCATCATCATCATCATCATCATCATCACCACAGTCACCATCATCATCATTATAATCATCATCATCATCATCATCATTATAATCATATATCATCAACTTACATATTTCCTCTACCAAGGCAGCAATTTTTTTGCCTGTGTGATTACCGCTAACAGTCCATTCCCGCACTTTGAATTCTTTTATGGAAATGTGCTTGGGAAAGCTGAGTAAGTGATTAGTTGAATGTAGAATTTAGAAAAAATGCTAATTCCTTCCATTTGTATGCATTTGCATGGACTCTCCCCATCAGACACCTTCCTTTTTACTTCACGCTTGTCCTTATTCGATGACTTTCACATCAAAAAAAAAAAAGAAAAAAGAAAGAAAAGGACATACCTGTATTTCAAGAAGCCATTTTGGTCATTTAAGCACACCAAATAGACCATTGCACTGAAATGCCCCTTACCCTGTAACTGTATCTTAAAATCAATAGAGAGATTAATATGTTCTGGTGGTCCTAAGGATTTACAGCCCTACCTGTGACTGAGCGGCTGCTTTCCAAAGGGATATGGTGTGTGAAATAACGTGGCATGTGCGCGCGCGCACGCACACACACACACACACACACACACGCAATAAAGCAGCATAAAAAAATGACACTAAGACTCCAGTGTCAGGTGCCATAATTCAACACCCCGAGGATCGCGTGATTGTCACAGCTTACACTCCTGCCTTTCCACATGGTCCGCTGTCACAAGAAATTATAAAACGCATCGAGCACTGAGCATATCTGATTTATTTTTAAGGAGAGAGGTTTTGCATATCCTAAATGGTGACATGTGTTGGGCACGTATTAAAAAATAATTGAGCCGATGTCTCTCCGTGAGAGAGCTTCCAGAGGCTTTGATCAGGAACACCCTCTAAAGCATTTAAGGGTTTTTTCCACCGGTGGCACAAAGGAAATGTACAAGAAGGCCATTCATTATTAATCCCCTAATCTGTGGGATGCTAATCGCCCTCTGGGGTGCCCTCCACTCCACCAGCTGGTTTTGAATGCATTTTGATGTGAAGTAGTCAGCGAAGGGCCTTTGTCCATGTGCTAATCAACAGTGTTCATATGAAATCCCTATAATCAAAGGCAATTTAATGTCATTAGCCCATTGCATCATAAAGCAGTGTACAGAGAAAAAAATTAAATTCTTATTCAAATGTAATCCTGAATGGGTACCTGCTGTCAGGAAATTAATGGAAGCTTTTGGGACTTCATGTGGTAGAAGTTTCAAAAACATGTGTTACCAACCTCAATCCATTAGTGGCATTCCATGCGCAATTAAAATCACGGGGAGCCAGAAAGTTTCAGGGACGCTGGCCTTCACAACCTTAGGGATGGCGGGGAAAAAAATCACAAACAGCTGGACCAAAGTGTTACCACTCTGGCGTTTGTCCCCTCAAAGTTACAAAAGAGGAAGATGATGAAAGTTGATTTGAACCCTTTTAACCCTAGGGCAATGATCTTAAAGTTCATGGAGGATACTTTTGATCAATGGGACATCTCCAACACATTTCGCGGAAACCTGATAAGAAGCCACCATGCAAAACTAAATGATACACGTTGACCAAACTGCATATCAGTGATGTTTGGGATGTTTTTCTGAGCTTTGCTGGCATTCTGACTAGCAGTGCTTTTGTTTCCATAAGGGTGACACTCGTGTTGAGAAGAAAGTAGATCTCCTCTGTAAAACTGAAACATGGAGAAAGACAATTTTGGGCTGAAAAATCTGGCTCCCCCTATGAATATGTACAGGCTTGGTTAAAAAAAAGACATTCTACCATGATGCTGAACAGAGGAGTGCATCAAAGTCTACATGGATGTCACGGAGGGAAGATAAAATCTGTGTTATGGACATGGCCATCACAACCTCAACGTGACAGGACATTTTTGGATAGGGTTCACAAGCAAAAACCCAGAAATGTGAAGGAGCTGCAGACATTTTTCCAGGAGGAGTGCTTAAAAGTCCCTCCTGGGAGGCACCTGAACCACACAGAACATAACAGGAAGAATCTTCTCAGTGTGATCAAAGTCAAAGGAAGCTACACAAAATACTGATCGCAGGGATGAAAATGATTTTTATCATTTTTTTGGATAAACATGCTGCTACTCTATGCAGTTTTCTTCAACATTTGTATTTATTTATTATTATTTTTGAAATATATTTAAATACTTTTTTCTTTTTTGCCATCTTTTTTGTCTTTTGCCAAGGAACTGTATGCACTGTATCTGTGTTTATAAATGTGTATATAGAGATATTCATGAGACACTGTTTACTGCAAGCACTGTTGGAATTTGATATGTCTTTCCAAGGTTCTTTTGTGTGTTGAAATTCGTGTTTTAGTAGTTCTGGGCAAACAGTACATGCTCACAGAAAGCAAAACCCCAAAAACAGGCATATGGCAGTGGGGTGGTGTCCTTCTCACTGTGGCTGCCATGGTTTGTTCGTCCTGTTCACCTGTTCCCTGGTGGGTGAGCATTGAGACACATTTGAATAGTGATCAGCCAATGATGATACTTTAGGAGCCCCAAAGTAGGTGGGGCTAAGTCATCATATGTCATTGGTGCCTCATTCATTTGAACCAGTCATAGTGTTTTGCTTTGGAGAGCCACGTCTTTTTGATTGGTTCAGACAAGTCAGTGATTGACAGCACTTGGCAGCTCTACCTGTAATGGGGATCACGAAGCCATACTGTCCTATCACCAAGTTTTGGTTTTCAAATGCCTTCCTGTCAAAATAGAGGCCCAGCCGTTCATTACTTTTAATCTATAGTGTTGGCAGATAATGTGCCTGCAACAGGTTTGAACCTATGCTGACATGAAACAAAATGTGTATGAACTGAAATTTCAGAAGTTCTGATGTTTTCCATAGTCATGGCTGTATGAAATTTCAGCCAGTAGATGGAAGCACTTAAGAGCGATTTCTGATAAGATGACTCTGATTTCTTGGGTTATGCAACATGCAGACTCACATAATTAATTTCAAAATTCTTTTAAAATGATCTTCCTTCTTTTCCGTAGCACCAGTTTAATCTTTAAACCTGTTTTACTTTCTACTGTGCCTGCTTTCTGCTCTTTCTTAATTGGATTTTTATGACTACTGCCTTCAAGGTGCAGCAAAGGTCATTTTTAGAGGTCGAGTGGCTGCAAAGGTCACAACCTCACATACAGACAGTGCTTTTAATCTCGCAGAGTTTTAAGATTTAAGTATGATGGATCAGACACAGAGTTTCTACATAAGCATTGAACCTTTGAATAGAGAAACCTTGCCGGTGAGATTGAGTTTGGTTTAACTTATCTAATTGGTACCCCTGCCTGAGCGCACAGATTTCATGAGAATATTTCCTCAGCATATAACTAAATCATGAATTTACAGTGCTGGATATAATAAGGAATGACTGACTGAAGGAGCAGCACCTCCATTATACATTTCTATTTACCAAGTGTAGCTGAGCAAATTCATTTTACTGTAATTCTATATCATGGATGCTCATTTTACTTTTTGCTTGTCATAAGACAAGAAATTGTTAATTGAATTGACAGTGAGTCCTATATTAACAAGACACATTTTGTTGGAAACATTGAAATGACAGTGTGTGCACATACAAACACAGGTACGGGCATGCATACACATAAGATCACACATACGCATATCTTAACAGAACTTGATGTTATTGGAAATAGCATATGACGAAAATAATCATGTACATACAGGCACGGGTACACAAACGAATAAGCTCACGCATACATACACACGCACGCACACATACAGACACACGCACAATGATATACCCATACATACACATGCACACACGCACATTAGTTTGAGGGACATGCCATCCCGGCGAAGACTTGGTCCAGATTCCCTGTGCCACTGCACATGAGTTTACCCTCAGGGCTGTGTGACTCAGTCTCCGCGGCCTTGAGGACTGACGCGCTGTTCGTCCCGTGCCTCTGCGCCGCCGCCAGCCAGGGCCTGGGGTTTGTTTAAAAGTCACCTTTTCTCCGGGAATCAGCTGAACTGGCATCTTGCGGGGTAGTGAGTAACACCTCTGAAATGTAATTAAGCGTCTCCGCTGAATGCCAAACCGCCCGTGAAAGCCGCGAAGGTCCATTTAGGCGCAGTCAACATAAATACGGCTCCAGTCCACCCTTCAGCATGGCGGCATTTTCCTGTCAATAACGCTAATGCAATGAAAACATACCTTGAAACTCTGCTGTAGTGCTTTTTTTTTTTTTTTTACCACATTCTTATCCTCAGTTCTAATAAATAATTAAATTGGTTAATATGAATTATATAAATCCTTGAGAGTGTAATTTTTAATTTGCAGGCTAATTAGACTCTAATTAGTGGGAATGGTACATGTTCATTTTTTATCCCAGAGTTCTCCATTAATTCCTCCATTGGTGGGTATGTATTTTTATTATTTTTTAGTCCGTGACCACATTGTTAATCATTCATATCCTTTCAGGCAATGTACAGTACAGTTGTACAGGTGAGAGACAAGAAATCGATGAGGACAATGAAGCAGAAATGTAAAAAGACTCAGGTCTCCTTTTAAATGACTACTTTGGCCTTCAAAGTCAATACAAAGAAAATTGCACTTCAGAATGTGGGAACGCATATGAATTCACTGGGGAAAAATTAAACCCCAGTTAGCCCTTTGTGTGGGCAAAAACATCTTTAACAACTTTTGTCGACAAAATTAAGGATGCAGTATATTTATTTTTTATTTCCGACACATTTGGTGTTTCTTTCAAAATCTCATACTGGCTTAAGTCCATAACTCCAGGTGAAGGAGATAGTGACATGGCATTGAGACTGAACACTCTCAATAGCGCTCCAGGGCTGCATGTTAAATAAGTATAATATATAAATCAGTGTAATACATTTGAAATGTTCTCTTGTTCCATAGATCCTATTAAACTCTAGAAAATGTAATTAGATAACGTGTCAGAATAATCCCACATAAAATGTAGAAAGTCAATATGAGATATTGAATCCAGAAAATAAAAATATATCTGCCTCTTCAGACAAAACTTGACACAGTGTTAAGTTTGATAAAAACCAGGAATTTCTATGTAAGCATTGAGTGATTGAATACAGAAACCTAGCCAACATGATTGAGTTTAGGTTATCTTATATAATTGGTGGTGTGGACCGAGTTCACAAGAGCATTTCTTCAACACATGACCAAAGACTGAGGTTGTGTTGTTGGACATAATAACGAGTCCCTCACTCTGAGTCTCTGCTTGCGAGCGCAGAATATCCATTATACGTATCTATTCGCTGAGACTAGCCTGCAGCAATAAAACAGGCTTGTAGCAAATGTGTTTTTTTCCTCATTTGTCAATTTTCAGTTGTCAGATTTTGTAACAATATTACATGCTGTCCACCTCTTGCAAACATCATTAAAGCATCATCCATTAAGGTGAAAAAATGTGAAAAATTTTCTTGGTGCCGAGAAAAGCTACTGATCCCAGATTTGTACAAAAAAGTACAGAATGAGAGAGCAGAAAGTTTCTTGAAACACACAAAAATATATGTTTTTTACCATTCAGAAATACTGACACTGTTTTCAACCAGCAACACATACACCCCTAGTTCCAGTTAAGCTGTCTGGACAGTGTGCTGGGTCCATTTGCTTTAACTTTGTTTCCCTTTGGTGGCACATGAAGTCAAAGCTGACTTCACTTCACCTCTGGTTCACAGATGTTTTTGAAACGTTGAACTTCACCATGTGATTACAGTTTATCGTGCCTATCTCTTGCACTTTAATCAAGCTCAAAGGGTTGATTCAGTATGATTTGTGAATGGCTGAACTGTTTGTGGCAATACACTACATAAATTAGCTAATACGTTTTCCTTATGATGTGACATGCATTACCTCATGATTGCACAATTATGATTTTCTTGCCTCTGTGATAGACGTTAACATCAAGAACTCGAAATAAATTATTTTATGTGTATGGGGAAAGGTAATCATTTATTTACCTCCTATACTGTTATTTCCAACATCGGTGGAAAGTGACCACAACTGTTTTATACTTTAAATCATTCAACAAATGTTTTCTATTTTCTTGAGAAAAAAAAGAATATGCCTGCCATATTCAACCATTCATAGACATGAATATGAGCTGTAGCATTTGAGGCCCTTACATGGTACAAGGATGTCTTAGCCTATCTCAAAGGGTAGCACTCAACTCTGTATACTGAGTACCTTAGCATAAAAGATCTCAGCATCTTCATTCTCAACACAGACACAAAATGCAATCCAATTCCAATGTAAATCAACACTATACCTGACAGCAGTAATAAATTTCCCAATTAACCCCCACGCACATAAAATTGCATGGGCTGCATCATTGATATACAGTATTTTGTAACATCTATACATTGCAATTTTTTGTCATGCATTGAAAAACATGTTCCTTTTAGAATGGATTTCATATCTTACTAGATTGTTATGCATTACTTTTTCATAAGGGGTTACCTTACAGTCCTCACAGAGGCATGATTCTGTACCTTTTTTTCCCCCTCTGGACTCATCAACGGCAGCAGTGGGGGGTGTTGGGGGGTCGGCTGCTCGCCACCACCGTCTCCATCAATGATGGCAAACAGCCACTTTACAGTGCTAGAGGCAGGGGTAGGGGGTCGGTCGATGTGGGAGTGAAATGTGTGACTGCTTGAAAATTAGGATTTTTGGAACCCAACCTGAGCAGAACAACGGCGGCCCGGGCCCTTTTTCAAGAGCGGAACGTAATAGAATGATAAGATCGCGTCTGCTGGACTTGCTCGGCCTGCACAGTCGATACAAGAGATTAATAAATGGCACCTGGTATGAGTCACCCTTTGCAGAGAGCAGCCATTCAAGTAAACACGTTGTTATGCATTATACTCCAAAACAGAGATATCTCAATAGTGCAGTGGCCTTTTGGCACCATTATGAACAATGTCATGGAATTATGCATTTTGCAATGAAGTGTGCCCCTTTTTGCTGTATTATTTATATTGAAAAAAAGTAATAATATAATAAAGTGCCTTTCAATAAGCAAACCTTATGTTGGTGCAAACAGTAGCATTCAGGCGAAGGCAACAAACTCTCCAGCAACATCATAAAGCAATTGGTAGCAATTTGGAGCATTATTAAGTGCTTAATAGCAAAACATTCAGCTCCTCACTGATAGTGCACCTTTGTCCTAATTCAATACCACTAATAAAAAAGCCCCTGCAAAGCTTGAATCCACAATCTGGCTGATATTGTATCGTTGGATTTTCTGTACATGTAATGATGTCTGCAGTGAGGAACAAAACTTGCTATCTACAAATTTGCTGGTCTTTTGTGAACAATTTCCGGCTTGAATGATGTGGAATGACACAATGGCTGTCAGAAATCCAGTTGATTCGGGGTAAGCAAATATTTGAATAGAAACTCTGGTGCAGCTCTGGAGCTAGAATTTGTGAACACTTTATCAGTTCTATTAGATGGGGCTTCACGGCTGAAGACAACCTTGGAGAAAACATCGCACTCAGAATACATACACACATCTTATTGTGTACCTATTGAAAAGGCTTTAACTGAAGGATTAAACAGGAATACATAAATATAGTGCTTATTCGTACAATGTCCCAGGTCATGATAACTACTGTCATTTTACAGAGGCCATAGGTCATGGATTGACTTCTACACTTCCACACATTTACACTGCTAACTCTGCTGCTGCTAACTGTTGCACTCTCCACGCCAAAGTAACTTTGAATCCACCTGAAAAAAAGTAGCAGAAGAAGTCTTTGTATAACAAAGGGCTCTAACAACTGATTAGCTGTGTTTAACCTTCAGCATGTGTTCTAGGAGCAGTTATGCTAAACCACTTCCTCTATCTAAGTTTCGCATCCATAGTAAAGTGCAAACCCTGATAGTTATTCAGTCTATTGCACAAAGTCTTCTAAAACATACTCCATGCTGGACTATTTCAAAAAACTTTTATTCTGATATCATATGAATTGCATTAGAGATATATAATTCATGATCCATTGCAATAAGTGTGCATATTTCCTGGACTGCCAATTGCCCGTGGTGCTAAAAGCACTCAAAACTTCTGCTCCAGGATGTTGTGCTTATTTGAGGAAGATGTAACCTGGCAGAAGTGAAATGCAACTATCAGCTAAAGTACTACATTTGAAAAGACCAGCCTGGGTGATGCACATGAACTTTGATTTGATTTTTGTGTGTAGAGATTGTTCTGGGCCTTTTGGATATTTTCACTGTTAGAGTTTGTTTTGTGAACCAGACACTTCAAAGAGCCAGAATTGGGCCGCACCCTCTGGAGTACACTCTGAAAGGTAAGAGCTGGTGGCAGCCATTTTAAGTGCTGTTCCAAACCATAGTCTGCATGAGAAGTGCATATCTTAGCATCTTGCGCTGCTGCACAGTGAGAAACATTTGCTGCCTTCACCCTTCACCTAACTAGGATTGTGAGTTGAAATGAGAGGGAGATCTGTTTCTTGAACACGTGAGTAACCTTCTCCCAACACACAACAGTACCAAATGCAATTGCTGCTGCAATTGCAGTTGTTACCGTAGCTGTTGAGCCAAAAGAGCTGTGTTGGATGGCAAGGACCACTTTGTTCACCAGGAAACGGTACACCACGTAGCAGCACAACATGACACTGAATTAGCGCCTACAATCAAAACACTAAGTAAATTTATATTTTTATTGAAGTAATCTACAACATAACTGATCACAAGTCCTCTAAACAGCCCATTTATCTCTAGCAGCATGGTAGCTTGCCACAACCAACAACTTACAGCTTCCTGTGATCTTCCAGGCGCTGACTGATGATGTATCGCCCCAGCAGGCGCTGACTGATGACACTGTAGTGCTTGCGCTTCATGCTGTTTCAGCCTCAGGTGACTCCACAGCCTGCGTGTTGCAGACTACAGCCTGCATGAGGCACACTTGCTGACTGGCACACAGCCTTTCAGTGTATGTGATAAACTGTGAATGGAATAACAAAGGAAAGAAAGTATATATGTATTGGTTCGCTTACATATTGCCCCATATGCACTTCTAATGTCATTGACTCCTTAAATGGCTTGTTGCTTTTGCTTATGGTGTTGTACTCTGCCTCACTTGTAAAGTGCCTGCCAAATGAATAAATGTAATTGTAAATGGTTGAGTTAAAAGTATGATTTTTTTCTTCATGTTGGAATAAAGTGAAGGTTAAAGGTTTCCCAGATGAAAAGGCAAATACAAATCCAAAAAAAGGACTTGAGTGTATGGAAGCATATGTGTTTGTTTATTTACCATAAGAATGTATTTATATTTGTTACTCACCATCTCTGCCAGTTGCTCATGATCTCCATGTGACATTCACAGCATTACAGTCACAAAAATGTCTGGCATGCAAGGATAATGTTTTTCCATTAGCTGTGATTTTAGCTAGAGAGAATCGTACAAACAGACAGAACATTGAGCAACGTCTTGTAATTCATTTTTATTACAGATTGACATGAAAATGGACTGGATTTTTATCAGTTTTGCAAAGCTAATGCTATTAAGGCCACCATATGCTCAGGATATGTAATTGACTGCAATAATTTGCTCATGGCTCCGACCACATAACTGTGGGTACGGAATGCACTTCGTTTTCATTGTATGTTTTTTTTCCCTGCCTTCTTTGTGGTACGTAGGAGTTATGAATACCAAACACAGATCTGAGTTCTCAGCCATGGCAGAGGTGACATTATTCACTGAAATGAACTTATCCACACCAAGGACCTGTGATGTCACCTTAATAGTTTTATAAGATGCATGAAGGCAATCTTGGAGCCGCTTAGAGCTATGCTTCTCTGTGTGAACCGGGGTAGGGAGGGAAATGTGGGAGAAGAGAATTTCTGCTTATTTGACATTATTCCACTTCCGTTAAATTGTGCTCCAAATTGTGCCATCAGTCTCTGTAGCAGTTCCTTATGTCCGTAATGAGAATTTCAGTAATACTCCCATCGGTTTAACAGTCTACAATTATTAGCTAATGCATTGTGCATGGCTTTTTATATTCACGGAGGGCATGGATGCAGTTAATTTACCTGGGGGCAGGGGGGGGGAATGACAGCCAGCCCTTTGGAAATCTTTAAGTGCATCAGGAGCATAGCGTTATTCAATATGGGTGCTTATTTTTCATCTTCCAGTGCTGTTTGAAGGCAGGGCTGACTGCATTTTCCACATAATTTAGTAGGTCTGCATGTAATACAGGCATAGGACAACTTAAGCCTCTGTCTGTAAATATTGCCAGCTAATATGTTTGAGCATTGTGGATCTGAGTGATACGATGCAGCGCCTAAAGGAGAGGTTCCTTCACGATGGAAGGGTTTTCTCCAGAGCGTGGAGGCGCGGTTGGCATTTCGTGCTGAATCCACCAATGCGTTTTCCTGCAGACAACCTGCTGTTACTTACTTGGCATTCAGTGGCAACCTTTCAGAATCAAGGTAGTTGCTAATAGTCTTCTCATTTCCAGAGGAAGGTCATTCTTTTGAGCGCTTACCCAAAGAACAGCAAATGGAAATTCACATGAAAAAAAACTCTATTTGCATATTAAGCATCGAAATGATGAAAGCGAGAACAATAACAAATTTGCAAGTGGAAGCAAAAATGCAAATCATTTATTTTCTTTTCAAGGAATCTCCACTGTATTGTACATAAACCATTTCCATATCTACTTTCCTTGGTTTCAAAAGTGATATTTATCAGCGATTCAGGTGGGGTTATTAATATTAACTTTTTATTGAATAAGGACAGCGGTGGAATACTCCACATGCATGGAAATCATTATATTTGAATGTGCTTGCAGGTAAGGTCCCCTTGAGTCACACATGCATAATTTCCACAAAAATACATTTTTATCTCGATGTTTCCATTGCAACATAAATATTCATTTTTGGGGAATTTAATCTATTCACAGACTTAATCCACCCCTCCAGCATTAATTAAGCGTATAATAAGGGGAGGGCTCAGGGTATATGTTGGTATTGTATTCCTAATGCATCAGAAAACTTTTACATATCTGTGTGAGTATGGAATGCATTATATACAGACACAAGAATATGCTGAACAATTCATTATCCGTGGGCACAAAAGTATGCAATGTTGTATCTACAGATGCATTAGAATTCAATGCATTACCTATGGATACAAGAGTATATGATGCATCATTTGTGGACACAAGTATGTGATGTATTATTTATTGGCACAAAATTATTTGATGCATTGTTTGTGGATACAGATGTATGCAATGCAGTATTTATGGTTAAGACGTAATATATATTAGCAAATATGTAACAAATACATAACATGAAACAAATGATGTGGCTGAACTTTTGAATGCTGTTACATACTTTTGATGCCCCTATAATTAAATAAATAAGTGAACCAACTAATTTGCACATTAATTAAAACATTTAAGCAGTTTTGTTTTTTTGTAGTTCTATCCAATTGAAAGGTAGAGTTTGACTGCACATTGATTAAAAAATAATTAGCAATCCCTTTACTTAGCCTGGAAAACGCAGATAATTCTCAAACATTAGTCTTAATTGTTGACACATTCGCCATACTGTCACTGAAAATTTGAGACTGTTACTGGCTCTGCCTCAGTCAGGTTTACAAATAATACATAATGCAGTGTTAATTTCTGTAAAGCTCTGGGAATGGTGCTGCCAAAGCCAATGTTAGTATGCCAAGGAGAAAAGGAAACTGTAAAATATGCCATATCTTAAATTTTTAAAGTGTTACTGTTATTCATTTTTGGATACAATTGCCCATACATATACTGTATTTAGATCCTTTTCAGCCCAAGCATATCTTGGAAATATAATTAAAATATATTAACACAAATCAGGAATATATTGAAATATATTAAATGACAGTAATTTACTGAGCTAAATTTACTAAAATTTATTATCTAAAATGTATTCTTAATATAGAAATTTTTTCTATGGGTGACCACTGAATATGTGTCAGCCCTTTAAAGCGGTCATAACTGGTGAGTACATACATAAGTATGTATCACCAACAGTGAGACTACAACATACCCTACAGTAAAATTACAACATAAAACTACTCAAAGAAGGGAAGGTGCATTATGTTTAGAGCCATAGTGCAGGCTGGAAAAGTGAGTCTTCAGTTTTCAATGAAACTCAGCCAGCAATTTCTGATGTTTTATGGGAAGAGACTGCAGGTCCTACTGACCATCACTATGTGGTTCTCGAAGGTCAGTACACTGTCGAGTGTCACCCCAAGTTTCATGGCGGTCTGGGAGGCTGATGTTGTAGTGTTTACTATGGTGACGGTGTGGAGGAGACATGGCTGAGATGTAAAGGGCCTCAGTCTTAGCCAAGCACAGAGCCTTGGGGGAACTCCTGCTGAGAGACTTGATATGGCTGCTCCCACTGTTACAGCAGTGCCCAAGATGGCAATCACTGCCAGGCTAGAAAGAACAGCATGATTGTTCACTGTGCCAATCGGATAATGGAGGAGGTGTGACATGAGCATGTGTGAAAGCACAGGGAAAAGGCTGACAAATGAGTCTCGTGCGCAGACAGGTCTGCGGGATAGGTTTTTTTTTTTTTTTGCAATTTGTTTCCTCCACCTGTAGTTTGGAGAGTGTTTCACACAGCCAGGGACTGATGGACGATGGTCACACAGGCCTTGACCCAGGAGGACCATGTGAAGGAGGACAGGAGTATGGAGTCAGCTGAGATTCAAGAGACTGATTCAGTGGATAGGAGGGGAAGAAACGACACGGAGGAAAGGGCGGAGAGAGAATGTGGAGGTGAATCCCAGGTCCCCAGGTTCAGTGGAAAGGGAAAGAGCAAAGGAAAATGAAATAATGGTCAGAAAGATGAAGGGAGATAACTGAAAGACAGGAGGTGGAGAAATTCCTGAGGAATGCAAGGCCCAGCTGGTGGCCAGCTTTGTGTGTGGAAGATGACTATTGAAGGGTGAAGTCAAAGAAGTGGAGTGGAGCCTGTAGTCTGGGATATTTTAAGCTTGACTTTGAAATCTCCCAGAACAATACAGAGATTATGCTGTATCTTCAATTTTTAGGAAGAAGAATACCTAATTCACGTATTTTCCCTGTCATAAGACACTGATTCTCAATCCTGCTCCTGGGGGCCCCCTGCTCTGCACGTTTTCCATCTTTCCCTGCTCTACCTACCTGACTGAACTCATCAGTGGCACACCAGATTTGATCAAGAGTGTGTTAATCACACTAATCAGGTGTGTTTGGAGCAAGGATAGATAGAAGATATGCAGGAGACTGGGCCTCCAGGAGTAGGATTGAGAAACACTGTCATAAGATATCAGGTGTACATCACTGTTACGTACTCACATCAGTGACCAACAGCCATGGCTTGCTAATAAAGGACAGATAATGGATGCCTCTACTGCAACGGTTGCAGTTTCTCTATTGTAAGCCAACAATGATTTAAATCAGGTGCTCCCAAGACCCTTCAAAGACTGTTGAGTATTTTTGGTAATGACAGGAACCATGCCTAAGCCAAGAGACTTATGTAGTCAGAGCTTATCCTGATTTTTGCAGTGTGAAGCATATTGATGTACACTTGCAGGAGGTTTGAGCAACCAGCTGTCTCAGGTTAGGGTGGAAACACTGCCCCTAGAAAGGAGAGGGGTTGAAAACTCATCCGTGATGCTTGTACAACACATACACATACACTGCTAAAGGGATGAGTCCATAGAATATTATTTAATTTTACAATATGACATGTAGGCCCACTTCTGAGTTAGTCCCTAAAACATGACTGCCTTCTTTCTTAAATATGGATAAGTACTTTCATGTTTACTACAACTCTTCAGATTTGCTCCAAACTACTGTTTATAGGAACGTTATGATAATATTTCAGTGCAATAAAACAACTTGTACAATTTCTAAAATTCAGTGTTTCTGGAATACTGGATGGGTAAATGGCAGTGTCTTTCACTTGCATGCATGAGTTGTGATAACTTCTAGCTTGGACTCTGTTGTGGCCTTGGAAAAGCAACCCAGTTTAGACAGCAGACATTTAACTGGTGCTTTTCATGCTAGTTTGGTATATATATTGCTGTTTACTTTCCGCCAGACAGTCTGTGCTTTAGATTTAGCAGAAACTTTGCATGTCGTGAAAATGGCAATTTCCTTATTTGTATGAGAGTTCATGACCCCAAAACTACTGCAGCAATATCTTTTGAATCACTGCAGTTTCTTATTATGATTTTTTTTCGGGTAAGAGTGATTTCTGGGATTGCGTGTCCCTGTGCCAGTAATGGGCCAAAAGTCTTCTGCTGCTGTTCTGCACCATATTGCATTTCCCTTTAGGTTGATTCCCATTCTGGATTCAGTCCACCAAGAGGCGTTCTGATAGAGGGAGCTAGTATTAAGGTCATCCGGTTTATGTTGTAGAGATTTTCATTTTATTTCTTTTACTGTTGCTGAATTCTGATGAGTCCGCTAACCCATGAACATATATTCTATAGAAGTCTGCTATCCCAGCGGGCATCACTTTGATCTCTCAAACCATAATCATTTAGTGATATAAAAGCTCGAAATTCAATGTTTTCCCTTGGCCTTTGAACATAAATAAATTAACATGCATTATCATGAAAACACGTTAACTATTCTTTATGTTAGGATTATATTTAATATGAGCACACAGCAAGTGACACTTCTTTATCTCAACATAAACAATAATCACATGCCAGCATGCTGCATGTGGAGATACCAGTGTGGATCAACTTTGTTAGCATCTTGAAAGAAGAGCAGAACAGTAAAGATGTGTTCTTTTGCCTGTAGGTGGTCCATTGCAGTACAATCTATGAGAAAAGGCAACAGCCACAGGATATTGGAAAAAAAAATGTTGTTTATGGAAAAAGGTTGTTTAAGGGTTATTCTCGAAAAAAATTCATATGCGTCCCACTGTTAAAGTCACAAACCTCCTATACTTGTTGGGGATGTGTGCGCATAGTCAATGAGTCCGTCTGTTTCCCGCACTTAAAGGTACATTGCCACAGTTCCCTTTGGAGGGAGAGTATACTCCCTATCCAGAGGTTGACTTCTTTATGTTGGAATGCCATTTACATTTTAACTATTATTTGTGTTTTCTCAGTTGTCTCTGCATATTTGTATGCATGATTCAGGCAGGGCAGGGCTGTCACTCTGTGTTTCTCTCTCACCACTCTCTCACACACAAACACACTCGCTCCTTCTCTCTCCCCGGCAACGGGGTTATGTTCTAATGAAGTGTGGTTGGCGTTCAATACTTCCAATTTCCATCTCTCTTCACCGTTTGATGAACACAACAGTCTACTGATTAAAAAATGCATTACATTGCCCTTATAGTTCGTATTTATTTATTACTGATTGAAAGGTCAGGATTCAGGGAGACCACCCACATGAAGAGAAGGTGAAAACCCAGGAGACACAAGCCAGATGGACTGGAATGGGTGGAACTGGCCACATGGCTTTGTACTCAGGGTTGCCAGGTTAAACTCTGAAAATTCCCCTATAAATAATAAATCCCCAGTTTTTAAAGAATGTCACTCCACTCAGCCTCCACGCAGACTCAAAAATATACAGTACCAGTCAAAAAAGTTTAAGACAGTGGGAAACATGCATTCATGGACATTTTGATCTAAAGACCTAAGCTTAAATGCTTGAAATTTGTTGCCTATGTATAAAAAAACCCTTCTATGAATGGTTGTGTCTAAACTTTTGATACTGTACATGTCCTCTCTACATTTACTCTGATATGCTTTGTGACCTCATCTTTGTGACCTCACCAAGGTCAAGGCAACCATGTAGGAGGACAAAAATATCATCATGTTTAATGTTTATTACATTAGAGGAATGCAGCATTGTTTTTTCAAATGTTTAAATAGCAGTTGATATCTTATTCAAACAGCAGTAACTACTGTGTGTATACAGTATACATGTACACATGGTATATATTAGATTAGAGGAAGGCAGCAGTCTTGGTTTTGTTTTTAAAAATGTGTAAAACAAAATTCCAGTTTATATCTTATTAAAACACCAATATATACTATGTATATTTATTTTTACAAACAAAAGCAACAGTACTGCATTCCTCTAATGTGATAAACATTAAACTTGACCATATTTTTGTCCTCCTACATGGTTGCCTTGACCTTGGTCAGCTTACAGAGCATATCAGAGGATTTGTACAACACAAATACATTCCTTGTCTAAATTCAATGTTTTATTAATGTACCTCAGAGTTGATTAATTGTTAACAAATGCATGTACCTGTGAGAACTGAGAAAGTGTACAGACTGAAAATACAGATCCTAACTGTATATGTGCTGAATCTGTAAAACGAGCAAGCAAACAGGATTTGTGCATTTGGTTGTAGCCACAATTTTACTGCAACCTTTTGACGTAGTTTACCCAATGAAAATGATTTGAAAACTCAGGCCTTGACTTCTCTTAGCATTGCAGTTTCCCCTACAAAGTTTCAGACCAGTATGTACTGTCCAGCTGCCATACGGTCTGCTGTATTGCATGAGGTTAAATCGCCAGCTTGTGAAAAATGTATTTAATCTTGTATTAATCTCTTTCCTATTGATTTCCGGACACACACACATAAATAAAAGTGTGTGTTTGTGTATGTGTACTGTGTATGTACATACCCTGCAGTCTTTTCTCATACATATTAATAAGTTACTGCAAATAGTTCATTTTCTTTTGTGCTTGTGTAATTCAATTATTTTGTGCAGCTTATCTAATTATTTAACAGTAAATGATTAAATTAAGTAGCCATTGGTTTTCAGAGAAAGCTCCACTCTGAGTGGGAGTGGGGGGGGGGGTTAGGCCCTGCTCTCTAAAGGTTCTCTGCAGGGTCCTTGTGTGTAGACTCAAACCCTAGTGCCTGATAAACGGGCTTCCTCTCGCGGGTTAAAGAGGCAGCGGCGCTGTCGGGCTGAGGTCAGCTCTATTTAAAGCGCAGACAGCCAGGCTCCGGCAGGCCGTGCGATGGGGGAAGGCAGACAGGGGAGGGAGCTCGGAAACCCGAGCCCCGCTACAATGGGAGCCTCCGCTAAATCAGGTCCCCAGCGCACGGAGGCATGAGGCTCTGTCTGCGCTCGGAAAGTCTGCGAGAGTCATTACCCCGGCCCTGTCCGTGCATGCCGATCGCCACCAGCGCCACGCCGGCTTTCAGAGCTGAAAATGAAATGAAAGGGTAAAAAAAAAAAAGGAATAAAAAAAAAACCCACCAGTTCTTTAACTCGATTAACCAGGAGCTCTGGAGGTTGTATCGTCTGCGCTGCAGGTCACGAGTCACGAGGCGAAGGGAGAGTTATTTGGCATGCAACCGAGGGCAGCGCCGTTTGAATGGCGCTCTGTTCACCTCCGAGGGGCAGCAGACGTTCCTCTGAGTTAAAGTGGGCGACCGTCCTGTGAAAGCAATTACTCTGGAATGCGAGCATGTGTGTTTTTTTTTTTTTTTTTTTTTTTTCCAGGGGCGGGAGAGTACACATTTAATAGGTCGTATTAAAAAGGATAAGAGCCCGAGAAAGTCAACAGTGCCCTGGCAAAAGGAAAAGCTGCGCCACAGGAAGAAAAAAAAGAGAAAGAAAACAGAACTGCCTGTCGTCAAATGACTGGACTTCATTTCAGCATATTACCATCCCATTACCTGCCAGACTGGATGGCAGTATTGACACATCACAGATCAAAGAGATTGCCCCCGTAGCGCTGATAGGCTCCCTTCCCTGGGATAAACCCCGGACCTCTTTGTTAAACAGATAATGCCCCGGCGGAGAAAAACACTTTCCCATTATTGCCTCGCAGTCGTATGAAATAGGATTTAATCTCAAATGTCGTTTGCTGACACAAAATAGCACTGTGACGACAAAAATTTGCTTTGATTGTACATCACCATTTATGCGCATATGATATTTACAATGCTTCCTAAAAACGTACAACATCATCGTTTAGGCAGCTTCAATAATGGGATGAAAAATGCTGTGCTTGAAATGAAAACAAAAAAAAACACTTGCAGGAATCCATTACTGTGTTATGGAGATGGAGTCTGATCCTTACTTAAAAATAGAAAACAGCTGCAGACATATAGTATTTGGATTCCAACAATCTTACACACTGGGGTGTCAGTGGCGAAAGTATAAACTATTATCAGTGGTAGGAGACGAGTGCCCATGGGAATACAGTAGAGCATGTGAGGTATGATTGACAACAATATAATTAGAAATTAAACAGCATTCAAGGACAAGGCACTAACATCATCCATGTATTTTCAAATGCAGGGTTTCATCGGTGAGCATCCTGGATCCATGAAAAAAAGAGGCATTATCATTCCTCTATTGGCCACACAATGGGAAATATGCCAAGCTATTCACATGGGGTTGGTGGAGGGAGGGGACAGAACTGAGTTTGTATTTAATGGACCTTGCATTTAAATATGTCCAGAAAATGCACAACAAACCTTAGTGCCCACTCCTGTTTTCTGACTGCAGTGTGCCTTTTCATGACTGCTTCTGATGATTAATATAATTGCAACTAATGCCGAAACACAGCCCTCCAGCCATCGTGTCGCGTGGATAATTACATGATTTAAGACCATCAACCCGAAACTTCAGGCTGCATAAAAAACCAAGCCTTCATCTTGTCAGTCACACTTGACCATTTGTCTTGATTAGATCACATAGTCACAGTAAACAGAAATTGACCAAAATGATGGTTAATCATATTTAGGCACATTGGAGCCTCTGGATGCAATATTGCAAAAGCCACAAATGGAAAAAAATATTACTGCAGTGCTTTCCCCAATGCATGTTACCCCAAAAGGATTTCAAAATTGCTTTTCTTGGAGGGGCAAGATTGTAGAATGATAAAAGATTCTTCCACAGGGACAAGCCAAAGAACCCTATATGGTTCTAATTAGAACCCTTTTTTGTAAGAGTGTACGGTTTACCTGTCAATGTGAAGACAAACTGCAAACACATGCGCCGCACATAGCAGTGGGTGACGCAGCACGTTCCTGTTGATACCGTGCCTTTGGAAGTAACGGGAAGCAGCTTAGGATCAGATTGTGTGTGGGTGTGTGTGTGTGTGTGTGTGTGTGTGTGTGTGTGTGTGTATGTGTGATTATGTGAATGTGTGTCTCCATGTTTGTGAGTGTTCATGTGTGCACATAGTATGTGATGTGTTTGCATGTGTATGTGTGCATGCATCTCCACACTGCCTCTGATTTGCCTTAGGATAGGTGTGGGTCGATCTCTGATAAAGAAGTAATATATGGTAATGTATGTTGAAATATGAAATTCAGGACAAGGAGTATGTCATAAGTAATACATTATAAATTTATCACATATTGCCTCTTTCATATATAGTTGGGTGAATATTTTGTAGAATATCCACCTGATTTTGTAGAATGACAATGCATATAGTCTAATGGTAATTACATTAATGAAAGTGGCAATCATTGCTACATTTCTAATGGACAAGCCATATTTTTGCCTGTCTTAAAATACATGCAGTACCTTACATTTTGTATTTAAGATTTTGCAAGAGAACAGTCTCAGACTGAAAAAAGTAGAATGCATGAACATGGGTGTATTCTCATGCTGAGTCGTCTGAGACAATACAAAATTAAGAGAGAATACATCATTGCGTCTACAGTATTCAACCCAACAGATTCATAGAAAGTATATTGCTCTCTCCCATAGGGAGGGGCCGCCTGGAAACTGTCCTTTGATTCATTACGCATAAAGAAAATGAAAATCCATCACTTTATGGAGGACTTTATGGAGTCAGCACTTCACTAAAACTGCCATCTTTTTTTGGCTGGGGAGAATTAAGGCCACAGGAATTGAAATTCATGGCACAAAAGGGGTGCATTCTCCCAATGGAATTTTTTCCCTTTTTTTCTGGTTTAATCAACTCTGTACACGGGGTAGTAATGACTAACTTTGTTAGAAAGAATTTGTCATCACCTACTTCTATTGCATTTTGTTCATTTAGGCCCCTCTGAGCCGCACAGCATTAGCAATCAGAAACATAACTACAGTAAAAACTATATTTCAAATATGAATAAAAGATGAATAAGACTGTTCTGTCTCAATACTCCAGAATTGTTATACTTAGGAGGATTCAAAGGGAATAATTGCTACGAGAGTAGTTACAGATTTCAGCACTGCTAAAAGGAACCTGTGGTCATTGTATAAGGAAACCAGGGAAAGCGTTTGATTGGACATACCAAATGGCCGTTGATTGGCATTGCAAGAATTATTCACTTCTTGATATGTTTTGATATGAAGAATTGTCACTGCGGTCAATTTTCATATGTTTTTAAAGAGATTTTTAAGTTTATTTAAAGCTCCAACGTGGAAACAGGCTAGACTAGACTACGGCGTGGGAGGACCATCATGAACTACAGTTAAGTGTTTCTCCAAATACTGCTGGATTTGATTCTGTGGACTGATTTGAAATGCTTCCTTTGATGCACTGCAAGTGCTCTGAAAGGTTATGCGCTTCACGAAAATACACCGAATAACATAGTTATCAAAAACCCAATCAAAACAGACATCAATGATTCTGCCCACCCCCAGCTTGGTGTAAATGGCAGCCAATGGGCAATTGCCATCTGTATTAAAGAAATACGGCAGAGCTTCGCCCATCCCGACAAGGGAAAAGACAAATGAAGTCCATTAAGCAAAAGGCCGTGCTCTTCTCTGATATGACACTGTAAATGAATCACAGCCAGCGGACCCAAAGCTTTCGCGCCATGTTTCAGACGAGTGTTGTTTCCCATTTCTATGCTAATCAGATCCCATAAAATCATCAGCGGATTCTCAGATGCGATGGCGCGTGCGTTAGCAGACTTTTTTTTTTTTTTTTTCACGCGGCCGCGTAATTCCCCAGGGTGACGCTCGGCGTGATCATGTGCATATTCATGCAGCATGGAACGTTTTATAAATGCCTGTGAAATGCCCCCACATCCACACAGGTGTTGAGTTAACTTCTACTGATATGTTGACATACCAGAGAGCTGTAGCACTGATTTAAGCTGCGATATTTCACACACAACACATTAATGATGTGTGCATGCAGGAACTGCAGAGTCGGGGGGCCTGGAGATTAACAAGGTGCCAGGTTTGTCAGGTGATTTTGGGTGCCACCAGTAGGTGATCTGTTAATTTTTAACAGGGGGGATGGCAAATGCACACGCAGCACTCTCTCTGCTACTAACTAGGGGATGGAGAGGGGGGATGGCAGGTTAACAAGGGGGATGCATTTTGGTCATTTTGCTAACAAGGGGGGATAGCACCCCCCCATCCCCCCTCAAATCGCTTACTGAGCGCCACACTCTGTAAACTTTTTACACCAACCTCACTGGCTGTCAGTTTCCTTCTGGATGAAATTGATTCCCATCTTATGCTGGATTTCTTTGCACCATATACACCT
The DNA here is from genome assembly GCA_019176425.1 of Megalops atlanticus. Lineage (NCBI taxonomy): Eukaryota > Metazoa > Chordata > Actinopteri > Elopiformes > Megalopidae > Megalops > Megalops atlanticus. Next base: position 7,568,160 of record CM032894.1, on the reverse strand, counting down.
ACTCATGGCCTCTGTATCATGGACGTGAGCTAGCTGACTACAGACCTTTATGGAATGTTAATACCTTTATTTACCTGTGGTTATGAAACACTGTCAAAACATGCTAATCAAATTGTATGTCAGTGCCGACGGGCAAAACAGCAATAAACACAACGCAGTGTAACGAAGGAGTCACAGAGCAAGCGTTTCATTTGGAGACAAAACATTAGCATGTTAGCGTCAAGAGTGGTCAATTTGGGTTGAAATCTGAGAGCGCACTTTGGGAAGCTTCACGATTTGGAAAGCATTTGGAATTTGCAAAGCATATGGAATTTGGAGGGCACCCAAAGAGCTCGGTGGAGCAGCAACGCTTGAACTATTGAACGAGCAAAATCTAGTTAATTGTCTGTAATCTACAGCTTTTAGAGGAAAAGATTTAATGCCACCCCATCGGTGTGCCTGCAGTTCACTAAAGTGAATCACTATCTTCCTGTCAGCAGCCAGACAGAATAGCTTGTGTGTGGCCGTCTTTTTTTTTTTTTTAATTTAAGAAACATTGTTGTCAGCTGCCAGCCAGTTCATTCTTAAACATTCGCAGACCAGAATATGGTCAAAGGATCCTTTCAATTATAATTGTGGTATTTTTACATACTTATTCCTCTTCTTACCATACAATCAGCAAGCCATATTCCTTTAAATCTGGTATTGTATGTTCCTCACATGGCTGCCCAAGCTGGCTAGTAAGAGCATTTGTCCTTCAGACTGAAAGTGACAGAATTCAGACAGAATGATGAGGGGGCACTTTCAAAAAAGCATTTTCAGTTATGAAATGATTTTTTTTGTTCCATCTAACAAAACAAGTGCTCCATGTTTGAATATTTCCCATTTTTAACAGCGTAAAGCCTCCAAAACATGTTATTAAAGACTTTTTAAAAACCATAAAGGGGACGGAGGCTATATTACGCAGCCTGTATTCTGAAGTCTAAATTATGGTTTGAGGTGAAGACAGGAATAGTCTAAAAAGTATGTTTATTTTTTTTTTCTTGCAACATTTGGTGAATAAATGTGGCTTTGGCGCTGGTCAAAAGCACAGGAGAGCACTCTGTAGACTACATAACAAATGTGCTCACCAAGCCTCATTCTTCAAATAGAATTAGGGAGGGAAGCTTAAAGCAAAAGTGATGAAAATAATGACAAAATCCTAGTACACCAAGTTTTAAGGAAACTGCTATTAATAGACTGTTCTTTCTGTCATTCTTTCTGTCATTAGCATGTACAGTTGTGATAATTACAGTGCAAATAAGCTGAGCAACACTAAAAATGGAACCTTGCTTTGAGTGATTGATTACAATATCATGCAATACTGTATAGTGTTTAATGTATAGTACCCTACTAAAGTTTCATGACGGTTTAGTGATATATAAATACTTTGTTCACAGCAAGGCCTTTCAAAATACTACTCAAATCAGTTCACAAAATGAAGAACTAACCAAAAAAAGTATATTATAACAGCATTCTCTCTTTTATCAGAAATGTGAATTTCAGTCACACTTATCCAGGGATACCTTTTATGCTCACGACGGATACATTTCCATTGCCCAGTTGTTCAGCAGAAACCCTGCAAGCAAAATGGCTGCATTCTGTATTGATCTCTATTGATCCAGGGCGCAGGTGATGTCCCATCTGGTCTCAAAAATGGAACTTTAACTCTAACTCTACCTTTAACTTTTAGTCTAACCACTTCACCAGACAGTGTCCAAACACCTTTGAGCTGCACTACCCCCAACCACTTCACCACACAGTATCCAAACAGCTCAAAGCTCCGCTACTCCCAACCACTTTACCAAACAGCGTCCAAGACAGGCTCTGCAGAGACTTGAACTTTTGACTCCTGGCATGCAAAGACCAGAGCTCAGCAGCCTCCTGCTTTTTACTTACTTCCATTATTCTGTCTTGGTGGACATATTTTTTCTTATTTTTTAAGCCTCAGTAAATGTCTTACACACAGTTATATCAACACATTCACAAAGCATACGACTTTGTTGTTTTCCTCTGGGACTGTATTCAGTATGCAAAGTGCTGTCTTTTGCACTGATATACTAAAGGAATCAGTTCATTCTGCTATTACACATTCCTTTGCTTTTCATTTCACTGTGCAGTGTCAGCTTGCAGCTGAAGTAAAAGGAAAGAAATGTATCAAATCGTCTTGTTTGTGTATTTGTGTGAGCATTACCAGCCTGAAGGTTAAGCTTGTCGACTTGTAAGATATGGTGGAAGTGTTCAGACTAGGTCATTCAGCCTTACTGCCATCTGCAACACACAAAACACAGGCTGTCATTTGATTAGGCTTTTCAGTTTTGGCTGTCTTACGTGTGACCATTTTTGCCCCTAACCATTTCTTTTCCCCTTTGATACAATTTCTCACCACACATCATCAAATGACCCCCTTCACAAGGAATGTTCTCATTTTGCCCCTAATTTTTTTTGTTCTGCTCTTAAAACCCAGCTAGACTTGGGGCAGTTGCATCTCAGACCCGGGAGCTAAATTGACTTGACCGGTCCATTTTCTCTGAGCGATGTAGGGCCAGGCTGTTGACAGAGAGCTGCAAGCGAGCAGAGTGTGTAAATATGGCGAGGGGGCACCGTTCAGTCTGAATGGAGTCCCCAGTGGGTCAGGACTCGGGGAGATTGCTCAGGTAATAACAGCTCGGCCACTGTGAGCAGAAACACCATTCAGCTCTCAAATCCCACCAATCTGTACCTTATAGGAGCCTAAAATGGCAAGCTGCCATCCACCACCACAGTCATTACCCTCCAGGCACTGGGGTGACTACAGAAGGCAAACACTGTGCAGCACTTTGTGAAGATGCTGATGGGAGTTGAAGTCCACAGGTATAGGTGGCTGAGTGCTAATACCCCAGCTCAGCACTTTGGCATCTGTGAGGCCGTTGTGTAATGGTGTGCCAGCTGAACTCGTTCCAGGCGCAACCCCATGGTTTCGCTTGAGCTCCATCAAAATTTTGTCACACTTTTCAGCAAATGGTACGTTTCAGGGTGCACAGCAGGGTTCCTTGACGGCTAAGTGCCAGCAATCTCGTGTAATCTCGTCTGCCGTTTGAATGGGTGAACTACAATGGAGGACAGTGTTGGAGTGTGAAGATGCGCCTTCCCTTCTTCAGCTCAGCAAATCAGCAATTCTCTTTTTTTTCCCCCTTCGCCACGATGCAAGTACAGTACTTACTTTCCACTGGGATAAATGTTGATTCATACAAAGAGGATCACTCTGGGACAGTTCTCACACACCCGCACAGATCTAACTGCAGACTGTTGTTCTTTGTCAGAATAAACAGACAAGACCCCCACACACACACACACACACACACACACACACACACACACACACAGCCCCCCTCACTAAACTAAACCACAGTGAGCATCACACCACATGCATAAATCCCCCAAAGCCTCAGAATTAAGAGTTGTTTTCCTTTTGGAGAAAAAGCCAGCGGGGTCATTGCTGTGAAAAGCCTCGGTCTCCGATGTTTTGACTATCCGTGCAAGCAGACTTTCTGTAATCCCTCGTCTTTTTTGTTTCCGTGCGTCGGTGCAGTCCTTTTCATTTTTTTTTTTATGCTCCTCAGTCTACAAATTCATTTACATTCAGCTGCTTGGAGGCTGTGACAATCCAACAAGACCAAAGCGTAATTTATGAGGATATCCGGAAGGCCCTGTATTGTGACTCTCTGAATTTCAATCAATCTAATGATAACTATAACAGTTTATTTTTTTATGCTCATCCCTCTGTATGAATTAGTGGTACTAACTCTAGTGAGTATTTTAATTTGATGATAACACACAGATTTTTATGCTGTGCTTGTTGGGATATAATTATTCACACATTGACTAAAAGTATGGCTAGCCCCCCGGGTGTAATTACAAACCATTTTTATGAGAATTGAATTAGAATGAACAAACACATTTGCAGTAGTGGGGTCTGGGATCCAATATCTGTAGTGTTTATTTGAGCTGGATGTTGAGCTTCTTAATCAAAGATCCTTGGAAATTGTATGAATGACTTCCTACAAAAGCAAAATGAAGACTTACTACTAAAAGTACAACATGTCCCTTTTATCTTATTGGTGCTGTCATGTCTTTCAGAAGACTAAATATTGAATTATAGTCAATTTATCTATGTCTGGATTAAGTTCCCAGGGAAAACCCAGGCCAGTTCATTCAGTACTGTACCCTTTTAAATTGCATTGCTTCCCATATTTTATAATGTCGCAAGTAATTTATGCCCATATTAAGACAGCACGCGTATCTCAGATATATTTTTAATAATCTGTCCTCGTGCATAACATAACCTCTTCCTGACATCCCAGAAACTACAAATCAAATCAACAAGAGTCCCGAGAAGTGGGCCTGCATGTAATCTGTGGTGAGGGAAAGACTGTGGCTTAGATATGACCGCAGAAGCTGAGCTCCCAGGGAGAAGCCTCGGCAGGGTATTTGCACACAATGAGATGCGGCAGAAGTTACTTTAGGTGTCATCATCTCGCAGCCTTCATCTTCACTCACCTGAAGTCACATGCACTCTTTATACAACATGCAAAGGTGTTCCGAGAGCTTGCACAATATAGTTTGCACAGTGCAGCTGGCGATGCCAAGAGGCAGCTAGAAGCAAGCCGGTTTGGATTCATTTCAAAATAAAAGGTGTTACTTGCTGTCATACAGTTTATTCCCTTGCTCCCCCAATCTGTTTTGCCGTACCAACAGAAATCAATGATAAATTAAGGCTATTACTTTTTAATGAGGACCTTCGTATTGGTTATTGGACATGTGTTTTGATAGGAAATTGTAGCTGTGATACAACAACAGGAAAGTTAGATGCTCTGAAATGCCTCCAGCTCCTGTGATGCAGCACCCAGTTGCTGGCACAGAGATCTGGCAGGACATGAAAGACTGGACCCAGAGAGAATGCCATTATTAGGTCCCGTGCCAGATTCGTGGCGTAGGAACACAGGAGTGCATGCCACTGATGCAAATCCTTGCCAGCCAAAAAAAAAAAAAAAAAAAGCTCTGCAAACTTCTCTTTTGGTTCACATCATATTTCAGAGAACGATCACAATACAGAGGCTGGTGATGTCTGTGTGCTCTTGATGAATGCTGGAATCACCTTGTCCATGATAATGTGAGAAGTGATATAATATAAGTGGTCTGGAGCAGCAGTGTTGTGTAGCGGTAAGGAGCAGGGCTCATAACCGAAAGGTTGCTGGTTTGATTCACTGTGGGGACAATGCTGTTGTACCCTTTGGCAAGCTACTTAGCCCACAATTGCCTTAGTAAATATCCAGCTGTATAAATGTATAAAAATTGTAATCTATCTAAGTCACTCTGGATAATAGCGTTTGCCAAATGACAGTAATGTAATGTAAGATGTATACATATTTGTTCATTATTTTGCATCAGTGACTTTTGTCTTAGGGTTGAAGTGCCCACTTGTTAAAAACTTGGAATCAGACAACCATTAGCATAACTTGCACCTCCCTATGATTTTATGGTATATATATATGCCATACCCAGTACATGTAGTGGTCATGGTTATCTGATGTACTGTATGCAGAAGTTGTTTGGGTACATTTAAATGTTGTTTGTGCTGTTCAAGTGTCATGTCAGATGGAAACAGAGGGATTTTGAAAAACAGAAATAAGGGGAACTATAGAAATGAGACTGATGGGGAAAAAAACCTGAAGGAGTTTTAGTATTTTCTTTGCAAGGATTATGTTTTCAAGATGAACCATGGTGTTTAAAGGGCAAAAAAACAGTCATTAGAAACATTGCAAAACTCCCTCATTGTGTTGTATATCCTGCTGTAGGACAGTGCAGATGCCCTTGTCTGCCTGAGTTCTGCATTCAGCAGCTATGCGTGTCTGTTGGTTCCTCTGCAGGCTAATACTGAGACAAAGCGTTCTGGTGCAATATAATTGGAACATTATGGGACAGGCAAAGGGGCTGCTCAGAAATGAATCACGAGTAAATAAACCTGGACAATGTCCTCAGCGGTATACACTCACTGGCCACTTTATTAGGTACACCTTGCTAGTACCGGGTTGGACCCCTTTTTGCCTTCAGAACTGCCTTAATCCTTCATGGCATAGATTCAACAAGGTACTGGAAACATTCCTCAGAGAGTTTGGTCCATATTGACATGATAGCATCACGCAGTTGCTGCAGATTTGTCGGCTGCACATCCATGATGCGAATCTCCCGTTCCACCACATCCCAAAGGTGCTCTATTGGATTGAGATCTGGTGACTGTGGAGGCCATTTGAGTACAGTGAACTCATTGTCATGTTCAAGAAACCAGTCTGAGATGATTCGAGCTTTATGACATGGCGCGTTATCCTGCTGGAAGTAGCCATCAGAAGATGGGTACACTGTGGTCATAAAGGGATGGGCATGGTCAGCAACAATACTCAGGTAGGCTGTGGCGTTGCAATGATGCTCAATTGGTACTAAGGGGCCCAAAGAGTGCCAAGAAAATATCCCCCACACCATTACACCACCACCACCAGCCTGAACCGTTGATACAAGGCAGGATGGCTCCATGCTTTCATGTTGTTCGCCAAATTCTGACCCTACCATCCGAATGTCGCAGCAGAAATCGAGACTCATCAGACCAGGCAACGTTTTCCAATCTTCTATTGTCCAATTTCGGTGAGCCTGTGCGAATTGTAGCCTCAGTTTCCTGTTCTTAGCTGACAGGAGTGGCACCCGGTGTGGTCTTCTGCTGCTGTAGCCCATCTGCCTCAAGGTTCGACGTGTTGTGCGTTCAGAGATGCTCTTCTGCATACCTTGGTTGTAACGAGTGGTTATTTGAGTTACTGTTGCCTTTCTATCAGCTCGAACCAGTCTGGCCATTCTCCTCTGACCTCTGGCATCAACAAACATTTTCGCCCACAGAACTGCCGCTCACTGGATATTTTCTCTTTTTCGGACCATTCTCTGTAAACCCTAGAGATGGTTGTGCGTGAAAATCCCAGTAGATCAGCAGTTTCTGAAATACTCAGACCAGCCCGTCTGGCACCAACAACCATGCCACGTTCAAAGTCACTTAAATCACCTTTCTTCCCCATTCTGATGCTCGGTTTGAACTGCAGCAGATCGTCTTGACCATGTCTACATGCCTAAATGCATTGAGTTGCTGCCATGTGATTGGCTGATTAGGAATTTGCGTTAACGAGCAGTTGGACAGGTGTGCCTAATAATGTGGCCGGTGAGTGTATATCAGTAGCGTCTCGCCAGAGCGCAGAAGTAAGTCAATAAACGGCATCAATTAGCATTTTTCGGTAGACGGTAGGCCACGTGTTGGAAGACTGGGTGGTGTCTTGTGACCGATTTGTGATGTGCATAACTTATCGGCTGTGCTCCACTCCATGTCATTGACACCGACTGTGTTCCGTTTGCTAATTTTGGAGCAGATTTGCACCCAGTCAGCAAAAAGAATTGGGGTGATTAAACATATTTGGCAGTCACATCACAGGCCTGCACAAGTTCTGAACATTCAGAACACGAGATTATGTTTATTTAGATCCACTCTGAGAGACCACTTGGTCTTGCAGTTGAACTAATTGTTGTTATAACTGCTTTTCCTTTTCACTAAAATTTGCTGGCCATGAAAGTCTGTCCAAAAGTTTATTGAGTGAGGATTTAAGTTTTAAAAAAAGATTAATGAAGACAACTACAGAAGCTATTTCAAGCTCAGTTCTGTTGGAGAAGAAGAGGACATGAGGACATAGGTCAAAATTAGTTGAAGGTTAATTTCACACTGACATTGGAAAGATGAGAGTTTTTAGTGAATGGTATAGTTTACCAGGATTGAAGCAGTACCAGATGCACTCTGGACTGAAAATGACCACCATAGTTAGGCTGAATGTCCTTTTCTCATCATTAAATGTGTTATGTTCTTATGAGGGGGTTGTTTTCGCAGGCTGGCGTTTCAGATACAGTGGAGCTGCCAGTGCAAAAAAAGAACATGGAGATGGAGCATGATGTTTTGATCTTGGCAAGGTGTTACAACTTATGGTCTTGCAGATTGTGGCCAAGCCTTGACATACTCTGTAAACCAACAAAAACGTGTTGTTCTTTTGATAGCTGTGGCATTTCTGATGCTGCACAGACAGGCATACATGCTCAAATAATCAAACTTCCTGCAAAACCTTTTAATCCACACCTAGAATATCAATGCTTTATTTTTCTAAAAGCTCGTGCATAAATAGTGATGTGTTTCTTTTTGTGCAAAATATACCAAACTCAATTACTCGCATATTAATTAAAATGTGGCAGATGCTCTCAAATAAGGTCTTGGAATTATGTCAAAAATATTTGACGAGTTTTAGTGATGTCAAATAAAGTCAAATACAGACTTGGTACACAGTAAGTGTGTGCAAACTGTGTTCCTTTCCGTTTCGATATTCCTATTTGATTTCACTGAAATTCTGAGGGGACACAGCAGGTCCTGTCTCTTAGAGTGCACACTCCTTCATGGGACATCCCTAGAAATGATTTTCAAAATGTCCTGTCACAGAAGTGCAAATAGAACCGTGCCGCTTGTATCTGGATCAGGGATGAGGGCTCTGTTCTAAATTATTCTAATAATCTGAAAGGCCTGAAAATCTGAAGGAACAGGAGGAGATGCCAACAATCCCAGCACACGTTGCATCCCCACATGAGCAACGTGCCCACAAAGCTAGTTTCTGCTGACTGTGCAAAGGGCATGAGTTTAACCAACAAAGGTTACGTGCAGATCCTGCTTTGTATCCATAACAAGGAGCAAATCACATTGATTATTAAGCATTAGCATTCATTGTACACACTGTTGGCGTTATACTTAACACTGTAGTCACACACACGCCTGGGTGACTATGTAATAATGTAATGTAATGTGATGCCTGAATTTCTTTTTAAAAGTCTGTTTGCAGCATGTACTGTAGTGAATGAAACAAAAAGCCAGTCCCTAGTGGAGTCATTTGTGCCTGATACAGTACTATGATATGTTCAGTCATCAGGTGTGTAAGTGAGTGCAGTGTGTTTTTTTTTTATTATGCTGTCAGCTCAGAAGCTTTGTGTTTCAGCTCCTCTGTGAAGGTGTTTGTAATGGCGCACCAAACTTGTGATGGCACACTAAAGCACTCAGGTGTGTCAGGTGACACTGGAGTGCCACAGTGCATTCTCTGCCTATAAGACCTCAAGGTGCTGTGATGTTACTTGTCCATTACATATTATATGACACATATGCTTCAGTACTTGGCAGGCCTTTATGTGCATTTGATTAGCAGACCAACAGGGAATCGAACAGCTCATATGTTTGAGTTTTAGCATTGTACAAAGTTCTTGAAGTGAACGGGTGTGGTATCCGTCTCGAAGGTCCAACAGTGGGGTCAAGTCAAACCGGCGTCCTACTGGTTGCGCTCCAGCTGCCTCAGCCCTAGTTCACACTATCGCCTTACTATTCTGCAGCTTTGCTGTAGGGAAACTAGCAATAGCTTTTCACCACAAAAAAGGAATGAAGGGAATGCTGAATTTATCCATTTTCTTAGACAAGTGTTGCCTTTAGTGTTTAATTTATTCTTTTCTATGTATCATTATGAGTAAAGGGTTGACATGGCCCTAACTGTCCCTTTTGTTCAATTTTTCTTTCAAAGAAGAAGAAATAGAGGAAATGTTATCTGTTGAATACAAATGAAGATATCTTCATGCATTGGCAATGCAAAATGAGCAGTAAGAGTAAATTATTTAAGCTTATTTATTCTTTATGTCTGAATTACACATTCCAGTACACGGCATTCTATCTGTCAGCTGAGATAGCATCTGTAAATTAACAGGGCTGTTAAATGATGCACTTGAATGCTTCCCATCCCTCTGCCACCAACCCACCCCCAACCCCCAACTGCAGGGTTGGGTCACATGATAAACTGGCAATGAAAACTAGGAAAAGTGCACGGTTACGATGTCTACACCATTGCCTAAAATGACGTGTCAAAGCAGAGCAAAGCCACGCATTCCTTTCATAGTTTAGCTCCCCTGTGACATTTGATAGAGTAATGTTCTTGCCCGGTGGACGGCGGCTTCGGTACTGTGTGTCACACAGTGGTTAATAACAGGATCAGTAAACCTGATCCCTGTATGACCAGCACGCTGTCAAGGGCATGGCTGCGTTATCTTGTTTTATGGAGCGTTATGTGTATGCCTTCATGTACAGTGCTGCACTTGCTGACCTCGACATATGGGTCTCGGACAGCAGTATGCTAAAATAACAATGGAGTGGAAACTTAAGTCACCTTTATTTTAACCTGTTGTTTTTACAACATTTAAGCAGAGCATCACTTTTTGTCACATGTGGAACCAATAAATATTACATTTTTGCCCCATGTCTATGGAGATTTCAAGGGTTTCTTTTACTCCAAATATTTAACATGGTATCTAACAAATTAATATTTAAGTGCAAATTTTCTGCTATTTTGTGTTTTTTTTTTTCAGTAGTTTGTGAATGCTTCTTATATTTGGTAAACACAGCGTAGCAAATATTTCAGACATTTAACAAATATTCTGAGGATTTGGAAACCTGTGCTTGTGAAAACAACAGTTTGTAACACACAACATTCTTATTAACAATGTGACCTATCAATGGGCTTAACCTTTTGGAATGGTACACATATGCAATGAATGTAGTATTTTAACTGCTAATTTAGTAACACTAAAAATATAATTACAGTAATCTGCCTCATCCATTTTATCGGGGTTATGCTTAACATATGTTGAATGTGATGCATGTGTGATATTAGAGGGCAAACAAACGCCAAAAAAAGTGTTGCCGCAAGTGAATGAAGCTGTTTCCCAGCCAGATGTCCAGGGTGATTATCTGATTAAAATTGCAAACTGGCACGCGGCTCTGTGCTGTTTCATCTCTAATCAGAGACGCGGTTTATTGAATGTTTATTTGCGTGCCGCGGGACGTGCCGATCGTTTCTCCAGATTAATTGGTTTTGCACCTGTAACTAATGAATCTGATTTATTAGATGCGTGTCATCGAAAATCTTGACATTCAGTACGCACGTCTTGGTTCAGCACACAGACACAGACACACACACACACACACACACACACTCACAGACACACACACACACACACACACACACACACTCTCACAGACACACTCACATTTTCAGAATATAGCAGTGGGCATTATTACAGGAAACACATGCTTAGTCATACCACACAGCACATTTTGTTTTTCATGTTGATGCATTGTAAAGGCATAATTTTCCTGCTACAGAAAATACACTTTTCAGGGTGACCAGACCCATTAATGCAATAAATTATGTTTCTTTTTAACCTTGGGCTGTATAATGTGGCTCCTGTTTTTCCCCGCATCCATCATGAGAATTCAATAAACTCTGGATGCATTTGGTGACTTCAAAAGATATAAAAAAGCATAATGAAACATCAGTCTTTATCATCTATATCACAGCATACTCTCGTGAATGTTCCAGTGAAAGGCAGAGCCAGGAAAAATAGATTGACTTTTTTTTTTTTTTTTACCAAAAGTCCATTATGATTAAATTCCTGCGAAATACACATCAGGCTTTCTTTGACAGCTAAATGCACAAGGGATAAAAGACAACAGTTAACTAACTGCAATTCACTTTGTCTTAAGGCTGAGTGACAAATATATGTTGCATTTTCATATGCTTCCATTATGTCCTGAGTTTGGTGGTTGCTGGAATCAGAAAAAATCAAAATAATAAAAAAAAACATATCACTTGAATTTGTTGCTCGACCTAAAGGGCACAGAATGGTTCAGATGAATCTGGGCCAAAATCATACATGCAGTCTAGCAGATCAACAGCATGCTCTGTACTAAGATAAGATGGGAATTAATACTCCGGTGAGTGACCCAACGGCAAATGTAACAGGTGAAAAAAGGTGTTAAAAATATCCCAGTATCACATGTGTCCCTCTTTTATCATGAAAGCGGCTGTTTAATATGACCTCCTCAGTAAAGGGGCGAAAATGGACACTTGAATCATCTCTAGTGGAGATCTCCTTATGGATCACTTCATCGTCCCCATTATTGTCATCATTATTTTTATTAGGTGGCATCTATAGAGTGAGGCAACCAGTTATCATTGAGTCTTTTTTTCGCTCCCTTTTTCCCTCATTTCTCTTTCTACCACTAAGGAAAATGGCTATAGAGTGTATAAAAAGATCATCAATTTGGTTTCCATTTGGCCTCAGATGTGGCACTGTAACAGATATGTCAATTCAGTTTTTAAGCCTTTATGGCAAACATATTGTGCACAGTGATGGTTGTGTACAAACGTATGTACACATATGTATCTGCTCATGCTGAGCATTTCTGCGCTGACATCTGGTACCTCTGCCAAAGTAGCTTTTCCACCATCTTGGATTTTTCGTAAATTACTTTAACATTTCCAAAGACTTCCCAACACAAGTCAAATACCATTACCTCCTCACAACACATGTTGCAGCCCGGCACTGTTAGTGTAGAGGCAACAGCTGAAAAGGCAAGGTTGTCTCTGCAATTCACAACTTTGTAATACTGGTAGTGATCCAAGGAACACCTTTCTTCCCATGAGGTGGTGAAGGGCTGGCAGTGTAACGTATATCACAGCTAGTGGTGTGCAAGACTGGCACGTAAGGGATGGGGTGTGGGAGCCTGAAGTACAGGGGGCCCCAAAGCACTACTGAAGCAAGTAGCGTTGTTAGCAGAGGTGTTCTGTGGCTTTAGCCCCAAGCCTTTTTTAAAAATGCCCCAAATCTTTTTTTTTTTTACCTTATCTGGTAGAATACTGGTAATTTGAATTTTAAAAGATCCATTTTCCCTTTACTTGACTACAGTTAAATGCATTTGTCAGCTCTCTTGTTTACCATATTCTCCATATACTCTCTCTTTTTTCATACTCAATTTACAAGCGGTTAATTATAACATTTTAAGCCATGGACAATGTAGGTATGTAGTATATTGGCCAACACATTTTTCTATGACAATAACGGTGCACTTTTAAATACTGCTGTTAACTATCCAACATTGCGTTATTTACGCTAGTGATTACTATCAATATGATGGAGCTTGGAACATCCCCCAGTGTGTTCAAATCCTAGCAATGCCACTGGTTAATGCCGCTAGAAACAGTCTAGGCTAATTTATGAGATGCTCAAATATAGCGAGTTGGCTTCAAAGAAAAAAGTTGTCTCTGGTGCAGTCAACATGGGCTAGTCAACATGTTTAGAAAACCTAAAAATTCAATTTGCAGGCCCCCCGTCAACAAAATTTGTAGGGGAGGGGGGTTTGCGGTACACCACTGGTCGCAGTGTGCTGTTGTTTCACAGATTTACGGCAGCTTTGTCGGTCTCACTTTTTAAGCCATCTCTATACTTATATGGTCAGCCCAAAGGCATTCCAAATGACGATAGTCTGCCTCATTTTTCTAACTAAATGCTTTACAGCTGGAATGCCTGTGAGCACAGACTGTTAATCACAGGGAGACAAGGCACTCAACATTTCTGCGTGGCTTGATGGAGGAGTTTTGGCCACTGTTTAAGTGGCTGAGGAGTTAATAAGGAATTCCGACTTTCAGGAGTCCTAGTGACGGAATGCTCTGTTCAGAATTTTCAGTTAGCATAGAAAGAGAATTTTTTTTGTTAACCGTTGCTCAGTTCATCCTGGGACAGTTATTCAGAAGTACCTGTCAATGAACTGTCAGCTCTGGGGCAGTTCTGAGTCCCTCTGGCCTATAAATGGGTGCATTTAGGGGAACTGCACAGCCATTAAATGAAATTGAAGGCCACGCAAGCCTGTTATGGATCACAGTCACACGTAAGATCCATGCCCCGAAATTGCAACTAGTCATTAAATCATACCTGAATAATCTGCCTGAAATGTGAAATGTGTTTTGGGTATTGATGGAAACCATTTAGAGTCCATGGCCTGCTCTTTACTGGGTTTCCGAAGAGCACTCACACAAGTTTTGTTATATCTCTGGAGGGACTCTATTGGTCTTACTGTCTCTGCTATTTGTAAATGCTTCAGTTTTAATCACTTTAAGGATGTATATAATTTGTCAGGTAAAGGTGATATAACTGGTGTTGTACGTATTTAGGGTAAGATAATTTTGTATGACCTTTGATGACATTGCAAGCTAAAGCTGTACCCGAGTACATTTTAAAGAGGGGATTTATCAGAACACAGTGGGTTGTGTTATGCCAGATAGCAGGTGTTCAGCAACAGGTTTTCTTTAGCAATTAAACAGTATCTTCCAGTAATTACTTTCAGCACACTCAGTGTACAGCTACAGGTTTGGATTGCCAAATAGGCTCAAGGGTGCATGCACTGTTCTGTTTATGCCATGCTAGCTTCATGAGGCAAATTTCATTTCAAAACAGCAGATTTGAGACACTGTGTTCCTCTCCTGACGTCTGTCACCTCCGTGTGATTGAAAGTCCTGGTACGTCCTTTGGATGAGCGAGTAACCGGTTGTAAAATGATTTAATGGAAAGGAGCCAATTCTTCCGAGTCCTCGAGAGACAGCCCGCTAGTTGACAAATTATCTTGATGGAAAAAAAAAAACTGAATTCCCAGATTTGATGCGGCACTGAAAATGTGGCCACATCAATCATACGCAGTGCAATTTTTATTTGTTTGTTTGTTTCTAATGTTTGTGCCGCAGATTTGTCATCCTTTCTTATCTCTGCTGTCACCTGTGGAGTTTAGGACCTGCACAGGCCTGCCCCTCTCTCCATCCAAGGGTACAGGCTAGTTAAGGGGATTTGTAGAGGACAACGATACTGCTGCTGTATTTCCTGGGGGGTGTCAGGGGAGGAACACACACACAATGTCCGCACCATGTCGTGCAATACCATGCATTACTGTGCCGTACAACCAGGTTCGGCCCCAGGAGGAACTGCAGAGGGGTGCAATTGCATTCCCGAGGGGGGTGTGAACAAAACGTCATAGCTTAAAAAAACGTAATAAATACTATGTAGACATCGGGATATAAAGAGACAGCCGGGGGTGCACTAAGGTCTGTCTGGGGGTGCAATGCACCCCTAAGCACCCCCATAGTGCCGGCCCTGCATGCAACACCACACTCTATCACACCACACCGATCCACACCAGTAAATGCAGAAGTGGTAATACATTTACATGGGAGTCATTTTCAGAGGCATTGAAAACTCACTCCATTGTTTCTGTGGAGCCGTGGTCTGTGCTGGTTTTCACTGCAGATGAACTCTGAGCTAATTCACTTTGATTGAGCCGTTAATTGGACGCTGATATGGATCTGACACCGCTTAACAGTTCGGCTCTGCTGTAAGGCCTTTGTGAAAGAAATGGATTACTGGGAGGGGTTTGTGCGCCCACAAAAAAAATACAAGGAAAGGCATTAGTTGAGCTTATTACTATTCATTTGTCCAGCCTAAACATATTAGCAATGAAGACATGCATTCAGCTTAACTGATTAAGAATGTTTCTTCACAGTGGACGGTGTTCCTTTGAAGTGTTAGTCCTTATTCAGAGAAGTTAGGCACCCTTGCCAAGGCCATCAGGTTTGGACCTCCTGATTGGTTGATGTGTTACAGTCATCCCAAAGTTCTGTGCTCGTGTTCCACCTGCATTGTCATGCATCAGAGTGTTGCATACACCACCTGTATTCATCACTAAAGAGGCCTGGTGGTGTTGCTGGCACCATTTTACTTGGTTTTATCTGTGGACGTTTGTTTGGACCAGGTTCTTGTGTGGTCCTCTGGCCTACCAATGGTGACCATGTATCCACTTCCCAGCAGGTGAACTGTGGACGTAACCATTGTTTTAACCTGCCATTTCTGAATCAGTGGAATGACCAGGGTGATGGAGCATGATGAGGTTTTCGATCTTTAGCGAGGTTGTTCTTCCATGGATGGCACATGGAACTGGCAGTGTGAAAAAAATGATCGTGGCGATGGAACATGATGGTGTTTTTGATCTTACAGCGGTCGTTCTTTCATGGATTGCATGTGGAGTCTTGTGTAGTGTCTTGCATAGTTAGAAATTGCTGGCTGTAAACAACCCAGATGGTGAACGACCCAGTGTCCTCTTGATAATCAGGACTTGTTTTTAATTTCTGTTTTGCTTTGTTGAATCTTAAATCAGTGCATCGTCTGTGCCTAATGACCAAACTGACAAATGAGGCGATGTAGTGCTTATGCAGCATGGTATTTCACGGTCAGTCAAGAATGTTCAAATAGTCAATGGCGAAAACATGTACATAAACATGAAAAATATCAATATAATGATTTTTTCTAATAACATCTATGCATACATAGAGCAATTCGTTTCTCAGATGCTCGGAATACTTACATTGGCATGCATGACCTCATAAACCCTTCCTTTCTCAAAAAAAAGTTACAGAGTGGAGGTGGCTTTCAGTAACCAGAGTTTATTACTGTTAGCTCATGGAATTAGGCTGCCTTCTGCAATGACTCATGAGTAAAAGGAGATTTACCAGGATTTTCAGCATGCTGGTTTCAAAGCAATCCTTTGTATTTTTATTTTAGTTATTTTTTTCTTTGAGCCCCACATGGTCTATGTATGTCATATTTCTCTTGTCTACAGAGCCTTTGTACTGCTAATCCTGACGGTGCTGCATTGAAAATCCTGACCCAAATCCGCACGATAATGCAGAAATCAACTGATATGTTCGCGTCAATCTCGGCTACATCCAAAAAGAAAATGACCATGTCCTAAATGACCTTGTCCTGATTTGGGACACTGTCGCCTCAAGTGTTGTCGCATCTCTGCTTCCGGTTTATGACCTGCAGTGTAAGGACTGGCCAGAGGAAAAAATTAATATTGCTCTTCTAAAAGTATGGATGACACCTTGTAGGTTCGACCAAAACGTCCTCATAATAAAACTAAAAATAATTTAAAAAAACATGTATTACTGCTCCTTATGATAATTATATTAATATAACAATTACATCATTTCTTTTTCTTGCTCTTCTTCTTCTTTTTCCTCTTTTTCTTCTTCTTATTATTATTGTTATTACATCAACATTTATTGTATTTCTACATAATTGGTATGTTGGCCCACACAATAATTTGAAGATAACTTGGCCTTCTCTGTGTGGTATGATATGTCCTTCTAGATATAGGTGTGTATACATAAAATTTTAATGTATACTACACCTGATTGGAAAGGCAGACACTGTTGTTGAGCAGTGCATAACAGCAAATACCGGGAGGTTTTATGGCTGCATTGGCGTTTGTGATCAAAAACGACAATGCAAATAAAAACGGCCATATTTCTAAACTGCACAACATTAAAGTGATGCATAAAAGGACAGCATCAGAGTATTACTGTTACAGTTTAACACTTGGTCATGTCTAGTCTTAGGCTGGCAGAGAGTGTATAAAGTGGTTTCATATAGCTGTATCGATTTATGTGTTAATGTTTGCAGATTTTGATGATAAAAGGTCATTTTAAATAGCAATAAATAAAACACCTGCTATATCACTGCGGCTTTGGGTAATTGTTGTTTTTAATTGATGCAGATGAACATGGCTTAAGGAAATCTGAGATTAAGCATGATTACTAAGATGCATTTCCCTTCATTTCAACTTTCATTCCTTTTCAGTGTTGATGTTTCTTGAAGTCTTCCCATATGAAAACATTTTGTTTTGACAGTTGAAGCTGCTTTTATTTCTTGTGCTATATAATTCCTGTGAACTCAGTTTCACTGGGTGAAATTCCAAAATCTTTTTGTAACGCTGAGGAATTGTTTTTATGCATCACTAATTTTTAAAGTGATGGGAAATACTGATCTTGACCGCTTGTTATTGTGGAGAGTCAAGCATGTGCCCCATAACATGACAGATTCATGACAGATGAATGGATACAGGTGAAGAGGGTTTGATGATTTTATATGTAGGCAATTTGGCTAATTTACACCGATGTCACCACCCCAAAGCTCCTGCGCGGGATTTGTCCTGAATGAGCTCTCACGTATGAATGCATTACTTTTTTTATTCAACTTCAGCAGCAATCACCAAAAGCAATGAAAAAAAATGTTTGCATAGAATAAATGTAACACTTGCACTTATCTGTGAGTCAGTGTTAGATCCGTGTTTTGATGGAATCGGCAGGGGTTTTCTCGCAGTCTGAGGGTCTCTGCAGGGCAGAGCGCGGCGCAGCGCAGTGAATGAAACCCAATACGGGGCTGAGGCGTTATTAGTTGGCGATTACGCGCGTAATCTGGGCAGAGCGCTTTGACCAAGTAGCTTAGACATTCCATAAGGCGTTTGTACCCTCCTCTTCCTGGTATTCCTGCCGTTCGCTGACAGATGGTGGAGGAGCTGTCCGAGGCCTGGACCGCAACACTCCCGTGGCTTAAGAGTTAAACAAGAGGAACTCAAATCCCGCCTAATCCTCTGACTAGCAGAAGCCTTCCTGCATATCCAGTTAATACTCACGTTCCGGGCCGCCGGGCGTTCCGGGAGAGCGGGGAGAGGTTACCCAATCGATGGCTTAGTGGGTCACTTGGTCGTCCTGTTTGTCTTGTTCCTTTGGCTGACGGCGCTCGCGGCACGTCTGGAATCTCAGAGTCCCGGGGTGACCTTTTTTTTTTTATTAGAACTCCATTCACTTACCCAGCTTCGTTTTACTTTAGTCACCTTTGTGCTGTCTGCCTGTGAGTCACCAGAAATGGTCAAGACCGGCCTGGATAGCCTGAGGCTGCCTATAAGCGAAGATTAATTTGCATCTTTTTGAATGCAGTACTTAAAAAATATGTGTAATATTGCACGCTATGTTTAAACAAGGTGTAAAATGAAGTGTCGCTACAGGACAGCTCAGGACACGTAGATGTGTAGATGAGTCCACAGTCGAGATGTAGGAGATGTAGGTGTTCTAGTTACAGATACTTGGGGGGGTGCTTGTGCAGTGAGCTAACCATTTCTCATGTTGGGGATTTTATAACATTGTTGTGAAGTTTGTATAGTGACCTCAAATCAAACCATGGACCCAGAAACAATTTATCTTGCCTGAACCTCATGGGTGAGGTTGCCTGTAAATCTGTCTTTTTCAGATGTATTACTGTATGGAAATCAAGAAGAACCCTGCCAGGGCTCATTTTCACATTTTTCAGTTTTTGTCTGGTTCTCCAAGATTTGTTATTTCAGACTGAAATAAAAGAAAATTGGTACAGGACCAAACTGGTTTAACTACTTTGAATCCTTTTATTGAAAGTGAAGGCGAAACCATTTTACGCAGTGACAGAAATTGAATTCACGTTTGACACTGTCTATTGGGCCCCGTCACATCTGCTGCAGGGTTGACACAGTGTGTGATTGTGGTTTTCAATCGGGGGAGGAGCTGCAGAGAGGCTTTTGTTATCGTGAGGGTCGGGGCACAGATACAAGAAGATCTGCGGATGAGTCATCGGCTCAGTCTTTAGGAGGGAGCTGATTGGGTGGAGAGGAGAGGGGGGCGGTGATTGGATGGTGTTGCGCGGGCGGCCGAGTGAGTGAGTGAAGAGGGGGTGAGTGCTGTTAAGCCAAAACTGCCTGTGACAGAGAGAGCCCAACATTCAGCCAGGTGCAACTGCACCTCTCCGATAATCCTTTTTTTTTTAAAGGTCAGCCAGTGGTGACCCTCCTCCCGACGTCACGCCAAACCTCAGCCTCATCATTAGAGAACAGCTGAGACCCAAGTTGAGCAGTTTGGATATATTTTATTGTTTTGTCCTTTTCCTCCTTTTTTTGTGTCATCGGTTGATGGCGGATTTCTCCCGGCGGCGGTCACCCACGCGGCCGCATTAATAACCCAGCTCAGCCCGGTTCAGACAGGCCACAATAGCCTCGGGAAAGTTATTAATCACAGGTGAATGTGTGGGGGTGCCGGGGCTGCTTAGTAACTTCAGAGCGGCACAGAGATCAATGATAACTCCAAGATCTACGCGTATCCATTAAATTCTTTTCTCTCCTGTCGGTGAAACTCAAACTCGCAAAACAGAGAAAAAAAAAGAAGAGAAAATAGGAAATTCTCCAAAGCAAGCCAGCTGGAGCATCGCTGTGTTTGAACACAGTCAGCATATTGCCGCGGCTGAGCCCGGGTAGATGTAATTAAACCGTGATGTTTTTGTAGTGGCATTATGTGGCCAGTCAGAGTTTTATGGGGGGGAAAAATTCTTCAACTGGCAAATTGCTAAGAAGGGGAGTCGACCCATCATGGCAAGTTAATGGTGTGCTTCTCCCCGGGAAATCTGGGGCACCGCTGGCCGAATACTCGGCTCAAGGGTTCGAATGGTGTTGAGCAGGCGGTTAACATTCTGCTGCAGTGGTATGGCTGTCATACTGTCCCACCTATCTGCCAGAAGTGCATTGGCTACTGATCGTGCTGCATGTTTCCGTGGCGTGAGAGGGGCGAGGAAAATGATCTCACAGGTGTGAAGAGGGGCTAGGGCACTATGCTTGTGTTTACGACCCTTAGGGATAAAATCAGCAACGTTTGCCTCGGCCCGAATCCTCCATTTCCTTTGCGTTGAAACCTGCAACCTCTCTTCTGATTCGCCACTGCTGGCTGGCATCAGGTCTGTCCGAAGCCCACAGGGATGAGAGGTTCCTGACCCGGGTCCAGAGCCTGTCATGGGTCTGTTCTGTGCACAGATGGGGTCAAACGAGGCTTGCAGAGAGAGGCGCCTGTAGCACAAGGCTTCCCAGGATGCACTGTGCTCAAAAAAGAGGTGTGAAAAGCGGCCCGGCTCTCTCCGGGCTATTGATTGGCTCTGAAGAGACAAGTGGCACAGCGTTATGCCCTGGGAAAAGGTTCCGTCAACAGTTGTTGTCACGCTTAGTTGACAAAATATGTAGTTGCACAGGGTATTGTGCATGTGATATTAAATAAAATGGTACCTCTGAGTCCATGAAGCATGTTTTTCTACCTTTCCATTCATGTCTATTGGTAGTGTATTATCATATGTTTTACTGAAACACCGCTGGGTGATTTTGAAATAGCAAATGTGTTATGACATGTGAATTCCTTGTGAAAATGCTTTGTGCGTTAATTACATCCTTAATTACAACGACTCCGTAGGCCACCCACAATCCCAGAATGTCTTCAAGGTTTACAGGAGAGTTGGCACGCAATGAAAAGACAGATGGTGCTCCACTGAAAAGGATGAGATTCTGTTAAAAATCTGAAGCAAGTTTTATAAAAAAAAGACTTGGCAAAGGGAATCAGAGTGGCTGTCCAGCTGGGTTCAGAATCAGGTGCATTTCCCAGAGAAATGACGATTTGGGAGGGCCTGACATGGCCTTAAGATGGGGGCAAACCCCGACAAACGACACAGAGGGTTTAATTGTCCCCCGCATAATGCGTTCACCGTGCAGGATGGAGCCGGTAAGTAATTGGTACAGTGCTATTCATATAGCCTTGTGACAGCTTGTCGATGGAGCAGAAGATTGCCTTCTCGCGGTGGCCCAGTTTATGACGTGTAATATATTCCCAAAACGCGAGTTCAGAGGGAAGGGTGCCGCAGAGGTTAGCCGGGGCCCGGCCGGGGAGGTTTTCTGGAAGCCTCTCGCTCGCGGGCGCCTGACGTCAAACAGGCAACGGAAAATTAATTAACTGCAGACGGGCTGCCACAGAGCAAGGTGTGGAGAGCAGACAGCCCGTGGAAGAAACAGCTTCGCGGCAAAGCCAGCTGCTAAATAAAACATGTCCTTCCGTCACACCCTTTCATCTTAACTTGGACACTGACACCCCCCCCTGTCATTGGAGGTTTCCAGTGGGGTGGTGTTAGCTGCTGGTTGTCAGATTCGCCACAGCTCAGCATCACTTTTTTCCCCCCAATTTTTTTTTTTTTTTAAATCGGGGGCTGATTTGAGTGGAGGAGGGAGGGAAAGGGTGGTGCTTCTTGATTAGGTGAGTGAAGGGGGTGAATCTCAGAAGAACAGAGTGTGAGGGGAGGCTGTTTTAAAAACCCTGAGAAACACCCTGCTCCACACCTGGCGTTGTGGTCGCCCCTCAGAGAGCTCGCAAACCAGGAGCTGCCATCACAGGAAATCGGCTGCAGTAACTGAAAACCATATTCCTGCTTGGAATAAGCAGTGGCGGCTTGTCGGTTTTAAGCAACTAACCTTTAAAGCGCCAGTTGCCCTGAACCTGTTTTTGATTGTTCTGCATGATTAACAAGTGCGTCAGTTTAGATACGCATCACCTATCTGCAGCTGGTTCCCTTTGGATTTGATTGCATCTAATGGTGCCGCATTACCTGAGAGTGCGTCACGTGAAATAACCTGAATTATAACAGTGAGATTGGATCACGTGAAAGGATTTTCATTATTCGAAGGAGTCTGCGTTGGTCCGCTCCTTGCTTTTTGCTGATGTTCAGAAGTTTGTGTGCGGTGTGCAGACGTTACCCAGATTGTGTCATCCCAGCTGACGAGCTGCAGCTGCTTCCGGCGTGAGCGTGAAGACAGGCTGAGGCACAGGCCAGAGGAAGCGCAAGTCGGGTTTAACAGCTTCCCTCATGTTCCTCGCGAAATATCATAACATAGGCACAGCGCGTCCGAACAGCAAGCACTTTTCAACAATAGAACAATGCCCTCTTTTCCCGATCCTCCCGAAATGTCAGCATCTGGCAGCCCTGTTGCTGTTGGCATTGTAGTTAGCTTGTGAGCAGGATCGCGAGTATGGACATGTACCACAAACCCCAGGATGGACCGAAAGAGAGGAGAAGAATGCTGCACTTTCTAATGTGGGGCCTTCTGGATCATAGAGAAACAGGGAAAAACTCCTGACTCTGAGACTTACAGTTTGTAACATACCATATTTGGTCATTATTTGTCCACTCTTTTTTCTTTGGCAGTGACTGTTTGAAGCTGTTAAGCATATATTCACGTATACTCATAAATGGGGAACGTACCACAGGGCTGATAAGGGACATTCAATGACCGTATAAGTGCCAACCCCATTTTACAAGGAGTGGATTTACTACTGCCCACATTTACAGCAATTATAAAAAGCTGCCATTGTTTTATGACATAAACTCCAGATTTAGGGCAGGAAAGAGGCTGGGGATTGAGAGGAAGCATGAGAAAGACGGCTTTAGAGCTGAAGAGGCAAAGTTAAAGATAGGCAACAAAGAGCAGGTAGCTTGCTGTGTTGTCTTATCAGTGTTAATCTGTTGTTTATGTCCAATAGCTGTATGTAGGGGAGCTAAAGAATTATATAGAGCAACTTACATCAGTTATAGTTTTTTTTACAATGTTATCCATTTACACAGCTGGATATTTACTGAGGCAATTGTGGGTTAAATACCTTGCCCAAGGGTACAGCAGCAGTGCCCCAGCGGGGAATTTATCCGGCAACCTGTCAGTTACAAGTCCTGCTCCTTTACCACCATGCTATACTGCCGCCTCCATGATTTCTGCCTTGCTGTTCTCTTTTCTTCTGTTGTTCCTCACCACAGTATTGAGTATTTATGCTGTATTTTGTATAACTATAATTAAACATAGATGTGTTTATACATTATGAATATATTCTGAATGTTTGACTTAGATTCATATTTATCTTGTGTCTCTTGTTAAAAAATTGATTTCTATCCTCTGTTCAGGAAAATAACATTGCATCTAAATGGGATTCAATTCACAATGACTGAGTTTATGAATACTGGGTATGGCTTGAATAGTGTTATGCTCACACTCACTGGTCTGTGAGTCTTGTTAGCCTGGTCTGACACTGTTGCTCATTCAACTTGAATGGATACACTTCTGTTTCTTTGTGCTGGAAGTCGCTCTGGATAAGAGCGTCTGCTAAATGAATGTAATGTAATGTAATTCACAGTGACTGGGTTTATGAAGGGGACTCCATGGAAAGCATTGTGTTTGCAAAGTGGAGACTGCATGTTCACATATCCTTGTAAAATACACTGTAACTTACACCCCGGGATGATCTGTAACACAATATAGTTTACACATGCAAGCTGTTCAACAAAATTGTGCTCTTAAATTGTGACAATACAGCATGTTGCTTCTTTATTCTGTAGAGAAGGGAAGAGTCAGAATCCAGCTAAGTGTATAATTGATTTTTTCTACTTATCTTGCTGAAGTGTTAGCTTTTTTGTCTGTGACTTCTGTATGTCTCACAGCTCTCAATTTGTACTTCCGAGTGCAGAGTGTATCCTGGGAAAAGCTCATTAATACCAGTAAGAGTGAAAGACAAAACATCACCTTTTTTGTGAAAAGCCTCAGTTCTGTTGATCTCACCATTCTTGGTAACCAAAGTTCTAATTCAAAGCAGGGCTGCTCACCAAACACTGTGTTTCACAACTCCTTCTAGATCTCTGCTTTTCATAGTCTTCTCAGCCAGCGTTTCTGAAGGACACGTTTAGGTCATAAAAAAGCTTTAAAATGTACCTGCCTGTTTCCTCTCCAAGCTTTAGGGGCCCGTACTAACTGAGGCTCTTAAAAATGACAGCACTGTAGAGTGAATTACTTCTCTCTACACTGTACCGTTTTGCGATTGCCTGACGTTCTGCCTCATGACTTCCTATGAACAGAAGAACAGTGTGCTGATAACAGTTTATTCAGCCCTTCATGGCTTGTCATTTTAACATACATTAAATAATGTTGGCAAACTTTATTTGTATGGGTCAGCAGTGTAGCATAGTGGTAAGGAGCAGGGCTTGTAACCGCAAGGTTGCTGGTTCGGTTCCCTGCTGGGGCACTGCTGCTGTGCTCTCGGTCAAGGTACTTAACCCAGAATTGCTTCAGTAAATGCCCAGCTGTATAAATGCATAACATGTAAATATTGTAACATATGTAAGGTGCTCTGGGTAAGACCGTCTACTAAATGACAACAGTGTAGTGTAGTGGGTATGGCACTTCCCCTGTAGTAAAAGAAAAACAGTAACAATAATAAATAAGGTGTCTTGAATATCAATTAAAAACTGTCTTTTTAAGGCAGCAGTCAGGACTGTCAAAAAACGGCTGTAGGTAACAGGACAGTGCACACATGGGGCAACTTGGGTGAGAACTAGATTCTTGGATGGGATCAGATCAGATTGTTGTCAGATTATCTTTAGCTGTTTCTTTTTCTCCAAACTTTTGTCAGACTCAGAGAAACAGCTTGCTGGATGTAAAGTGGGCCTTTAAATTCCCGGTCACGATTTTGTGGAAACCGCATGTGATAAGTGGAACTGTCTGGGTAACTTGGCTTCTTTACCGGCTGTGGAGCAGCACTGTGTTTTCCTCGTAGTGACGTGGTGATGTTCTGTGGGGTTTCGAGTCAATAGTTCCCATTTCTAATGTGCAAGAAGCTTGTTTTCTGTCTGTGGGTGATGAATGGGTGTTCAGCTCAATTTGTCTTATTCTGTCACGTAATGCAGCCAGGTGCATTGGCGGTAACGGCCCATTCGTTACGATTCCACCCTTTCGCAATGTGTGGACGCTGCTTTGCGTCCGCCTCTCTGCTTGGTCCGGTGCGTTCGCAGTGATGTGAAGGTGTCACCGTGGCAACTGGCATCCTGGTGTCCAGGACTGTAAAAGGAGTTTCATACAAGAACTGCAAATCCGTGGCACGGACATGGCCTTCGTTATCTCCAAAGATGTGGCCAGCGCTGTGCTTTCACAGTCGCTTTGATTGTTAGGCTTGATGGTGTCGGTAAGTCTCACAAATGACTGCTCAATTCAGAGGTTTCAAATTACTTTAACAAGATGGAGGACAATGTACCACTACAAAAACCTGGAAATAAAAAGTTCTGCTCAAATTAGAATCTCCTCTTTGGTTGATTAAAGTGAGTCATATTCATCTTTAATTTGTGCTGAGATAAGCCATTATAAACATGTGGTCATAGTTATTCAGGCCATGTCCACACGTGCACAGGTATTTTTGAAAATGGGGGTTTTCCTCCTTTGTTCTTAAAAAAATCTCCGTCCACATGAAAACGCAAACACATGCTGTCAAGAGCACGCCAAACCAACAGGCAATGATATAACTGCAAAGCCATGTTGGCCAATCAGAAGCCTGAAAAAAAAGTTATCATGGCACACACTCTGACGTCACAAGCCAAAAAGCCTGAACACTGAAAACAGTGTTTCTGAAAATCTTCAAAGGCGTTTTGCAAAAGATCCATTTTCAGTGACCTAAAACGCCACTCTGGACAAAAGGCCAAAATGCATAGAAATAATGTTTTTAAAAACACCCGTGTACATGTGGACAGGGTCTCAGAACTGTAAAATTATTGTTAGTATTGGGCATAAATTGCCAAAAAATTAACAACAAAAACAGCGCTCTGTCTCGTCTTCCCCCGAGTGACAGACAGCACTGCGTGAGTTTGGCTCTGTGGTGAGTTCCAGGGCTTTTTGCACAGTGACACAGTGCGCTGAGGGGAAATCAGATCATCGGTCTCCCAATGCGTGGCTGAGGAGCTTTGCACTTCGACAGCAAAACTCCCCTGTAGGATCGTCCACTTAAGCTCATCGTGCTCGACTTCTAATCTGAGGATCGCCAGCGGTGGATTGCGAAGGGTGTGTGTGTGGTCACGGCAGACTGATTTTGAGGAAACGCTAATCCCATTTACCTACTGCTTAGCTTGGTTGCTCGCTGCTAAGAGCGACCACACTGCCAAACACACCGCCAGACTTCCCGTTGATGTCCCCCGGATGCGGAGAAAAACGGACAACTTCCGCGGAAAAGCCTTCGCTTGCCTGCTGGCTGTCGGATTTAAGAGTAAATATTTGGAAGTTGCTGAGGGCGAAGTCAGCATCCACCGCGCTCGCGCTCGGTGTCTCCCAGGACGGCAGATGCCGGCGATACAAGACAAGAGGATTGGCGGCTCTGCGCCTCACTGAGCCCTGATTAGGTCCGATCGGGCCCCTAACGCCACGCGTCTTGGCTGCAGATTTGCGGTGCCCATATGCGCAAGATCCAAGGGGCAGAAAGAGGATCAGCACTTATTGGTTTACTGTTGATTAGGGCTAATCTTTTTGCCAGGAGTTTAGATAAATGAACTAATCTCTGACACAGATCTCCGCGTGAGAAAGCGTTGCCGAATGTTTCTGGAGCCGGTTACGCTCCCCGGACCCCTGCATGCCAGGCCTCCAGGCTGCAACCGTCCGATTCGTGTGGATCATCCAGAACTCATGTTCTGGACCTGTCCCATCGCTCACACCGTCCCCCCCCGCCTCCCTTAAAATGCTTTTCTTTGCCTCCTTCTGCAAGCTACTGCCTGTGTCTTGCATTCATTTAAAAGCTGTGACACCGAGTGACACCTGTGAGACAATCTGAGCTACATCGCTGCTGTGTACCTAGAATGTCCCATCTCTCCCTGCAACCACATCACTCCTGTGTACCTATAATCTCCTCTACTGCTACAGTCTCTCATGTCTCCTTGCACCCCTCACCTGTACCATGTGCCCCTAAACTTACCATCTTTCTCCTCTGTAGCCCCCCCAGTGAAATGATCAGTCAGTTTGACTGAAGTCATTTTCAGCTAGTGTATTTCACTTGTTTGATTAAGTCAGTTACTGTTAAATTCCTATACTATTTGATTAGTCATATATGTTTTGCACTTTTTAATATACTCGGCAAATGCAGGCTTGTATCTTCTGTAGTGAGGTTCTGTATCTCTTCCAATGCATTTGTCTTTGCCAAATATACTGTACTAGAGTACTGCCATCAATAATAACTAAAACACCCTAGATTCAACCAATATTTTCATTCATTCAGTTTAAAAATGAATTTATTTCTTTTTTCAATTTTTGCCAAGCTGTGTTTGTGAGGAATAGTTGCAAATTTGAAGTAACACTTGCATTGAATGGTAAGTCAAAGTAGAAACAGTGATTGGCTGAATCCAGGGAAGGATATTTAACCGCTTATCATTACCAGGAGGCTGTCAAGCTCCATCAAAGTTCTGGTCTTCATAATGCTGTCCCATTACGTTTAGCAACTTGGCAGACACTGTAATCCAAAGCAATTCATCACAAAGCAAAGGTACATAAGCGCATAACTTATTCAAACAACAGCGCAGGGAGAAGAAAGTCTCACCACATCTGCACACCGCAGTGCTGTAATAACCCGTGCTGTGCTTACACTTAGGTTAGTGTGACATGAGCAGATTCAAGACAAGACAGAAAAAATAAACAATCTGGTTTAAAGTTACAGACCAAAGTATTGAATTATCACTCCCTTGGAACTGAACTGGCTTTTTCCAGATGGCTGTTAGTGCCAAAATGTGTACCTGTTTGGTTTTTGGTTTTCTATCTGGCTTGGCTTTGGCTTTTATGTTGTAAAGTTATAAAGGCTATAAAGTTATAAAGGATTATAAAGGTGAAAAAAGTGTAATTTCCTCTTTTTTTCATTGTTGTCTATTGCTCATCCAGTGATTTCTCACAACATCAATGCTCAACGGCGGCCACAATTGATCAGCGGCATCAAAAATATAGTCCGTCCACATCTGCATCCACTTTGGAAGCACTGGTAGAGGGAAAAGAGGAGGGAGAACAATATCCACAGATTTTAATTGTGCGGTAAACAAAATCCCTTTCCAGGTTTCCCAATTTAGCATTCAAATCCAGCGACGGGATGAAGTCACTGCCTAAATCGCAGTCCCTAATTAATCAGTGTTAAGTGCACCCAGGTGCCTGAATTATGTCCAACAAAAAAAAAGTTTCCTGTGAAATGAACTGCGAAAAACTTTTTCTTCAGTTAGCCGCATCCCCAAACGCATGCGCGTGGGAACGCTGGCGGGCTTCGGTGCGCAGTGTTTCCTCTTCTCCTGCGCAGGTATTTGCAGCATCTTTGCACCCCCACCCCCGGGCAGCGCTCGGCAAGTTGTGTTTGGCACAGAGACGTCTCGCGCTGCACTGAGGGGGGAGTCCCAGAGTTCATGAGCGTTTCAGAGGGGCACAGGTGGAAGCAGATGACATTTTTATTCTCCCCTCTATCAGCTCATTCCATGGGTGTAATTAGGGGCAGAAACCACTGCAGCGTGTTTGCCCTGGGATTCAGACCTAACAGGAGGCCAGTATGGTTGTCTGTGCCTTGTGTATGAATAGCTTGAAGACTTTTCGTTAAAGGCACCAGAGCTCCTTCGAAAGTGCTGTGTAAAACTGATAAATGTTCTGTGGCGTATTGGCTAAGGAGCTGGGTTTGTAACCAAGTGGCTGCAGATTTGATGCCAAATTAGTGTGCTGCTTACCATGAGCGACTTTGGTAAATATCCAGCTGTCTGCGTGGATAATATGTAGAATGTAAGCTGTGCAATTTTTCCTGGTTACCTCTTCAGAAAATAAAATTTAAAAGTACACCTTTTGATCTATAGCAGGTTACATCAGCTGTAATAATTTCCTATGAATGTCATTATATGGTCTTATAAGGTAATAAGGTATTACAAGATACTGTGAGGCTTTGGTGGAAGTTGAGTGTTATCCTCCCATCTCTTGCCTATAAACGCACAGTGACATAATAATGATATTGATATTGTACTCAACTGATGATTTTTTGGAGTCACCACTAAAAAAGGAAAAGAATTGTACATGCTTGCTGATGCTTTTTATAAATCTGGAGTGGACGATCGTGTAGAGCAAGCGCTTTGATCATATCACTTCTATCAGGTGTTCAAAGCATTCCTCTGTGCTCCTGAATCAGCTTCTCTTGGCTTCGTATTTGCCATGCACTTGTCACAATTCTGGATGTGCGTGCCTGCTTTGCCTACTTCCTCATTTGGGAAATCAGCCTACCTGTTAGCTTGTCCTGATTTTCCCACTGCATAGAATCTGTGAACAGCAGCTGACCACAGACACAGGCTTCACGGATTTCACTCTTTCTTGAGTGTTGCCGTCCGTTAATGCAGTTCGGATCATCAGGGTATTTTTTGGATTGACAGGTGAATGTTATGACCTACCCATTAAGGAACTTAAACAGTGCCAGTTTGGTGTTAAACAGTAAATGTGCAAAAAAACAAAAACAAAAAAACAAGCAGCATGAACAAGTTCCCTTCCTCTCTGTCGTGTGCCAAAGAAACAGCAGCCACATGGGAGCCTCTGAGTGCTTAATGGCATCCAAACATCTCAGATAGAAACGCTTATGGTTCAAAGCTCAATTGCTGCATCTGAACAAAACTCAAACATAAATGCCTTAGGCTCAAAGCTGTAAATTCCACCTCCCATCTCCAATGGCAGGGCTCCTTATAAAAATTCCACCTCCTCCCCACAAAAAATCCCAAATATACAAATATACAAAGTGAAAATATACAATTCTTAGTATATGTATGAAATACATATTGACATGTTCAAACACTTGTCCCTTATCGGCACATCTGCATTGCTTCCACACGTGTTGACACTCAAATACATTTGCATAATGAGGCGGCTCAGATTCAGAAGCTCGAATGGCTCTGACCTGTAAGACTCTATTTGTGAAGCATGAAGGTGAGACATGTTTCCCCCCCCCCGGCTGCAGGCGTTTTAATAGAGCCGGGCGAGAATGCTAAGTCGCTCTCCACCACTCCTGCTTGTCCTGTCAGCTGCGTCAAGCCCCTCAGGTGTTTGTACCTGCCCTCCCAAACCCCCATCCCCCAACATCAGGGTAATGGGGCAGATCAGCCTCACGCAGAGACCGAAACCCATCGAACAGCCGTGCGCGCGTGAGGGAGCGAGAGAGACCGGCATTGACAACTGTTATTAATGAGCTGTGGGATTTCTGTAGGGATTAATGAACGTCAATTTAATCGTGAAACCATAAATCACGCGCGGTCCGTCATGTTTATCGCGGAGAAGCAAAAGGGGGGGCAGTGTTGGGGAGAGACGGCAACTTGCCGCGCTTTTGACGAGCTATTCATTTTCCACCTCGCGAGTGCGGGAGTTCTCACATTATTCAGTTATAATTGGAGGAGATGGTCCCTTTTAACTGCCGCTATGATGACGATTCCAGTTTATTTTACAAACATCTATCCGTTTGGCTATCCACTGAGACTGTGCACCATGGCCTTTGATAGTTTATTTACTCTCATCAGGTCCCTGTGTATTATCTCATAACTGACACATAGTCACAAATAACTGCTTGGTTCAGAGAAGTGTTGCGGTTTCTTCGTGGCCTCTGGGATCGTCTTGATAAATTAAATGAACAACTTGAATCTTTACCCTTATGGCAAAGTAGTATATGTCAATGCATGGCAGAAATGCCACATTTAAAGGCCAGATCACAATGTAATATGCTGTTGCTCCCTGTTAGGAACTATGAGAGGATTAGTATGATGCTATTTAATGTTGTTCTTGAGGATCCCATGTGAACTGCATGACAGAAGACGATTTCGGTCTTATGTCATTAGCATTAGGCTCTGTGTTGATGTTAATATGTTCAAGGTTAATTACATATCCTACAATAATTACTGTTGGGTTTTTTTGCTTTATGCTCAGTAACTGTATTACTACGTGGTTGTTCCTGGAATATGTATTTAAAGTATATTGCCTTTGAAGTCACTCTGGATAAGAGTCTCTGCCAAATAAATAGTAATAACATGCACCATATACCTTTCATATATGCACTTTGTGCATCTTTTCTTGGCTGCAGTTTACAGTATGAATAATTTTAAAATATTCATCAAAAGTTGTATTAAATTATATTTAAGAAAGTGTCAATATGTAACAGATGTTGGTGCGTGCACCATATTGGCACATGTATTAAACATAACATTTGTTATGTTTTGGATTTAATATTTTAACATTGATTACTTTTTCCACAGTCACAAAAACTTCTAGGGTAGATGAGGTTGTGTTTCAAATCAAGTGCTATTAGAGAAAATTACTGTGTCAAATCATATTCTCTTAAGTAGAAATAAAAACAGTTTATGATGCGTGTGTGCTCGCGTGTTATTATGAATGACAAATTGAGGTCAAGTAAAGCGCTGTTTAGACGGTACTGAATGTTTGATTATTGCAGCCGCATTGCTTTTGAAATGATCATCATTACAATTTGTAAGTGGAAAGCAATTTTCAAAATCACAGGGCTGTTTCTGTTTGAGTGCTCGTCGGGTGATGCAGAATAAACCAATAAGGGACGACGCCGCATGAAATATTAATGCAGCTGCCCGGGGGGTCCTTGGCCGGGTCGGAGCACCGAGTGCCAAATGCGAGTACAGGCTTCCGTTTTGTGTTGATTCCCGCTTCTCACGCACCCCCTTACTCCATCTGACAAGAAAAATGCTGCTTTCAGTTCAAAGGCACAGCAAGTGGCGAGAGAGAGAGAGAGAGAGAGAGAGAGAGAGAGAGACTAAAAAAGAAAAAAACGAACTCTCTTGATATCAAAACGAAACAACGATGACAAAAAAAAACTGAAATGACATCAGTAATAGCTGTGAGACAAAGTCCTGTGGTGTCTCCTAGTGATTGGGCCCTCAGCTATTGAGTGTTCCGAGAGTGGTAACTGCAGTTCCTTTGATGTCGCTCAGACCCTGACATAGAGGAAGTGTGATCCAGCAAACAAAGGCTACTGAACAATGGACTGGAGTCAGAGCAGCTCCCACCTACCTGGCTGAACCTGCGTTTTCCTGGCCCTGAATGGACGCCAGAGAGGGCCAATACGTTGAAGGAGGCCTGGTCAGAGGCCTAGTAATCCTTTACCAGGTCAAGTTGGCTCCATGTCAGTGGGTAATGAAAGTGTAATTAAGTTTGTTATTTATTAAAATGGACACCCTTATCCAGGGAGACCTACAGAGCTTCCATTATTTTTTATATTTATCCATGTATACTGCCAGTTATTTAATGAGGTATTTTGGGTTACATTCACAAGGGTCACAAGGATTCAATCCCGCAACCCTCTGGTGTGGCTCCTTAATCACTTACCTCACACATGCACATCCCCACACTACAGTGCTAAGGATGCTGAGTACACATTTGCATCAGTTTCTCCCACTCTTAAAAGTGCCGTGACAGTTCTGTTTATTGCAAAGCTGTCCACCCTAGCAAGATCCAAAATACTGGAATTGTCCAGTTTAGACCAGTACTATAACCACTACACGTAAGTGTGACTCACTACAAATGGAATTATTACAGAACTGGGTGGTCTTGGTTTACACAGGTAAGCTGTAAACTTCAGAAAGTACAAACGATGACAGAAATGCACTCAGGAGGAGAAAGTGATTGTCTCCATTATCAGTGAAGGCTTTTTCTTGAACTTTGTGGGATCGATCTGTGAAATGTAAGATTTGGCTTCCATGCCCAGCTGTACAAATGGATAAACAGCTGAAAGCTCTGAGCTACGTCTGCGCGTGTCAGAACAGACCATGAGCACAATCACTGCAGCATGCGGTGAGAGAAAAAAAAAAAACAGAAACACATTTTTCCCCAGTGAGAAAAACGGGGATGAAAGATTCAGCCTCTCAGTGTCCATGGCAGTGGAACGGAAACCAGTTAAACTGTTTGATCTTGATATTTCAGTGAGGGATTCCGCCAACGTGTGGGAACATCGGTTCCCCTCAACCAAATGAATCCATCACCCGGATTAACGATTTTTTTAAAACAAACACACCGTGGTTTCATTTTATGAAGCCCAGCCTTACTGGATCATAGCACTGAGCCCCATGGATAAAAAACTTCAGTGGCTGCCAGGCTTAAGTATCTGTCTCAAAGCAGCCTTGGAGGGACAGATGACATGCTCTGTTGACACCAATGACATTGATATCTAGATATCATCATTCACCAGATATGCAGGTCAGTTTTCTAACTGGAGAAAACTCCCTGTCCCTGTATGGTGCTGCTGTCCAAAGAACAAAACAATACTATGTGAGCATTTCTCACCATTGTTCAGAAAAAAATATCTAACTAATAACTGTATGTGACCCTACCCCTCATCGAATGACACATTAATCGGCATGTGTTCACATACCTGGTTCAAAGCTGCATTCAAGATTGCCTTCAAACTCACAGGTACTGCTAGCGTGATTTTAATGCAAAATGTATGTGTGTGTGTGTCTCTCCCTCTCGCTGTCCTTCAGCCCCTTGATAATTTTCCATTTCTCAGTATTTAAACCTTTAATTATGAACTTGTATGTGCAGCTTGTGTCCTTTCCTCTCTGCCTCTTTATCGGGTTTCGCTGCCCACACTGTGCCTCAGAAATAATTTGTCTCCGATCAGTTAAATGCCATATGATTCACATGATAAATGAGGCTGCTCTGTGTCATACCGACTTCATAAATGTAATGTTCAATTGGCATGTCACATAAGCGTGAACAGGATTGATGTTGCATGTGTGTCTTATTCAGGGTCTAAGGAAATTTGTAGATTTACAGTTGCTGAATTGCAGCCATTTAAGACAAAAACAAATGTTGAGGGAATATTCACAACTAATGTAATTGCAATGAATACACAAGCTGATTCTTTTATTGCAGTATGCTGCAATGTATTTGGAGTGAACCCCCACTGAAATAAATCTTTTTAACTGCAGTTGTTTGTAGCTGGTTATTTGTCTCTCAGTCTTGCTTTAACATTGCGTTATTGTTGGCTTCAGGAGAGGAAAATTTTCCTAACCACAGAAAGGGGGGGATTCAGTCTTTTGAAAAGTCACAGCAATCCCTTTTTGAGTAAAATGAAAGGAAATCAGTAATGCTTTTGAGGAAATATTGCTTTATCTTACATTTCCACTCCTGATTTTGATCACAGGCTGAAGAGTAGAGAAACAAATGACCCTAGATCTGATGTGGCTACAAGAGGCCACAGGCTTTGTGGCACTGTATATTGAATATTCCCCTAACAGCTGGGGACTGTCCTAAGCCTTGAACTGTGAATACAGTGCCTTAGAGAATGTGGATGTTGTATCATTGAAACCCATTCGTAAATTTCTTGAATGAGATTTCCAAGTGAACCCACAGTTTTATCCTGCTCTGTAATAAATCACTGGCTTATTGCAGCTGTGCTTAACAAACCCAACTTTAGAACTCTGAGCTCCATTTTTCATCATTCTACGGCCTGTTACTGCAAGGGAGCTGAACATCTTGCAACTTCACTAGTGTGTACATGGAGGGACAGAGGGGAACACAATAAGTGGCTGTTTGAGAGAGGATGATGATTTCTTTTTCTTGAGACCCTTGATGTTATTTCTGCAAAAACAGTGCTCGAGTGGCTGAAAAGCATTTAACTGTGTCCTTTTTTCACGTCTTTGCCTGAAAACGAAATAGAAAAACAATTAGCCTTCAAAAGGGCCATAATGGTGACAGCACTTGAGACAATGAGGAGGAGTGGGAAAGTTTCGCAGGAGAGATGAGGCGCAAGGTCCAATTAAGTACCTTGAAAGATGAGGCTGTCATCATCAGCTCCTCGCTCGTTATAATTACCCATCATACATTGCGCGTTGCTCACCGTGTTGAAGACCACACATGAGCTGGCAGGGGGTGGGGGAAGGGGGGCAAGATCAAGCCCCTGGGACATCCGTGGTGCTCTGAAAAATCTGTCGTGTTGTGTCAGAGGTGTTTCTCAAACAAAAAGCCATTGTTTGCGGCGCCTGTTGAATCGGCAGAGGAGTTCTCTCATTAAAGCGTTCCACCTTTGAATAGCTAATAAATAGGGGTCTCAGAGATGTCAAGATAACACGGAGCAATCGACTTGCAAATATAAGGCATACATATTAAAGTTATACAATGAACATTGTTAAAATGCATGAGGCATTTGAAGGCTATTCATGTTCTCAGACATTGAATATTAAAGAAGCAAATACGAGATCAAAACACTCATGGCAAAATCTAACGTTTTTTTTTTTCCAATGCATGAATATATGAATATGGTTTTAAAAGGTTGAGTCAACTAGGGTACAAATGGCAAACAGAGTGACTCTTTTAGCATTTTTTTGGCCTTCAAAGGCTTCCGATTGGCTGAGACAAAAATGGAAGCCATTTGAACTATGCTTTCAAGACTTCATCAGTTGTTCACAAGTGAAACGTTTCACATTGTCACAGGTCATTTGCACATATTGAGAAGTGGTTTATAATTGCTAAATTTGATCCAGTATGCAATTCACTCTCTGATTGATTTCCTGTGGCCTGTGATTCAGAAAATAGAACCTTTTTAGTGCTGATATTAACACTTTGAAGTATTGCAACATTTGAAGTGGATGAAACTTGATAATCCTGTTTTCTGATGCAATTTAATGGATAATCTCAGAAATATGAAACTTTAATAAACCTATTTGCCTCAAGCGTGTGTATATTTCTGTGTGTTTTAAAATCATATTAGATTCCATTGAGTTTCTTAATTCATGCGGTGTACTTATACAGGGTGTTAGAAAGTTTTTTTTCCAGAAATCTGAAAATGATCATGAAATAGCTATTCTATGCACTGGTTAAATTGCCCTTGTGAAGTTACATTTGTGTTCAT
The DNA here is from genome assembly GCA_019176425.1 of Megalops atlanticus. NCBI lineage: Eukaryota > Metazoa > Chordata > Actinopteri > Elopiformes > Megalopidae > Megalops > Megalops atlanticus. The sequence goes on along the minus strand of CM032894.1, from coordinate 7,531,756 downwards.
GCAAGGAAAAGTCACCTTTTGTTGTGATTACCCCAAATGTTGTATGTGGGATTGCATAACTCCCTGTAAAAAGTATGCTATTCTATATATGTGTGATAAAATCTACGTAGAGTGGTGTAGCTGGTTTAGGTACTTGTTCCAAGCACAAACTGAGTCTTGCAGCTCAGACCTGAATTTGAGTCTGAGGTATGTGACTTTGCTGACATTGACCAAGAGGCTACAGCAGTGGCCTTAGCACAGTTCACCTCCATTTGCTGGGGTAGTATGGCTTTCATCGTCCAGGGTTCGCTCATCACACCACTGTCAGCCCCCGAGACTCGTCAAGTGCCTGAGTCTCTCAGATGACATCAGTGAGATGTAGCTACCCTCTATTTGGTATTTGGTCTCCTGGTGCACTGTGGGACTTGTAGTGTGAAAATAGTTGCAAAAAGGGTGACAAGGGGGATGTATACAGATATATGTATATATGTACACACGCAAAGTCATGTATGTATATGTATATTCTTATATGTATATACAGTGCATTACTTTTGCCAAAAATAACATATTTCCCAAAAATATCTTTTATTGTCAATTTCTGCAAAGACATATAATGGGCAGAGGGAATAGTTGATGTATTTTGACAAGTACAATATATTTGGATATACAATGCATATTTCTTGCATTTTTATTTAGAAAGATTTGCTTTTTCAAAGTCATACCGGTGCTCTAACAGGTACAGGAAGTTGTAAACTGATCTGTCAGTATATTGAGAGCCCACAGACACAAAGAGTGAAGTGTTTTTCAATCAGTGTTCTCAGGAAAACATTGTCATTAATCACCTCTCAAATACTTTTGAGTTACAAGGTGTAAGAAGCACCTTTCAATCAGCATCATGGATGGATAAGACAAATGTGCATTGATTCTGTGCTCCACACCATCATTCATTTCAGTCATCCAGCTGTAAGCAAGAATCCTTTCAATCAGCACCATGGATGGAAGACAAGTGTGTGTGTGTGTGTGTGTGTGTGTGTGTGTGTGTGTGTGTGTGTGTGTGTGTGTTTGTGCTTGTGCCGCCACACACCCCTAGCAGAAAGCAGAGTGGACATAGAAAGCACAAGACTAGGAGGGTCACTGCTGAAATCTGGGCCAAGCCCAGTGCCTCAGTGTGGCCAGCTCAGGGCCTTGAGAGACCTGGAGCTAGATCAGGCTGGACACTGCTTTTGGGTTAGCAGTAAACACTACTTTTGGGTCAGCGTTGAATACTACTTTTAGGTTAGTGTGGAGCACTACTCTTTGGTTAGTGTTCAGTATTACTTTTGGTTCACCATGACATTCAGAGGCCTGACAGAAAATGTTATCACACAAACAAAGAAAACGGCTGTATCCTGTATTGCTCAGAAATCTTTTATCAGATAAGCACCAAAATTCATAAAGTATTAAGTGGGATGTGGTCAGCCGCTGCATGATTCCTTCCTAATAAGTGGATATTCACTGAAACAGTGTGAGAAATATATCTAATGAAGCAGAGTACAGAATATCCACACAATGATTCAAAGGGCTCCTTGTTCTGAAAACAAATTTGGAAATTCTTATTCCCTCTCTATGACCTCAATTAAAGTAAGCACATGGTGCTTGATTCCTGAGTCCGATTTTGCCTCACACACCCAATTTGAAATACAAAAATAAATGTGACAATGACACGATATTGACACTTGTCACAAATAATAATTGCTTTTTCATTCTGATCTTGACACACTGATTTGTCTGTTTTTGCAAACAGGACACCTCTGGTGCAGGCAGTACTGACAAGCAGGCAATAATATTCCAGACGTTATCCCTTGGTAACCTAAGCACTATTGTCCTGAATAAGCGCATTAATTTCGAAAGGACAGCGTGCCACATTTGAACATGAATTTGATTTTGTCATCAAAGCGGACATATGCCAGACTTAGAGGAACGTTTTTGTGCTGATTGGTGCTGTAGCTCCGTTTCCTTTACAGGAAGCTGTGAGTTTAAAATGCTCTTAATTGAAAGAGAAACAGGGAACTGTTCTCTCAAAAACCAGGACTCAACCTTATGATTATCATTTAATGTGCATATCTCATTAGAATTTGAATTACATTTAAAATTCACATTCTTAATATTGTTTACTATTTGACAGTAAGAGTTTGCATTTGGCTGGGAAAAGCCAATATATTTTCAATAACGCTCACCAGGTGGACAAGTGGACAAATGCTTTCGCTGGCTGGCCAGACACTTTCCCTGGGTTTTGTTTTCTCACAGAAGCACCCCTTGCTGCACCTAATTATGCAGTATACTTAATGTTCAGCCTCTGAATAAAACATTTGTGCTTCTCCATTCATTTTAACTGTCATCACTTCAGCCTAAAGTGAGTGATGAATGATCGCTCATGCTCAACTGAGCAAACAAATAATGGCTTGTTTGCCAGAGCGATCTCACACTGTGTATACACCATCTATTTGGAGGACGTGTTACACAAACACTAATTAAAAAGAAAGGAAAGATACAAAGATTGGGAAGTATCCCCTAAAGATCCGACCCTCTTACTCTTGCGCCTGTAATATTTCAAACCCAGGAAGGTGTTGGATAATCTCAGAATCTAAATCACATTTGTGACTGTACTGATGTAACATACTTGTGCATGCATTCCCCACTCTGATGTGCAGAAAACAAGGTGTCTGTATCTGCCGAATCCTGGCTAAAAGTGTGTCATCTTACTGCACAATAATGTAGAGGAACACGAGAGAGGGAACGGCACATTGAGTTTCTGTTGAGAAGATGGAATCCTGTGACTGACCTCCTTCCTCAGCCTGGCAGCTTATAGTGGCTCCTTCTGGCCGTTTCCCTTCGGGAGGGCAGAGGGTGGGAGGAGGTGGGAGAAAAAGGAGCAGCTGTCTCTCCGGTGTTTGGACAGCAGGGTGACCTCCATGTGAGCACGTGGGGTGACCCTCCCCTCCTTCCTGCAGCCTTTGTGAGACTTCCAGCACCTGCCCGTCCTGCCCTAAACTCCAAATTGCCTCTAATAACCCCCCTTTATCCCCCACCACCCCCTGCTGTGACGTATATCCTTTGTGCTATGTGACAAAACCCCCACACACCCCCACACCTATAATGTAACCTGCCCCCCCCGTCAGGAGGGGGTGGCACACAGGTGCCGAATAGCCCTGCTGTAATGGAAGAGTCCTGTCAGCCCGCCTGCAGTAAAGGGCATCGGTGGGACCCATTACACACACTGCAGCTCGTTACCGGCCGCTGACAGCATCCGCCGTGAATGGTAAATGCCAGCAACGACAGGGAATCCGTTTTCGCTCGGAGCGCCTGGCGCTCCTGTCACCTGTGAACTCCCAGTCCCCTCTCGGTCCCGTCCACTCCTCTGAAATGTTTTAAATCATTTAAACTGCACGCCTTGTCCTACACCCTCCTCCCCTCCTCCCTCCTCCTCCCCCATCCCACCCACATCCTTCTGACAGAATATATAAGTACATGGCAAAGTCATGCTTCTGTCCAGTGCCAGTTTTCTCTGAAAGCAATGACAGATGCACACAGGACTGTATGCTGTGGTCAGGGAGTACTTAGCCCTGCAGTTACACGGTGACTTCACGAGTAGGGCAACTTTGTTCTGCCAACTAAGCAACTTTTCGGGATAATGTGTCACACTCATTGGGGAAATTACCCTCTTTATCCCCCCTTGGCTGAGAAGAAACAATTAAGTGGTCTTTGCACCTGCTGAGGTGTAATTGGATGGGGAGGTCACTTGCAGCAGATTCCGTTAAATGAGTCCATAACATAATTTCACGTGATTAGCTATGCGTGTGACTATGGCCTCTTTTTAAGTTTGATGAACGAACTTAAGTTTTTTTTCCCCTGCACAGAATGCTGTGCTAAGTGCGAGTAGCAAAAAAAAAGGTGGAGCATTTGCTTAAATTCGTCACTCAAGGTTAAGCCCATTGCCGTTAAACTGGACGGGTGACTGAGTTTATGTATCATGTAGGGACACAGCGTCAGCTAAAAGATTCCAGCTCTCAGCGGCGTGCTTAAGCTGAAAGGGAAGAGGTGTGGTTTGGGAAGGACCGAGACTGAGATCATACCCCATCCAGCGACATTGCACTGCGCGGTGCTCTGAAGGCACATTAGACCATTCACTGAGTAATGCTCAGAGTCAGAACTTAGCTTTACAGACACCATTTACATGTGCGTCACATTTGGAAGGCATTTTAGGTTTCTGGAAGAGAGAAAGGGCATCAGGAATTTGGAAATAAACCCAGGCAAAGTGTTTATTGCTTTAGGCGCCAAAGCACACACCAGATTAGTTCCCCTTTCAAAAACAGTTTTACGCACGGCAAGTAAAATATTTGGTATTAATCCAAGTAATTATCAATCAAATAGTTCCCGTATCTGTCATCCACTCCTAGATAATACTGAGTCAGATTGTAATTAACATGGAAGAGAAAGAGCATGATGATCCTATCAAGTGACGGATGTAAAAGCATCGAGCAGCACTGATTTTCCGTGTACAGTGTAACTATTGAGCGAGAGAGGGCATACGCACAGTACCGGCACTGTTCCGGAAGGTGCTGAAAAGTGCCGTGCAAAAAAGCCACTTGGCAGAGATGGGCATGTCTGTACAGCACTGCAGCAGTCTCCAGTGTGGAAAAACCCCACGCAGCTGAGACAGAGTCACTCCATTCCGCTGTCAGTCTGAGTGCTCTCATTGTTAGGGTTTCATTTCAGAGATGGGACTCGGGAGTGAAGGCACCTGTCCCAAGGCCACAGGCCTTTTGTCCCGGTGATGGGCTTCTTCTGTTGGCCGTGGACCAGGAGTGTCAGGGGCGGGCTTGAGGGAGTCGGTCTCAACATCATAATAAAGCACCTGACAGACTTTACAGGAGTTGTAACACCGATCACAGCAGGCGTGATGATAGTGTGAAAGCATTTTAACACCAAAAGGTCTGATAAGAATATGTAAACAATCCCAAAAAATAATGAATACTAATCCAATGTACCCAGAACCATTTATTTAAAAAGAAGATTCAACATTCATGAAAGCTCCATGTTCAGTGTGAGTCCAAACTGAAATGATAAGTGTATGCAGTGATGTAATGATGAGGAATTATCACTTCCTGTTCCTCAGTGCGTTTTTAATCCTGGGCTCTATTACACAGCCTGATTATCTACTTTGATTCAATTTCGACACATTCAGAGTTTCATTTCGTGAAATTGCATTCAAATTTATTCAGGATTTTTGTTTAATATTGTTATTGTGATTAATGTTTTATGCACTCTGGATCATGGCTTTTGATCATGCCATAATATTACTACAATTACCACATTACTCTTCATGTTTGTGCTTCTGCCAGCACTATTATCGCAACTACTGTTACTTCTGTTGATACCATCTCTGCTTCTCCTGTTACTGCTACTGCATTAATATTACTACTGCTATATTATTGATATTACTACTACAACTGTTGCTGTTACAGCAACAATATTAGTGTTATTACTACTACTACTATTACTGCTACTTGTACAATATTACTACCACTGCTTCCACTGTTGCAATACTATTATTGCTACTACTGCTACAATACTGAGATTGTGTGCACACGTGTGCATATGTGTGTTATTAATAAAACATACTCTTATATATTGTTTAAACTGTGATCACGTTTCCATGTGTTAACACACTTTACCTTATCAGAGAATTTTTTCTCATCAGTTGGGGGTGTGGGTTAGGAGGGGATGAATCATCAGGTGATAAAATCCCCAGGTGGTCACCAAAGGAAAGGGGGTCGGGGGTCGTACCCCCGGCACTGTCCCTGCCTCCTTTGTTCTGCCGGCTCGGTCACGAGGCCACTGTGTTCAGAAGGCAGGCTGGGATCCCTCCAGTTCCTCTGGCACTGGCATGTGCTGTGAATTCTGGTTAACCTCCCACGTGCCCCGCGTGTAGACGGGACGCCCAGAACATGTGTCGCTACCACGGGAGGGTGATTTCTGCTCCAGTTAGAGCGCCCTCCGCAGGCCAGCCGGGTCGCTGGCGCACGGATCATTAAAGCTACCCTGCGGTCTCTCTGTAATATAAACTCTGTCGCGGTTCGTTTTGAATAATGACGGACTGTCTCTGATTGTATTCCAGTCACTCTGACTCCTGTCTCTGTTCCCCCTTATCAGTTGAAGGACACAGAGGCCTTGGGGGAGAGAGAACATGAACGGCATCGCTAGTGGTTAGGGAACTCTGCTTGTAAGGTTGCCAGCTTGAATCCCAGGTAGGATGCTGCTACTCTACCCTTGGGCAAGGTAGTTAACCCGAATTGCTTTAGCCTTGTAAATATGTAAACGTGTGTAAATAAATGGATAGCTGTATAAATGGATAAAATGGCAAGGGTAAGCAGATCGAATCAACCTGTATAAGTTGGGCAACTGCTAACCATATAAATAATGCTGTGAGTTGTCCATTTCGCTCTTCAGAGCTATTACCTCTATCCGTGAAGATGTTCAGTCATAAATGTTTCAGTGAGGGATGCCAGAGGCTCTGTTCCCCCCCCCATAGCCGAAAGTGTAACTGGAGGGCATAAAGTTGTCTCATCTCTAGGCGCTAATAAAGCCGTTACCATACCAATTAGGAGGAGGCTCTTCGATCGGCTCCAGCAGGACTGCTTAGCTCTGTATGAAAGTGCCACGTCTTCAGAGGAAACATCCCCCCTGTCTTTTTTTTTTTTTTTTTTCAGGAGGAGCGCAGGAAAATAATCACGCGCTAAGCAGCTTTTGCTCTTTGAAATCGATCCCGCGGCCTACTTCCCAGACGTCAGCGACACTTTGGGACGGGAGTGAACAGGACCGGGGGGGGGGTGGGGGTGCTCTCAGGGTGCAGGAGGGCCCACGCACCTGTCTTCAAATGTGGCACGGGATCGTTAATATCTACAGCGTTGAAAGAAACACTGTTTCAACACTCCTCTTAAAAAATGTCAACCCTCACTGCAGAATGGGTACCTCCCTGAGCCCCCCCCCCCCAACCCCAAAATGAAAAAGCCAAGCCCAGAGCGAGGACAGGCTAAGCTATACATATGCACACAGACTGCTGACGCATATCATGCATCACTCAATCAAATGAGGCCTGGTGAGTCAGGATTCCAGACGTGACTAGATTGCACTGATTAATTCGCCGGCTCGATAACTGTCATTGCAGAAAGAAACCGTCATTCATTACTTTTGAGGGCAAGAAAGTTACAAACCGTCAAGTGTCAATTATCCTAATTGACAACTAACAGATCTGCTGAAAGCGGTGACTGATAGTCACAAAGAAGGCACATTAAACACGCATAAACACAACATCTGCGAGATGCATCGGAGCATGCTTTCATCTCACATTATTAGAGAAGTGCACTGTGAACAATTATTTCCATCATGACAGGGAATTTTGACAACGCGACAGCTATTAGGGATCGCTTCTCTCTGCGAAGATCATCGTTTTCAGAAATCACCTTCCACGGTGGCGGCCGAGACTGCCTCAGACATTCCTCAGTCATCTTCAGTCATTTCAGCTCCGTCGGAAGTTTATACGCCTTGATGATCGCGGTGACAGAGTGCTTCCCTTTGCATTTGTCTCCCAGGCAATAGGCTTGAGCTGAAGTAATTGTTTAAACAAAAAAGAATCTAAGAAGTGAATCAATAGAGAGTGACAAACTAAGATACTTGCCAAACTGTGCTGACACTTGTCAAAAAGATGCAATTCTTCTGGGGGTTTTGGTTTTCATAATTTTAATACGCCGCAGTTAATGTCTTCATTTATTATCGGTAATGCATCCTGAAATGTGACAACACATTTGAAAGCCAATCTCTCATTGTGAAAAAGAAGATTTTATCCATGAGGCCCAACTGTCCTTCTTTGTCTTTCTTTTTCCGTCTTTCTTTCTACATTCCTTCTCTTGGCAACCACAAGAAAAAAAAACTCATAAAAGGGCACTTAGGGCTGTTTCCTGAATACTGATATGTAGTGAACTACTCACAGGTCTCATTAAACATGAAAATCCAAACGACTGTTCTGTAAATGCTTGGCACACCCAATCAGTTATTTTCCCTAGGTTTTTACTTTCCCTTAACTAAAACTGCAATTCCCTGAATAAAATCTCAAGAGGGGGTGGGATTTAGATCTAGGTTGTAGGTGATAATGATGATGTCGTTGCCACCAAGCGCCTAGCTCGTTATCTAGTGACCCTCCTTCTGTGTGTACTGTGAACAATAGCAGTTCAAACCTTGCCTTTTTTTCTGGCGACAATAGCATAATTTTTTTCTTTTTTTTATTTAAAGGGAGCGCATCTAATACTGTCGCTAACACGTGTGCCCTGTCCTTCCACCCACGTTCCTAAAAAGGTCATTAGCTCCTCTCCTTGTGAATAGAAGCGTAAGCTGCAAACCGCAGATAGTGAGCATTTGCCGCTGTTGCAGTATCTCAGAGAGAGCTGTATCGCAGTGAGAGTGACTGCCACGCTGGTTACATCCTGTCTGGGTTGAGCAGCCACCTCTGGCCAATGGCAGCCCACCACAGACATTCTGAGTACCCCAAAATATGGGTATTTCCTGTCTTCCTTTCCTCCTCTGTACTTCCACATGAGGGAGACACCTGATGGACGCGTGAGGCTTTGGTGCTGTCCACGTTGGTGTTCCAGCCCGTGGAGGTTCTGCCGTTGACCGCTTGCACGGCCCGGCCAATCGTAAAGCGTTTGGTTTCGACAGTGGCAGAGACAGAGCCTTTTTCGTGGGTGAAGGACTCAGAGCTGAATGCCTGAATGTCAGCAGACGGGATATCTGCGGAGGCTGGGAGGAAACGGCAATAAAGGACCGAGGCCGCGACTGACGGGCGAGCTGGTGGCAAAGCCTCTCTCTGCAGATAGTTCCACTTTAATCTGAGCCACACAGGTGTTCTCTCTGACAGCGAGATAGACAGGTGAGGCCAGAGAAAAAAGGGTAGCAGTTTAATTATTACTTTTTTCCCCTGGACCTTTGGTGAAAATCAAGCAAACAAAAAAAAAAAAGACCGGAGCGCGCTTTCCTATCGAAGCCTCATTTGCAACAGCAGCCACTGCAGCTAGTAACGATAAGGGCCCTTTGCTAAGAGCCTTTTCTAAAGCAGTTTATATAAACAGATGACTAACCACCCTAAAGAGGCTAGTGCTGGGGTTATATTTAGCTAAACGGTAAGGAAAATAAAGTAGAGAGCCTTATTTTGTTATTCTGAAGATGTGCATTCAGTGTGCATGTACTTGTGTTGACGAATCAGCCCAGGGAAACATGATGCAGAGTCGGGCTATTTTTAATGATTAGCCCAGCCTAATGAATACTCTGCTCTCAATCTACCTGCTTTTGCCTTTATCCATGAGTGGTTCATACACAAGGCCGGCTCCTGCTTGCCATAGTCCAGAAGGTTTTCCAGCTTTAGTTAATACACTGACATTCTCAGAATCAGGGGAAGGAGGTTAAACTGGTTGGGCGAAGTCAGTGATGATCTTCACCAGCTGGGTAAATGTCTGGCAGGAATGAAAGCCTGCAGACACACTGGACCTCCGGGATGAGGTTTGTGTAGCCCTGTCTATTACTCAAAGATGCTGATCGGCTTCTCTTTCTCTAACTGTCAACCATGGTTACCATCCCACCTGCATACTTAACAAGAGGCTGAGAAGAGCAAGAGAGAGAATTGGGTGGATGGTTCTGAGTACGTACTCAGCTGACGGCTCCTCTTTTTGCTCATTTTTATGGTGAAGGTCAAAGCAGCTCTGTACAAATGGGGATTTTTGTTGTTGTTGCAATATTTTCATTTAGTCATGCAAATTACAGTGTTCTCATGAATGTGCACATTAACTAAAGCGATAGATGATTCTGGTCCTGGAGAGGCCTGCAGGTCCTAGAGTTATCTTTCAATCAGACAGTAATTTATACCCAAAACACCCGGCAAGATGACTCCGTGTCCAAATAATGACCTCACTTAAGCAATTAAGTGCTGAGGAAGAACATCACCCAGCGGGACTGGAGCGATCCACCCCTGCATGAAATAAACTGTCAGAAAAACATACTCATGCGCATAAATGTACAGCATAGCACAGGTGCTGTGGCGTGATGTCGGCCAGCCCTGACCACAGCGTGTTTCGAGCTCAAACGCTGATTGTGAAACGTGAAACTGGGAGGGAGGGAAGATAAAGGAAACCCAAATCCAATTTGTCTAAAGATAGCAGTGTGGTACAGGGCACGCAGTGTGCTCTATAGTGGGATGACCCCCCCCACTGCTGTCGTCGGGTCCTGTGACTCCGATAAAGGGGTCAAAAGGGCCTGATTCAGTGCCAGGCGTACAGATTAACTGGTGGAGCATGGTCTTGATTTACATGAGGACAGAGCGTGTGTGTGTGTGTGTGTGTGTGTGCGTGTGTGTGTGTGTGTATGTGTATGTGTGTGTATTTTGTGTGTGTGTGTGTTTGTGTGGGCGGGGGGTGGGGTGTCTGTGCGTGTGTGTGTACGTATGCGTGTATGTGTGTGTAAGCGTGTGTGTGTGTGTGTGTGTGTGTGTGTGTGTGTGTAGGTGTGAGTGTAGGTGTGCGTGTGTGCGTATATGTCTGAGTGTGTGTGTGTGTATGTGTATGTGTATGTATGTGTGAGTGTGTGCCTGCACGTGTGTGTGTGTGTGTGTGTGTGTGTGTGTGTGTGTGTGTGTGTGTATGTGTGTGGGATCAGCAGGCCCTGGGGAGGTCTCGGCGCCTCTGTCTGAGCCAGCGGGTGGGAATCAGTGCCCCTACCTCTCTTTCAGCAAGGCCATTTTGGCTTTCACTCCCCACAGGCACCAGCTGAGTGCTCCTGCCTCCCTGCTCCTGTATGTGTGTGTTTGTGTGACAGTAAAATCACCCCTGTAGAGAGCTGCTTATCTCTCAGCTTTCAAACCATCACAGATTCATTGTAAACCTTACGGACATCAGAGAATGGTACACATCCACAATGGTTGCATGCGCTCACACACACACGCACACACACACACACACACACACACACACACACACAACACACACAACGTTACATTTACTTAAAACATTGAAAACCATGCTCAGAAAATTAATTGCTTACCTGCTTCAAGCAGGCATAGTTTATTTAGGTTTAATCATACTCTCATTAGTTCTTTGACCTTTAATTTTTTGTTATCTACTGCAGTGGCAGTTTTTAGTCAGATAGCATTTTTGTCTAATTTCACACTAAAATGTTGTTCAGGTGAGGGAAGTAAAAGTGCTTTGAGTCATTTAAAAGCCCAAACCACTTTGCAGGTGGAGATTAGTCTTTGGAACAAACTCAGCTACAGTGAAAGTTTGAGCTGGGCAGTGCTTCCTGGTTTCCAGAGCATCAGTATCTGTGAGTCACTGACAGTCTTTACTCTACTCTGTAACTCCCCTGACACTACCGTATAGAGTACATTCACTCAGATCTCATTCAGTCCCTCCCCAGTGACAGACAGCATTTACACAAGGGACACATCGGCTGTGCGTGTTTGCACGTGTGTGTGTATGTTGTGTGTGAGTGTGTGGGAGTATGTCCTTGTGTCTTTTTGTACAGGTGTGCGTATGCGTGTGCGTGTGTATGAAGATACACATTAAACAGCTGGAATGGAGGACATATTCAGCCGAGGAGGGGATAAACAGCTGGTCCTTCCCTGGAGGATGAGCACTCTTATTGTCTTTTCCCTGGCCTTATATCATTCATGCATTTTGGATGCTGTGTGTAAGGTATTGTGCTATGTTTGTCGCCATTGCCCTATATTTTGCAAATACTGCGAGCAGAGTTCCCCCCACTGGGAACAGTAAAAGTACCCTATTCCTCTCTGTTCTTTTCTATCCAATATTCAGCTTCTCTCTGGGCTTCTTTGTGCACATTCTCCTTGAGTTAGCCCCTGACTCAGGCCCAGACTCAGTTAAGCCGCAAGGCTGTTTCTCCATAACTTTCAATAAGGAAATAAAGGGGGGCATTCAATCTAACCATAATGGCGCCTTTTCCTTGCTTAATTTAAGCAAGTGCTGGCTTTATTTATCTTTTTTTCAATTGGCACACACCATCACGAGAGCAAAGGGAATGAGTGAAGTGTATTACATAGACAAGTCGCTTTTGTGAGGCGTTCTGGATAAGAGTGTCTAGCTAAATGGCTAAATGTAATGTAAATGTTGACAACGTTCCGTGGTCACTAAAATGAACTAAAAGTAACCAGATTAGCAATGGAACATGTAATGTGTGCTGTAATTTGGTCAACGGGCATTGTGGTCAGGCTGAACGCGTTCAACCCCTCTGACCTCGTCGTCATGTGAGGCATGGCCCACAAGGTCATCTGAAATGCACTGCGTTTTCTATAAACGATGACAGGGATGAGATATTCCATTATTAGACCACTCCACCATGAGATCACCCATCAATTACTTGGATCGCTTTTCATTTTTTTGTTCTAATGAACATAAAATAAACAGAAATCCAGAACGCTGTTTTGTTCTCGTTAATATGCATGAAGGAGATCCCAAGAAACGCTTCATGAAATGAGAGGAAAGTGGCTATTATTAATTTTCTTGTTTGAAAATATGAGCAGAATCAGATCCATTTACAGAGAGCCATTACTTGCCCCCCAATGGGGGTGGGGGCTGATTATTTGACTGTGGGGTGAACCCAATAACCCTCTTTCCCCGTGGCTGTTTTTCAAATATTTATTCCCCTTTTCACAAAAAACTGGCAATCAATTTCAATCTCCAGCTAGATGTTAGATAATTTTTGTAAGGTAAATCACCGCTCCTTTCTGTCAGAAAAGCCGCCTCAGGTGAAATATTGTGTCCTCCCCCGTCTTTGACACTGTTTTAGCTCACCTTGTGAGCCGCAGTCCGCTGTAGCTGCTCCTCACCTTTCAGGAGACAAATGAACGGCGGCGATACATTCATTTCCTCTACAGCCATCCGTCAGCTGCCTCCACAATCAGAAAGAGACATCCTCCCCCTAACGCTCAATCATGTCACCTGTAGCCTCCCTTGCCTGCCAATCATCTGCGAGAAAACTACAGCGCCCTCCCATCATGGCATATGACTAACCCCGTCGTTTGACATTGACACGGCCGACTTCATTCTGTTCGTCTTCATTTTCTCCCCCCCTCCCCGCCCCCCCCGCCCCAGACGAGAGGGGAGGAGGGAGGAGAGCAAGCAAAAAGTCCCACTCCATCAGTCACCGCAGTGGCACTGTATGTTTGCTGCTGTTAGCAGGCTAGCCATGGCTGACTAGGCTCTTTCCCTCAGAATCAGCTAGGGGAATGCTGGGTGCAATTTGCCCCATGAAGCCATTTCCCCCTGCAGAGGTACATGGCTTTTTCTCAGCACTTTTGTTCCATTGTGACATCATCACTGACATCACCACCTGTTTCTGCCTTGCCCCACCCCCTCCAGCTGGTTGTCATCATTTTCTGAGGACCTAGGAGCAGTGGGTCAAGAGGACGCTCAAAAATGAAATAAGTCAGATAACTGCAATGTATTTGTCACTGTGATGAGGCGGAAGGAAGTGCCGTGCCTGAAGACAGCGGCGCTCGGGGCACAGATCAAACCCTCCACCCCTCTCTCCCGCGTGACGTCTGTCCCGGGGCCTTTCGGCGGCAATTTGCGCCCGCTTTTGTCACACCCTCCTCGCCGCGCCGTTAGGCTCCCCGTCGCTTGTCAGTCACTCCACTTCAAAGCACGCCCTCTCCTTCAGGCGCGGGCTGTCACCGGCGGAGACGCGTTTCAGCTGCAGACGGGAGCCATCTCGAGCGGAGCGGATCTCCACCCCCCCCCCCCGTCCCCAGCCACCCCCTACCCCACCAGCAGCACCGCTGGAGACACGCCTAGATGCTCCGGTGGATCTCGGCGGTGCCTGAATTATGCATCACGATCCTCTGACTTGCAGGAGAACTTGGGGGAAACTTTTGAGACGCATGACTGTGTGCGTGATGTAAGCTTTGTCATATTCAATTTAAATATAAGATTACCACCGCCTATGAATTGTGCAAAGATATCCTGATTAACCCCCACGCAAGCCGCAATTAGAGTCGTTTAAATAGATTGACAACCACTAAAATGAGTAATTATGGTGTATTTTCAAAGCCATTGGTGGAGACAGAGACTGGTGTACAGTTATAGGGATATATTTGTAAATGTATATGCATCAACATGCATAAAGGACCTTTCCACATTTCTACTGGAGTACATTTCTGTAATGTGTTGGAAATAACCTGTATAAAGACTGAAGATGGAACAGGATTCATGTAGTTGTGTGGAAGAACGGGCGTGTTATTCTACCTTTTTACCTCATGCTGTGTTCAGAACTGAATCACAAATGACTGGCACCTAAATCAGTGGTATGAGCCGAATGCCCTTCCTTCAGTCCCTAGCTATTCATAGATCTATGTGTCATCAAGGTAGGAAAACACTGCTGCAATATGCATAGGGAAACAGAGAATATTTGCATTGTGAAATTAAAACAAGGAAGTGAAGGACATCCGGAGGTTAAGATGTGTACATGTCCGTGTTGGGAAGTCATAGCACTCATGTTGAAAATATCCTAAGCAAACACCGCCTCATAAATTGAAATCTGAACGCCTTGTTTCGTGCTACCCATGCAAGCCCTGAACAATGACAGCCGTGGACTTCTTAAAAATCACACTTACAAATGGCGGACTGCCTTAAGCAGGTTTTGCATGTGGTCTGTGACTGCAGATCGTGAAACGTGGGCTTAGGATCCCTCGTCCTCCTCTCTCTCGAAGCGTGGCAGTGAATTCCACCCCTTTTTTGGTCCCACTTGAATTAATCAGGAACGGTGTGCACCTTCTAAAACCGGCTCATTCGATTTGTGTGCCCCCGTCCTCTTGTGTCCGTTCCAGCCCTCTCTCCTCTAGTCTTTTAAAGATGTCATTTTCACCCTGCTTCCAGCTCTAAAAATACACCTCCGGTCCTCTCCTAAAACGTGGAGGAGCTTCTGTTTAACAGGTCTTGATTTACCAGCTATCATTTTTTTGGGGGGGTGTCTGTTCTGTGGATAGACGAGTGGGGTTGCAGCCTGGTGCAGTGGTTAGAGAAACAGTCAGAAGGTCGTGGGTTCTAATACCTGGTGTAACTCTGATGTAACGTCTGACAGGCACCCAATCCCAAAAGCCTCAGTGGGCCCACAGCTGTGCCACGCTGAAAAGAGAACATGCAGGAAAGCTTAACGCTTCAATTGTGGTGCAAAACAGCCAAAACAGCTTCCCCACAAAAAAAATGACAAAAAGGGAGTCTATAATCCCCATATAATCCAAGACAAACCGACGTGCTTTCAGCCACGCACGGTTGTATTTCCCTTTAAGGCTGGCGGAGGGGAAGAGAAAAAGGACGTGTTTGCAGCGCCAGGCCGTCGTTAGTGCATCATATCATGAATTACTCATTCACCCTGCGGCAATCTTGTCCTCTCTGCGGGGGGGGGGGTTGGGGGTGGGGTGTCCGTAGCATGTAAGCGACCCTCACGTCCTGTCGCAGCTCAGCAACTACAAGAATCCAAAAGTTGCGGTTCACAGTCACATGTTAAAAGTGTTTTACTTCGTCTGTTTGCCTGCACTCTTTGCAGTTCGCAGGAAACTGTTTCACAGATTATGACTTCAGTCCTGTTGAGTTTTTCATCCAGACCCAGCACTAGCTTATTAGTGACTAAATAATGCACAGTGGGCAGAAATGGATGTTACTTTTTATTAAACTTATTATAAAAAGCTTCATATGAGACCAAGCCTGTCCCTGTGAGAGTGCAACTATCTCCTATCTGTGTGTGGTAAGGAATAAACAAGCCCTGTGATTTGAGTTTTTACTGAGTTAACTGAAAAATTTTCACAAAAGCAATACTTCCGTAAGCCCCCCGGCAACAAAAGAGCAGCGCTTCATAATAGCGATGTTTTTTTTTTCCAAATTCCTTTTAATAAAAGAACAATAAAACAAGCAACAAAATGTGATCATTTCAAAAAATGAAGAGCATTTTTATTTTCTTACAAGTCCCCTGTAACTTTAAAACATTCTGTATAATTTACGGCTCTGAACGGTATAAATTATGAACAGTGCCTTTTGGAGGATACAGCAAATTCTCGCAAGTCAATTATGGCCTCTGAATAATTAAAGTGTCATTTACACTTTAAAATGTTCCCCATAATGCTTTCTTTGCATTTTACCTCTCGGCCCAGCGGTGAGAAAATGAAAAAATAAGCTTTCATTGGATACGTCCTGTTCGTGTTTTCCTTCTCTTGTTGTGCTCTGATGTCAATGATTTTTGCCTAATGCTATATCCAGTATGATGTCAGAGGCCCTCTCTTTGGAAGCCTGAATCAAACCCCATGAAACACACAGAAGGTCTTAATGGAGTTCGGTAATTATGTTAAATTTTACCATTTTTTACTCACTTTCATAGCTCGTTGTTATCCATTTATTCAGATGTTCAGATATTTTAGGTTACTTACCTTTCCCAATGCTACAACAGTAGCAGCCCACTTAGGAATTGAACTAGCAACCTCTTAGGGCAGTGTTTCTCAACCCTACTCCTGGCGGCACCCTGTCCTGCATATCTTCTATCCGTGCTCTACCTACCTGACTGAACTCATCAGTGGCACATTTTATTAGCTGAGCACACCTGATTTAATCAAGCAGCAAGGATAGATTAAAAGATATGCAGGACAGGGTGCCGCCAGGAGTAGGGTTGAGAAACACTGTCTTGGGGCATGAGCCCTGCTCCTTAACCACTGGGCCACACTGCTGCCCTGAAAAGCCAACAGCCTTATCTCAGGTAACCCAACTGACATTGTACAGTCATTGTATCAGTTTATACAGCTCTGAATATACTGAAGCTGTCTAGACTAAGTACCTTGCGCAAGCAAGAACCAGCACTTTGCAAAATGGGATCTGAACTTGTAACCACCTGACTCCAAGCCTATTTCCCAGACTCCATTACTGGTGACTGGTCCCAGCAAGTACAGAGCACTATGTGGACACTGTTCATGCCTAAGGGCTGGAGAACATGGATTGCAACATAAGCGGCATTATTGATTACTAACGTTTGGAGGTTTCTATGAGTGCATGCGTGTGTGTCCCTGTGTTCGTGCGTGCGTGTGTGTGTGCGTGCGTGGCGAGGGCAGGTTTGATCAGCCCTGACATGTCACAGCCCCCCTCCAAATTTCAGCGTCTCGTTCCGGTTCCGCGAGGGGAAGCGAGGCAGACAAAGGCACAGCTGCGAGTGTGCCATGGAAAAAAGCCGTGTGACCTTCACGAGCCAGCAAGCCATGCGGAAAAAAGGCCTGTCACAAGCCAAGCGTCCTGCCAGGTCCCAAACTTCACAAAAGAAAGAAAAAAAAAGCACAAATTGCCTCTCTTTCTAAAAAAGTGAACGTGATAGGTTAACGTGATGTCTTTTTCTGAAGCGTTGCATAACAGAATATTTTATAATGCATTAAAAGCTTTAGAGGGCGGGTGAAGCACAGCAGGATGTTGGTCTAAATCTCACAAAATCCTCAAGATGCCAGCGCTGGGGTTGCGGAAGGAAGCTACCTGCAATATGATTAAAAAATTCATCTTTCATAATGCCATACTACTCTGCTCAAAAGTTCCCTGCAAACTGTCGATAGATTTTTTAAAAATTGTATTGAGAGGGAGAGACTCTGTGAAGTACATAGATAACGGTAAAATAGCCCCGCAGAAACGATACCGAATTGCTTTGAGACATCTTGCCTGTTGGCATTAGAGAGACTACCTTCTCTCGGGGTATTATGTGCTTGGCGAAGGGATTATGGTGTGAATTGGAAATTGATGTGTGGATTAATGTTCCATCCTTCATATTGGCTGTCAGCGGCGGCTTTGATTCGGCCGGTTGAGTAATGCATTGCACACTCGCGCTTCGGAATGTATGCACATGCGTTCTTCTTTTGAAACGATTTCATGCCACCGGCTTTTCCCGAGATGTAAAAGCAACACACGTGTGAGAGGAGAAGAAACACATGGATGTCTTCTTCATCGCAAAATGAATCATAATTCTTGAATTATGCACAAGTGGCAATGTCACTGGTGGAGCTGCGGTTCTCCTCTGGTGTGTATATTGCATGCGTTTAGAAAAAAAAGTGAGATGATTGTTGTAAATGTGGGCTGTGATTTTCATGAAAGCATTAGAATTAGCTCTTGTTGTTCTAATTTTGTATCAACACTGCTAACACCACCTAAGCTGTCATGATTGAGTATTCCGAGGCATGGATCTTGGAACTGCAATCATGCACTACAAGAGTGGGATTTCGAGTGTATTAATTTTCCATTAATTTCTTCTTATACACACTTCCAAGCACGCTCACACAAGCAAACCCACACAGACACACACAAAAACCAGGGCCGTGCAGAGACCTTTAGAGGGGCAGGTGCTCAAATTTAAAAAGGGGCACATGGATCAAGATGTTAGAATACCAACTACAGCGTAACCTGTCGAACTATAGCAAGCAATATTCAAAGAGAATGTAAAATGGAATCTTATAACAAACCGCATCATACTTAATGATTACGCCTTAGAAGAGTTTGGCATTTATCAAAATGTATTATTGTAATTATTATTTGAAGATTACTCAGTTGCAGACTACTCTCAGGCTGTTAGAGGACATGATCAGCTGGTGTACCTGGACATTGCTGTTTCTTGTCAGTGTCTGCTGGGACTGTAAGCAAGAATGCATACCAGAAAGCACTCTTGTGCACAGAGC
The DNA here is from genome assembly GCA_019176425.1 of Megalops atlanticus. Lineage (NCBI taxonomy): Eukaryota > Metazoa > Chordata > Actinopteri > Elopiformes > Megalopidae > Megalops > Megalops atlanticus. The sequence goes on along the minus strand of CM032894.1, from coordinate 7,512,993 downwards.
AGTCCCAGATAAGTTAGGTAAGGCTGGGAATGTGTAAAGCTGTTCAGTTATGAATCTGTACTGTATTTCTCATATATAATGAAGCAAATACAAAACAATAATATATTTTACCTGTAGCTTATTATTGAAATAGACACAAAATAACAAAATAAATAAAAATACTAACAACAAATAATATCTTTGGTGCCCACTCAAAACGGCCACACATGTTCAATAGATGCATAACAGAGCACACACACACAAAAAAAGCGGACAGATATTGCAACAACAACGTTATGGAACGCATTTCATCACTAAACACATACTGTTCAAACTAGCAAAATGATCAGAGAACTAACTAGCCTACAATGTGACCTTCAGAATCAGATCCACTATATTGCTGGCTGGTTACTATGCTACTGCACGATTTCCCAATGAAGTGTAATACTACAGGCCTAAATATAACGTGACAACAAGCAAACAGGTGAGAGACGACCCAACTGCTTTGAAACACAAATTAAACTCGCCATCTCTCAATGTTGCGGAGTAGCTGTCTCTGTATGAAGTGCGCAAATAGCTCACTTTTTGTGTCATATCGGATATTATAACGGTTCAGATTTTAATTTTAACTGGCAGTTATGGAGAACAAGAAATTACTGACCTTCCTGTTTTCCAGTGTCACTGACTGCTGCTTCTTCAAATTCATGGGCACGCGTGAGCTGGTGGCTGTGCGCTTAATTTCTATTGGCTAATGGGCCCTTCATTCAAAGAGGGAGGGGGACATGCAAACAGATAACGTAAAAAACCCACGGCTACTGGCAACTTCACCCTTCAGCTTATGGATGGCAGCCAGACAGGCATTTTTAACTTATAGTTTAAATATTATTAATTGTTAAAATTCTTCTTGATAAGGGCCATGGGCAGCCAAAAAACGTGCATGACAAAAACACACACACACACACACGTGCACACAAGCACACCCACACAGAAACACAGAAAATACATACACACACATTCACATAAGCACACACACACACACACACACACACACACACACACACACACACACACACACACACACACACACACACAAATGGCAGGAACAGCAGTTATATAAACAGTATTAATCTTAAGCTCATGCATGCCTTAATTTCTTGTTTCAAATTCATCAAAGAACAGAATTATGAAAAAGCTGAGATAAAATTACACCAACAAACTGTAACAAAGTGGCACTCCCGACATACGCACAAATCTGCTCTGATTTGTATTGTTTCAATAAGCTGAAGGATGACAGCTTCATTTACATTCATTTAAGAACTGATGGTAGGACCTGCAACAGAAAAATCAAACAATCGCTGATCAGAAGAGGGCTGTGACACTAAAGAAGGTGACATAAAAACTTAATAATGCACAGGAGCTGAGGCTTTCTTCATTTCTGTAGATAACTAATTACCCAGCAGCACTGTAGGCAATGTGGGCAGTGATCTTCCCCATACACTGTAAAATGCAGCTTTGAGCCTTCTCTTGGATTTTAGTCTCCTTTCCGTGACTGAAATAGGTGGTGTGCATGCACTCGTCTCATTCAGATGCAGTAGATTATGCTGTTGTGCTGGCAGGTTGCAAAAATGCCCACTGTGAGAAAGAATCTGTATAAGTACTATGCACCATTATCAGGGCACCTACCAAGGATGGTGTGAGACACCTGCAGTTTCTAAGGAAGGCGAGCTGTTGCTCGCCAGATCAGTTCACGGGAGCTTCCTCTTGCCTTCTCTCAGTATGTGGGGGCACAATTGCTGACATTTTTCATAATTCATAAAGCATGAAGGCAAAATGGTAACCCTCGGAAAAATAATAAATCTTTTCATTTAATGCTCCAGTAAGGTCGAAATGTGACCTTTTACTCAGTGACGGGTGGAGTTCTTGGGGCGCGATTGTGTCGGAGGATGGCAGACACAGCGATATAATTCTGTGGAGGTCCTCCAAAACTCATGGGCGGACAGTGCTGTCTATCTCTGCCATGGAAAGGGGTCTGGCTGCAGGGTGGAGCTTGAGGCTATGACTGGAGCTCCTACCACAGGCTCCAAACCACTTGCTGTTGCACACATCGCTGAGTTCAGCTCAGGATCGCTCACCCTATATGGACTTGTTTTTCCCTTTTGCCACATGATCTAGATCTGATCCGAGCACCAAGATCACATTTACAAAAAAACTGCACCTGCCTGTGATGTAAAGCACCCAAAAGAAGGGCTCCAGCTCCACCCTACAGTAAGACCTACTCGTCTGAAATGGATCCAGGAGGACTTTGTGGTGTCCTGCACTGGTTTTGTGAGTCACGACAGGAGCCGTTATTGATCGGGAACTTCCATCCCCACGAGCCAGATAACATCCAGACGCAGCTGAGCACACAGATTTCCCACAAGTCCGTTTTACTGTCCCATTACCCCTCCACCGCTCCCACCAAAGCAGTGCGGGCGACTGAACTGATTGCACAGCAAACAAAGACGGGGCGGAAAAAAATAGAGGAAGCCGCATTCTCGAGAGAGAGAGAGAGCAGGGGAGAGAGATTGGAGAGAGGGGCGCGTTCATCTCCGAGATGAAATGTGGGAACGCGATCTCCCGGCACACATTTTTTTCGTTTTACTCAAACAGATCCATCGAGCAGTTAAAACAATCTGGGTGCCAATCACGGGGTGCGGAGGAGCGATCCCACAGACACCGGGGGGCTCAGAATCACCCCGCACTGCAGCCCTTAATAACTCCGGAATCTGTCAAACGGAGTCCTGCCTTTCTCACACATGACACAGTGATGGAACTGTGCATGAGTTTCAGCATTGGAGGATCAGAAATCTTTTGCCATCCTGATCATTTTTCACTCATCACGACTGCTGTTTCGCCTAACATAGTCTCTGATGCGCCTCTGAGGAGAAACATAAAATGCGCTCAGTATTGTTTTGAGGCACCTCGTAAATTTGAGGCTATTTACTCGGCCACGCAGTCGGTCTCTCCACAAAAGGCGCTGATCCACCAAACTAGCTGCATCATTTAATGCAGGGAGAATAAACCGCACGCTTCTCCCAAAATTCTTCTAACACATAGAGCGTTCAATCCAAGAAAAAGAACACAGTGTACTTCCCCCAACTTCCCACTTCTCCCTACTTCTCTTTTTTTGCCTGAGCAGTAAATGGTATCTATATCACATTAATTACATTTAAAGATCATTGCAAATTGCGCTCAATCTCATCAATTCTGCATAGGGCATGACCATGGCATTTGTCAAATATAATGCGTCAGAAAATACAATGGATTAAAAGGTTTGGACAAAGTCATTTCTGAAAGTGCACTTTTCAGCAAGGCTTAAAACTGTGGTTTCCAAAATATGGATAATAGGCTCCCACACACCTTCTTGGTGGGTCCAGGTTGGCTATCTGAAATAAAAATAAACAAATCCATAAAAGGGCTCTATTACACATTTGGAAATGGTTATGGATGTGTTGTACCAGACCGACATATTATTATGGTTAAAACAATTTACAAATGTACTGTAATGTGTTTATTTGTCCTTTCAAAGGACTAAAGGATAAAAATGGCGTATTAGTTGAGGTCTGGTTTGGATAATTTTTTTGCCGTCATATGAGTCTCCAGCGGGAAAGTTTGAGAACAGCTCCCTTAAAGCTATCACAGGTGCCTTGTGGGAAAATCGTTGAACCGTTACCATGGGGAGCTTCTGAGCTATCGATTATCTTTCAGAGACAGTAGAAATATCTATGGACCTTAGCAAAGCTGTGTCCATGAAGAGCTGATCTGGTCACCTGGGACCAAAATCCAAAACTATGTGCCCTGGGGGGGACAGGCAAGAAAAAAAAAATAGAAACACAGGCGTACTCTCACACCCGAACATAAGTGCTCTGTGATGCGTGGGAAATCAACTGCAGAGCGTGACTGTAAGCTTTATAACCTCCCTCCGACACATTAAATGTCTGATTGCACTCGTATCTTTTTTAAGGGCACCCAGCTCTTCCACTCTTCTTCCCTTACTTTTTTTTTTCGGTCTCTGTCTGACATTTTGTGATATTTCAGGGAAATGCCACAAACACACCCCCTCCTCTGACCTTGATAACCGGCGAGTCTTTCATCAGAGCCTCCTGAAATTTAGCATGAGTTTAGTTAAAACTTCACTTGAACCTATAACTATCCGTACCTGAGCATAAAAACACCTCAGCCCTGCCAAAGGTTGAAGCCACCTCCAGCAGCAGTTCAAGAGGTTCAATAGTGGCCAGGTTAGTCCAGCCAGACCTGATGAACAACATTTTGGCGGCCACTGAATATTTAAGGTTAGGAGGCTAATCCTCCATTTAAAGAGAGGGAAGAAAAACATAGCTGCTCTTCTAAGCCAGACAGGATGAAGGTGGTCCCAGGGTAGGAGCCGTGCTGAGATGTTTGCTGTCTTGATTCACATAGCAGGCAGTAAACACAAAGGTCACATCACTTAGTTCCAGGTTCTTCCTTGCATAAAATACTTCAGGCTTCCACAATGTGGAGATACTAATTAACAAATAAACACATGGCTGCATTAACAGCTTAGAGTTTCTAGAATGTGAGCAAGCATGCACACAGCACATATGAAGACCCAGGGGCTGAAAACTCTACTGTTAAGGAATAATAAAACAAAATAAAAGTAGAAATGGTACAAACGCAGCTGGTATGAATCTAGATTTGTTGGCAGTTGTGCTTCGTGACGTTTTGCTTTGTTTGTTCCTCGTGTTCAGTGAGGTTCCTGCAGAAATAGAAAGTGTTTTAAAACCGGTTCTTCTGCAGTGAAAAATGACAGGACTGGGCCTTCCCAAATAGGTAGCCCCTGGCCTTGGTGGACAGAGTTGTTCCATTTAAATTCTCATATGTTCATTATCACTAAGCTATATGGATAGGTATTAAGATGCCCTGCACTCTTAGTGAGAACAATAACAGAAACCTTCAGCCAGCTGAACACTTCAGGCAAAGCACGACAACAAATATCAGCAAGGGGAAATTACTGGTTGCAATTTAAAATGAGAATATGCACAAAATGAGCTGGTTAGATTTCACTTTATATGGAGTGCAGTGTAAATATGTTATTACACAAAGGTGGCCCCTTACAGTTTTTTCTGTGCTAGGCACATGTGATATTAACCAATACCCTGTTACATGTGCGCATCAAGTGTTAATATATTACGATTATTATTATATTAATATTAACATTATTTTTGTAGTGCTTGATATTAACATTAACATTTTCTTTTTCGATCACTATCTTGACATAGACACCCCTTAGCCGTTGAATGGTTGAATAATGTATTCATTAATGGCTTTGGGACCTTTATATGAATTGTCAGCAACATTTCTGCAAACTACAAATTAGTTGTTACAAAGGTGTAATTACTAATAATGTGTCAGTGTGTAATTACACAGTAGTTACTTGGTGCAACCCTATAAATTTAGCCTAACTCTGAGTTTACAGCCGCAGGGTGTGCAGTTGCAGTGGGACCTACCTAAAATGGAAATGAAGTGAGGCCATGCTACCCTCAAAAAGCCTAGGAAAATAAAAGAAGAAAAAATTGCTTTTAATGCGGTAAGCGGAGGGAAAAAAGGTCATTTAGAATAAGCATATATGCCTGGAATCCCTCGAATGGATCAAATTTAAGCAAGTGTAAAATCCTCTCCAGGAGGAGTGTATCGGGATTTATTTTATTTTATTATTATTATTTTTTGATCCCAGGTTATTTCGACTTCAAAAAGCAATCCAATTAGTAACCGTCTGATGACTGAACTAAATCTTTCATTAAAATACAGCTCTCAAAGGCCCTGTATAATTAAGGATTATTTAAAAGTCTACTTAGAAGGCCTTCTTAAAGCAGTGCTCGTAAAAGTGACATTCTGCTTCATGACTGAAAACATGTTGAAAGTTACAGTTTACTATATACTAAAACCTGTGATAATCGTATTAAAAGTGTACTTGGGTGTTATTATGTTGGTTTTAGAGTGTCTGGATACCAGGAGATCCCAATATCTGAAACAGGACCATTACGCTTACTCTGTAGTAATTTTCTACTGCCTCTTTTCTTGCACGTCCAAGATTGTATGTTCTGCTGAGCTGAGTAGAGTAAAAACAGCTATGGATCTGAGGCCTGTTAGCTGTACAGCTACTTTCTTTTTTCTTTAGAATTTCTTATTCCTTTATTTCCAAAACCAACTATCTAGTGTGTCTACACTAAAGTCCAGATTTTACTTAGAAGTAACACCCACTGTTCTTAGCCTAACAAAATGAAGTAGAAGAATCTTTCTTTAATATTTGAATAGCAGTGTTAGACTAGCAGCCACCACTAAGTAAATAAGGATCCTGTGTGCACCCATAAGCTTAAATTTCTTTCTCAAACTTAAGCACAAAGCACATTGCATTTGGACTGAATCTGGGCCTTTGTCTCCATAAGCTCTCTTTCCCAATATTACTGCCGTGTCTGAAGGGGTAAATCTGTAACGTGAGCCCTGGATGTAATGTGGATTGTGTATGTAAAGACATGTTTGCGTGCAGATATCTGCTCAGATCTCATATGAGCGGAGCAGCAGGGAGAGTAAAATCCTGCGCTCGGGGGGAAATGCTACTCACATCAGGGTGTAAGAGCTGCAATTCTCACGCCAGCGATAAGGAGGAAGGCCACAACCAAAAGCAATTTTTGTCACATCGGTTGTAGCCTGGTAGTGTCCAAACAGTGTGTGATAGCTCCGCATGAGCGCGGACGCTTATCAGGGCTAATCGTTTAATTCCCTTATTCATCCAGGCCCCGGGGCTGCAGAGGGAGCAACACCATTGTTTACCCACCGTCCTCGAGGCTTGGTGCCGTGACTCTACCCGCCGGAGGTTTTACCTGAGCTCCAATGCCTCACGGAGTCGGAGCTTATCTCAGTTCCTATGGAACAGCAAAAAAAAAAAAAAAAAGCTCGGTGTAAAGGCATGCTCCCGCTCTCAAATATTTGACACCATCACATTGTTACAAGGCTAATAAGACAGTGCTACTATGAAGGAAAAATATCTTTATCCGGGAATTATCTTTCACTGACACAGTTGGAAGCTTCTAAAGACTCCTAACACCCACGGACCCATAATATGTGCAATTATCTGAATGCACAACAATCTCATATTACTGACGCAAATTAAGTAAAACAAGCAACTTAATTAGTCTACCTCCCAAACACATGCTGGTAGCAACAAAGAAAATGTTTGTGCGCAGCCTTTACAGCAAAAAGACCCAAAGATACTCTGACACATTTCTGATAGAGTGTGGGTATTGGTATTTTTCTTTGCCATTGCACCATTGGTAGTAGCACTGTTGTTAGTGTCAAAATAATCATCATCATTACATTTTATTTTGCTGCTGTGAAATGAATTTAATAAGCTGACAGAGCAGTGGTCTTAGGCTATTAGAAGTACATGATCTCGAAACCAGAATGTACACGTATCCATAGATTTCCACAGGTGCTGGGTAATGAAAAAATAACACACTGTAGAAATGAATTTGCCCACAAGACTGCTGTAATGCTCCCAAGTGAAAACTTTATTAAATGGTAAAATCAATCATGACCTGGTGATTTCACCATTTAATAAAGTTTCCACTTGGAAGCGTTACAGCAGTGCGCAGGGCATGGGGCATTTGATATATTTAAAGGAGCATTAGATCTGAAGCAGTGGCCCTCTTCCAAATTGGCCTTTTGTTTGCTAAATGTGTTGTGTAATAATTGATTCTGGATTTGGCTAGCGGTTTGTTGTAAATGTGATACTTTGTATCAAACAGCGTGGAGTTCAGGCGGCGGCACTGCTTTCATGTTCCTTCTCCTAAGTGAACCGCAGGGTCTTAAATTTCTCCCAAACCAAAGCTCGCCTGTGGTATTTCAGTTATGACAGCCGTGATTGTGAGTCACACTGTTCTCGCAATTTGAGGGCAGGTCCGTGGGTTGGCCTATGACGCTGTTGAATTGATTCCTACTGTGGTAGTTTTGATATTGCCAAGACTACAAAAATTGCAACAGAAATCTCACCAAGAAGGGTGATCTTTCAGAAGAGAAAAAAACAGTGGTTATAGTGTGGTTAGTGTAGAAAAACACCATTTACTCCAATGGAATGTGCTTGTATATATATTTTTTAAACCCTGCAAGTAATATTCATTGGTGCAATTTAGTGTCAGCTGTACATGTTACTATGATTCTTTGTCATCATTAGTAGCATCATCATCATCATCATAACCATCGTTGTCTTCTTCAGCTGCAGTGAAGGAGGTGAGAGAAACAGTCAGTCAATTCGCTGTCTGACCTGAGCTGAAATCTGTCTGAGTTTGTGACCTTGGACTCGGCAGTTCTTTTGCCATTTCCTCTCCTCGGGTCTGAGACGTTTTACAGCCTCCCGGGGTTATTTTACTTCTGTATCAGTGTGACCGCTAAGGGATGGCATTATCAAACCTTCATTTCTCGTAAAGGAGTTTTATTTTCGGTCTGTCCTCCCCTTTTAAAATGCGATAAGGAGTCACCCCGTGAATGCTGAGAGTCTCCTTCTGGACATCTGCAACATCCAAATCGATAACTTTTCAAGTACAAAGGAAGATCTTTTTTTTGAAAAATAAAAAAAAAAAGCGCCGTTTATCTGTCAGATGAGAGTGATCGTAATCCCCGGGAGCATCGGAAACGAGTGAGGACAGTGAGTAAGAGAGAGAGGGCTCCTGAGCACGGTCGTAAATAACCCGGTGGAAAGGATGCTGAGAGACTGAACACTCCGCTCCAGAGGCCTGGTCTGGACGGGGCCTCGTCCTCTCAGCAGAGCGGGTCTCGGGTACAGGTGCGCGTGGGCCGAATGTTACCCCGAGGAGGCGGAGGTGGGCGAGGCGGTCAGCGAATCGATAAGCGGCTGAGCTGAATTCCGATTGCAGTCTGAGCTTTCTGTGAGCGCTCCTCCAGCGTGTGTGTGGGAGATCGATGTTTATGTCCTCTGCGTGCAGCCAAAGGATCCTTGTGTTTCCGTTTCACCACTTTTAACCAAGTGTCTGGTTGTTTTGCATTTAGCAAAGAATTTGGTATTACCTGGCGTGGCCATGAGGACCATGAATGAGCCATGAAGCCGGCCCTCTTGTATTTTTTATTACAATTTTGTGGTTTTTTTTTTTCCCTTTTCCCCAAACTTTAGTAACGGAAACTGGACCTAAGTTTGCCTCATCACTTCTTTATTTTTATATATCCTTTAAAAAGTCATGACAAGTGGATTGTGGATTGGCAATGCAAAGCAAATGCAATTCTCTGATACCTAAACACAGCAATGCAGTTATTTCTCGCACTGCAAGTCCCATAGTGCATTGGAGTGAAGTGGGCACTCATTGAGGGAAAGGCTCGACTCCGCTGATGTCGCAAGTTGCAGATGCCCCACGAGTCACAGGGTTCTGACGGTGCCATGTAACATGAGAACCCTTCCCCTATCCCTGGTGGAACAAAGACAATTTGTTCTGAGATGGCTAAACTATTTTAGCAATATCAACTTTTGCCCCCCCCCAACCACCTGCAACATCATGACACCACTCACATACTCACATACATCTTTCTAGCTGTCAGTCATCTGTGCTCACTACAGAGCTCCTCCTTCATCAGAAGGATTATCATCAAGATGGGCTTTTTTGCCTTATTTTTTTATCTTAATGAAAAACAGTGTTCAGAAGAAAAGAAAATTATTTAATTATTATTTTAATTTACAATCTCAGCAGCAGTCATGAGACAGATCACCTCACATCAATGCTAATTATAGAAAATAATAGTAAGAGAACTAGAATGCTATTTTTTTTTCTTTTGCTTTTTATGAACACACACACAGTTACAAACGGAAACAAATTACATCGTGGGCAGTGGTGATGAATTATTGATGAAACCAATCAGTAAGAGAAAATTGGACAACGCCAATCTGATTATGGTTATAGCGCTGGTACAGAGCTGGTCTCCAGGTCACTGATGTAACTCGTGTTTTTGGTGGATGCTGTGTGTCTGCATAGCACTTGCTGGCACCGCACCCAAAAAGTCCCCCACGTTAGAACGTAATGAAGTAGCCTGCAGTAAAAGAATACTTTAGTCAGTCTGGCACAGGCCCACAAGAGAGAGAGAGAGAAGCAGTGCATCTCCTCAGTCAGCCTGCTCCCTCTTCTCCCCCCGGTTTCTGGCATTTCCAGAGCTCTCGCACGGAACGGAGACACGCAGTGTGTCCGGTGCGGTCCGCTGAATTCGCCCCGCGGTTGCCGCTCGGCGGGCTCTTTTTACAGCGAGCTTTCTGAACCGTGCTGGACCGCGGAGCCGGCCCCAGGCAGAAAAGACGGCCAAAAGGTCCCTGGCGCGACCGTGGAAAGAGCCATCATTGTTGTAAATTATAGACTCCTGTGGTTTTTGTTCCATTTTGAGGCGCTGCGCTATTCGAACCCCCCTGGCACCGAGAGTCTGACGGACTTAGACGGTAAGCCTCCCAGAGGTATTCCAGCACAAGGGTTTTCCTTGTTGCTAATTCACCCGTTCGGGGGCTACCCCTGAGCCCTAAAGACTCTTCATTACAGTGGGCGCTTATTGAGTCATTATGGGTAATTAGAGAGAGCAAAGGGGGCAGATAGGGCGCTCAACCATTGTGATACCGAAAAAAGATAAACAATATGGAATTTCAGATGTTTCACTGGCAGAGAAAATCCTTGAAATCTTTTCTTTCCCTGTATTTTTTTTTATAAAACTGCAAATCTTTTTTTAATCTAGAGTAAATATTCAGCAGAGGCAAGAATCAAGGAGCCATCGTGGACGCTTTCTGCTTCTTTCTCTTCTCTCTGCTAGAGGCAGGGGGTGAGAAAGAAACCAGATAATGACAGCAAACGAATGCTGGCTGGTTTTTGTACACACATCACATCACAGTTGGAATTTTTGTACACACATCACATCAAGTTGGAATTTCAGGAAGTGTTGTCATAGTTTAGGCAGATTGCTTTTTCCTCTTGGTTTCAAATCCTGACAATTTAAGTACAGTTATAGCCCTCACACCTTGCAATTAGATTGAATTGAAACTTGCACGCATTCAAGATTTGCTGTCAACTTGGGGGAAAAGCAAGGTCACCCTTCTGATAGGACACCCTACATAAATTAGTATGAGGTCATGTCATGTAAAGATTAGATGCTAAACAGTATGTTCACCCTTTTCCAAAAATTGTTCTTATCTGAAATTTTACATGTCAGTAGTTTAAACTAGTCTGTCTTTGATGTGTTTTCTTATAGAAAAACAGAACTGATGATCCACCTGTCATTTCTTTGATGACAGAATGCTCCAAGAAAACAGAACCACTTGTTGTGCTGGTGAAATAACTTGAGAAGTCAATATAATGTTTTGTCTGCCTTTCCATTGTCTCTGCTATCAAAACCTATTGGTTTGCCACAAATCAGTGTATAAGCACACAATGATTGATTTGGCTTCCGTTGGCTCTGAGCATGTGTGGTAGGCGGAGTCTATTATGACATATTATGACATCATTCTCATGGCTCCCGGGAAGGCTCTAAGAAGTCAAATGCCACCCAGCTCTGCATGCTGTTCAGCCCTGGCTGAGGCCAGATGTCATCCCGATGACAGATTAACTTCCTTTATGCAAATCTGCAAATGAGCCATTAATCTAATTGGACATAAATATTGCAGAGTTTTGGGACATGGAATGCTGGAGTCTGAGAACAAAGGAACATGAGAGAAATAATTAGAGTTAAGAGGAGGCTGTTCAGATAAGCTCGCTCGTACCATTGTTTGCATATTAATGACTCCGTAATCCCATCAAAACTTCCCCTTTATCCCCCCCACACCCCCAGCTCTGATTCGCTGTGCATTCATAAATGAGCACATACCAAGACAGTGCAATGGGAAAAAAGAGAAACAGAGGCTTAGCAACATGAAGGAAATCGCCTCGCTAGGTGGTTCAGCACCAAAGAGCGATGCTGAATCGCACACCTACAGTAATAAAATGAGCATAGCAAAGGTCAGAGGAGAGGTCTCCCGTGAGCGGGCACTGTAAATACACAGCAGCCAGGAAAATTAAATGCTGCGCAACATGCTAATTATGATTGGGGTGTGCGTTGGTAAGAGCTGTGTGGTGAGTTAGAATTAATTGAATAATGCAGGCAAAACCAACCTCTGACTCTCCGGGCTGCCTTTTTCTGCCTCAGATTCTTAATTGTTTAATGGAAGTCATGGCTCAAAGTCACCCGATATAGCCATTGTGAAAATGTTAAGCAAGTAAATGTAGAAATGTATGGGACCTCCACCTTGATGGACTGGAGATGCCTATACCCGAAAATAAGTGTCACTTTTTATGCCAGAAAGTATCCCACGTGAGTATTTGTGAAATTAAATGATCTCTGTAGAAGGTTTAAGCAACTGCAAAGTATGCTGTAGATCTAGTGCGCTTTTTATAGCAAGCAAAAGATTAAAAGCATTCCCAAGAACGAGTTGGACTTAGATCGGAGGAAGCGTTAGATCTTTTTCTTTCTTTTACCTTCCTACAGCCTCACAGTAATTTGCACGGGTTTTTGGGCAGACTTCATTTGTTCTCTGTTAGCTGAAGGTGGTGGCATTTTCTCTGTAGGAAGGGTATGCAACCATTTCTGAATCACAGGGAGAAACCATAACACAGGGATTACCCCACTGACTAAATATACCAACTTCATTTAGACACATTACTTGAACACAGTAAACATGGCTAATGGGCTCAATTATACCTGCATGAGGAGTTAAACTAAGTTAACTGTTCATGGGATGGAATGATATTTTTAGGCGTATCATGAGGCACTAATCATGTGAATACGGGATTCTACAGTATACAGTATGAGTCAAAGGTTTGGACACAGATGATTAAGATAATGAGAAACATGCATTCAAATTATGCTTAAATGCTTGAAATTAGTTCCTTAGACAATAATAAATAGTGAAGTTTATGCCTATGTATGAATTTCTTTCTGAAACAAATAACTTAATTAAAAAAATGTTTTTGGGCTACATTGAAGAATGTAAAATATAAGATTTTGATTTTTTGATTTGTTTAACACTTGTTGGTCAGTGCATATTTCCATTTATTTCATAGTTTTGGTGTCTTTTCTACTATTCTCAAATGTGGAATATGGTAAAAATGAAGAAAAACCCTTCTATGAATAGGTGTGTCCAAACCTTTGCCTAGTACTCTATTGACTGTGGTCCCTACTGAGCATAGACCAGGAGGGTCTAACTTATTCATTCTTGTCGTTAAGATATAATGCGGAAGGAGAGATTTTGCGGAAGGGGTAAACAAAAATAAATCTTTGTCACTAAAATGTGTCCTCTCCTGTTGCTGGCAGCTTTGTTCGACATACTGGTGAACAGTCTATGTGAGGGCTTAAGAGGATTTCTCCGAAATGTTTGTTTCCTGTTTCTTTGGCATCTCTCCGAAGTTGAGAGCTCATGTGTGATGTTTGCATGCTGCTCATGAATATATGCAAGACCATTAAAACCCGAGTTTAAGGCTCTGCTTTGCATGCGTGCTCCCTAATAATTTCCATGCAAATGAGGCCGTGCGGTGGGTAAATAACAAGGGGGGATAGTGGAAAATGGATGGGTGTAAGAGGAGACGAAAACGTCTCTAAGAGCCATCCTAACTGGGCAAACGTTCTGTCTAACAGTCTAACTGCAATCAGCAAACCTGGCCACTCTGACGGGGGCGGCTGGCTTCGTTACAGAAGGAAGACTTGGAACTACAACAGAGGAACCAGATAAGCGACTGATTGATGTTATCGCTACGGCCTTATCCGTGAAATAGACTTATTTTACTGGTTTTGTGTGCGGAATTGCTGTAATCTGACTGGTGCTGTTTTTCGCACACCCCACCCCTTACCCCCCTCAACCCGTGCCCCATTTAGGAAGCTTCCGTCATGTTTTCCATCGGGTTGCTATGCTGTTTTTGTGGCAACAGATGAGGTCTATCCGCAAATTTACGCCCTCGCTTGAACTGTTTGTCGAAGAGCTGCTGCCGTGTGTAACCTTGGCCAGTTTGGCAGTTTGCTCTGCGTTTGTTTCTACCCTTAGTCGCTGTGTCTGGTTTTCTGAAAGATTCCAGTTTCATTTCACGTTCTCATGGACCTTCCGTGGAGTCGACACAAAGTAGCATCACTTTTACTTTGTTTGTGAACATTTATTAAGTGAAATATTCAGTCCATATTAATTAAATTTCTTTTCAATCAAATCTAATCTGAAAATATCAGCATTGCCCAGGTATGAAACAAAGAAAATCCGTTCCTAAATACACCAGCAGAAGTCCTTTAATAATGTGGGTAGATGGTAAATAGATACGTCAGCTTTTTTTGTTTTAATGTGACAGTAAACATACAGAGTGAACGCCTGCATATGACATCACAGATGCTGTGATCAAGGGGGACTTGTGTATCATAAAAATTTTACATGTTATTGATTTATACACCTGGATATTTACTGTGGGTTAGGTGCCTTGCCCAAGGGTACAACAGCAATGCCATACTGGAGAATTCAGCTCGCAACATTTGGGTCATAAGCTTTTTCCCTTACCACTATACCACATTGCTGCTCCTTTGGCATAAGGACATTTCTGCATGGCTATGGAATGAAGAAGCATTCTCTGTCTGCAGGGCTGGTATGGTAGTGTTCTCTGAGGCATTAGGAGATCTCTGCAGGGCTGGTATAGTGGTGTTCTCTGAGGCGTTAGGAGATCTCTGCAGGGCTGGTATAGTGGTGTTCTCTGAGGCATTAGGAGATCTCTGCAGGGCTGGAATGGTGGCGGTCTCTGTGGTATTAGGACATTTCTGCAGGGCTGGTATAGTGGCGGTCTCTGAGGCATTAGGAGATCTCTGCAGGGCTGGTATAGTGGTGTTCTCTGTGGTATTAGGACATTTCTGCAGGGCTGGAATGGTGGCGGTCTCTGGAAAGACGAACATTTGACAGGAAACACACGTGCTGCAGGTGCATCTGAGCACAGCGTTATTCCACTCCCTCCGATTTTCATTTTTTTAAATCTGTCTCAGACATAAATGAAAATATACAATTTCGCTGAGGAGCAATACAGAAAACATGTGACCCGGGGGGGGCTGGCATTTTCCCGCTGCGCCGACTCTCGATGGCAATCAGCTGCAGGCGAGCCACCGAGCCTCCCAGTGCCGGCACTTTCCGACAGCGAGAGGTCACCCCGGCCAGCCAACAGCGGCGGCTCCTCTTCATCGGTGCCCAGGAGATGTATGCAAATCACCAGGCGTTTTAGCTTTGTTGCTTCCTTCAAACACAGCCAAACGGAGTTTGAAGCCCGACGTCTGTGGTGCTGGAGATGCCTGTGTCGTCAAAGGGGGGTGTTTACAAACACAGCGGTGAGCTGAGATGGTCAGAACAAAATCAGAAATGCTCGTGTTTTACTGCAAAATTCATTATAAACTGGGCAGCTGTTAAAAGCAATGCTGCTAACGTCATTTTCTGTTCTTTTCACTATCCCATACAAAATATGTATAACAATATATTTTTAGGTCAATAAATATATTTAAGTATTTATTTTGCATTAGTATATTTTTATTTCATTCATGTATTCTTTAGCTGAACAACATATTTCTCAATATATTATTTCTCACTATATTGTAATCATTTTCTTATGGGATTGTTATCTAGATCAATGTGAGGACATTAACCATACTGATCCTTGTAACAGGGTGATAAGTTTCTATTTAAAGCAGCTGTTGCTGTTTTTATCAGTAAAGAAACTTAGGATCCAAACATAGGATTTTTGATATATGGAGTTGTGAAAATGGTGCCAGCTGTAATGGCGTTAGCTCTGTGGTGAAGCCCTCCTCTGGGCCGTCTCCTTTTTGGAGTGGGGAAGCGTGGTCCCCGCAGTGACCTGAAGTGCTACGCACACACAGGTGTGCGTGCGCCATTCCAAGCTAGAACCGGAATTACTGAACAAAATCTCATTAGATACCCTGACAGATGGAACTGGGTAATAACGACGCTGTGCTCCCAAAGGAAGGAGGGGGAATAAGCAAATAAGAGAGGAAAATGCGTGCTCCCCTTTCAAAGTGATCACAGGCATCAGGGCTCAGACGCTGGGGGTGGAACACTCCAAGACACTAAAGCGTATGAGTCACACAGGGGAAACAAGTAGCAAATACAAGATAACAGAGAAACTTTACAGATAAAAGGTGATGAGAGGCTAAGAGCTAATGACAAATTAAAAAAAAAAAACTCCAGTTCTATAAGTCTGCACTCCTGTACAACACACTTTCACCTCCGCTTTAGTCACATGTACTCATCAAATTTTGGGGGATAAATTCAAGTGAATGGTCCTTTTTTACCCATTTCTAAAATTTGAACAAAACAATTTGTGCCCTAAAACTTTACAAAAAGAGACAAAAAGTTTTTTGTGCAATAAAAAACTACATACTCAAAATGAGTAACAGCATGTTTGGATGGTATAATTTAGAAGCCATAGTGTCCTCTTTTTTGTAAGGAGCACATCAATACCCTACCTTACAGGGCCAAAATGCACCAACATGAGGAAAACAAGTCTCATTCTACTATAAATATAGCCTTGTCCTACGCTGAGTTAATGGCCCGTCCACTCTCCATGTGGGTCAACAGAGTAGTTATTATGGAAATCAATAAATTAATTTCAGAACACTCTTTAACATATGACTGTTGCCAAGAAAATACACAACAAACACAGCTGGGAGGCTGCACTGGATAATGATGCTACAAATTAGTAACAAATGAAATAACTGGGGACATTCATACACAGTCAAATTTTCTGAATAGGAGCCTGCTTTGGCCTTCAAAATTCACATTTTGTGACTTTTTAACACTGGGGGAGAAAAAAAAAACCTATATATAAAATGCGACTGTGGTCTTAAAATTGAAACTGACACTGTTAGTGGTATTCTAATGAAACCAAGGCACTTAAATTCATGATCCCATCAATCACCCAGTCTACAGGTTCAGCCCCCAGGCCCCCCCCCTCAGAATAACATCTGGAATTCCCTGTACAATAGGGAAGACGGAGTGATGCATGAATAGAGACATGTCTGATGAACACAAGGCCCCGCCGTAGGAAAGGTGACTGTATTCCCTTGTCACGCGCTGATACGAGAGACTCTCTTACGTGCACTTGCAGCGGCGCCCTATCGGCCAAACACCTCACTTGACACAACGGATTCGAAACACAAAAGGCACCAGAGGAGAACCCGGCGATTTGTATGCAGGTTAGTCCTCGCACAAAAAAGGTCCGGCGATCCTCCATTAATAATTATCTCACTTCACATTTTCCCCCCTTGTTTTAACCAAATGTGGAGCTCTTCAGAATTGCCGTGACCTTTCCACTTTTAAACAATGGGTCGTTTCAAGCTCTTTATGGGCCAACAAACGCTACTCCCTTGAGTATCACTGATCAACGAACCTTGCATTTTATTGCCCTTTCAAACTGACTCCAAACAGCAGCTGACTCCAAACAAAAACACTGCAGATTGCTGCACAGGTGCATTAATCTAGTATGTATCATTTTATACGTACCTTTCATTTTAATGTATTCAGTTATCTGACCTGATTTGAATGTGTTCAGTTATCATATGTAATTAGTATCTTGACAGCTATATTTGTTAATGTAATACGGCGGTGTCGTTTAAAATCAGATAAGGTTCTTGTAATTCATGAATTCACCTTTGGAACTGGGCTTCTGGTGGGATGACAGTTCTATCATGTCTGGTTAACCTTTAGACATGCATTAGTGTATTTGACAGCTTTTGTATTTGCATGTAAGGGAATATGTTTATTTTCCATACAGATTGCATTTATCACATCATTCGAACATTGTAAGTATGGTGTTTGATAATGGATTCAAGTGATACCATGCATAAAACAAGGGCCTTACAAATCAATAATTTTTCTTTTTGGGATGGGGACGGAGGCCATCCACAGGTCACCTGCTGTCCCCCTACATCATGGCACCACCCCTGCACCGCGACACACCACTACCTTACTCCAGCGACACAAAACCCCCGCTCTCCTCACGGTGAACGGCCCTGTAGCAAATAGCTCCTTGCGGCATAAATCACACCGTGACTCCTTAGCCCTGGAGTGCAGTTCGGCCTCTCTCCGTAATCCATTCATTGTGATGGAGGGATGAAAAATGAGACCTGGCTGGGAAAAGGAGGCTTGTAAGGGAATACTCCAGTACTCTCAGGCTGCACAATGAGGAAGGGGAGTCTCGTTCCAAACACGCAAGCTTTTGTATAATTCGATCAAAGAAGGCTGTAAGTTTAATTTATTGTGTCAGTTGGACAATTTTTTAGTGAAGCCACCGGAAAATAAGGACAGGAGGGACTCGGGGCGAATGCTTGAAGGAGCACTCTCTTCTCATACATAGATCTTGCAAAAAAAGTCATTTGTCAAACCGAGCAAACAATAGCAGACAGCTACGGGTAATGTATCTGATTGTGATTCATACCAGCGGAACAATGCCATCGTACATGCTAGCTTGGCCGCATAGCCAGTGGATGTCTGCACTGAATCCTTACTGCCGGTCTAATAACAGAGGGCGTTTGACCCAGTAGGGGAGTCTAGTAATGAAGAGGAAGGCATCAGGCATAAATGAGAGCCTCCGCATCCATCCCTGATACTCGCTCCCTACTGAACAACTCATTAATTAAACCTTGTCTCCTTTAATATGAAACAAATGAGCTAGTCCTGTCCACAGGACTCATGTTTAATTACAGGACATACTGCAGCATGTAACATGACGGGTTTTTTTTTTTTTTAAACCTGTTTTATCGAGGACCTAAAAAACCCATGATAGATTTTCCCAATCATTGCCGGACGGGCCGAGAGATTTAGGGAAAGTTTAACTCATTTACTGCCCGCGTTATTGTGTTCGCTATCGCCGTTCTGTCACGCGCAGTGACATCCCGGCGCCGCCGTCTGTGGGTCCATAAAGGGCTTTGTGAAGCTGTTTGGGGGCCACTTCCTTATCTCCCCCCGTCTGGCGGAGATGTTCATATTTCCTCGTAATTGACTGCTCCAGGACGCGGGGCAGGTGAGCGGGAAACACAATGCTGTAGGGAGCGGTAATGATGCAGGACCGGTGGTCGTGGGGTACTGCGCGCGTATGCTTTGACCGTGAGGCAGCAAGCCGCAGAGGAAACGGCTCCGGGCTGCCTCTTCCAGACAGCGAGATCACGTTATTGTGCACAGTAAATGTGGAAGCAGAACAGGTGACAGGCTCATTATGTGCTGCAGGCTGGTTATCTGTGTCTCATACAAAGTTATCGCCGGGACTCCCGCAGGAAATTCTACAGCGAACATGTTGCAATCCCTCATCTTAGACATTAAAAAAAAAAAATTGCTGGCAATTATTCTCAATTCTGTCAAAAGTTTAGAAAATGAGAGATTGGGTTTAATGCATGCCACCGACAACCGAGAACGGAGGGAACGGACAGATCTCTCTTTGTCCTCTGAATTCCTCGGATAAATGTAAAATGGAAATGAGAAAGGCCAATACCATAGTTCAGCCAAGGCTCTCTCATTTGGCCCTCTCAAGTTCTCAACCCCGTTTTCTCAAAATGAAGAAGATGTCTGCTGCGACATCAGTATTTTTTTTCTTTGCGATTGTGTCTAAATCAGCTAAATCAGGCACCACCTATTAAAAGCACACATGCTAGTTTCCTTCTTAAAATGGATATCTGGCTAAAGCAGACAGGTTGCTGCACTGACCTGCAGCATAAACAGTCATGGGGGAATTCTGTTAAATTCCTTTAAAATGAATGTGCTAGTACATGACTGTGTTTGGTTTATGCAGTTAGGAGTTCTCTCATTTGCCTGCCTCTTTGTTTTGATGCAGATTTACACATGCCTCCGCTTTTCAGATATGTAATTGACCTCTGAGTAAGTTCAAACCAGTCGTTTTCTCTGGGGATGTGACACATTTTCTTTTTCTTGTTAGGCATTTACTCCACAGTACATCACAATGAGGAGAAAAAAAAAAAAAAAATATATATATATATACATACGTATGTGTTTGTATATATAGACATGCGCACACACACACGTTTTTGTAAAGTCTTCTCTAAGAGCCTGAAAATAATTGAAATGTGTGTTTCACAATCTCTTTCTCCTGCAGCGCTTATCTAAGCAAAGGCCCTGTCTTTATTTATAAACGCCAAGGTCGCATTCCCCTTTTGATGTTGTACAGCGAATGATAGCTTTCACCGGCACGCGAAAAAATATTCCCATGACAGCTCGGAACACTTTAAATCTTAACCCCGGAAAAAGGGCCCGTGACAAAATGCGCCGGGTAACACTTCGGAGGCAGTGCCTTGGCCCGGCTCACCGCTCGGCGGCTAATATCTCAACAGTCAGCTCTTATCTGGCCATTCCTTTTGATGAGAGAAGCGGGGGAGATAAGGTCTGAAGGTCACCCCTGAAAACGTTCCAGGTCCCGATAAGGAGGCGACATCTCTGCGGCGTCGCCAAGCGCGGCCTCGCGTCATGCCTCGGAAACAGCCCCCGCGTTCGCCGATATATTCGCTCACCTGGAGGGAAAAAAAAAACTCCAGCCTCACCCTGGCCCATCTGAAGACAATTAAAGCGCACAAGCAGCAGGTCTGTTAGTTTCCTTTTGCACACGTTAAGAGGTTCAATCAGTAGGGCTTGAGTAGTGTCATGTTCACGCTGACTGACACGGTTGCTCATTTAAATTGAATGGATGCACTTATGTTCCATTGTGCTGGAAACTGTTCTGGATAAGAGTGTCTGCTAAATGAATGTAATGTAAATGTAATGTAATGTAATGGGCTGGCGCAGCAGTGCATCATAGCAGCTCCGCCACCATGCCTGGTGTTCCTCCCAGATTAGAAACGCCAGGCCTCCTGTACTCCGTGGCAGTTTTGGCCCTGTCACAGAGGCTACGCGCGTGCCTCCGGGTGGGTCCCCCCTCCTCCCTCCCAGGCCCGCGGGCAGACCGCGCCCTGTGCCCTGACCACAGGGCCCCTGCCGAGTCTGCCCGCCGCCCGCTGGCCCCCGCACTCGGCCTCGCCCGAAACACACCCTCCCCCAGCGGGCGCCGTGGCCTCTCCCCGCCATGGCCGCGGCCGCTCTCTTATTTATTGCTGTTTAGAGCTGGACTGACAGAGAGGACAGGAGATGCACTGTAATCCAATAAATGCACCCCCTGCCATGCAAGTTACAGAACTCGTCCGTCCTTTACACTGAAAAATCACCTCTAGCAAGTCTGCGAGAGGCTTAAACCCAGGGCAAGCGATTGGCTGGACTCGCCAAGCCTTTATCATTGAGCCTCAGAACACCCTGTGAATTACTTGAAGCAATGGACTTTTTTAGGAAGCTAAGAAGTAACTTATACATCCATTATATGTCCTGTATATACATACAGCCCTGGGTGAATTGTAAGGAAATGAAGACCACATGACCATTGCACACAAATACAGTGTGACAGGCTGTAGCATGATCTAAGTCAAAATCTAATTTAAATGTCTAAACCTACAGGGCAAAACAGGCTCAGCACTGACAGAGTTGCCATAAGGTACACTTTTTGTTCAGTTGTTTTCAGAGCTGAGGCTTTGATGTAACCCGATCTTATTTGAGATTTGTAACAAGGAGCAGCAGCGCCTACATCTTAATTGACTGAGTGAATTCCACAAAGGCTTTTGAGAAAAGCTAGTCTACCTGATACAATATGGAGTCGTTTCCATTGTAGTGTCCGATATGAGAGCTGACACGCGGGCCCGTGACGTATCTTTCATCTTTTTCCCATCCTTGTTATCGAGCCTATACCTGTTTATACGGGACAGCCGTGTCCAATGACGATACCAAAACTGCATTAGGCACATCCGTCAGAGCTTAACTGTGAATGTAACAAATTTGAAAACAAATTATAAAATCAAAACACACAACATGTGTTATTTCGCGCATGCTGAAGAGCAGCTAGCAGGTTCCTGCACACTCTGCAGCTTCACCCTCACTGTCTCAGCAAGGAAAAGATGCTAATTATGTCTACTGCTATGTGTAGAATTTCATTTTTCAAATTTAATTTTCATTTTCTTATAAATAATAAGCTAAATTGTGTGGGATGGTAGATAAGGAGCTGGGCTCGTAACAGGAAGGTTACAGGCTTGATTACCCGGTGGGGCACTGCTGTGGTGCCCTTGAGATATAATATGAATTTGTTCAGTAAGTGTCCAATTTTGTAATTGGATAATATTTTAAATATGATTTATATACCCTAATTTCCCTGTGTAAGATTGATTCACACAGCTCATTCGCTTGTTGGACATTCTGTTCTGCTCAGGTAGTTTGGCGTCAACAAAAGCATGACCTTTAGTCAAATTAAACAGTGCAATTTTCTTAAAATGTAAAAGAGCAGTTCATAATTTTTTTTTTCTATATTTTGATCCCTGCATAGTTCTAATTGGCCCTCCTGGCAGCTCTAATTAATAGTTTTGAAATTAGTGATTGTATATCTTGTTATGGTCTGTAAAGTCTCACACCGTACGACATGAAACAATACGGGCACATTTCCCTTTGACTGTTATTTTCAGAACGTCAAAGACCTCAAGGTTAATTTCCTCTTTTGAGAAATCAGTAACAGATTACTTCAAAGGTTTTTATTATGTATCAAATTATAACAAAGCCTAAGTTTGTCTCAGTCATTGTGCACTGCAATAAATCTCTTTCCCAAATTCTTTAAGCTCAGCATGAAGTGTTTTCTTTCTCAATTATTTCTCATTTATGTTTTTCTCATAATAAGCTCTTGATGAATTGAGCTGAACCAGCTTTAATTATTGTTATATTGCATACATGATAAGATACCTTCTACCAATTCATACCTTATCTTTTCCCTTTTTATTGTACCGTAAACAAAGGAACTAGTGTATGCCGTAAAAGGCAATTTAAGTTTCAGTATTTCTTAACATTCTTCTCCAAGGCTTTGTGTTCTAACTGCTAAGATACAGAACTATTCAAACTCACTAGCAAATGATCATTTGTGAGTCACTGGGCTGTGTATATCTAATTAGCATGAGGACAGTGTTTATGATGCAGGTTCCAAACCAAAATAGGGATATTTATCTCTTTTTTTCTTTTTTTTTTTCCCAAAATCATGTGTCAATTTCACCAGCGAAGCAGAATGACGCATCATGCATTACTTGCGCTTCTGAAATAATTGGAAAAGTTGCCCATCATTTAATATTCATTTTACCTAAACTGAAAGATGTTTTGAAGACAGCTGTACAACGGCGATAAGAAATAATGCAATATTGGGAAGAAGCTAGCGCAATTGTAGTTTTACTTATCTAGTTGGAGGTGCACAATTGGAAAAAAAATGCGTATTGTAACTCGAGGTCTACAGAGTTGTCAGTCATTGGCGCGGCTCTCCTTTCAGCGGCCTGCGCTATCTGCAGGGACGCGTGCGTTTCGCTGCATTGAAATTCAGCGGTGGTGTTCGTTTCCATCCCCCGTTAGAATGATGCACCTCTGCGACGTCCAGTCATTTGTCATCCTCCAGATAAGGATGGGAAAGTGAAACGGCGAGCCGTTTCTGACCGTGATCGTGAAGGGCTGCGTGATTTTGTTCGTTTGTCTGGCGTTTTTGGTTTCTGGTGCAGTCCTGCATTGACCCGCTTGATAAGCATTTGGTGGTCAACATGCAGCTTTAGGCCAAAAGACAGGTAATGTACCTAACACTTAGTGGACCTGATACACGTGCATGCATGCATCCACAAATACACACGCAGAAGCACACATATTCAAACATTTACATTTATAAGAGAGAGAGAGAGAAAGAGAAAGGAGGAAACTCACTGAGTATTGAGTGCTTAATTTCTCACTGAAGAAGGAGAAATTTATATGAGCAAAAAAACCGATTACTGCAAGGGATTTTCTTTTTATAGAACAACTGTTGACTTTTTGTCTCTTGAGGTAATCCAATTTAGAATCAATTACTTTAATGTCATTATGGTTTTCTCTCCAGCATTCCTCATGCGCTAAAAAACATTTTTAATAAAGATTTTAATTGTTTTTCATGCTTTACTCCCAAGTATTTTTAGTACGTATCTGGGGAAAAACGTTTTTAATGTGTGTCTTTAAAGAGCTTGGACTCTGCAGACACTCATCGTCTTTTGAAACGTGTCCACAGAGCAGCTGCTTCAAATCTGTTTTCTGTCTGTACAGACCAACAAGTCCTGTGGCTATGTGTGCTTTTTGCCATTCTCAGTACCTAGCTTATTGATTATGAAGCTTGATAGCATATTATTGATAGCTGATAGTGGAAGCAGGAACATCAAGGAACTTCACGCAAGAGATGGATCATGGCATCGTGACGGGGAGAAACATTGCAGCCATGTTTTTAAATATTTTCCTTTTTAATGGTCCTCAAAACATGTTTGGAAGACAAAAGGTGGGATTCTGCATTAACCATAGGCCTCAGTTAAATCAAATCATAATGCTCTGTGTCTGTAAATTTGAGTGTTGCATATTTAGGCAATAATTGCTTCTGTCATTCATTCAGAACATTGTGACTTGGGAAACTACTTAAATTTGTGAGAAAAAATGAGGTGCCAGATTTTATAGAGCATGAGCCTTGCTCGAATTTATGCCTCAGAGTTACAGAAGGAAGCATGCTGTGGCTGAAATTGAACAGAGGCAAACAGAACAGATGCCAGCGAATTTTGCATAAACATCTGCACTTACAGTAACATTGTGCAAAATGGAGCACAATGATTTTTTTCTGGAGCATGCTGCCCACCCCGCTGCTTGAGAAATGTAATTATCCCTGGGTAATTATGAAATTAGATTTTCTGTCTGTCAATATTTTAGATAAACACACTCGTGGCTCTGTTCTTCAGCAGCATGCTAAAGGCTAAGGGCTTTCATCAGGAAAGCTGAACTGAAGTAGGGCCATTTTCATTCTGCTCTTGAGCAGCATGCTCAGCCTGAACAGTTTCAGTAAATACAGAGATGCAGTAATGGATGAGATGTACAGTAAAAATGTAATCTATGTAAATTGCCCTGGATTGGGACACCTGCAAAGCACATAAATAATTTAAAGTGAAAGAGAATAAGAAAGCGCCCAACAGCAGTGAAGTAAAAAGTGGTTCAGGCACAGAAAATATCAAATAACATTTAACTGAATTATTGCGCACGACAGACGCATCCACGTCTTCACAATGTGGAAGCGGTATCTAGTGTGTGTGGAGCGGTGTATAAATCCCGCCAGTTGCATCCACGCTGGTGCAGATGAGGGCTATGCGCAATCAGGCGTGTCAAATCCCACGCGTTATTGTACGGCCCTACACACAGAGAGGGAAAATTAGTCTAAGGGGTCATTGTCTGCCGCGGTCCGGAGGTCTGGCACAGGTGGAGAGGAGCTGGAATGCCAGCTTTTAAACTAAATTATGGTCAGGGGTTTTTTTTGAAAGGCCTTTCAGAATTCCCAGTCAACAAATTGATTGTTGGTCCTTAAGCTTGGAACAAAAAAATAACAGCTGTGAAATAGCTCAGCCATGTCCAATGGGATGATGGGGCGGTGGTCATTGTTTGTGTGCGTGTGTGTTTTTTTTAACCAATTGTACATTCGTGTGCCCTACAGTTTAACACCAAGGCTGTACGCTGAATGGAATCAACATCACAATTTAAATCGATCATTTGGACATTGCTGATACAATTAGTCAGGAGGAGAGAGGCACAAAAGATGTATTGATAATTTGACAGACAGAGACATTTGTAAAAGTCTGAAGGCAACATTATCCGGAATTGAGTTACATAGCTTGAATTTGTAATGAATTCAGCTGGCTATTGCACCGTGTAGCAGTTCAGGTTAGAATTTCCCTGTTAAAGGGCGGATCCTGTTCTAGAATTCAAATGTGGTTCTGGTTCCGAGCTGTTCTTCCCCTGACCACCTCACAACTCCAAACCTCACAGCACCAGAACATGGACAGCAGTGTGGCCTCATGGGTAAGGATTTGCAGGTTCAGGTCTCTGGTGGGCCAGTGCTCTTATACCCTTCAGCAAGGTACTTAACCTGAACCGCTTCAGTAAATATGCAGCATTATAAATGGATAATATGCAAAACCATAAGCCTTGTAATGTAATCTATCACACTCTGCACTGAGCCTGGCTCACATTTGTAATGAAACCTTGCGATGCCTAATTCGATCCAATGGAGGCACTTTGATGATAATCCTAATACGAAAATCTGCTGCAAAGGAGATGCATCTGTGTAAATTAAACTCCCCATTATCGCTTTAATTCAATCAACCCAGGAGGATTTTCTGACTGTGCGCTTCACTAAGTTCCTCACTGCGTTTAGTAAGTAGCCGGGAAGCCAGATCATTCATTTAGCACGAGTGGCGTGTCATGTTGCATCTCATTGTTTTTTCCTCTCCACGGGTGGTAGTAGTGGTGAGGTGGGGGGGGCGCCGCAGAATGTACAGATGTGTCTTCACCAAGAACCATGTACTTGTGATCAGTTTGTCCAACTAAACACTTTCCTCAGGTTTCATCTGCTGGTAGAGTGGATGTAATAACTGGTAGTGACAGACTGATATTGACACAGGACTGTTCGGTAATATTACAGTATTTTTACTGTAGTTCAGTAGTCTCCATGTTAAGGTTTTGTCTCTTTCGTCTCTGCTAACGCAACCTCAACCTCAACCCTGCCTCTGGCTGCTCTTGAACAATCAGTAACAGTAGCTCCCTTAGAGCAATTATTTAAAATGCAGATAAAATGGCAGCGTGAAATGAGTACACTGTATTAGGAAAGACAAATCAATGTCAGAGAAGCCCATAGATAGTCTTCATGCACCAGTTGCACACTTTGTAAGTGACCCTTAAAAACCTGTATTGTTAATCTTCAGTATGTCTGGCTAAAAACTTTGTTTTTTTTAATTTTGGACAACCACCTCACCTTCCATTTGGGAGTGACACTGTACATTTGTATTGCACATAGTGCATAACAGCTGTTTTGTTTGCTTAAGGTAGTGAATAGTCAGATCAAACGCGGAAAAAAAGGGAAGAATATAGATTGTCTGTAAAACGCAGCTGGTCAAAATAAGCAATGCCTCCCTCATGTCGAGACGTCGCAGTTAACGATTATTTGAAATACTGCTGTGAGCAGAATGGTCCAGCATAACGCACCCGGATCGCAGTGGTGCTTTGTAATCCCTGTCAGGGATCTGTCAATATTCATTACAGATGGCTCCTCTTATCCAATTATTGATCACAATGGGCATTATCTGTGCTGCATACGTCATTGTTAGCTGTAAATTGTCTAGCCGTGAATTACAGAGAAGCAGAAGGTGGAGTGACACAATCAGGTAAGCTAATGCTAAAAAAGGGCAGCCAACCAAGCTCAGACTATAATGATGTGTCCTGTGTGAGCAAAATGTTAGGATGGATTTTTAAAAACAGCAGATTCTCCAGAGTCACCTTAACATTAAGATTAGATTGAGAGTGGCCAACTCTCAATGCAGATTTAACATACATAGAAGACGGAGCAACACAAGTATGTGTTGTATTAGCCAAAGTCAACCTTCAACACTCACCCATTTACTTAATTATTTTGCTCTTTTCAGAAATGTTGGGGTCTCCTGAACCCCCCAAAACGGGAAGTGACAATATTTCCTTTCAAGGCCTTGCTTTCAGATATGCACTTTGCTCGTGTTTCGGCAGTTTCACATCACAGCCAGTGATGGGCATGATAAGGTAGCTCCACCCATTAAGAGGTCCATGAAGCTTTGCGGTCCCATCATTATTTTCACTACTTTCGTCCTCCTGGCCTCAAAACATCATCGAGATGTGTACCTGTGTGGAGCTCCCAAGCCGAGTGACAGGTTACATGCCAAAGGTGCAGGACAGTGCGAGCTACATGCAGGCAATTGTCACTGTCACACCGGCAGTTTTCATTCCTCATGGAACGTGACAGCATGTGGCGGAGTGCATTTAACGCCGGCGTTCACGTGGCACGAATGCCAACGGCTGCACCGGCTGTTATCTGTTACCGTAACACCTCATTAACCTTTTCAACTTTTTTAAATTCCTTTTTTTTAAAAAACTGTGTTTACTATTTTGCAGATTGCTTCCTGTAAATGAGCACAAAACCACAAACTGTTGTACCTTAGACCCTTGCTTACCTTGGGAAATATTATTCGCAAATGTGGAGATAAAGCCGTAAACTTACCTCAGGTGTTAGATAAGAGAGAAAAAAACAGTGTTTGTAAAAAACAAAAATTTTTCTCCCTGGGGCCAGTTCAGAATTGAGATACATATATGTAAACATTGCATAGGTGCTTCCCAGTAGAGTTTTGCAGCCCTGTTACCACTATTAAGATTTAAGCACCTGTGTGGGAGATACATATCTGAGATGGAGTTTGCCTGAAATCAGAGTGTGTCTCATTTATTATCATGATACATGCATTCTGACCCCAAACATTATGTCTAAAATAAAACAAACTGATGTGTGTCCTATGGGGTAGTTCTGGGGAGCGTTTGTAGATGTCTTAGATAAAGTGGAAACATTTTGCGGTCTCTGAGCAGACCACTCAGCGGGTTATCCAAACCAGTTAGTAAGATAGCTAGCTGGTTAAGCTGCATTGAAAAAAAATGCATGGAGACTGAAGATCAGAACAGAACAACATGCAGTACTATAAGAGAGCTGAAAGCAGTAAGGTAAGAGAGGACAATCAACTGTAATAAAACTCAGTGAAAACACATAACAGCCACTGGGCTCTCCGAGCGGAGGTATGGTTTGCCATGGTCAAATTAATTTGTTCAAAGTGCATAAATTTGTACCACCAATATTAAGAGTGGGTAAATTAAGTCTGAATACCAAACACTGAAATCCACATAGTGAAGTGCACAGAGAAGTGCTGAGCTCTCCTACATCTCAGTTGGCCCCATAACTGATTTCCAGGAACAAACAGTTGAATCAATTTATTCAAAGTGCACAACTTTGCACCACCAATATTAAGAGTGGGAAAATTAAGTCTGAATACTGAAAATCAAATACTAAAAATTGAAGCGCACAGAAAAGCACTCAGCTCCCCTAAATCTCAGCTGGGCCCATGTCTGATTTCCAGGAACAAACATCTCAGATGAAAAACACTGAATATCAATATCAAATTTAATTTCAGCAGCAGTTGGCACTGCTGTGAGGTTACTGTGAGGTTGTACATGGAAAATCCCAGATTATGAGATTATGCACAAGGGGGCCTGTGGAGGCAGGAGCTCACAGAGACACAGGAACAAAGCGCATGTAAAAAAAAAGAGGTGAAACTCGATCAAATCTAACAAATCTTTAATAGAGACATTTAAGGATCAGAAGTCCATATTGACAGATGAGAAAATTCATCGGAGCTCATCTTCTGCGGGATCTTTGCTGCGGAAATAAAATGTTTGTTTCTGGGCTTGTGTGCCATGCTTTCTAAGCCCCACGTCCTCATCAGTAACAGCAGAAAGGGCATCATGCTGCCCTTGTGCTTATCTTTGTTTTTCAGACATTTCTCCATTTTGTCTTTTTTTCAAATCTCTTTTCGATAATTATTTTGCAGCTATCTATCTGTACAATGTCAACTGCTGTCCTCCACTAGGCAACAGCAGTTCTGAGGAAGGAAAACTTGTACAGTTCAGGGTGGGTTTGTTACAGAAGCAGCTGCCTCAGATAACCTCATATAGCATTGTTCAGAGAGATAAATTCCCACTTATTGGTAGTATAAGATGAATGTATGATTGTCTGTTTTCCAGCAGCAATGAAAATACACAGCTACTGCTAGAATGACTAATACTAGGCATATATGCAACACAGTTCAGCAGAAGAAACTAACTTACAGACAAATGAAATGTGTTTGAGTTTTATTGCAAGTTGCTACATTTCAACTTGGAGTTGGAATATGGAGTAGGGGTAGAGACCACAGCTGGGCATCTGGGCACCCCCCCACCGCCTGCCCGGGGACATCATGGATAAACATAGAAGGAATGGAGAGAATGAGGTGGAGATATGGAGGGGATGGAAGTGGGAACCAGCAGATATGAGAGGGTGAAAAGGCATTGCATTTTCATACCTGCAGAGAAAACCGCTTTAGCAGGTAGAGGTAATTGCCCGAGGGGGGTTCATTGCAAAAAAAATTTCCTCCGGAGTCTTCGTCTCAAACTCCAGAAATCACAGTTGGTGAAATCTCTTTGGTTTTTTTTTTCCATCGATTACAGGCCCTATGCAGCCAGCTGCTCCGTGGCGAGGCATTCAGAATCTCCACTCACTCTAAGCCTGGCAACAGACTGAGCATCTATGCATTTCACACAACATACATTTCTCCTGAGAGAAAAAGTCGCTCTGGCGCATGAATCTGGCAGAGAGAGTCCCGGCTGTGCGGTGAAAAAAAAAAAAGGAAGAAAAAAGAAACATTTATATATACCTGGCGCCTGCAGACTCCCAGGAGACCCATTACGTGTTTGAGGAAAAGCGATGGTCTTAAATGACTTGCACAGATGAGTGGAGGAGAAAGATCAGGAGCTCAGTATTGATTTTCCCTCTGGAAGGCCCAAAATGGTGGCATCTCTGCCAAAACAACATTATTGTGATAGCCAGGTAGGGTGAGCGAGGAAGTAAACACTACCACTGGTACATAACTGCCCTCAGAATTTTAGAGGAGAAACCCTGTCCAAATCTCTGTGTGACATGGCAGCCACATCCCAAAGGGTTTATACAGCGATTGTGCCCCTGTCAATTAGAGCACTTCAGATGGTAAACAGATTTGACAAATGTATCAGGCGGGTTTTATTGAGGTTTACTGTTTAGTTTTTTGTGTTAAGAGCTTTGAAAAACATGCCAACGATGTCTTTTAATTGGGTCAAGGTAACAGCCAATTAAGTAAGTGTGACTGTGGCTCTGAGAGTGTTATGTACCGTTTGTGTACTGTAATTCTTAAATATGTTACTGCTAATTGCACTGTTTTTACTGTGAAGACAAAACAAAAAAGTTCATGTTTTGTAGGGAATTTATCTCATTTATCTTATGTATACCCAGTGAGCCGCCATCTGACATTTCTTGGGGATCAATATGGCAGAACAGGAGGTTCTTCATTTAAAACCAAAATGTCAGGTTACTGATAAGTGATATTATGAATTTGCTAATTTTATTTCACAGCAGACAAGTGATATCACTTGATTGCTGACATGTTCTCACTTTTATATAATTTTTTACTCCAGCTACAGGTGTTCATTATACTTCCAGGTGTTCAGTTTAGTTGCAGATGTTCTGTTTGGTTACAGGTGTTCAGTCTAGCTACAGGTGTTCAGTTTTGTTTTTTGTGTTCAGTTCAGCTGAGCACATTCTTTTCAACAAGATGACATTCAGTCTAATTACAGGTCTTAAAGTCTTGTGTGTTCAGGCTGGATATAGGGAGAGCTGTTCCTTCCAGTAGCAAGTGTTCAGCAGGTGTTTATTCAATCTACAGGCCATCTGTGTGATCACATGTGCTCAGTGTGGCTACAGAGTGTCAAGTATGTTTTCAGGTGTTGTGTACGGCTACAGGCATTAAGTCCAGCTGCAGTGTTAAGCTGGATGGTTGCTTTCTTTTTTCTCAGGAGAGTGGAATGATCAGAACACTTCACTAAGTGAGTGACGGGTCTCCATGTGAAATCTTAGTTTGCCCATCGCCTCATCTGCTTTGACACAGGTCAGCGAGGTGACAGCAATCACAGGTTCACATGCTCTATGTCATCCGCACGCCGCTGTACTGAGATCAGCGTGAACCCCAGTGAAAGCTCCTCAGTCCGTGCTGAGTCTCTTTGCTTCCTCATGCGGCGCCGATGGTAATTAATTTTCTATTTTTATGAAAAGTAAGTGCCACTGTTGAATGTGTCTTCACGTCACGGGCCCTTTGGGACTTGTTATGCTGACACCTCCTATTTGGAGTTTTGTGTAAAGATAACTTGCTTGAAATTGTGCCCAATTTCTTTTTCTGAATTTTAGTCATGAACAAATCAAGCTCTTTCGCATCATTAATTTAAAGAAATTGACTCATTTGATTATATAATTGAAAGTTTATTTTAACAAGACAGTTATGAGCATTGTATATCCATGCCTGACACAGAGTCACCAGCCCTTGAACAAGAGTACAACAAAAACAATTAGATCTGTCATTTTCTTATGGTTTTATCAGCAGAGGTCAGGTCCCATTAACATTTAATCAAAAAAAATCTTTTTTGTTTATCCTCATTCAAGCTCTCAGAGAATGGCATATTCAAAAGTGATTAGTTATTCAGTTATGAAGTTTGACTGGGCCCTTATTTTCTTAACTTGGAATCAGAATGTATGAGTCCAGATGCAGTGTAAACATAACTGGCCTCTTCCTTATCCTTGGTTAACAAATTTAAACAAGCACAACCTTTTTTATATCCTTACAAAACATTTCAGCTGGATTTCACCATCAAACTCACATGCTGGACCACCAGACTCATGGTGATGTGTAACTATTGAAAACAGCTTCACAGCAGATTTAAGTCCTTTCTCATGGGTAATGAGAAAGCACATTGCAGTTAGATTGAATCCGGGGCCTTTGAGTACAGGTGGTGTTGGCTGTTTGTGTGCGCTATACCTCAGACCCTCCTGAGAAATCAGTGTCATTTTAAGGAGAGTTTGAGCTGAAGTGGAAATGAACCCAAACCACCTCAGATACACCCCGGCAGCGGAGCGAAACACCTGCACCCGGAGCCGCTCGTTAGCACGCCGGCGTCTATGCCACTGTCAGGAGAGCAACCAGAGAGAAACACAAGGGCCTTGAGAAAGCAATTTAAGACCTCAGTGCAGTGTGTGCGTGCGTGTGTGTGTGTGTATGTGTGGGTTTCTGAGAGTATGTGTTTGAGTGTGTGTGTGTGTGTGTATGTGTGTGTTTCTGAGAGTATATGTTTGAGTGAGTGTGTGTGTGTGTATGTGTGTGTTTCTGAGAGTATATGTTTGAGTGAGTCTGTCTATGGGTGTGTGTGTGTATGTGTGTCTCTGAGAGTATGTGTTTGAGTGTGTGTGTGTGTGTGTGTGTGTGTGTGCGCGTGTGTGTGTGTGTATGAGAGAGAGAGAGATGTATTTGTATATGTGTGTGTCTGAGAGTATGTGTTTGATTGTGTGTGTGTGTGTGTGTGTGTGTGTGTGTGTGTGTGTGTGTGTGTGTGTGCGTGTGCCTGTGCAAATCTGTGTGTTTACCATACAGTGCTAGCAAAAAGTCAAAGTAGAGTACTGTGTATTATTCTCAGTGAAAGAAAATTGTTATTTTGCAGTAAATTACTGATCGTAAGTAGGCGACAAAAATAAAGTGCTTGAAATTCTTAATCATACCTTCCTGGACAGTGTGAATGCTCCAGTCGGGAGATACAGGAATAAACTCACTGAGTTGCAGAAATATGTCTGTGATGGTGCAGGAATTCGAACAGCATGTTCTGAGGCCAAATGAATAAACATCATGTGACTGGGACTAGATATAGCAGTAAAATATATGTCAACAGTAACAGTATGTACACGAGAAAAACAAAGTTAAAATCATGTCTGGATGATGCTTTTTAATACAAGTCATTAGGCAATTCAAGCCAAACACCATAGCACATTGCCCTCAGATGTGAGTAACACATTTCAAGCAAGTGTTATGTCTTGTTTTTCTACTCACGTATCACACTCTTGGTGGTCATAATAACAATGGTTATTGTATAATGTATAATGAAATGTGTGGCTCAGAGTTAAGGACAAACTGCTATAGCCCTTAGATTGAATGGACCCTTTAGTGATCTCACACGGATAATGCTGGCGTGATTTTTTTTCCATTTACATAAATGTAGAGTATGGAAAAGGTATGTTATGCACTAGATGATGCGTCTAGATGGTCTACTTCGCTGCGATGGTGTTGGCCAATTCCTTCACGTCAAGAAAGTTATGAGCTACTTTATTCTTCTTTCAGACAGTTATTTTCCCTTTAAGCTGCTATATGCTCTGACATTGGGCTCACTTCTTCTGTCAAATATATGAAACCTTCCCCCTTTTTGTTAATTTCTGCAGAAAGGTCTCTGAAATGGCAAGGTTAATGTGGCACTTAAGGAGGGCGTAGCGCTTTAAAGCGGCTCACGGGAGAGTAAACTCTGGACACGTCTTATTACAGCAGCGGGAGGCCGAAGGCAGCCAAGCGCTTCCAGTCGCTCTCACTTTTCATTAGGATGCGCTCGCCGTGGAAACGAGCAGGGATTGCCGAGGCTCGTTACCGCTCGAGACGGAGCCCCGCTCGAAAAAAAAAACTAACAGGGAGCAGACACCCCCGTGCTAATGAGTGTCTCGGCAACGCGTATGCAAAACGGCCATCAACACACAGGGGCACGGGTGTCTGCCACCCAATCAATATTCAGTGTGTTGTTAAAAACAGTATAGAAAGGACAAGACAAACACAAAAAGAGAGTTCAAGTAAAAATACAGGTTGAAGTTTCACTTTTATTTTAATGCTTAACTTCTTCATTTGTCATTGTAAATGTGAACGGAGTATTTCATAAATAACATGCACGAATGTGCATTTGCCATAGGCACTGTGGTGTAATTACAGTGTGTTGATGGAGGCCTTTTTTTAATATTTTACAGCAGGTCAGATGTGAAGCTTTCATACTTTTGGAATTCAGACACCTTTGCTTCAGGTTGCAGTCTGCATAACAGGGAAATAGGAGGGAATGCATTTGTTCATTGAATGGAGAAGAAAGAAGACAGTAGGGATGACATTCCATATAGATGTGGTGATAGAGATGACAGACAGATTAATTTTATTTATTTATTTGTTTATTTATTTATTTATTGACAGAATTTTTAATCTCATACATGAGTGTGCTTTTCCTTGCTCTGTAGGTTCACCTGGGCAATTGAACTGAAGTGGTCTCCAAGGCTTTGAAGTCCATGCTGAGAATAATGTTATTCTCCTTGTTCAGATTGCTCGAGATTCTTGTAATCAAATGATTGTGTGTAATAGCGCTAAAAACTCAGTTAGGTGGATATTAGGTGTATATTGAGCTGCGGAAGGGTGATTTATTGGCCTGCTGCTGATTTTAAAGGAGAAAAACAGAAACATTTCTCTTCCTCAAAGCATGCAATAAAAATACAACCGCATCTGATGTTCAGTGTACAGTGCTGGAGTTCATCCATTAATCCACGCGATGGAATTTTCATTTGCACACTCACCCCCCCTATCCTCCTTCCTTTCCTTCTCTTTATCTCTCTCTATTTCCCCCTCTCTTTCATATACGCACAAACTATGCCATTATTTCCTCCCTACTCTGAAAGAATTCACAGGCTGCTGGGGAGATGATGGTATGAAGAAGGATAGATGTTTTTCAGGCTCACTGTGCGATTGAAGCCGGGTATGTACAGGCTGAGTGATGTAAAATTGTATGAGGACGGGGAGTATACTGACAGAGCAGTATATCAAATCACTGAAACACGCCATGCACACAATTACAGTTGATCCACAAATCCTTAAAATGGTTCAGACACCCTCTTCATGCATACTGAGCAAAGGAAACGCATAACTCTAGCGTATATCTTGTACAGTAAAGCATACAGATTTTCAACATTATGTGTTGTGATAATGTCACTTGAACAGAGAGAGAGAGACAAACACATATTTCTATACATGCATACCTCAGTATCTTATTATGACCTTGGACTGGGTTAGAGTGGATGAGAGGATGGTTTCTTGCAAAGTTGTGGGATTGTTCTTCACTCAGCCAATAACTAAAACCATCATCTTTCTACATTTGTTCCAATATCTTGTGGCTGTCGAAACTGAGAGAATAACAGCACACTCTGAAATGAAGAAGGCTGGAAACCCCTTTATTTAAATGATACGGAAGCGCTAAAATGATTCTGTCTTCTGAATGTGGAGATGAAAGCACACACAATGCTCGGCCACCGCATAAAACTTCTGCCAGCTTTTTCTGCTGTACGTAGAAGACGGACAGCGATATCTAACCTGCGCTTATGACACTTTGATGTGAAGCTTCCTCTGAGTTTAGCATCAGCAGAAGGGAAGCTTTGAGGCCTACTCCTCTAACGACTGCTGAATTTCTTTGCGGGAAACCGATAATCCAAAAATACCACTGAAGACTAACTAAAAAGGAAATATGATGTGTTAAATCCTCAGTCAAACCGGGTTTGATCAATGTGTGTCTTCATGCAATGCCGTTAGACAGAACACTTGTCAGCTCTTTTCTAATTTGACTGTATCCATGGAAACCCATTAATAATGCTTGTTACACAAACATAATGTACATAACTCTGGTGTAATGAATGCTGAAAAAAATCAAAATATTTAGCACAGTGTATGAATGATTTGATGTCTCACAGCCTGGCTGTCATCTGTTTTTTTTTTCATTATGGATTATGTTTGATTTTAAAGGTTTGTTGCAAATGAAAATGTCATTTAGTTAAGGGACTACGTTAAGTAGCTCAGGAGAAGTAATGGAAAAGAGTCAATGGCTTTTTCACAAATAGGGCGAAATAACTGATTTCTCCATGTTTGCTCTCGGTATTTGTTGCATGTATTGTATTTCATGTGTGAAACTTTAACCACTGCCTTGTGTTTACCAGACCCTATCACAGTGGGTGATTGAAAGAAGAAACACACGCAGCAACCTGTGACCAATCAGATAAGCAATTAACACCTCACACAATATGCCGGCGGCTGCACCTCCCCTCTGCTGGCCGGGCAAACATTGCGGGCAGCCATTGTTTGGCATGTGTCAATCAAACTGGCCCACTGCCGTTTTCCAGGGAGAGTCTATGCTGAGTGCCACGCACAATAAAAGTCCTGTCAGGAGCAAAATATACAGCGAGGATCCACATTATTATCAATGTCTGTGGCATTAAACAGGAAAGGCATTCAGTGGTGTTCACACATATGAATACAGCGAAAGCACTTATCAGTGCACGCCAGCGTTTTTTTGCATTCACGGCGAATGTCTGACATACAATACCCATGCAAAATGCTAAGCTTACAACAATAATCCCCTTCTAAGAAACAAATCATGTTGGGCAAATATCATTGTTACACAGAGACATGAAAGCGTGGTGGTTATTTGCATTTCTCATTCCATTGAAAAGTGAAAGAAAACCACGCGATTCATGCAAAGATGTCTGTATGTGCTTTTGTGGTGTAATGGATTGTCAATGGCCAGACAGGGCTAGCAGAGAGATGGAGCTGCTTGGGTGATTTTTGGGGAAGGGTTTAAAGGTGGGAGACAGGGTAAACACGCCTTTTGTTTGTCTCTGTTATTAAGGGCAAATGAAATGTGAAAGGAGAGGGAGAAACTGGAGAATGTGGAACGCCCCCCCTTTCCTGTCGACAAATTTACGCCAAGTCTCCTTACATAAGGCGACACTTTCAGCAAACCACTTCCAGGAAGATTAAAAAAACACGCTCTCTCACATTAAAGAAATCCTTCATTGTTTGCCTGCAGAAAGGTAGCTTTGTGGTGAAAAAATACACACAGCCCTATTTCCTGAGGGGATTCTGACCAGCTGATTGCTTTACAAAAAAAGGGGACTTAATAATGTAATCGGTTTGATCCAATGAACAATGCTAAGAGCTCTACATCCACCTAAAGTGTGAGCCAATAACTTAAAGCATAAGAATAAAATCCTGGATTGAATGCCCTTCTTACCAAGTTCATTAAAAAAAAGAATAAACCTTGCCCACAAATGGAATGCTGACAGCTCATATACCAATTATCATGTTTCTAACAGTTTAACCCAATGGGACTCACTGTGAACTGATTTACACAAATATATTGGAGCACCAATTCAATTTACTATACATTTGTCAACTGCAATTACCGAAATTACTTGTTTGTCATATTTACACACCACCTTGTGGAGATTTCACTGTGTGCCAAGAGGTAATAAGGTTATAATGTAAGACTAATGTCTGCTCAGTGGGTGTAGAGTACATAAAAGAGTTTATATAACTGCTGGTAAGTGGTATAAGTGGTATGAATATCTTGCCTCATTTTTGTTTTATAAAGATAAAATGTATCTTGAAATAAGAGTCTTATGTTTCATAAAATATTGTGTTTCATAAAAACTGTCAAGTTATTTATATATTTTAAATAATGAGATAAACTGAATGTGGTTATTAAGTCAGTTTTGTAGCATGCTGTGGAGTTGTGTCTCAGTGGGAAAATGGGAAGCTATCATGCTGCAGAAAGCACAAACATTTATCATGAGATCTTATTTGTTGAGTAAAAAAAATGTGCTGATTCCAAAATGTGTGTTCTTAGCTTGATTTTTCAAATTGAATATATTTTTATTCAGGTTATAACGGGTTATAACTGCACTTTAAAAAATCGCAACATAATTGCTTCTGGCTGTCTCCCATTAGTGGAGCGTGGCTGCTAGTATCCACCTCCTTTTTCTTCACAGGGGGATTTATTTATTTAGCTGAAGCTCCCCGAACAGACCCACACCTTCCACCTCCTGTACTGTCCACGGAGGCAGGTCAAGATCAAACACTGGGCTGCATGACAGAACAGCAGTTCTCTGTCCAGCATTCAGTCCTGTGGGCCTCTGTTCAGAAGTGTAGTTCCCCAGCCATCAAACCACACTTGTGATTAGTAGTCACACTGTAGGTAGTGTGTCTGTGCTGGGGGTAGTGTAGTGTAGTATACTGTGTGTGTGTGTCTGTGTGTGTGCATGTGCGTGTGTGTGTATGTGTGTGTGTGTCTACGGTGGGGTGGGCCTCCAGTGTGGTGTAATGTAATGTTTGTGTGTCTGAGTATGCATATGTGTGTGAGTGTATTGGGGTTGAGGTGTAGTGTAGAGTAATTAGTGTTTGTGTGTCTGAGAGTGTGCATGTGTGAGCGTGTGTATGAATGTGTAGTGGGGTTTAGGTATAGTGTACAGTAATGTGTGTCTGAGAGTGTGCATGTGAGTATATGAGTGTATGAGAGTATTGGGGTTGAGGTTTAGTGTAGAGTAATGTGTGTTTGTATGTCTGAGAGTGTGCATTTGAGAGTGAGTGTGTAGTGGGGTTGAGGTGTAGTGTAGAGTAATGTGTGTTTGGGTGTCTGACAGTGTGCATGTGAGGGTGTATGCAGCCAGCTCCTTTCCGTCAGTCCTGCCAGCAGTGCTGACAGTGTTTGGCACGGAATGCTGCCAGGCTGGCCTGGGATGATGTTCAGATGTTATTAGCTGCAAATCTGGCCTCCAGGGAGAAAAAAAAGTGGGCGGAAATAGATTCTGCCTCTATCCTCAGCTGACAGGTCTGAACCCACAGGCCCCAGTTCCTGCAGAAATACTCCCTACCTCACCGGATAGTCTTCAGTCATAACGCGTCTCCTCAACTCCGCTTCCTCTTGGGTGTGGCAGGGTGGTGGCTGCCCAGCAACACCAGGGATGGGATGGGTTTGGGATTTCAGCTGTCATCAGTTATATGTTCAGTCTTATTTATTTATAAACTATGTGCTTTTTGCTGTTCTTTTCTTCGTGATCCAATCATCATAAATATCAAAGCGACGTGGCAGAAAATAATTACACCATTCAAAGGTATTCGCGCATAATCCAGCCTGCAAGGCAGCGCTGTACACTTTTGCTTCTGCGCTTCAGTGACTCACGTTTTAATTGCACACAAAGACGTCTGTCTTAACTGCTTCCCAGCCCAGCTGTTTCGTAGCTCTAAGCTCAGAGCTCTGGGGGCCTGCCCAGGCAAGATGGCTGCCGACATCACAAACGACCCCGCTGTGAAACAAAAGCCGCTTTCACTTGCCTTCCCGTTGCGGGATGCGTTGCTCATCGTTTTCAGGTGATGCTGACAGAGGGGGTCCTTCATGTCACTCTTTAGGAGTGTGAGATCTGAAAGAGGTACAGCACCAGTCAAAAGTTTGGACGCACCTGATTTAGAAAATGGGAAACATGCATTCAAAGACATTTTGATCTGACGACTTATGCTTAAATGCTTGAGATTTGTTTCTTAGACAAATGTAAATAGTGAAGATGATGCCTATGTATGAATTTCTTTCCAAAAACTATTTTAGGCTACTTTGAAGAATCTAAAATATAAAATTTGTTTTGATTTGTTTAAAACACTGTTTTTGTCACTGCATAATTTCACCTGTGTTATGTCATAGTTTTGATGCCTTTACTATTATTATAAAATGTGGAAAATATTAAAAATAAAGGACGAAAGTTGTGTCCAAACTTGGACTGTTACTGTAGCCGGGTGTGTCCAGAGAGAGCATAGCCTCTAGGCCCAGAGTAATGCATTTGTTACTATTGAGCTCCCTGGTCCTATAAAAATAAATGACCGTTGAGAAGCGCAGTCCGTTCCCCTTGGGCCATGAGCAAGACTGCAGCCCTCCACCACAGTGACTGTGGCAAGACCCCTGCAGCGTGAACAAGGGCTGCAGAGGTTACAGAGTCTGTATGAGCACCCTCTCCTGTACTCACACGCCAGACGTGGAGTCTCCGTACATCTTTCTACACTGTCACAGTCTCTGAATTCAGTTGTCAGATTTCTTCTTCGTGTCTTTAACCGCATAGCAGTTGAGTTTGAATGGGAGATCGCTCGGACGCCTTGTCACACGTCACACATACCGCCCACCGACACGCGAAGCACCAGTCATCCCTATCACTGTCGCTTAGATTTCCCTCGGCCAGAAACAGCTGTCGTCCAAATCCTCCCCGTTCCTTGTCCCTCCCTTGTCATTTCTGCTATTGTTATTTTTCTTCTGCCATTCCCCGCTCGTTCCAAGGGTTCAATCACACATCACTGTTCAGTCCAAAGGGGGGTCCTGTCAGGAAGGCGATGTTTAAGGTGACCTCTGACCCAGCACTGGGGTGATATCTGATTCAAGCTTTGAATGGTTACTGATGAATGACCTGAAAGAAAAAAAATCCTGCCACCTGAAGGGGAAAAAGTGCCATCTGATCCCCAGAGTGAGGGAGTACAGAGAGGGAGGCGTGACAGAGTGGAGGACCCAGATCAACCTGTTACAAGAGCCATGCGCTGTTCTTAATGTTCCCTGTTTCTGGAACGGTGCTATATGGCGTCTCAATTTACATCATGAATAGAGCAATTATGTACAGGATTTCCAGGAGTCCATTGTACCAAATAATAAAGTCTGCTCATGTCTCTGAGAATCCCCATATTCCAGTAAGACCCCATAGGCACCTGATATACAGTCCAGTTTTTAAGGGTGCACTCGGTTTGTGCTAAATTTGCATTACTCAGCCTCCCTGTGTGGCGATATTATAGATCATAAATCAACAGTTTATTGCTGTGATAAAAATGGGCTGTGAATAGAGGCATAACAAACACATTTATCCAGGCTGACATAGACGTGACGTGCAAACAATGACAGTACTGGGTGGTTGGCCTGGGCTCTGACATTGATGCCACCCATGTATAGCAAAACAGGTCAGAGACAAGACGTGTTGCGTTCCTCTTTTTGCGGCTGTGCATCTCTGAAAATGCCCGGAGGCAGCGTGGCTGGCCTCTCGTTAAAATAAACTGCTCTGATTGGTTCTCAGTGTGGTCTCCTGTGATTTGTGGCGTAAGCAGATGGGGATTGCAATTTATGATAATCTCTTCAGCAACAGCGCGCTGCTTTGCGCGGGCATCAATTACATTTGTTTATCGACAGTAACTCGCCTGGTCGGAGTCGAATGCCGTCGCCCCTTGCGTGAGTCTGGAGGCCAGTTTATGAACCAGATCAAATGCTAACCAGAGCACTTTTCAGTTTCAGGTCAGACATGTTGATACCAGAAAGGACGGCACGCTTTTGGAAAGTAAAGCCCCATGAAAGCATCTCTGTGTTTAGGGTCTTAGTCATGCCATAAATCTTTCTCTCTTTTTTTTTAAAAGAAAGAAAATAAACTGATAAACAAAGCCATTTAAATCCAGGAAGCGCACGGTTGTTCATTTTGGAGATTTTGGTGATTGCATCTGAGGTCACAGCAAACAGGAAATTAGACATTTCATCACTGCCGCTGCTCCGTCGGCGGCCAAAAACGAATCACAATACAGAGGCAAAGTGATAAATAAGTGCAACAGAGTCTAACAGCATTATGTGGTGTTTTATTCGAGGTGTGATGGAGTGCATTCAAAGCCTGAACAGAACTGACTGCGAGCTGTGGTTGCAGTCAGCTGGAGATATGGATACAGTGTTATAGACGGTACAGCCTGGCCTCTTTAAATACTTCTGTTTTCATTTTATTTCCTTTATTTCCTTTATTTATTTCAGCTGACCTTGTTCACAGTGGCTTTCCTCTTTATACTGACCAGCCATTTATACAACAGGATATTTATTGAGGCAATTCAGATTAAGTACTGTGCTCAAGGATACAGCTGTGGGGTCCGCTCGGGATTTGACCCCGCGTCCTTCCGATCACAAGCTCAGCTTCCTTAGCATTACAGTTCTGCATGGAAGTAAGCTGGGCCTTGTCGCTGATAGATCCTAAAGCTTTACGTTACAAGATGAAGTTAGTTACCGAGAGAATTCATTGTACATACTGTACTCCTGTATTCAAAAACCAAGATTAGGAGGTGTAAAAGCCTGGGAATCTCTCCTAACCTACTGGAGTGTGGATGTATTAACTTTACGAACTTTACGAACTTTGACTTCTTAGTGGTTTCAATTAAATTAAATTTAATGAAATTAACTGTTGTTACTATTGTCAGTGTTGTTGTTTAATTTCAGTTTGAATCTCTGTAGAGAACAGAAAGTTGGAGAGAGGTATTGATATGACACCTGCAATCCTCACTGTAACCATGGTTATCATGGACTGAGTCTTATTTTCCCCTAGATACAGTGTTATAAGTAGCAAATCCACCAATTTTCACAGAAAACCATAGATAAATATGGGATTATGTCAAATATTCAGAACATATCGTTCATAAAATGTAGTGTATAAATACTTGGAAAAGTACCAGATAAATATCCAGAATTGTGACATGTTGTGTGACGGCTGTTTATGTAAGTTTATCTGTGAATTTGATATATCTGTCAGGCTGATACATCCTTGAGGTTGATACATTTGTGATAATGATACATCTGTGAGGGTTATATATTTGTAGTCATGCTATATTTTTGAGATTGATATATTTGTGATAATGATATGTCTGTGAGGTTGATATATTTGTGATAATGACACATCTGGAAGGGTGATGTATTTGTAGTTATGCTATATTTATGAGATTGATATATTTGTGATAACGATACATCTGTGAGG
Source organism: Megalops atlanticus (assembly GCA_019176425.1). Taxonomy (NCBI): domain Eukaryota; kingdom Metazoa; phylum Chordata; class Actinopteri; order Elopiformes; family Megalopidae; genus Megalops; species Megalops atlanticus. Next base: position 7,469,677 of record CM032894.1, on the reverse strand, counting down.
GTGATATATTTGTAGGTTTGCTATATTTATGAGATTGATATATCTGCAATAATGATATATCTGTGAGATTGATATAATTTTGATAATGATATATCTGTGAGGTTGATACGTCGGTAATTATTCTGAATTTATGAGATTGATATATTTGTGATAATGACATGTCTGTGAGCTTTATACAATGTTAATTATGCTGTATATATGACACTGATATACTTGTGATAATGACATATCTGTATGGCACGGGAGCAGTCAGGCAGAAGCCACACCGAGAGTTCGCTCCGCCGGAGTGAGGTCATGCCACCACGCGGCACACAAACAGATCATGCCTGCCCCCGTCGGCCGGCTTGTTTCCGTTGGCTGAGCAGCGGGTGCTGACGCGGCCGCTTCTTTTCACGTAGCCGAGCCGACGCGGGCGCGGGTTCATTCATGCGGCGGGGACGTGTTTATACAGGGGGATTACTCATCCCTGCGCGGAGGCCGACTCCGCGGCACAGACGGATCATTCATGGCCTGGCGGGTCGCGGGCGCCGAGGGGGGCACGTGACATGGCGTTCTGCGCAGCCTTAGGCGTGTCCCGTACGCCACTCCCTCCCACTTGCATCGCCCCCCCCCCCCCCCTCACAGGTTGGGTCACTCGCAGCTCACCCTCCAATTGCCTTCAGTTACCATTCACGCGCTCAACTTGCGGTTTTAACGCATCCTTTTTTTTTTTCTTATGGTTGTGCATCTGCTTGACAGGCAGCCTTTAGCTGCGAGATCCACACACCTCACGGTGTCGCGCTCCTGGGGCAGACGTGGGGCGCGCCAGGCGGAGGTGATTTACGCTCTCTCACCCGCCTATGACCCGATCCCATCGTCAGCACGCCCCTGAGGAGTGCAGTTCAGAGCCCACCCAGGTGCTGAGATACCTGAGGTGTGAACGCACCTCTGCGCTCTGACTGCTTGCATGTGCGGGCCTGAATATTCATTATGATAGAGTATGTATATTTTTTTGTCTGGGCTGTTTGGCTAGGATTTTATGTGCTATGAAATACTGCATATATTTGGTAATGCAGTTGGTCCCGGCCCCGCAGTGAAGCCGGCCCTCTCACAGAGGTCGACTGTTGGTATAAGGACTGAAAGAGGAGAGGCCAAAATTCCTCTAGAATTTAGTGATGGATGAGCTTTTTCTCTGCTTTATGTATGTGTCAGGGAATATTTTTGTGTGAATGTGTGCAGGCACTGTTTATAGAAGCTGGGAGGTTTCTGTAAACAGACAGCCTCTGTGGGGTTGCGGATACTCAGAGGTTTCTGTCAGACACTGCAACCCTGTAACCCCACTCTAACACACACACACACACACACACACACACACACACACACACACACACACACATCACACACACACACACACACACACACACACACACACACATGCATTCACACACACACACACACACACACACACACACACACACACACATGCTCTCACACTGCTGAGAGTGAGTGCATTCATATGTGCATTTAGGGTTAAAAGTTACAACAGAGCAGGCGTTTCTTTACGGTCTCTGAATTCTGTGGCATATGTGAACAGCAAACTGTGGTTTGATGTGCATGGAAATGTGGAAATCTGATTCAGAAGGTGGTTTTCCATTTCAGTTCTGGGCTTGGCACACTGGACGGGAAGTCCTCCCCCTTGAACTGCATGAGTAAGAAACACAGTCCTGTAAACAGCCTCCCTCACCGAGAGTTACAACGCTTAAACTGCATCACTTACTGCGCCGACCGCATTCAAACTCAGCAACTTTACTCATTCTGTGCTCATGAACAGTACAAGTCGAGAAGTCACACCTTGGCGTTATGTTCATGACCCGAAAGCAAATGTGGACTTTCGTTTGTGACCGCGAACTAAATTGCCTGGTACACAGTCCAGGGTTGCGATCCCAATCCCCCCCCCACCACCACTTCTGCGGATTCTCAAACCCTCCTCCTCTCACAAAATCCCTCACTTCCCTACATATTCCACAGTCCTCCTCCTGCATATTCCCTCTCCTTCAAAGCTACGCGTCCGTGAAACCACTTACGATAGCCTTGATTGCCTGCATTGTATCTCCATACCAAAATTGCACATGCAGCTTTTTTGTCAGGTCTGTGGGTTGGACTGCAAGGCTGCTAACGGATTCCTGTGCCGATAGGGTTGAAGTGGGTAAGGCAGAGGATGCACCTGATTGGCTGATCTTGCAGCAGGGAAAAACAGCCCCTCACAATATCAAGTGTGGTTGTGCTTAGCATTCAAATTTGATGCATTCATGTGAAAATTATTGTGAATAATTCATCAGTTCTTTAATCGGCTATTTGTACTGAGTTTTATATATTTTTATTATCATTAAGTTAATGATAATTATTGTTAGTAACTTAATGACCCAGTTAGATTCTTGAGTCAGAAACTAGCCTGGGATAAAAACACTGCAATGCAGTGAAATCTTTGATTTTACAGTATATTAATGATTTGGTCCCTACCAAATCAAGAACAAATAAAATATACATAATAATTTTAACAAATGCGTAAAAAATACTGTAGCGCAGGGTTTGCATCTGTGAAGTATTATCTTGTATTGCACCCGTTCTTTTGTGTGACATTTTACTATGAGGCCACACCTACTTCACAAATGACCCGCTTCCTCTCCGGACCAATCACATGAACAGCTGCGTTGGGTTCACGACCTCTATATTTGACAGCCAGTGATGGCTAGTAACAGCCTTATCTTTTAGAATGAGCTACTTTACCAAATATGACTCTCCCCTGTCTTAATTGCCATGGCCCTAATGGTCATTATCTCTTCAAGTTTGAATATTTTTACCACGTAATGGGTGAATTAAATGTGATAAAAATTCATTTCGGACGCCATAGCCTTACGGGTATTTTCAGTGTAGTAGCTGCAAGGCATCACACCAACATCTGGATATCCAGCTTGTGAAGAGTGTAAGATTGTCCATGGCAAAACCATGAAGCTGAAACAGACACACTGTCCTGAGCCTTCTTTGCAGGCCGGAGCATTTCAGTCCAACAGCCATGAGCCCTCTCAGTCTCAAACACCAGGGGCAGGGGGCTTTTGCCGGGAGGCATGTGAGGTCACCATCGTCGCCCTGGGGCCAGTCTGCCTGTCAGCCAGGGAGCATGCAGTGGCATGCCTGTGAAACCGAAGGGTTAATAACTCTAACGTGCTGGGAGTCTCAGTGGGAGGCGCGATCGCTCGGATGCCGAGGCGTCCTGCTGTAAACCCGGCTGGGGGGTTGGGGGGGGTGAGACGGAGCAGGTGGTGCCAGGGTAGACTTCCCCAATTCCCAATACTCTCTCTTTACCCCAAGAAATGTCCCTTTCCAGGAGACCCTGAGCAACAGCTGCAGAGTGACAGCAAGAGCGGAACCTCCCCACTTCTACGAGTTGATCCAGGATCAAATTACCCCACCTCAATCCTACCGTTAACCACTATGAGAGCAAAATTGAAACTGATCCAGAGTCAGCAATCAGGTTGCGGGCTGTAGTCACCATGACGACAGAAGTACAAAGGAGAAACTAAATTTACTGTACCTCAGATCTCTTGTGAGGTCAAAGGTTTTGATGAAACCTTGAGTTTTTTTCCTGTTTAAGTTAAAAGTCAACTCACAAGATTGATTCTTTATGTTTGTCTTGTTTATGTGTCTTCCCATCTTATCTGTGTCCCCATCTCCTTTTTTAACTAGAAACTAAACAAGCAATCAGTGGGAAATAAACTACTGAAAACAGCAACATACACAGGGGAAATGAAAAATAACCCTGAGTCCATTTATCTCACACTCTCACTTTATTTCTGTTCAAATTATACTGAACGTATATGTTCAAATGACAGTGTAATTGCCTGGATGGTATATATCTTTCCTGATTTACTTTATTTTGGAGAGCGGAAGAAATCTAATCTCTTTGTCGTATACATTGTAAGTGTTCGATTTAGATTTCCTCTTACAGTTCTAATTTAAGATTCCTATCTGGGCACGGCTGGGCTGGTAACACTAATAGCTTAATCTTTCAGACGCAGAATAAAGTGTAGACAGGATTTAGGTGCAGAAGTGTTGATAAACTTTGCTCTTTAAATCTCTGCTCAAAATGAGTAAATATTTCCTTATAGGTGTTCCATTACCAGCTGACTCCATTTAGATACCATCGGCCATATGAGAGCGATCAAGCAACCAAGAGTAGTACGCTCCAGCAATTTGTTTTGTTGTCAAAACAGTAATACATCTTCGATAAGATATTGTATCGGCCTAGCATTTAAGTTGTTCATTGTATCTGAGATAGATTTGTCATTGTGTATTAATGAGGTTAGTGGGAAGATAGAGGACTTAGACTTTGCGTGGGCATAAAGCAAACCCTATGGAAACACACATAACATATCCATTCCTACTCGGCCTACTGCCCAATTTTTGAACCTCTCCACCCCATGGAAAAAGTAATATACAGTGTGTTAAAAACTAATGCTCAAATTACATTATCCTATACTGTATCTCTGTCAGATATTTTTTCGTCACTTTGAGTATGATAGTATGGTGCCAGTTAGCATTGCTCTTCAGGACCATTGCTTAGAACCATATAAACTCAATGACTTAGGGTCTTGTTATTTTTATCATTATTAGGCTCCAGGATCACTTTGGAATCATCAAAACATGTTGCTCATAAGGACAATTTTAGGCACTAAATGAATCTAAAATTAGTTACTGCTCTATGCTTATATTTTAACACTGTCTTTGTTCTCAAACCTGTACCTATTACTGTTGTGCTAATAGGAAACATATCACTGACACTTCTAAATAAGTACAAATATATATTAATGTGTGAGTGTGTATGTGTGTGCGCATGTATGTATATATACTATACATACTATTCATAAATAAATATATCCTATACATAGATAAATATAAAATATTGAAATGTGTGTATGTATTGTGTGCTGTATGTAAATGATCATTTGTTCCTAACATTTTGTTTTTGCATATTTTTGCTGCACATTGTCACCTGCCTGTGTTTTGAATGCCATGTGGAAAATCGCTGTTTTAAAGAATAACTGATTTTGAAAAAGCAGTTATAAGAGGTTGTAATCATGATTCAATTCTTTAATGTGCACTTTAAAGTGCCTGGCCACCTGTGGAGACATTACTGGAAAGAGATGGTGTGGAAATAATGTAGGTAAATTATGAGGCATTTTATTTTGTACATTTCCCAGAGGGTAAAAAAAAAGCACTGGAAAGCAGTGCATCGTTTTGCAAATGTTCTTCCAAACTGTTGCTTTTGCCGTGTGTGGCCCAGCAGGTGTATGCTTCATGAACCCAGATGACATCTTTTAGCAAGATACTTTTGAAAGTATGTTTTTGAGAATTACAAAAGAAAGAGGGAAAAGTGTTCTTAGGTAGATATTTTATATCCAACACAAAATATGATTTTTATTGTTATTAGTAGTAGCAGTAATAGTAGTGCTAGAATTTAACTTAGTGAAGTGTCCATTGCTCAAAAGCCTGGGATTTCAGTCTCTGCCTGTTCATGCCAAAGACTTAAAACATAGTGGGTAATGGCCTTGTCAAAGACCGCTGTCCTCTTCCAAGTGTGTGCTTGCATATCAGCTGTTTCACACCAGAGAAATCGGAGTAGGCCCTGACCCTGTGGGCCCCCAGGCTCCAACACGGCTCCGCCCTGACTTCCTCCATGTCATCTCAGGGCACGTCAGCTCTGAAAAATTACACCCTTTCCTTCCAACGGCCAACAGTACCTCCATGTCATCTCAGGACGTGTCAGCTCTGAAAAATTACACCCTTTATTTCCAATGGCCAGCAGCACCAAACAAAGAAAAGAACAAACCACTGCCGGTTTCAGCAGCAGAGATAAAGGTGAGCTGAAAGACTCCTGACCCTCTCATGGAGTGCAGGTGAATGTATAACTGTTAATCTGCCACAGATGTGATCCCAGACACAATAACGCCAACACCCCCTCACCCCCCCACCGCCCCATGCTGCTGATGGTCTGTGGACAAACAGCCCGGGCTGATTTAGATGAATCTCACTCAGATATTTACGGATGTATTGGATTTTCCACCTTTGGGGGCTCCGTTCTTATGAGGTGTCAGTGACAACACTCTAAATTCATTCTGCCACGGCCTTTTTTCTGACTCAGTAGATTACTGATGGCATTTTCCTTTTTTTTCAATTGATAGAATCTGGAGAATCCGGAACTGAGCCTTTTCATTTTCGAGGGGGGGTTGGGTGAGGGGGGGATGCAATATGTTGGAGAGTATTTTCATTGCTCTCTCTGCTCTACGGACCAAAGAAGAAAGCCCAAGAACAATAAACAGCCTTTTCACAAAGCAAGGAGCCAGCTGTCACTGCTTCTTGATCAGTAAAGCATCATTACAACAACAGCAACAACATTTAAAAAAAAAAAAAAACCTACAGAGAAATCCGCTTTGTTAGAGCAGCTCTTAACAGTTTAGTCGGCCTCCTTTAAACACCAGCATGACAGCAACGGCATTTATTCCCAGTGTGACCTTTGACCTAAGAACCCCGCTGAGTTACTGCGTGTAATCCAAACATTTCAATACCATCACCGAAGCCTCATTGTTGGCCGTTCTATTTTTAGGCCAGGAAAGCCCTGCGACTGCCTGCAGCACCTCTATTGTGTATGCGTGCGCGGATGATATCACACTACAAACCCCCTCTAAAAACGACCGCGAACAGAACACCTCGGTTTTGTTCACAGAGGAGCCGTGATGCTAACCATGTAAACAGAAAGTGACATTTGGCTGTTTTTGCTCTGTGAGTTAACAGTGGCGTCTGATGGAAGCTCAGAAGGGGCCTCAAACCGCAGTGGCTAAATAAAAAGCGAATGTCAGCCCCGCAACAATTACTCACTTTTCTGGCGGGACACGAAATCGATCAAATGATCCGATTTTGTATGGCAGTCCTCACAGTGGCGGCTTTACAAAACAAATCACAGCGAAGCAATGGCAAATAATGAAATACAGTTATGATTATGAGCTTGTAGCGCGGGTAGGAGCAAACGGGGCAAAAATAGACAGAAAGACTCAAAGAAGATGAGAGGAAAATAGAATGAGAGAGGAGAAAAAAACAAAGCGGTAGCAGATTTGTGCTTCTTAAAGCTCTGTTCCTGGCCCCTCAGCCAAGGATAAAGATACTGTGTGAATGCATTTTTCATTTGCCAGCCATTCATTTCAGGCCTTTCTGTGTTAATGTACAGTTTCACTCCAGGGGAATTACAGGCGCAGAGGACGATCTGTGGGGAAAATCCCTTTTGTGCAAAGTTGAGATCCAAGGGGAACGCTGAGCAGAGTGTGCAGAGAAGGATGCAGCATAATTCTGTATGAGAGAGAGAGAGAGAGAGAGATGCACACCGGCACTGAGCAGCTCTCTGTGCGGCATAGAGAAAACACACACACACAGGCACACACACACACACACACTGGTGCACATACACACACAGGCAGACACACATACATGCCCTTAAGCACTCCCCACTGCACACCTCCACACACATTCAGAATCTTATCCCTGCTACACGTATGCACACACACAGCAGCTTCCTTGAGCACACCCTCTCACACACCAGCAAATACTCCCACAGCCACCCTCCCTACCACATGTACAGTCACACATATACATAAATATTCAGTCACTCCCTAAGCTATAGCCAACACCACCCCCACACGCACACACACCAAACACATGTAGGCTCAACAGCTTCCTACTGTACACCCACTGACAACACACACACACACACACACACACACACACACATACACACACACACACACACATACACACACACACACACACACACACACACACACACACACACACACACACACACATACACACATATACATAAACATACATTCACATCCACACCCTCACCTAAGACCCCACCCCACACACACACCAAACACACACATGCTCAACAGCTTCCTACTGAAAACACACACACACATACACACACACACACACAAACCTTGTAAGGACTATTTACTCACTGTCATCCCATTTCTCCTAATCATCAAAGTTTGGCTTCCCACAGCAGTTGACTCACAGGAGAGGCATTTTGCAAAGTCTGCACACATAGACAGGCCCAATCTTTATTTGAACAGTCGCAATCATGCCCCTGTCAGAGGTACTTGGTTGATATGATCAGAGCCATAGACCTAGTGTGTTCTTTTCATATCCAGCTAATTCAATTCTGAAGTACTTCTTGCCTTTCTTTTCAATAAACTTTAATTTCACTTTCAAGTTAGTAGATCTACCTGTTACATTTTTCTCAATTGTTTGCACTCATTTGTCTTTGCAAGCATGCATACAATGATCAGAAGCTGAAACTCATGGATCAGAGTCTTAAACCATTTCTGCAAAATTCCAAACGCATTATACCTGTATTCACTCATATTTCAATTTCAATTCATTCATTTGCAAACACAGCTCAAACTTACAGCATAGTTTTCATGATGAAATCACCTGTGCTCATATGGGAAAGATATGATTGCAAATAATAGAAGATCATCCATAATACAGTATCATCAGGCCATAAACCCATGTAAGTCCTGATGGTAGCGTCCTCTGTTTTTATCATTACATGTGAAATTGGAGTTCAGAGACAGCTAGTCATATGATGAAATGTGTATATTATTCAATGCAAATATGTGATTTTGAAGGATGTTACCCTGGTTTTGAAGCCAGTGTTTCATTTTGCATACAATCTGGAAGGACTGAGCATTGAGTTAATAGTGTTGAGAACACGTGATACTATTTCAAGAAATGTGTGTAATTGAGAATTTTGAGAAAAACTGTAAATGAGAAGGCAAACTTGTTGCTTTTCTGAGATGAGCCCAGAGTAAGTGTACCCTGTCTATCCGCCCAGGTCCATACCTTCATGATTGCACATGCTGTTCTGATCTTTGCTATATTTTGAGTGACCATGAAAACAAGTTTAATCATCACCTCTTCAGTGGTGCCAGTGTTGCCTTATGACAGAGCTTTACAAGGAACTCCCTTGGCCTCGACTGTAAATTTGTGCACCTTCAGTCCACAGTCTTGCTCGCTTCACGCTAAACCGCTGAATTTGTCTGAAGTTTATTGCACTGTCCAGACTAAGCGACAAGGACACGCAACAGGTAGGTTAACTAACTATTCTCAGGGAAAAGGGGGGGGGGCGCAACTGACTGTCCCATCTCGATGGTGTCACTCCTCTCAGACACAATCCCTGTGTGTATTGGTCCCTCAGTGGTGGAATGAACTCCCCACGGAGTTTAGGACAGGGGAATCACTGGCCATCTTCCAACACAGACTGAAAACCCACCTCTTCAGACTGCATCTCCGTTTCACCTCAGTCCCCACGCCCTAACACCTGCTACCTGTAGTATTTAATATTTATTTTACTTGTAGTATTGTGATGTATTTTGGATTCTGTGTTCTAGTGACTGATGTATGGTAGTATACTTGGCTTCCGTTGCCTAGTCAGGTTGCACAAGTTGTGATAGGCTTTGAATGGTGTTATGCTCATACCCACTGGTCTGGGAGTGTTGCTAGCCTTTCCTGACACTGTTGCTCATTTAACTTGAATGGATACTCTTACGTTCTGTTGTGCTGTAAGTCGCTCTGAATAAGAGCATCTGCTAAAAGCATGTAATGTGATGTAATGTTTTAACACAGCGATTCATCAGCAAACATACAGAACATGGTAATATGAGGGCCGCCCTGGCAGTACCAGCTGAGGAAGCTGTGCAGCTGGCACTGCATGGGAACACCTGTCATTTTAAGCTATGAAAGTGATGGGAGGAGAGAGGAGGGAGGTCTGATGTACAGAGAGAGCATCTCACAGGTGTCTGTCACACCTGCTGGCAGCAAAGCTGACATGTGCTCATCTCAGCTGCAAACATCCTGACTACTTCTCACTCAGACAGCACTCCCCTTCAACCCCCCCCCCACACACACACACACACACACTCACATGCACACACATACATACATACATACGTGTGTGCAAGTGTTTATGTGTGTGTGTGTATGTGTATTTGTGTGTAGAGGGAGAATGAGAAACGGAGAGAGAGAGTTTAGTAGCTCTCTCCAGCTGAAAACACAAACTATAAATTAAAAAGTCTGAAAATCAGCTCTATGACAGGGAAGCTGACCACAAACATCCATATTTATCTCATGTATAGAAATTCATGTACCTCCAGCTGATTGCAGAGTGAAAAGATTAGGATAACCCTTTCATAATATAAGTATATATTATATATAATTATATGTAATATAATATTATACAATGTAATACATGATACGACAAGCCCTGCCTTTAAATCACAGGGCCTTGTTTTCAGTGGACTTTAAGTCATAGTAAGACCCAGTCATATCCAAGTCACTCTGGCAAATATAATGTATCTAAGGTCAGAAGAGTAATTACCACGTGACATTTATATACAAAAGCCTCTAGATATAAAATTCTTTTTTACCCTTGTTATAAAAATGCAGTTTATCAAAGTATCTAGAAATATGGGGAAATATGAAGAAAACAAGTTCATTTTCATTTTAAGCCTTTGCAACTTCTGTCTAAAAAAAAAAATGTGACATTTGGACTGCAATCTTCCTCCTCCTCTGCTTAGAGGAGTTTAGCAACACTGGCTGCAGGGAGTCCGTCTTGTGTGAGCACGTCCAATCCAATCTGCTCTCAAAGGGAGTGTCCTGGCCACTGATAAAGCTATGCCTGTACTTGCCCCTTTTGCCAGTCATCCTGAAATGACCTACGACTTAAAACGGAGAGTGCAAATGAAGCATACCCGATACAACAAACTGCGTAACAGAAAGAGGTGCAGAGGAGGGGGGCACAGAAAACTACTCTTAGCACACTGGCCTGCTCCCCTCTGGAGCTGTAAGTTGGGATGGTCAAAAACACGATCAGGATGTTTAGAGATGGATGCATGCAGGGATTTGGAGAGCGAGCATAAGCAGAGAAAATAGAGTTCTGTAAACCCAACTGAACCCTTATGAAAAAGTAATGTGTTCGTATCTGAATACCAAAATATATGGAATACACATTCCTTTCAAAATGTAATATATTGTGATGTATGAGTTATTTTAAGTTCCACCCTCTCTGTGTAATGTTATGAATTCATTTAGTTTTTTTTGTTTGTTTGTTTGTTTTTTCAGGAGAGTGACCAAAGGCCTGATTGAAATGACCTAAGAATGTGCTAACCTCTCTACCCACCTGTGAGACATACGGTAACCAATGTTAAATGGTTAGTGTTACTCTCAGGACAGGTGTCTATTGATCTTTAGAGCTTGAGAAGGGCACTGGTTTAACCTGGCGATCATTTTTTACTAAAACAGAACGCTCCGTTGACATTTTTTTTTTTAATTGCACTTATTTAAAAAAAATGTCAGTGGAGTGACATTTTAAACCACAGCCTGATGAAATAAAAAAAATCTAAATTGTGCATAATCAAGAATCTAATGCAATGCAAGCTTTACTTGCATTGTTACATTGTATACTCAACATGGTTTTTAATGTAATGGCATACACATTTTTTTACAGAACATTGTGGTGTTTCTGCAGATATTCTGTGCTGTCCTCAGTACCTCCACCTAGGAGGTTCCAGTTGGTAAGTGTTGTTTGCGTTGCTGTGTTACTGTAACTATGGACGTTATGTCTTCCGCCATACCTCTCAGCGAACAGGAGATTCACAATGAAAGAGCACATCCACCACTGCATTTACTGTTAAAATGTTAAGCACACTGAGCTGAGTACCTGTACAGCAATAGGTAATCTGTGGTTATCCTGGGATGCGGGTCTGAGGTGAGGAAGCGGCACTCCCACCTGCTCTCCGTCAGCCCCGTCTCCAGACACTGACCTGTCTCACCCACCCATCAATCAGACAGTCATTAGCATTGTTAAAGGTTACACGTGGAAGTCTCTCGCATCTGCATAATTAGCCAATTACTCAGAAACAGGAGATAAGTAGATCACGTTCCCTGCCTCTCTCAGGGCAGAGATGCAAGCTGCGAGATATGTATTCTGATTTGTTTGTTCGGCCGTGTTTGTATTTTACATAACATTCATTTACGCAGCCTGATATTAACTGAGACAGTTCAGGTTAGGCACCTTGCTCAAGGGCAATGCTTCCCACCTGGGAATCAAACCTGCAACCTCTGGCAAAAAAAAAGAGGTCTAGACTGAAGCCCCATCAAGATCTGTGGCAATTACAGCAAACATCCTCCAATTCTCACTCTCTCACAGGCCTCCAGAAGCATGAAGTATATCATTCTTTTTATTAGCTCGGGGCACTTGCATCTCACTTAGAATGAGATATAGCTGCCTGTGCCTGTACACTGTTTCCCAGTGCTTACAGGCTGACCCCAGAGAGAATGCACAGTGGTGATTCTGCAGCAGCTCTCTGTTGCTCCACCCCAACGCCCCCATCGCCGCCCACACCCGTGCAGAATCATGCCTTTACGACGAAAAAAGGACTGCTGTGCACAGCGGTGCCGGGGCCGGGAGAGGGAAAGCGAGCGCCACGCCGTCTCATCTCAGTAGACGTTAATTGGATTTGTGCTCTTGCGCGCATAATCAGGAGAGAAGCCCTCGTTGGGTTCGAATGAATCCCCTTAGCCTGTGGAGGACCTGCGGTGCCAGCCCATGACCACCCCTGTGTTAGGCCTGCCGCAGAAGGGGTACGGAATATTCATGCGCACCCCCCCCCTCCAATCATCAGTCCCTCGTCTCTACTGCGAGATTGGTTTGTATAAAAAACCACCGCAGGCCTGCAGGATACGGCGGAATCACTCTCACCCAGATGGGATAAAAATTAGGCCTTTGTTTGTCCCCTCCAAAGAAATAATTGGAAAAAAAAACCTGCTCTTAAAAATAGGGTAACTCCATCGTTGTTTCTCTGGAGGTCTCGCTGTGGACATAAACTTGTAACTTACGAAAACAAACGTCCTTTTCTGCTGGATTTGTCACGCATATTATTCATACAAATTGAGCTCTAATTACAAATATGAACATGATTTAGGCTGGTAGTAAATGAGAACAATGCCATTATTGTTGCAGTGCATAGAGAGCTGCTATTATTTTCTTTGCTTAGCAGATACTCCTCTCCAGGGTGACTTACATAGAACTTACTTATTATCCAGTTATACAATTGGATATTTACTCTTACAATTCAGGTTAGGTATTTTACACTAGGGCACCCTGACAGTACTCCACCTGGGCTTTGAGCTTACCTTTCCAGTTTTCTACTAGTCTGTGTGGTTGGTGTTCAAGTTACAGCCTCCAAACAAAAACTAACGTAGCAATTCAAAACAAGTAGATAGGTATATCTTTAACCTTTTGCATTATTTATTAGATTCCCTTCCAACATGTTATATTAGATATTATACATTTTACTCCAGCATACAGTTGGGTATATATTGAAGCTTTTCAGATTAGGAATTTTGGATGAGGAGTTAAACCGACACTTATGAGAATAGTTTGTAATTACTTCATTAAGTGTAATGCTGATAAAACATGGCTGACCATGAGTTTCTGTTTAAATGTAATGAACCTTCTCACAAGAACTGAAAATAATATTATATCTGGGTTCTGACTGTTAGGCTGACATTGCATTTCCCAAAAATGTAAAAAGCGTTTTGGGAGAGAGCAGCTAACCTCTCCTTTGATTTATTCTGAAAAGAGTAGGTTTTGCTTGGAAGAATACACTAAACATATGTCAGCAAATACCATCTATCCATGCAGTAATGAGAAAACTCAGTCTTAAGCTCCACTGAGAATGTTGTATTTATCATTTATGAATGCCACGGACAAAAACCGCCTTGGCTTTTTACGTAATCCACACTGATTTGTGCTGCTGTTCTAGCTGTCTGGATTATTTATGTTTCAACACAGAAACAAAGGATAACTGATTTCACTTTCGTCATGAAAAATGTTTGCTTTGCCTTATCTATCATATGTCTCCACTGGGTTAAAGGTTAACTCGCTCGATATCTGTATTTACAGTACAGACATTTTTTTTTTAGAGTTAAGTCATATCAAGCTGTAATACAGAATCTGCTATTATTACCTGAAAGAGCAGAAAATTGATCTTTTCATGCAGTCACCTTTGGTGATGTGTGCTCTTTTGCTGGCATTATATAATTGCTGTTCTTTTTCTAATTCATTCCATGTTTCTCTTTAACAGCTAGCATTTTTTCTTTGTAGTGCACTCATTTAGCGAAGGATTGATCATTCCTTTGCTAAGAGTGCTATATTAAGTGAAATTTCATTGATTGATTAGTCAACTGATGGTAAAATTGGAACGGATGTTTTTAAGATGATGTGGTACTGGGGGATTGGTGTGTTGGTCAAGGTTGTGGTTTGCTTTTTGGTTGGGTGTGCCAGTCCTTGAAATTTATATAGTACATTTCCTTTTACCCAGCAGGCCACAGGCCCTGTAACTACACAGCCCAGGAGAAGGAGAGATATCTACTGTAATACTAATGAGCAGCAGGTAAAGTTTTGACTAATGGGACAAAGGTCCAGGAAGTGACTCATTTTCGTTCACAGCGTTCCAGTGAAGGGGATGGTCTGTGTACTTTCCTGGGATTAATGGATAACTCTCTGAATCACCCTCGGCGGTGCCTTTGAGGACAACATGTAGAGCCATTACACAGCAAAAAATATTTTCAAAAAATAATAAAATAAAAACGTGTATATAAATGTATTTATCAGGCATGCGTCTCATCAGGAACAGGTGCTCTGGAGGTGTCTGTGTCTGCTGGCCCTGCCACATCCTAGAGCACAATGAATGGAAGGGCCTGCGTTTGTACCCTAGCACTGTCCTCTGAATAAAGGCACACGTGACCCTTGGTTAACAGCGTGTGTATGGCATGTTTCGGTATTGCAGGCAGGCCAGAACGATGCATGAATCGGACCAAAGCAATTGTACAGCACATTCTTCCAGCTGAACCTGCAAGGTAGAGGACACAGCCATACATACCTATGGAATTCTGAGAGGTGAGGATTCCATATTATTGTCATATTTAATTTTATTATTATATTAAATGGATTTATGTAGCACATGTTGTTCTCCTATGTGCCTTACAAGGTTTTCATGGCAACATGCTGTAAATGTGTATAAGAGTGACAAGAACAAGAAGGGGCATAGGTACAAAATTCCCAGCAAGAGTCAAAACCTGGAAATAAAGCAGTGCTGAAATATCAAAAACAACGTACCTACATCATATTGGTTTCCGCTTACAGCCCGATAATGATCTGTCATAGCAACATTATATCATACATGATGCTAAAATCAAAATCCGTGAGACTTCTTTTTTTTCTACCAGAGCCACATTAATTTGCATTGTATCACTGTACTTCCGGCTAAAAATGACCATGCAGTCCTGCATTACCCCGTATCAGATTTCACATACAACCTGCAGTTTTCAGGTATGGATGCATGTGTAGGACGGGTCTATGCTCGGGAAATCAAGGTGTGTTCTTTGGAGAACAGTGAGCTATTCTGCGCTGCTGATGATAGCTGGGTTCATTATACAGGCTCGAGCAGCTAATTCATGTAGATTTCACAGATCTCTGCTATGTCTGATGATAGACAAGTGCTGCTTGTCTGTCGTCAGTTTTAGTCGATGATGACCATCGATTCTGTGATTTATTAAAGGGATGTAAAATATTGTCACTTAAAAAGTGGAGCGCAATGTGACGTGTTTTACGCTGTCACTGGCCAGTTTCATCACATGTACGCCATGTTATTTGGGGTCCCCACTTTATCATAAAATACATCAACAAGCGGTTTACGATAAAACGTAAACGATGTATAATATATTAATTTCAAATATGTACATTCAGATGGCTTTGTACATATTTTCAATTAGTTGCCACTGATGGAATGCTTAAACTGTTTACAAACTATTCTGGTCTGTAATCGAATTTTACATTGACTGAATGCGTAACTCTTTCTGAGCTGTATTTAATAATGCGACATAGCGCTGTGGCAATCATAACGCTCACGCTGGCCGCACAATTGCGGGATACTATATACAGTAGTTTTACGCGTTTGATGGCGTCAGGCGGGAGGAAAGTTTGATCGGTTGTGTTTTTAATGCTGTTTCAAAACTCCCTTCACCATTAATAGCACTGCCAAGGGAACTGGAATCCTTCGCGATCTTAGAAAAACAGAAAGCCTTCCCACTCGACCAAGAGTAGCACTTCGAGCCGATTTATGCGCTCGGAAAAAAAAATGACATCATCCAGATTTGATGATTAGAAGCATGGATGCCCCCGGGGGCAATCCTTAAAACTCCTTAAATCTTAGAAGCCGCATGTTTCTGTTAGATAAGTAAATGTATTCAGAAGCGCTGAATGCATACGAGCTGGAGGATCATATTATTCCCAAGAAGTGTGCGCGCAACAGTGAGGTGGGGAAAATAACGGGGAGAAGAGTACTCGAGGATACAAAGAGTGCACAATTCCGCCCGTCTCTCCTTTATTTCCCATGCCCGCGAGATGCAAATAGGAAAACTGAATACAGCATTTGTTGCTCCGACTGGATTGTTCGAGCTCGGCGCGCCGCACTGTACGCAGATAACACAGACTGTTTCGGGCGTCTGTTTCTTCCTGATAGAGAAACCAAAATGAATTTCTGAACGGAACGATCTGAGCTGACAGATTACTATGTCTATATCTGAAAGCGGGATCGTTCTCATTTCGCTGGCATCCGGAGAAGGCGGCGGCTTTCTGCGAGCGCGCGGCTCCATTACATGGCTCTGCTAATCCAAACATGCAAATCCCTGTCGAAAAGGCTCCTTTTGTGCATAATCTCAGCACAATTTCCATGGGATTCGGATCACAGGAAAACAGGACCGTCATAAAGGAGCGCATCGTCACGTCATCGCATTGTCACTGTTCTTGAAATGTAATGATTTATTTTATGCATTACATCTAAAGAAAAAAAGGAAAGTCAATAAATAGAACCCAATGACACCTGATATCTAAGGAGTATAAAATTTATGTCAAAATCTGGTTATAGAGCATGTGCCACAAATTATGTTGATTATTGACCCATTCATATTTGCAATTTTACCATTTAGATGTATTCTACTACGCACGTATACAGTTCTACTACCTAGAAGTTACTACCATGTATTTTCCAATATAGGTGTATGAAGTATATTTGCATATATAGTACAAAGACAGTCCCCCAGTTTGGATTTTGATTTTATTTGAAGATATATAACTGTCCTGTAAGGTCTTAACATTAGTGAAAGCTCGGCAAGTGCGGAATTGGCAAACACTTTAATCGAATTTGCTTGAAAATAGCCTTTTGTGCCGGTCTGAATGGAAGGTATTGTCCGTTTTTTACATAATCCCGTATGATAATGACCTAGTGTTTGACGTTGATATCGAGATTAGCGCCGAGCACCCTCTAGTCAAAGCCGACGATTTCCAAAGAGTCATCCTTCATACGATTTAGATAAGATTGCCTTGTCGAGTCTCTGCAGGAAGATACATAACGCACCTCTTACAAATCTGGATGGCACCTTTTTGGGAGCTGAATAATTATATGACGTGCAATTCACTGTCTTGAATCGAAGTTAATTTTTAATATCATGACATTATCCAAAGTCCATTTATGCCTTCAGGAAGCTCTCCATGGTAATAATATCTGGAGACAGATATCATACAGATATAACTTTCGCAATCTCTCCAGGATATCCAGATCGGTTCACATTAGTCATGCAGCCCTCATGTTTAAGTGCTTGCCACACCCAGGCCAACAGCAGCCAGAGGAGAAGTAGGGTAATACTGTATACATGAAAACCTCAGTTAAATAACTACACAGACTTAAGTCCAATTCTGATAGAAATGAATATTTGAAAATGACTAGGTGTCACGGGTCTGCAGTTGTTTAAACGAGTCGCAGATTGTCTGTGCAAACAGTATGGGTTTCTGTCAGGTCTGTTCCACAAGGCATGACAAAGAAAATATGCTCGGGATATGAGGAAACAAATGTGGTGAAGTTTCCTGGGACTGTGGCTCACCTCACAAATCAATAGTCTTGCTTGCCAGAGCATGCCTTGATTTTGTCTGTACCATTCAAATGATGACACCCAGCATGGCAGTTTGCATTTAGAAACTGATGGAGTCTCAGCTGCTGATCCAAGAACATCTTTTGAGTACAACTTTCCAAGCACTGCCTAAATCCGCCCACGTAACATGGTTGTTGGTGAATAGTTGAGGCAAATTTGTGCATTTGGCACACACAGGGTGCCAGTGTAGCCACTGGGCACAGAATAGCTTTGTGGTAAGGAGTACGCCTTGAAGCCCAAAGGTTGCTGATTCAGTTCCAAGATGGGGCACTGCTGCTGTGTCCTTGAACAAGGTGCTTAACATGAATTGCTTCAGTACCCATCCAGCTGTATAAAATGGATGACATAAGTGTGTCTGTGTAGCAACTATGTAACGTGATGGCGCTTACCATGATTCTTGTTCTTTAGCTATACATGTTTTCGGAGGGTACAGCAAAGAGGTCACTACAGGTGGTATTGATTATGTGCCTTATCTGGTCAGCAGGATAAAGTAATCTACCTTTCCTTGACTCTCCAGGTCTTAGGCAACCTCGCTTCCATATTTAGGATTGGCCTGCATTTTGTCTGGCTTGGTGTATCTGCCAAGGAAACACCCCCAGTTCACCACAAGTACAGCTGAGGCAGGCCAGTGGAAAGGTATCTAGCATCTGCAGTCTGTATATTTTCCTTTCTAGTGAGAGAGAAAAAAAATCCTAGACAAAAGAACACACACACCTCACACCTGTGCTTGTTTGTCAATTTATAATCTTTGTTTTCTCCTTTCACACTCCTTGGAGAATATTGTCCTTCCTTCTGGGGGATTACGCCACTTTTTATTTCTACAGACACTGTCTGTGCTGGTCAGAAATAGACTTTGTTCTCCATGGTAATGAGGCTGTGCCTGCCTATTTATTATGGTAATGAATCGAATCTGAATAGTGATTACCTGGAAAGGCCTCCATACCGGTTTTGCATTTGCCTCAGATCTTCCACATGGGTAGCATTTGTTTGGCCAGGTTTTCTCTTCTCAGTCAAAGCAATGGATTTATAGCTTATGCGCTATTGATTTTGGAGAATGTGGCCCAACAAGTTTTTAAGCGGGGAAAAAAAAAGTTGCACATGGGAAGAGAGTGGCGTTTCAATAACTCTCATTTAAATTGAGAGTGTGTTTGAACAAAGGCAGATCTTGACAAAAATACAAATGACCTGAAGATGTTTCAAATTCATTGAATGAATAATGCATTTTCTGTCGAGAGTGTGTGTATTATGAATACTGGAGCTACTGCTGCCTCCATCTCTGCACCATCCCGCTGCAGTCCTCATCATAATAGAAATTGCCTCTGCTAGGATTTGCTTAGATAATCCTTTACTTCACTCAGGAGAGTTAAGGAGTTGAAAGCCTTAAACATCAGATGTTGCAAGCCGACAGTGCAATCTTTTCTCACATTTGAGCTACATTAAACATTGACCAACACCACTTCATAACATTTGAAACAAACACATTGTGTTTCCTGGGATTCTCTGAATCTTGTATTATCGTATCAAGGTATTGTATAGTTGGCATACAAACAAAAGGTAACTATATTGATGATTAAATGAAACAACTGGTTATCTGTCCCTGTTAACTCAAGCTATCCTTCTGACAATAATACCAAGTGCTGGAACATGATCTCTAAAATCTCAGGGATGTTATTGTATAAATTACTGTTAACTTCATATATGCACATTTAATGCGTATACTAAAGAATTGTTTTGTCGCGCATGTAACTTTACAATATATACATACAATTGCCTACAATGTGCACATTTGAAATTCACAGCTCTCATCACTTCAGTGAGGAGTTATACATAATGCATACCATCTCACGGAATCAAATAAGTGCTAATATGAGTGCTAATATGAACTTTACAGTTCTGTCTTACTCATTAATGTGAACTTGATTTCTAGCTTTGTCAATCACAAGAGGCAGTGATTTGGCAAACAGCATTGATGGGATAGTCCTCAAGAAAAAAAAGAAAAAAAAACAAGTACCAGAACAATGCTATCCAATTTGTTGCAGCTTTGTTGAGTGGAAGAGTATCTGAACGTATGTCTTAATCATCCGGTTTCCATCCTACACAGAAAAGCCTCAGAGGTTTGAATTCCAAGAGACAGTATTCGGTTTTCTGTGACATTAATGGTTGGGGATTCTGATGCCGCGGGCATTTGTGAGCTCTCTCTTGTCTTGATCTAACGATATCAGGTGACATGCTGGAAGGTGTGCAGAACTCAAGAAAGTAACGGGGGGAGGAAGAACTCATCGACCCTTTTCAAAACTGGGATTACACTCCTGCATTGTGAAGTATGAGTGTGAACTACCGACTCAGGCAAAAACAGTCATAATAAAAGTGTATTTCTTCACAAACCTCTTATGACTGCAAGTGCAGGGCTTCCAGAAATTAATGTTCCTTTTCCATTTTGCCATTACTAGAACGCTACTCAATCCTGGGCCTTGAGATCCAAAGTGTCCACAGGGCTATTGAACCCTTGCCTCTTACCTTCGAGTATTGCAGTGTCCAGCGAGGCACTTAACCATCTGACTGAACTCATAATTGTTTGGAATGGGTTAGCTTTCATTGCTATCCTGCTTAGCTTTAATTGCTATCCTCCATTCTTAGAGCTAGATGTTTTACAGCCAGCAAACCTCCTGGATTGTAGCCTCCAGGACCAGAGTTTAGCAGTCGTGTGAGTGGTTAAGAAAAGGGTGACGTCGATGTTTCAGGAGAAAAGCCTCAAAAACACGCCTGAGGAACAGTGTAGTGTGAGATCAGACTGTATCTGAAAGAGATAACTGCAGCACAGTGTAACCGCCTTTCAAATACACACGGGGGAATAGTAACCATGACATGTGAAATGTCACACATGGAAGTCTTGTGACGGCCTTATAAATGGAGGTCAGTGTTCATATAAATGCTCAGGAAGCATCCTCATGGCAGTGCAAACCCACAATCTTCAGCTCAGGGGGAAACATGCAATGTTTTACAGAGGGAGGGGGATAAACCTGAAAGTTTGAGTGGATTACATGACCGTGTTGGCTGCCTGTGTGTTGAACAAACAGGGTGGTCCAACTTGAAGCAAAATGAATGATTCACAAGTATCGTCCACAAGATCCTTCCATTAAATTCAGTTTTTGAGCCTTAGCAAATATATGGTATGAAGGATTGCAGTTATTTAAAAATGTGGGGGTTCATCTCAGAAGAAAACAGTGTAATATGGAAAAACGCATTATAATGAGGATGCAGAAAAGTACAACAAGGAACAGGGGAACTAATAGCTAAGGAATACACACTCTAAAATCACAGATCACATGACGGCATTCAACAAACACCCTTCAGGTAAGACGGGGTTAGCTGGGGGGTTTGGTTTCCTGAAAAGGAAAAGCTCCTTCAAGGATTTGAGAGGAAATGAAAAGGTTTGGACGGTGGGAGAGTCGGTGAAAGAGGCTTCTTTCATCCCTGCACAGTACACAAAAAAGCGTACTCGAAAAACCGAATTAATTGCTACACACTCGTCAGCCCCAGCTTCCCAAATGTGACGGGGCGCTGCACCGAGGCTAAAACTCCGCGCCAATCCAACAAAGGAATGTCTAAACACTGCCAGTATCAAAGCCTGGAGGATCACCTGACCGGAATCCAATTAAACGTTTATGGGTAGAATCAGGGGGCAGACGGTGCTTTGGAGAGAAGCCCTCGGTGGACACGCTCACTGCCGGGTGTCAGGGAAAGAAACCCTGGAGATGTGCTTCTCATTTTAGTAGCCTCCGGGTGAATATGGTATTAATGAGCGCTAACAAAAGGAACATTAAGCGCCAGGTTTTCCATCGCATTAACATTTTTCGGCATGTATAATTTTTATCCATGAATAATGCACATGAATATACATATCTCTGTTAGTAATACTGGAAGGATTATGCATAGATTTTTTGTGGCGTGTTAGTGACATCCATCCAAATTTCTAAGATGCACTGGTTGGCTGTTTTCTAATTGAAATATATCAATTTCTCATGGCTATCTTAACAGAATGATACACGCGATATTATAAAAATGCTTATGTGGGCGGCTAGCTAAAATCATAACCCGTGCATAAATCTCCTGAACGATGTTGCCAAAAAAATGCATTTTTATAAACAAAATGAAGTTTTTTTGTTTTTTTTTTTAAGATTCAGTCTTTCCTGACTGCAGAAAACGTAGTCTGACTTCGTCACTTGTGTAGGTGTTCAAAGGCTATCAAGACTAGCTCAACAGCGATGACATCACAGCGCCCGTAGCTCCGGCATCCCGCAGAGACGCGCTGATTCTGTTGTAGTACGGAGTTGGCGGAGCACACACAGCCCGAGCGAGGGGATTCAAATGTACCAGACCCGTTTGCTAAAATGTGTCTTTTGTGGATGTCGGAGGCGGAGGATATGTGACTAATGTGGAATTCCCGGTGCCGGATTAATTTTAATATGCGACTTAATTTCTGCGCGAAATGCTCGCGTGCACAATTCGCCAACAATTCACTGGCTTCATCTGAACTGTTGTAACTTAAGAACGGCAACATTCACCCAGCTGGTCTGGTAAGTAGGCTATGAAGTGGGATGCATGCTTCTTGTAAATATAGGCCTACTATAACTTTGCACCAGGCGCAGTAATAAAAGCTTAATAACATTCATCTTCTTAATATTATTGTTATTGTTGTTACTACAATTAATAGCAGTAATGCTAGCATATTGTAATTAAGTTACGCAAATCAAAGTTTGCGAAAAAGTTATGTAGTCAAAACTACAACGATGTTTATTTATTTATTCGTGTACATTTTCATAGCATACATTCTGAAACGTGTTGGTGTTCTAATTCAGGCCAAAATCATGCACAACCCAAGTGTGCAGATTGCATAGACCTATTGAAATTCTAGTGAGAGAGCGCCATCTGCGCCGAAATAAACTGTACTGTACGACATGGATATGATATAGCCTCCGTTTAATCCTCAGTTTTACAGTCGTTTAGTGTGCCTTTCAACCTTTACACAGCGACTATATATATAACGTTGATTTCATTCCAAACTGAAGTGTTTGATTTGCCGTCCACTCACAGGAGGCTGGAATAAACGACGAGAATAACCCCTAAATGCGTGGTACCGCGAATATTTTTATCAACTGTTGGAGTATTGCGCATGCCAGCTGACAGTCCCTCAAAAAGAAGTATCAATACGGTTTTTAGGACGAGCGAGAAGCCGAACAACCGTGATCGGTTGAGGCGAATTTTCGCACCCTGTACACGACTCCCTGATTTGAGAGGGGATGTGCGGAGAAGAATGATCGAAAGCTTGCTGCGACAGTCAGTATCAGAACTACAGACTGAACCGCTCTCAGACTATTCATTACGGAGAAGTTGAACTAAACACACACTGGACCTAACGGACGCACATAACACACCTGAGCTTTGATTCCAGCTAATTACAACTTTCAAACCGCCCATCTAGGTAGCTCAGCGCTGATTTCGACTGCATACGCAGAGCCGATGGCAAAATGTATATTCAGCGCTGAACTCAAAATGTGCTCGTGTGCATTCAAAGTTCTAGTTTGCCCAGAGTGTATGACCACATGAGACTGGCCAGAAAGATAAAGCTGAGCGAAAAGTAAAAAACGCATTAGTGTGTACTCCTCTTAGAATACTTAGGTAGCTAACGTTACTTGGCTGTTTTGTGATCAGATATGGTAGGTAAGGCTGTCTCCTTTTAGCAGTAAAATAATATTGTTTAAAACCTTAATCACTCTTGCAGACAAATGACATCAGTTTTCCACGAACGCGCAAATCATTTAAAACGTTTAATGCGCAGAAGTCACATTGAGAAAGGACATCTAATGGACACGTTTATGAGATCTGAGAAGTAAAAAAAAAGGGACCGAGGGTTCTTTCATCTTCGTGCCAGCGGAAAGTAGATCCGGGCGATCCCAGCGCGCAAGGATACCAGGCGCACTGAGAATCAGAGAAAGAATAGGACAAGAAAGCGAGGAAAAGGAGTCGGTGAAAGTGGGGGGTATAAGCAGTGACCATGCCGAAATTGGGATCTCATAAACCACATGAAAAACTTCCAAATCGAAGACATTGATGTGGGAAAAGGTACGGTAATGCTGGAAAAACTACGCGCTGGGTGCTTTTGACTCTTGTTGATATTTTTCGGTCCTCACTGTTTCTGAAATGTGGAGCTTAAAAAGTTGAGTCGCAACAGGACGGACCCACTCAGAAAGCCATGCTAAGTGGCTAGCTAGCTTGCTGTTGCTTTGTAGTTCGTTCTTTAACCGGTCCTTATTGCATTGCTGTGGCTAAAGTTTTGGAAATTAGAAACATGCGGTTGCGATGAACAGAACATGGAAGCTACGTTCGGTCTTAATCGGCAGAGATTGTATTTGTAACAATATTTGCATCTTTAGACGATACAAAAAATTAGCTATCTGTACATCTGGCTTACTCATGGCAGTAGGGTCTACGTGAATAGAATAGAAATAGGTTTAGATGGGGGAGGGGTGGATAATTCCACAAAAAAACTCTGATTTGCCCGAAGTGATTTTCATTTTGAATATTCACGGACCGTTACGAAAAAACTCATTCAGACAGCGATCTCGATGGATATGTTATTTTTCTTTCTTTCTAGCAAAGCTAGCTACATTTATAAAGTAGCCTTCGCTAGACTTGGTTGCTTGCTTTATTCCTGTGTCTGGCTGTTAAGATAGCTATTTATTGTGTGAAGCGTTCAGTTCTTTCAGTTTTTTTTCTCGCTTGTTCGCTTGCCACTTAGCTATGCAGTCGCTAATAAAATTTCATAGCATCTCTTATAGGTGTGGTAGTTAACTTAGTCTAGATACGTGCCCTAAAGGCACGAAAAAAAGAATAACGTTATTGCTGATTTCTCCTTGGAATTTATATTTGCTAAAAGTGTGTTATAAGGTGGAAATAAACCAAACGAATGTTGACATTTGCTTACTGTTTAGATAATATGTATAGTTAGCGAGTTATACTCTTTTAAATTTACGGCGTTGAAGGAGTAAGATAGCTACAACTTAGTCTGTGATTTTATTGTCTTATGCGGATCATAATCTCGAATCTGTGTTCGTCTCTGAAGCAACCTCTCATGATATACAAAACGGTTTTATGTTTACTTGGGCTAAGAAACGTTAGAGCAAAACCAGCTAGGACCAGAAACGGAGCCTGCCAGCTCTTCAAAAATATACAGAGCTCCCCTGCTATCTGATACAGAGGCTGCTTTTAATTACTGGATTCAATTACTGTACTCGAAGTACGGGGGAGTTCTACGGCAACTCCTACGTCTGCTTAGTGCGGAATGAGTCCGAAACTATGATGCACAACGTAAATATAAACTTAAGGCACCAGCTATCAACTAGCACACCTTTTTACATTGGGTTTTAAGAATGGGAAGAACGAAGTGTCCTCCAATGTATAAAAAAATGTTGCACTCCAACTCGACGTATTACATCTTCCGAGGCTATTTACATAATGCAACATAGATGAAAGAATCTCAGAGGTGTGTAATTTAAGTATGATAAAAGCAATTTCAGAATCTGCTCGTCTTTACTTTGAAGTGTCTTTTGCTTGAGTCGCGGTGGAGCATAGAATAATGAATGTTTGGATTTCTTTCTGTTAAGATTTGTATTTTCATTTAAGTCCCCGTAACTATTTTTTGCAGTTATTAGTATCAATTAAATGTGGCATTCATGGAATTCTGAGGGGAAACAGACATTTGAAATAATCTTGTAACCACTTTTAAGCAAATATTGATATTCATTTAAATCATGGGTGATGAGGTTGCAGTTTTGTGTAACTGCAACATGCAGACTCCTGCAGTTTCTGCTTATTCATGGGGATTCTAGCCATTCTCAGTCTACAAACAGAGCAGCAGCTATTAGTTAGCCTGGCCAGAACCTGTCAGAAGATCAAATGAATTCAGCAGTGCTTTGCGTTACATAAAGAATTGCACCCCCTTCGGTGCCGTGTGGCTCCTTTTTGGATAACTTTCCAATGGCGGGATTTAATGCGGGTTGCGAACATTTGCCTTCTCGCTGTTTTCCGTCACAGCTCTGGCTCGCCTCACATCAGTGAGCCCTGTGTAAATGCTCTATTATTTAGTGGAAAAAAAACCCTTGTTCATTAGAAGGAATTTACTACAATATCAGATATGCCTTTGGAATACAAATGTGCATATAATTAAATTCTGATTTTTTTTTTTTCTCTCTTTCTTCCCCATTGTTTTCCAGGTGACTTGGGGAAGAGTGCACGGCGCCATCATGGGGAGACACTGGACCGCGCTGCTGTTAACACTCCTGCAGCTCCTCCGCAGCTGTGTAGGGAACCAAAGGATGGAGGAGGCGTCGTCCATACAGTTTACACACTCGCTGTACAACGCTACCATTTACGAGAACTCTGCAGCAAAGACTTACTTAGAAAGCCCTGTCAAAATGGGCATTTACATTTCAGATCCGACTTGGGAGATACGGTACAAAATAGTTTCGGGAGACAATGAGAACCTGTTCAAAGCGGAGGACTACGTTTTGGGAGATTTCAGTTTCTTGCGGATAAGGACCAAAGGAGGCAGCACTGCCATTCTTAATCGGGAAGTAAAAGACCACTACTTCCTGGCGGTGAAAGCGGTGGAGAGGAGCACCAACATGGAAGCTCGTGCCAGAGTCAGGGTCCAGGTTCTCGACACCAACGACCTGAGGCCTCTGTTCTCGCCCACGTCCTACAGCATCTCTCTGCCCGAGAACACGGCCATCAGGACCAGCGTCGCCCAGGTCACGGCCACGGACGCCGACATCGGGACGAACGGCGAGTACTACTACAGTTTCCGCGAGTGGACGGACATGTTCGCCGTCCACCCCACCAGTGGCGTGGTGACCCTGACGGGCCGGCTGGACTACACGGAGACCAAGCTGTACGAGCTGGAGATCCTGGCGGTGGACCGTGGCATGAAGCTGTACGGCAGCAGCGGCTTCAGCAGCATGGCAAAGCTGACGGTCAGGGTGGAGCAGGCCAACGAGCACGCGCCCGTCATCACGGCCGTCACCCTGGCCCCCTCGGACACCGACAGGGACCCCACGTATGCCATAGTGACGGTGGAGGACAACGATCAGGGACCAAACGGGGAAATAGCATCACTGAGCATCGTGGCGGGAGATCCTCTGCAGCAGTTTAAGGCTATGAGAACCAGCCCCGGGAGCAAGGAGTACAAGATAAAAGCGGTCAAAGAGGTCGACTGGGACAGCCAGCCTTTCGGATACAACCTTACTTTGCAGGCCAAGGATAAAGGGAGCCCTCCTCAGTTTTCCTCAGCAAAAGTGGTTCATGTGACATCGCCACAGTTCAAAGTAGGGCCCCCTAAATTTGAAAAGAGCGTTTACAACGTCAACCTCAGTGAATTCGCCCCTCTCCACACACCTGTGGCTATGGTGACAGCAGTGCCAAAGTATCCCCACTTGAAGTACGCTTTCAGATATAATGTGGAAAAAAATAGGTTTGCTCTTAATCCAGATACAGGCCTGATCACAACAGCTGGACCAATCCACGCGGACTACGCTCGCAAATTCGAGCTGGAGGTAATCACCGCTGATAGGAAGGCCTCAACAAAAGTTGTCATTAACGTGATTGATGTGAATAACAATGCCCCTGAGTTTCAGCAGACATCCTACAAAGGCAGTGTCGACGAGCACGTGCCAATAGGGACCAGTGTTCTCACGGTCAGCGCCACTGATCTGGACAGCGGAGAAGATGGTTATGTCACTTACAGCATCGCCAATGTGAACCCACAGCCTTTTGCTATAGACTATTTCACCGGTGTCGTTAGCACCGCCGAGGATCTGGATTACGAGCTGATGCCAAGGATATACAACCTTAGGGTACGTGCTTCAGACTGGGGCTCTCCTTTTCGCCGGGAGGTGGAGGCACCCGTCACAATCACACTGAATAACCTGAATGACAACAAGCCGATGTTTGAGAACGTAGACTGCGAAGTGACCGTGCCGAGAGACCATGGCGTTGGCGAACAGATAACCACCGTGTCCGCCATCGATGCAGACGAGCTCCAGCTAGTTCGGTACGAAATAAAGGCTGGCAACGAGCTCGATCTTTTCGACTTGAACCCGAACTCTGGTGTGCTCTCCCTGAAACAGTCGTTAAGCGAGGGAGAAGCGGCGAAAGTGTCTTTCCACAGCTTACAAATAACCGCTAGCGATGGCGAAAACGTAACTCCACCGATGATGATGAACATCAGTGTCATAACCGCTCGGAAACCGGTCCAATTAAAATGTGTTGACACTGGGGTCGCTACAATGCTGGCGGAAAAGCTCCTTCAAGGCAGCAGGATTCACAGCCATGTGGAACCTGAAGATAACTTTTTGGACACTCATTCAATTAACCGCTTTGCACCACAGTTTGCAGAGTCTTTTCCCAGCGTAATTGAAGTCAGAGAGGACCTTCCAGTCGGGGCCAGGGTTATGCACATAAGTGCCTCTGATGCAGACAGTGGTTTCAATGGAAAGTTGGTGTATGTGATTTCTGGAGGAGATACAGAAAGTCGATTTGTCGTTGAAATGGAGACAGGTTGGCTTCAGGTGTATGCTCCGCTCGACCGAGAAATGACCAATCACTATACTCTGAACATCACAGTGTACGATTTGGGAATACCTCAGAAGTCCTCGTCACGTCTCCTGGACATAAATATTCTGGACGCAAACGATAACCCTCCGGAGTTTCTGCAGGACAGCTACTCCGTTGAAATAAGCGAGAGCACAGAGTTGGGCACCAAGATCATTCAGGTCGAGGCCACAGATAAAGATCTGGGTGTCAACGGGAAGGTCAGATACTCGCTCGTGGCCGACGCGGATCAATTTTCAATCGACGAGCAGACGGGCGTCGTGAAGGTGAGGAAGCCGCTGGACCGTGAGCTGCATCCCGTGTACGTGCTGAAGATTGCAGCGCAGGATCAGGCCGAAGACGAGCCACAGCTGATATCCACCGTGCTCCTCAAGGTCACCCTGGAGGACGTCAACGACAACCCCCCGCAATTCGTCCCCCCGAACTACCGGGTGAAGGTGCGGGAGGACCTCCCCGTTGGCACGGTGATCATGTGGCTGGAGGCCCACGACCCCGATGTTGGCCAGTCCGGGCAGGTGCGCTACAGCCTGGCGGAGAACGGGGACGGGAGCTTCGACGTGGACAAGCTGAGTGGCGCCGTGCGGATCGTGCAGAACCTGGATTACGAGAAGCGGCAGGTCTACAACCTCACGGCGAGGGCCAAGGACAAGGGGAAGCCTCTCTCCCTGTCCTCCACCTGCCGCATTGAGGTGGACGTGGTGGATGTGAACGAGAACCTGTACCGCCCCGTGTTCAATTCTTTTGTCGATAAAGGAGTTGTTAAAGAGGACGCCGCCATCGGCACTTCGGTGATGAAAGTCACTGCACAGGACGATGACAAAGGCAGGGATGGGGAAATAAGGTACTCCATAAGGGATGGTTCAGGACTTGGAATATTCACCATTGATGAAGAAAGTGGTAAGTTTTATCCCTGAATCTTACTATCTGCCCTCCTGTGCACACGCACACACACAGTGAATAATTAGTGTGTATGTATAGCTTTAGGTATAGTGTGTGAAGTATATAAGTATATAAGAAGTATATAAGAACGACTTTGAAATATTCTGTCATAATTTGCCAAAAACTGGATTATTCATGTTACTTAATTAACAATTGGTGACACAGTTGTTGTGCCGGTGCTCCGAGAGCTACCCTGATAAGCTCCCTGATTCTTCCTGTTTTTCCGGAGGAGAAAATTGATGGCCCCAGCAGATGGGCCAGCTGTCTCTGAGACCTGCCATAGACATTCCAAACTAGTTGCCGTGGAATTAAGAGGATTGCTGAGTGATTTGAGAAATGCTCTTGCTGAAAGTTGGTCATATGTAGCCTGATTATGATTCAAACCAGCCCTGGGGGTAAATATAGACCGTTTTATTTTTACTGTGAGTGTTATTTTTTTAACTGAATAACAGAAAGGGAAGCAGAAATAGCAGGTTTTAACACCACTTTCAGCTGCTCTTGACCATGTTCTGTCACCTGTGACAAAGGCTTAAAATAAGTAGCCTGGAATTCAAATGGTTTGCCGCAGAAAGCTCCCGGTCAAAGCGAGACCACCACAATCAAAGCTCTTTCCTGCCTCGTTCTCATTCTCTATGACATATGGCTAAGTGTCAGCTTTCACCTTTTTATGCCTTTCTGTGAGGCAATACGCATATTTAATGTCCGAGCGGACCAGTCAAACCAGATACATAAAACATGAGGTTTTGAGCATATGCATTTTTCTGAAAGCCTTGGATTTTTTACAGCGTTTACTTAAAATTGAACTGAAAGCTACTCCCCCCCACCACCCTGCACATTGTGTGCTTTGAGAATGTGGTTGTGTGTGTGTGTTAATAAGAGGGATAAATTAGCAGTGTCTGCCCTGATCCTGTCTTTCCGTGGCGGTAAATTTAGCGCGACAGGATGAGCCGGCGTGGATCACTCTCCATCACAACCATCTGTTGGCCATTGTATGTGTCCGGCCCCTACGGCGATTGTGCATGGTGGTTTTATTGGGTGAATTGTAGGTTATTGATTTTCTATTTTTTTTTCCTTCCTTTTTGTTGAAAGATGTTTAAGAAAATGCAAATGGGATACAGCATGGGGGAATTGGGAGTGAAGTGAAGCATGCAGCTTGATTCTTATTTCAATCTGAAACTTTCAGCGGAGATGTGTTTTTTCCCTTGGCTATGGTGCATGTTTATTGTAGGGGTTTCAAATTTGTGAGGCCCATTCCTGGAACTGAGTCCAAAACAGGCCAGTGTGGGCAAGTGTGTTTCCGTTGCTCTGAAAGTGAGACTGAAGGATTTTTTTTCTTGACATAGTGCACAACTGGTCAGGACTTGAGTCATGAGTTATATTATGATCTGTTGAGCTTGTTGATGATAGTAATAATGAGTTGCGAATCTTGGGTAAGATGTTAAGATTACCGCAAACCGGGGACACAATTAAAAGTATTGTGTTTGAATGCAGCCTAAATGTGAATAACGTAGAACAGGCACAGTGTTAACCTGCTTCTTCTGCATACCTCTATATCTCTTCTATCTGGTTTATCTACATAGCCCATGATAGGATTGTATTGCATTGAGCCTCCATTGTGTGGGACACTGTCGAGGCTGGTAGCAAACCAAATATGCCAAAGGCGGTGCTTTCCCTGGGAGTTTGGTGGGGGCTGGGGGGGTGTGTGTGTGTGTGTGGGGGGTTGGCTGGGAATGGGGGAGGATACCACATGTGGTCTGATGATTATGCTGCAAAAAGAAATGGATCTCAAAATAAGGGTGCACACCCAGGATCTGTTTTTTTTTTTCTCTGATTCAGAAGTAGTCATATTCCCAGGCAAGGGGGAAGAAAGATAAGTGAGGGTTGGGAATGGCAGAAGCCACACACCTCTAGTTCTGCCGTTTTAATGGTGGGGATGGGGGGGGCAAAAGAAGACTCGACACATCTGTGGACGTTTTACTTTACTGCAGTTTGCGTCTTATGCTTTCCATCCGTGGCCTTTCTTTAGGCCTTTACCTTATATTTTCATGTTCTGCTTCCACCAGTGTTTAAAAATGAGGGCAGCCTTCAGGAATGTGGGCATTAAAGTATACTACTCACTTGAAGTTCTTATGCCTCCCAGCTGGCCAGAGGATTTTTTTATTATTTTTGTGTACTTGCTACTAGTTCTTTAGATTTTCCTCTTCAACATTTTAAAACACTTTTTTTCAGCATTTTCCTCAACATTGACAAAAACACTAATGAAACCACTAAAGAAATGTGTGTTCTGCAGGCTTTAAAAAATATTTTGGTTTTCCTTTGCACAGAAGTAAATGATGCCTTCGTCGACGATATTTTAACTAATATTTGTGAAAAAAAGAAGTAAATTATGGCTTTTAGATTGAAATGACTGGTTTCCGTAGAGTTTGTCAGCAGGCGCTGACTCAGTCTCTGGGCTTTGGGACTCTCTTGCATTGCTGTCTGCATATCACACAAACATGTTTAGGGCAGGCGGCATTGTGGAGCCTGGGTGAGATTTAGTGTGCGAGCCAAAGCTAATTTTGTCCCTGGTGTGTGTACAGACGGTGTGGTTGGGGTAATTCAGTTAATGGTGGCCTGACACACTAAAGGCAGCTAGGTATGCCGCTAACTTGATTGATGTCACTGGAACCTCGTGTGGAATCTTAGCCGCTTGATTTAATAACCCGGCCGGTGCAAAGGAAACAAACAGAGGGGGGGTGACGCTGGGTGTTGGGTGGAGAGAATGGGAGAAAAATCTGCGTCTGAGGAAAATATGTTAGGGAAGAGACGTCGATGAGGAAGGATTGTAGTGGAGGTGCCTTAGATGATGGGGGGAGGGTGACATTCTAGATTCTTCAGGTGTCTGGAAACTCTGCAAACTTGCTGGCTTATAATAGTTCCCAATTTAAGAACTTTTTTAAGAAGGTTGAAGCAGGGAGGAATAATTTGCCAAGTAGTGAGAGGGGAAGAATGCACACCTGAAGTTTACGATGTAGGAAAAAAGCGTACTCCGTTTTGAAGCAATTCATTAGGCCTGTGTTTGCTCAAAGAAGATTGACTCCTGACTTCTTGGGTCAGGGTGTTGTGTGATCTCCTCTGTGTTCAGCTAAGCATAGCTTTCCTTTGAACTCTACCTCTTTTTTTTCCCAGCAGTTTCTTTCATAGAAAGAATTAGCGGTATCTGCCAGCTTCTCCTGCCTCCGTCTGCGAGGAACTATCGGAATCTAAGACATTCAATTGCATTTCTTTAATGAAGTCAGCTGTTAAGTGTCCCTATTCTCCGCGTCAGCTCAAATTTGTTAAACTAATTTGCACTCATCTGAAGTGCGGACCGAAACATGTGGTCTCAAGAAAAGAATCGAGTCCTTTGTCGAGCGAGGAAACGCTTGATCGCAAAGCTCAATAGATCAGAAAAAGGGGGGAGAAAAAAAAAAAGCTGCCGGGGTCTTGGAGAAACAGCGAGGAGTTTGTGATGCAGGGCGGCGCGTGAGCACGCAATAACGGGCGATAAAGCGCTGCCCCCCCCCGGTCCCGTGGCTCGTTTGTCCCGTTCATGCGCTTAGCGGATAATGTATTCATTCGCCCTTTCGCTCCGAGTTGTTGGCTGGCTGCACCGCTGAAAGAGGCCTTTGTGAAGGCTGGTGAAATAGTTCGACATGTAACAACAAAGTTCCGCTAGTGTGTTTTTTCCCTCTCTCCAAAAGTCGCCCCCCCTCCTCATCCCACCTCCTCTGCGTCCCCCCACACCCTGCTCCACCTGCCCTCCGAGCGCCCTTCCTGTTGCGAGTGAGGCAGGCTCGTTCCCTGCGGTGATGCCAGATAAGAAAGGCATGCGCCGAGCGGTCGGCCCTTTTTTTTTCGCGTTTCGCCCGTTCGGGTTCCAGACGGGCGTTGCAGGGGTCCGACAGGGCCGAAGCCGCCACCCCCTCGGGCCCGGTGCGGCTCGGAGGCACGGCCTCTCCTCGGCGCTCTCAAAGAACGCGCGCCTCCGAGTGGCCCGCTGCTCCAGCGGCGTTGCCGGAGCAACCTGGCCAGGAATGTGCAGCGAGCTGGAGTTGATTGCAGGGCGCTAAATGAAAAGCACACTTTCCCCAGTTAACATTTGCTGCTCGCTCTCTCGCTCGTTAAAGTTTTCTTTAAACTCGGAAAGGGACCGCGTGCAGCCGGCTGGCTTGATTGGAAGTTAACTTCTCCCGTGCTGTTGTTGTCTGTTTCGAGGTAACTATGATGGACTGTATATTCTCTCTTTTGAACTACTGATAATATCAATATGAACTAAACATGGAAAGTTTTGGGCAAAGTAAGAGGGGCATAGTCAATTAATTATATGATACTGCAGCTATCAGTCAGAGAGCCAGTTCAGGTGGTGCTATAACAGCTATAACAATGGTACTATTTCATGCTTCTGCACAGGCCCATCTGTTGTTGTTCCATAATAATTAAGATTAATTGCACATTCATAATCATATGTTCAATCTACAGTCCAGGTAAACAGATACATCAGCATGTTTGGAAAGGGTTTGGAAATGTAGTGAGAGTATTTTCCCAGGTTTCAGCAGACACTGACACCAGCACACAGGGGTGGTTATGCTTGGGCCTTACATTGCGCATCATCACAGACCAAATCACCTGGGGTTGGTGTGGGAGAACACTGAACTGATTCCTGTCCTGGTAATGCAGCAACCACCAAGCAATGACACACAAGGGAGAAAGTCACAAGGCAACATCGGGAGCAGTGTAGAGGATGGGATAGGATGAGATCTCTTTTTTAACCCTGCAAAATTAGTTGCTGCTGCAGAAAGCTTGCCATGCTGTAGGCTACTTGTATGCTTTTGGAAGATCACGAGGGGAGGGGACTTTTCTGAAATGTTTCAAATATTAATGACTTTGCACTTTAAAACTCATGTAAAAAGCCTTCAAACCCCGCGGACAGTGCTGTTAAATTTGGATTTTACGTTTTTCCCCTCCTGTAGGGTTGTGCCCTTCGCTGGTTGTGCCTTGTAGTAGGTGTGACATTACTGATGCCCTTGAGTTTCTCTGTGATGGCACACATCATGAACAACACTGCTGAATATCAACTGACTTCAGGGGAAAGGGGAATATTTTATTTTCACTGATCAATGCAGAACATGCTGTTCTGGCCGTTGATCTGAGACAGCTGGTCAGGTGCATGCAGTTTCTAAGTTTTATTCTAAGGATGGCCTGAGACACCATTTTGAGGCATAAGTTGTGTCAGAGTCTGATTTGAAGCAGCTTGACTGCTGTATTCTTTTTTCTGATCAGCGAAAAGGAGATCATGGAAAATCGATTGCAGCACTTACAGTAAGTCTGCTTCTCAGTCATGCGGTGCTCTAATTTACACACATAAAGTTGCCTTTATGTAACTGTATGAGCTGGGCATCTGCAGGGATTGGGTGGCTCATTCTTACTGAATTGCGGAATGGAGGTATCGCCCAGATTGTACATAAAGCGGGTGAGTCACGAAGTAAGCGTGTCAGAATAGACTCGCAGAAAGAGCTGGTCAGCGGATGTTCACAGGGAAGGCCGCGTCTGGGCAGTCAGCAGAGGTAACTCTTGATTCTGAACTTCTATTCAGACCTCAGAACCGCTTTCACCGAACCTGTCTTTGTGCTGTGGAATTGCAGTTATGTCAGCACCAAGCTATCACATACCATGAAAAATTCCAGCCATAATGGAAGAGAACAAATCCCCCACCTTATTGTCAAAATACCAGTGAGTGCCCCCCCCCAGGGTTGGAAGATAGCAGGTTTTAAATAATGTTATGTTAAAATGGCAGCCTTGCAAACAGACATGCTCTGAAGCTTTTGAAATAACATCCAGCGCAGTGACAATGGGAGCTGTCTGGGCATGTCCCAATAGGTTTCCTGGACTGGAATTAATGGGCTAAATTCTACAAGAACCCCGTCAGGCATATTCTAATTACATCACTCCCCTTCATTCATGGAAGACTTTTATTTTCCGTGCACTCTCGTGAATACAGCCATTCATTATTATTATTATATTTTATTTTCCAGTGACAGAAAAATGTTTTTGATGTCTCGCGATTGTTTTAAGTATCTACGAAGTGGATCTCTAAAGCTTATTGATTTGATGTGGAGTTTTTGTAATGGGAGTTTTTTTTTCTTTAATATCAGATTAGGCTGACGGATTGGTCAGGCACGGTGCTTTGCATTGTTAAGCTGCTGAAGCCGTACTTTAGACGGACTGAAATGGTGGCTCCCTTCTGCCAGCTGTTTGGTGGTGTTGTCTGTGTTGACGGCATCTGTATACAAAGCAAACGGTGAAGCATGCAGCGGAAATGGCCTGGGGTTGAATCAGCGGCTCGCCCTGGCGTAATTGCTCTGTCCAGGACACACAGATAAGATAAAACAAGAATGGGCCATTGTGCGGGATCCTGTTTGTTAAATTGTTGTGCGGTAATTTGGAAATTGTTTCCAGGATCTGTGTTTTGCCTGCTGATAACCTTGTTCGTTTTCAAAAGCCTGTGCCAGTGCTCTGGGGTGCGACACGTTTCAGACGACTGGAAGATAGATTAGATCAGAAGATGAAAATGGTTATCTTGTCTGGGTTCCCTAACATATTTATTAAGAAATTATATCTTTACTCTGCACATGTGAGGCCTCATTTCTCTGTTTGTGTGTGTGTATGCCCCCGGTGCTCTGGGAGAGACTGAATGCTAATATAAATCACCCTATGTAAATTGGGTCTAGAGGCAGTAGGAGCCATGGCTGGAGTTTCCCCTCAGTTTTTCATTTCAGCCTTACCTCGAGACTTCTGAATCCGAGTCGCATAAATACTGAGGAAGACGCGCGGAAGGCCCCAGGAACTCTGGGAAAAATACTGAACGATATGATTTAAGCTCAGGGAGCTTCAGTGGCACAGATTAGGAGTTTTTAATATGCCCAGGCTTTGCGCTGCACTGGAATCTGAAGCATTTTGCCACTGCTGGAAAAAAAAAAGTTGATGAGAAAGTTTATGTAAGCTCAGAGCAGGAGGCCCAAGAAGGCAGAGGAATGTGGAGGCCGTTGAAAGAGACCAGCAATGGCAGTTCAAAGGAAACTCTGACTCCAGACTGTATAATGCCTGGGAATACATGCATAAGCTGCTAAGAACAGATCTTTTTTTCAGTTTCTCTCAAACCTCCAGTGCTCAGTATAAATTAATTGATGTCTGTCCTGCCTATGAGGTCATGCAAAACTGATTTGAAGTGCCGCGCATTGTTGGCGGAAAGGCGTCCTCTTCTTTTGCATTTGAAGTGCCTCTACAGTTTACTGATTGCTCATCACACATTTCTGCCAGAGAAAAGATAGCGGGTCCTGTTTTATTCACAGCATCCTCTTTTTGCCATGTGGGAATGAGCACACAGGATAACAGTGCAAATCATAATCCTCTTGTGACAGCCAGTAATCTTTTTGGCTCTCTAATTTGTTTCAATTTCCATCTTTAATGTGCATGTAATGTGCAATCTCCTGAACTGAAACAATGCCATCATGCTATACAATCAGGGAAAAAGGGGGAAAAAACTGTCCATGAATCTCCAACCATGATACCAACATTTTGTCATCTATATCTTAGAGGATCAAATAGCTGCACTGCTCTTTTTCCTCATCTACTGCTCATGTCAGGCTAAAATCTCTAGAAGGGGTTACCATGGTCAAAGATGGCTGCTGTTCAGACAAGGAGAGGATTAATCTTTTTATTTTTGGTGGTGTGTGACTCTGGCTTTAGCATTTGAGGCATTCCTCTATTTTTTCCACTGGATTTTTTTTCCTCGTATGTGCTGCATCAAATTAATGAGCCGGAGTCCTGTAGGAAAACTTAACTAGCAGCACATTGTTTATCCTGGAGGCTAGTTTCAGGCACGCATTCATATCTAACGTAACAAAGGGCAACTGCAGATGTTTTGTCTATTCATACAAAAAAAGTTAGACATCCTTTGTCTAATTTAGTCTTCTCCGGATGCCATATCTGTCAGTCACTCAAGCTGTGCCGTCAGAGAAATGTTGGGCTAAATATAGAACATTTAACGAAGCTTTGGCTGCTGATTGATTTTTTTTTTACTGTGGACGCAGAAGCTATTTATGATAATAGCAATGATAAAAAGAAGGTGTCCGAGTTCCCAGTGGCTGCTGCAGTGGTTAAAAGTGTAGAAGCGTTTGCTGAAGGGGAGGGCTGAAGTGGAATGATGGTGTTGTGGAAAAAGTGAGCGGAGAAAGTAAAAGCAGAAACTCATCAACATTATCAGTCACGCGTTTATCTCTCTAGCAGGGCTCCAGATCCAAAGTTCGCCTGTGACAGTTTGTTCATCATAGCTGCGATCCAAACGGTGTGGAATTCGCTATTGATCTTCCATAAATCGGCGTTATTTGGTTTCAAATGATGTTTTGTTTGTTATTTCAAAGGCTGGTAGCTGGCAAGCACTTTGTTTCTTTCAGCTTGTGAGGGGCAGTTAGCCTAGAAGTTCACGTTGACTTGAGGCAGACCCGTTAAGCAGGTGCTTGAAGACGGGCTTATTATTATTTGTTTGGCTGACAACCTTATCCTAGGTGGCTTGCACAGCTTAAATTTTTAGCTTGTTATCCAGTGGAACAGCATGATATTTAGAGTGCTGAGAAACTCTGGTTGAGTGGAACTGCATTGCTGTGCCAGGGGTTCAGACCTGCGGTGTTGGGGCTCAGTGGCCGGTGTGTTACCCACAGTGCCACACGCTGCAGTGCACGGCAGAGAGACTGGAGGAAAAGCAGAGCAATTAAGCCCAGAGAGCACACTTCGCTAACGTCTGCATAATTTACGCCGGCCGCAACTGGCGCGCTGAAACGAAAACATTCCAGCACGGACACACGGCCTGTGTCACGGTGTCTGACATTCTTCTAAAGGGAGCCCCACCCCGTTTCAAGCGCCCCCCCCCCCCGCCGGTTCAGGGTCCGGCTGCAGAGCGTGAGCGGGGTGGAAGTCGTGTGCCGCCGGGGATGGACCTGGCAGAGTCCCGCGCATCCTCCCCTCAGAGCTCCACCAGTCAGATTTGCACTCCCATTTTTTATTGATGCGCTACATTCGCAATTCCCCGCGCAACTGTTTCATGCAACAGCTCAAATCTGCAGCCAGAGCTTCCGTGAGCCGCGGCTCTCTCTCTCCTTCTCTGGGACGGGACACTCCCTGATGAGCTTCCCGCTGCCATATACTACTTTTTCACTGTGCTTTTAGTTCTTCCAAAGGATAATTATTTTGTTATGTTTAATCTTGGCTGACATGAAATGTGAGCCTATCTTTGTGTGTGTGTGTGTGTGTGTGTGTGTGTGTGTGTGTGTGTGTGTGTGTGTGTGTGTGTGTGGTGGTCCCAGTCTGCATTCCCCTATAAATAAACCACAACATTCTTAACAAAATATGTAGGTTATCCTAGATCCTATGCCTGTAGGAAATGTACCCCAAGTGAGCTGCTCCGTGTGTTGTTCTCCGATTTGCGTCATTTAATGCCACTTTGCAAAAGAGAGGAGCTGCAGTGAGGGGAAGAGGAGGAACCAGAGAGTGTGAGGAGTCAAAGACGGATCTCATGTATTATGTCCTGGAGGTGAAAGGTAAACCTCTGTCTTGGCGACAGACCGTCATTTCAAGTCATAAGGTTTCAGAGGGAGAACAAAGCCAGAGGATGCAGAGTGAAAAACAATACGGGTCCAGAGCCAAGCAGTTCAGCCATATCTCAGGGATATGACACGGCATGTAAATTTATACATGTTCTAGTCCAAGTAGGAGCGACCTTTGGCCGGGCGGCGTACAGCTATAAACAACCACACCTTGTAGTTGAAACTTGCACCCACGCGATGTTGTAAGCTTTACAATCTCAGCAGAGCTTCAGTGGGCCCGTTCAGGGGCTGCGTCTGCCTCCGCAGGGGAGGAAGTGTGCGCAGAAAAACACATACATGCTGTACACATCTACTTCCATTTGCCTTTGGCAGGAGTTTCAGTTTCATAGTTTAGTTAAATAAAGGTTGCAAGGTTCTAATATTGCCACTGTGGAGGATTAGGATGTTTCCATTTGAATGTTTGTTTCAGACCATTTTGGATTTTTTAATCACCTGGTGATGACAGGAACCTGTTTGCTTTGGTGTTGTGATGTTTTAAATTTGAGAGAGTAGTGATAAGACTGGGTTGTGGATGAAGGAGTATGGATGAATGAGTATGGGTAGAGGAGTATGGATGGAGGAGTATGGATGACTTCGTGGGGAACATTTAGGCTAATGCTGCCAGTCTCACCCTCCCTGCTGAGTACTCTCTGCGTGAGCTGATGCAAATGAAACTGAAATATTAAACACGATTTTTTCTGCCTCTTCTTCCACAGGCATCATTAGAACGCAGGAGCGTCTGGACCACGAAACCACGCCCCACTACTGGCTGACGGTGTACGCCACCGACCGGGGCGCGGTGCCGCTCTCCTCCTTCGTGGAGGTCTACGTGGAGGTGCAGGACGTCAACGACAACGCCCCCCAGACCTCGGAGCCCGTCTACTACCCCTCGGTCATGGAGAACTCGCCCAAGGACGTGTCCATCATCCAGATCGAGGCCTTCGACCCAGACACCAAGTCCAGCGAGAAGCTGACCTACCGGATCACCAGCGGGAACCCCCAGGGGTTCTTCGCCATCAACCCCAAGACCGGTGAGCATGTTTCTGCTTCTAACGCTTCTGCGGAGGGTCGGGGGTGTTTCCGCCCTGCCTCGGCCCTGGCCCCAAATGCAAGGCCATTACTACAACCACCACTGAATTTAACATGTGAAACCGCGTGTAAGAGGGGTCTTTGGGCCAAGGCTTTTTGCGGGATGCTCCTCCTTAAACATACCCTCCTTGGAAATGGATGGGTTCTGAATATTTAATGCGCCTCAGAATTCTGCTGTCCTCCTCAGAGACGAGAAAGGACTGCTGGAATGATGTTCGGAACGAGGTACCGTTTTAAGTGCAGGAATTGATTGCAATTAAAAAAAAATCTGCACAGTATTATCTAAAGAAGCATTCATTTCCCACGGTGCTTTTCCGAGTTTTTACGTTTGTACTCAGTTTAGATTGGGTGGGGGGGATGGAAGAAAGTGCAGCCTCATCTCAGACCCCTGCCATCGTCGTTGCAGTGGGCGGTCAGTTAATGAGACAGAAGGGGCTCCTGCATGCGGGGGTCTTGAGTGCTCGTGCAGAGGGTCACGGTGGGGAAATTCAGCCCGGGCTCTAAGCGCCGCTTAGCATTCTGGGTAAAAGCTGCGCCGGGGTTTAATCCTCTCGACACAGTTTTCAGAGATCAAAAGCAGGCACTTTCCATCGAGCGGCGAGGAAGAAACTGTCGATTACAAAACAAGGGTTTATTTTAGCCGCTGTCGGTTTGAGAGGCAGCCTCCCCTCCACCGGGCTGCGGACCTGCCCTCCGTTGAAACGGGCAGAAAATAAACCAGACGGCTCTCTTCATCCCTGCCTCTCTTTCCCCCTTCCCCTCGACTTGTGTGGTCATTATTCGAAGGCCGCCTCATCGACAAACGCAGCTATTTTTTGCCCCAGCGATGGCTGTTGTGAGTTTTCAGACCAAATAAGGGTGTGTTTTTTTTTTTTTTGGTTGTGCCGAGTACCGCTGGCCTCTCTGTGCTTGGCAGTGCTCCAACCCGCCGGGCAAACGCCGGCAGCCAGTTTAAGCCTCCACTGCGACGCTGCAAATGAACTTGTTAATGAGGCAAGGTGCTCTCCTCCATAGGAGGTGCAGCGGAGGGGATGCGGCGGTTTTTGGCTCCCGAACACGGGCCGCATCTGTCTCCCCGAATATCGGAGCACCTATCTGGCAGCTGGACAGCTCCGCAGACAGGGCGGGGCGCAGGCAGTGCCGTTCGGGCCTGGGTGTAGGCAGGAAAGGAACAGGGCGCTGACATTCCCCAAATAGTTGTGGCAGATGCCTGCGAGGAAGAGAGACCGTCCGTCTAAACATGGAAGATATTCCTGGAGCCGACCTGCCCGGCTACTGGAGAGCTGTTGAGGGCCTGCGGTGCTGGCCGGCCCACAGCGTAAACACAGGCGTTTGCCCGGTTTTCTGTTTGCGTGTGCGAATTCATACCTCCACATACACACGGTGTTTAGACATGTCCTTTCACCGTTTGGTGACACGCTGTGGAGTCGGATGGTTTTAGGCGAGTGCGGGAGGGCTGTTATCATATGTCGAGCAGAAGGGGGGACCCTCCAGAGGTGCAGGCGTTTACAGAACGTGCAAAAACATTTCACGTTTGGCGGACCTGTTTGCTTTGGTGTCGCGAGCGATTTGTCTGAAATTTACGTAAGAAAGGATAACCGCCATGGAAGAAAGGTTAGGTGGAGGACAGTAGAGAGCTTGTTTAAACATTTATCAGAGGAATTTCGAACACGCTCTCATAACAACGGAAATACCGAGAGGAGATTACCAAATCAATGCCTTGCGGAGTCTTTTTTTTTTTTTTACTCCTGTGGTGGAGGTGTATTATGTGAGCTTTTCATATTTGTTATGGAGAGAAGTCACAGTGTGTACCTCATTGTTGCATTACTGTCCTGAAGCTGAAGGGAAATGAGTTCTCAGAGTGACTCCTCCGCCAGCTGCTTCTCTTCTGGTTAAACATTCAGCGCACAAGCTACTGTAATTACATGTTCAAAAACAGCAGCACAAGTGGCCCTCTCTTTTTATCACACTGATACCAGACCAGAAACAAATCTGTTTGATGGATACAGAAATATATATTTATTGGCTTTGAGTGACTTAGGAACATCTGTGCTGCTCTGTCAGTTCTGACGCATGACTATTTTTGCGTTACATTACATTATTGGCATTTAGCAGACGCTCTTATCCAGAGCACCTTACATAGGTTACGGTTTTTACAATGTTGCGGATTTATACAGCTGGATATTTACTGAGGCAGTTGTGGGTTAAGTACCTTGCCCAAGGATACAGCAGCAGTGCTCCAGCCAGGAATTGAGCTGGCAACCTTTCGGTTACGAGTCCTGCTCCTTAATGCTACACTGCCACCGTGCTGTATGTTTCTGCCGCGGTGCCGCTCGGTCAGAGGCGACTCGCAGGGTGGGTCTTTGTGTCTGGGCACCGTGACAGCCGCGCTCCGAGCACCCCCGCGCCTTGCTGAGCGCCGCTCAGGTTCGAGGATCTGCGGCGCCTAGGAGAGAACAGACCGGGCCTCTCGCGGGGGCCCCGGGTGTATTTGCCGTTGGATGATGTCAGGTGGCGCGGGATAATGTTTCTCTTGGCACCGGTGGGGGTGGAGGTCTGAGCCCATCTGGAGGAAGCGGCGGCCGTGTGCGCGCTCGTGCCAGCAGCCAGCGTCAGCGGGCGTGCCAGCGGAGCTTCGCCCTCCGGCGGCACTGGGGCATGCTGGGATAGGAAGGCCACACGCCGCGGGACTCTCGGCTCGCCGGTCTCTGGACCCGGCCGATCCCGCACACATCGTCAGGAACACCGGGAGCGCGTTATTAAAAAACAATAATAATAAGATAAATAATTCTGATTTTCGTCTTTGCGGCAGGCTTGTGGTTGAGGTTTGGGCCAAATAGGCTGAGCCAGTCAGTGTGATAGTTACATGTTTCGCTGAAAAATCCCTTTTTAGGCATTTACTGACCAAAGACACTGTTCTAAATGTAGCCACTCATAATTGCATAGCTGTACTGGTAGGCTGAACATAGCCAAATACCAGGGCACAGAAAGAGCAGCAGGGTACCAATCACAAACTGGCCAGTCAGAAACCCCTGGGAAGTCACATGGATTACTGCACTTCCTGTTTAAAATGGGTCTGGAGAGGTTGGTCTCGTGGCCCAGCCCTGTATAACCAGTAATATAAATCACACAAAAGGAAAGGATTCTCTGTTAGTATAACGAAACAATTATAGTAATAGTATTCCCCAGCCAAAAGCCTTGCTTTCT
Source organism: Megalops atlanticus (assembly GCA_019176425.1). Lineage (NCBI taxonomy): Eukaryota > Metazoa > Chordata > Actinopteri > Elopiformes > Megalopidae > Megalops > Megalops atlanticus. Next base: position 7,425,974 of record CM032894.1, on the reverse strand, counting down.
CTGTTTATGGAAGGTGAGAATGCCTGTCATAGCCAGAAGCATATGAGCAATGTGTCTAATTCTGCCATTTCTTGTGTTCTGTTGTTGTTGGTGTCTGTGAAGGAGACTCAATTAACATGTTTTTCAGATTGATGTTACAGAGCATTTTTGAGGCAGTTACATGAAAGACAAAGGTATATCTTTATTTGTAAGTTTCCATACTGAAGAGTCCTTCCTGAAGAATGGCTGATTTTATTAATTGAACGTTTTTTTCTTTACACCCTAAAGCATGTAGCCCTTTCATCTTCTCCACTTGGTGAAAGTGGAGCTGGTACAGTGGTTTCCCTTTGTTTTGAACGCTTAAGCTCGACTGTACAGGTTTTCAATCAGCTTAGAGACGGATGAGTCACAGGTAAGATATTATGGCCTGGTAATGAGGCTTTTAAAAGCATCGCAGTGGGCCGCCTTCAGATGAACGGCTGAAGCGGAGCGGACCTGCGTGCAGCGGGGAGATAATGCAGATCCCGCCCGCTCTGAGCTCTGCGGGACTCCTCACTGCCGCACAGTGTGCAGCGCACAGCAACGCGGCCCTGTTCCGGTCCCCGCTGGCGTCAGGGGTTAACGGAAGCTGCGTTACGCGCAGCCCAATGGGAACGCGCTGCCGAAAGCCACAGGAGCGCAAACGGGCCCCGTCCGCAGGGTTAAATTTAGGGAGCTGTGGTTGCGGGGCTTGGGAAAGATCTTTTTTGGCTGTGGATGGAGGAGTCTAAAGTAAGTCACAAAACAACCCGCATCGCCCCCAGAGTGTAAGATATGAGCCCCAAAGCCCTTCATCCCCCCCCAAGTGCTTTTGGCTGGGGCGGTCCAACCCGGAATGTTCCGCCGCAGCCCGGAGGGGCGTGGTGAGAGCACCGGTGCCTCGGCTCCGGAACATTGTGGGTTTGAATCCCCAACGCTATCTCACGCCCCGGCGTAAGCAGCCTATGAATAAAGGCGTCCGCTACGCAAACACGGCCCTCGCGGGGCTTGCCAGTTCCGATTACGTAACGCTTTTGGATCGGCACGGCGCCTGGTCACGGTGGCTCCGAGACGGGCACCGGGCTAAATGCAGGACAGACAGCAGGGGCTGTGCGGGAAAGAAAAAGCCTTTTTTCAGCCAGGCAAATTACTCACGCAAACAATAGTTTCCACAGCGGAGAGCGTTTGGGGTGTCGTCAGGCCTAATGCTTGCATTCCCATTTTAGATGTGGTAGGCTACACAAAGGGGGTAAAAAAGCCTCCCTTTGTGCCTTTGCTGGTAATGGCGGCAGCATTGCAGACACGCAGCCCGAGCTGAAAGGAGAGATAAACCCAGGTGATTTTTACGGCCCTGGAAATGAAGTCGGAACCCCCCACGACGCCCCCGGAGCCAAGAGCCCGTCATTGTGGCAAATTGAAAAGGAGTATCTGGGTGATTCTGGCAAGTATGGATTCCTCTGTCAGGTTTATGTGCATTGCTAATCCCCCAGAGTTGCATGAAAAGCCATGAAACGCTCGTAGCCGGTGGGGCTTAGCAGCAAATCATGCTCTCCACATCCTCGTATCAGTTTTCAACAAGGCCCGCTCTGTTCAAAAACAATGTCAGCAGGGTTTTTCAAAGGCTCAGCCCAAACCGGGGGGGGAAGCCAGATAGGAAATGGATCCTACCGCCAACAACTTCCTGAGGTTCCTGTGATTTTGTTCAGCAACTGGCACCAGAAACGATGGGGTTGTTCATAGAGGAAAGGGAAAAAAAAAAGTATAATCCTGGAATGGTGTATTGTTCGGTGGCCGGAAGTGTGTGTTTGAACAGCCCTGAGTCTGTACAAATGCCTTTCAATTACGAGGGCGTTGTGGAGCTTCTCGTGATTTGCCAAGTCGGCTCCGAGCGCACCTGTTGCTAATCTTCATTCCTCTCTGCTGGCGAGACTCGGAGAGAGCTCGGAGAATGCTGTGTGGAATTAGTTGCAGTTTGAGTCGAGAGTGGAGACTTTCTTTTTCTTTTCCTCCATCGGATGCCTTTATGAAAGCATGAGCATGGCCTCATAATGTACATAAAAGCACAATGAAAAAGCATGTAATCCCCGGGAGATTTCACAGCGCTCTGTATGCGGCTCTGAGACCACAAGAACCGGGTCTGAGAGTAACTCTAATGAAGCCACAGAGGGGAATCTGCCTAGTGCCCTAGTGCCGTTGTAATAATTTGACCGGCTGCATAAATTAGTGGGAGATCTCAGTGGCATGGGTTTGTTTTGAATTTTTGTGATGTGCGCGGACGCCTTGGTCCTTTAAAGAGCTCTCATTGTTTCGGTCAGGCCTGCCTCAGAAGAGCGTGCGGAT